>BOLG01000180.1:0-662164 GCA_016861445.1 Oryzias woworae
TATATATATATATATATAACATATAAAAAGTTTTCTTAAATGTTTTGTTTTTAGATAATCTGACATATGTGTTTGCATGTTAATAACAAGAATTATTTAAATAAGCAATTAAGTTTGATAGTTCATTTTAATTATTACTATTTGTTATTTTCTCTCTCTTTCTGTAGTCCTGGGAGCAAAAAACCATTAAGAGAAACTTCCAACAAAATCAGACACGTGTTCTGTCATCTTAATAAAATACAATAATGCATTTTAATAAAAACAATACCTTTTGATTTTTCAAAACATTAAATACTACAATATATTGATAGGATTTGTGGATCAAACTAAATCAGACATATTAGTTATTAAAATAACTTGTAACAAAGTCATATAAGCAATCTATTTAAAAAATGTTTTATTTTAATAAAGAAAAATCATTTCTCCCGAAAACATTTTAAACATGGCCTAATAATAACTGAAACATAACAGCCTAATACTCTTGTAATGTTTGTTGCAGGGGTTCCAGGACAGGGATTAATCCTGTCAGTGAGAAGCCAGGGACCACAAGAGACTCCTTCTTAAAAGAAACTGGGTTTTATTAGACACAATAAAAACAATGGTTCATAAAAACAGTGGAAGAGGTAGACCTGCTGGAACCATACAGTTCCATAAAACCAACAGTGACAACAGACTTCACCAGCAATAATAAACAACCCCCCTGTCTGTGGAACCGCAAACTACATGCAATAAAAAACCACTTAAAAAAAGGGGAACTAAGATTCCTGCTGGCTAACTCTTCCCATAAAAACATTAGACACAATATAAAAAAGCAAGAGTCTTTCAAATGGAGCGTGTGTGACGGTGCAGCTACTTAGCTCGTCCATCTGACGAGGGACCCCCCCCCCCGGGGGTCTTCGCTTCACAACGCCGTCCGTTTTCCCCGGGGGTCTGACTGCTCCGAGCGGCGGTGATACTCAGAGAGGGATCTCAGCTGCAGTTGTCACAGATGGCTGAGTGGATGAGGACAGAGCACTGGCAAAAGGAGACAGCTGGCCTCCCCTCCTTGCGCTGGAACATCTCCTCCTCTCTATCTACCTGTCTTACCAACCGCCGGCAGCCCTAGACGGCAGCGAGCAGCACCCTCCCCCACAAGGTCAAGTTGCTGGTAGCGCTGGCAGAATGCTCTCCCTCAAAGAGTCTCACTGCTTCCTTTTAATTAGTCCCTCATTAGGTGAGAATTGGCTGTCCACCTGTGCTCCTCGCTTCACCATTCACACAGCAGAGCTGCAAATTCTCATCACACTCCTTCCCTTTTCTAAAAGAAATGACTTGTTAAGATCTGTAGTCTTTAGTGTAGTGTTGGAACCTAACGGGTGGTTTCCTTTGACAACACTGGTCATGCCTCTCATCTGGTCCTCTGGCTTCTTCAGCTGATCCAGAACAAGCTGCAGCGCCTCATGTGGGATGCTGTTCCCAAACGCAGTGTCCGTCCACATCATTAGGCTCAGTCCTCCTCTCTTGAAGTCTTTCTTGAGGCCCCCTTTGGGATCCCTGGGCTGATGAGGCTTGCCAAAGAAGAGGTATATGGTTTCAAGTCTGTTAAAATGCCACAACACTCTCCTGTCCTCCCTCCACTGGAGCTAGCCTATAGAGCACCTCTGTAATCCTCTCCAGGACCCTAAACGGGCATTTAAAACATCTTTGAAGCTTCGAACAGACTTCTCGCTTCCTTGCTTGTTGTGCACCCAGACAATTCTCCTTCCGAACAATATTGGAATTAGCCCTGAAATCATACAAAGCTTTCTGTTGTTTGGAAGCACTGGTCTGATGTCTCCTGACAGCATCCACCACGGAAGATAGGGTTTCTTGTAACCTAGACACACTAATTATCTACAGACAAAAAAATTCTGTGTACTCAAACATTTATCATGATGTCCCAGGCAAAACAATTTCTTGTCCAAATAAAACTTTGTAAGGAGTAAAGGATGTACTGGCATGAACACTACTGCGGTAAGCTAACATCACATACGGTAAAAGAGAGTCCCAGTTCAGCTGATTGTCCTCTACAAATAGGGACAACATTGACAGAGTGTACGATTGAAACGCTTAATTAAGCCATCTGACTGTGGATGATAAGGTGAAGTCCTAGATTTATGAATATTTAAGAGTCTGCACAATTCTTTTTTTTTTTAACTTGTCCTGCCCAACAGCTGAGCAAACAGATATGAGCTGAGAGCCTCTTGTGTTTGACAGATTTAACTCTTACAATCGGGGGTTATAAATCATAGCGAACACAAAATGTATGTTGGTATAAGCCCCTTTTGTAATCTAAACGATACTTTATTAATATTGATTTATTTTATGTATTTTTTTGTGTTCTTTTTGTTGGACCGGATGGAAAAGAAAGGGGGAAAAGGAGAGAGTTGGGGGGAGGGGGGGGTGATAGATAATGGATTATAGAAGTCAGAGAAGGACTACTGGGAAGGGAAGGTAGAGTTATTAATATACTGGCAACAAAATGCTGGATCGTATACCATTGCAATAGTGAGTATTGGTCTACAATGGGCCGGGCCTGTCCACACACTCAGCTGTTACATACCTGCCGGCTCCAAGAGTGTTCACAACTTTGTCCACATCCAGTTCGCACGCACACTTGTGCATTCCAAACCAACACATGTAAAGCATTACATTCTATCACACACACTATTTGAGGGTGCAAAGGTGAGCCGACGCCTGTGCTCAGGTGAATGTTATGTTAAGATAAGTGGATGATGGAATGCACAAAAAAGGAGGAAGAACCCGCCGCCATCATCCCCACACCAAGACCACCCCGCCGAGGCGGCAGCGCCCGACCAGGGCCCACACCCGCACCCATATGGTGGGGTCAACGGAGGAGATCCACCCGCCCGGCAGCCCAGCCAAGCACCCAGACCAGGGCCCGCAGGACAGATCCACACGGGCCCCCAACACCCGAGCGCAGTGAGATATTGGAAGCGCAGAGCGCAAGGCCCAGCCCAGCCAGGAGAGCAGCCCTCCCCACCGCACCAGGTGGCCCAGCGCGGGGCCCCACCCCCCAGAGCCCCCCCACCCCAGACAAGCCCGCCCCCACCACCACCCAGGAGCCCTGAGCACCCCCCCACCCCAGCCCGGTACGAGCCGGGGCCCCCCCACTGGAGACCCGCTCAAAGCCCCAGGCAGCTGCGGAGATCCAGAAGAGAGCACGCTGGGGTTCAGTTACCCCCATCCAGAGGAGGGATGACCACGAGAAGTGCGGGTCCCCGAAGGTGTACATTGCCTGACAAGGCTCTCCTAATATTGTGACCCAGAAGGGGTCCCGAGGGTAAGGACCAGAAACCCGCACCACAAGGACACGACGCCCTCCAGGCTCAGATGGAATATGATTTCCCGCTCATGGACTTGCCAGAGGACTATGGGATCCCTCTCCCTGCGCGGGGAGGGGGCCCGCCGGACCCAGGAGACCGACACCCAAGAGACAAGAAGACCCTGCTCCCCCCACCAGGGGATGGGGTAGGGGACAGAAAGATCAGTAGTCCCCCCTTCCTTGTGTAATGTATTTGTGTGTGCGTTGAGGTGTGTTTCTTGTGGTTGAAGGGTGTGTGTAATAAAGGGTGCAGTTAAAATTGGCGAGCAGGGCACTGAGGACATCTCCTGATTGCTTACAGGGATGTCCAATCGCCCTCTCACCAAGGAGCCCTAAATGTCTACAGTGCAATTAAAATTGGAGGGTAGAGCACCTAGAGGACATCTCCTGCTTGCTGGCAGTGATGTCCTAAGCACCCCCCCACCAAGTATCCTACGTGTCTAAGGTGCGTTTAAAAAAACCAAGAGAAGGGGGCGAAACTGTGCGCAGACCATGGGAGGCTGGACCACTGCCAAGTGGCCCAGCCCCCCGACCTATTCCGCAGGCCACCCCCCCCCCTTCCAACCTAAAAAGTGGTCGTTTGAGGAAGGAGGGGAGGGTCGGGGACAGCTACCAAACTGAGCCCCCGATTGATGAAACAACCGTCCCCACACCCCCCACCCCACACAAAGACAGAGGAGCCCAGAGGGGGGCCAGCCCCCAGGGCAGGCCCCAGCCCCCCTTGTCTTTTTTGCTATACAAAGAGTTATGAAGATTATAGATGCTAAACTTCCCTCTGTGTCGATGGCACTCATGGTCACCCAGCACACAAAGTGAAGGTGAGGCTGTGATTGAAACCTTAAGCCAGACTGATAAATCAAACACATACCTGTTGCCAGAGAGCCTGGACAGGTGTACAGAACCACAGAGCATGCATATAGTTGTCGGGTAAATTACTATCACAATGCTCACAAATGTCTGAGTTTTTGAGACCCATCTTGAACATCCTCTGTCCAGTATAGTAAATTCTGTGAAGAGTTTTAAATTGTATTAGTTGTAGGTTTGGACTTTTTGTTAATTTAAAGGTATTTAGACAAATTTCTGACCAGAAGCTTATGTCTGTACTTCTGCCTAAGTCTGCATCCCATTTAGTTGTTGGGATTGAGACTTTGTTATCTAAGTTGCATAAGAGTTTTGTATATTTTGGAGAGAGTTTTATTCAATGAAAAATTAATCATAGAGGTAACTAGTTCTGGTAATTTCAAGTCATTGTCACTGGATTTAAATGTTTTAGTGATTACAGAATTAAGTTGCTGATATTCCAAGAATTTATTTATTACATGTTTTTCTTGTAGTTCTTGGTGTGTTATGAATCTTCCGTCTGTAATTAAGTGCTCAAGTAGTCTTACGCCCCCCTGCTTGCCAAGCAGGGAAGTGCAACATTTTTCTATTTATCAGGATGTCTGGATTGTTCCAGATGGGTGTCATTTTGCATGGTAGTAGTGAAGAGTTTGACATTTAAGAAAATCCCACCAGGCGGTTAAAGTAGTACTTATATTACTACTTTTGTAGCAGTCATGTTTTTTTTATTGTTGGGCTTATAAAAGGTAGATCTGACAAGTTAATCTTTCCACAAAATGCCTGTTCCAGATCCATCCATGGGTTGGTTTCTGAGTTGTTTTTTATCCATCTTAAGATGTACTGCAGTCTGTTGGCAAGAAAATAGTTGTGGAAGTTAGGTAATTCTAAGCCTCCACAGCTTTTTCTAGATTTTAAAGTTTTTAAGACTAATTCTTGCAGGTTTATTGTTCCATAAGAAGCTGGATATGGCTGAATCTAATGTTTTGAACCATTTTAGTGGTGGTTGTGTGGGGATCATTGAGAACAGATAATTAACTTTGGGAAAAATGTTCATTTTTACTGTGGCTATCTTACCCATGAGTGACAGAGGCAGGTTGACCCAGCGGGTTAGATCATCCTGTATACTTTTCAGTAATGGGGTGTAGTTTAGTTGCACCAGTTCTGACAGTTTCGAGGAGAAATAAATACCTAGATATTTGATATTTCCTGATTTGACTGGGATTGAGGCCATTTGCTCGGCATTACCATTCAGTGACAATAAAACTGATTTGTTCCAGTTAATTGAGTAATCTGAGATAGAGGAAAAATTCACTAATAATTGCTGTTGTTTCACTAATGGAATGTGAATTGTTTAGAAAAAGTAATATGTCATCAGCATAAAGACTAATTTTATGATTACTGTATTTTGTTGTAATTCCTTTAATGCTCTCACGTTGTCTTATTGTTGCAGCCAAAGGTTCAATAAATATAGCAAAAAGAGAGGGGGAGAGTGGACAACCCTGTCTGGTCCCTCTACCAAGAAAAAATCTGTCAGAAGTCTGTTTGTTGGTTCTGACTGATGCATTTGGGTTATGATATAATATTTTAATCCAATCAATGAAGGATTCCCCAAACCCAAACTTATGGAGGGCAGCAATGAGGAACTTCAAATGGTCGAGAAGGAACAGATGTTTGCATGGGTGCACAAGGGTGCTTTCCCTGTGACTTGCGTGAGGCACAGTCAGCACAGTTTCTTACCCATGCTTTTACGTCATGGAACCAACCAGGCCAATAAAAATGGTCCTTCAAGAATTTGGGGTACCATGAGCTTCGGTAACACAACCTGCACACAAGCAGCTGCATCCGAGTTCACAGGGGGAACCCTCACCAACCTAGATCGCTGAACCTGCAGTTGGTGCCACACTGGGGCAAACTTCTGCAGTTCCAGAGAGTCTGGCAAAACTCCTCCGGTTTCTGTTTTACACCTCATCAGCTGACTTAATTCAGGGTCTTCCCCCTGTGCCTGTGCTAGCTCATCTATCCTTTCTGTTCCCTGAGGCTCGGATGGCAGTGTTTCCTGCAGAACACACACTTTACGATTGGCCGGAAGAGGGTCTTTTCTCTGCAACAGGCTACGTTCAACACAAGCTGGCAACCGTGACAGTGCATCTGTGTTACAGTGTAACCTGCCTGGACGATGAATGATCTTATATTCAAAGTTTGCAAGCTGTTCCATCCACCTGGCTAACTGGCCCTCCAAACCCTGAAAATTATGCAGCCATCGCAGAGAATTGTGGTCTGTACGCAGAATGAACTCTTTTCCTACCAAATAGTGCTTGAAATGTTTTGTAAAAGTCACCATGCTAAGAAGCTCCTTCTTTGTTGTTGCATACTGACGTTCTTGTTTGGACAGGGCTCGACTAGCATAAGCAACAACTTTTTCCACTCCTCTTACCAACAGTGACAACAGACTTCACAGCATTAATAAAACACCCCCTATCTGGGGAACCGCAAAATACATGCATAAAAACCCACTTAAAAAGGGGAACTAAGATTCCTGCCAGCTAACTCTTCCCATTAAAAACATTAGAGACAATACAAAAAGCAAGAGTCTTTAAAATGGAACGGGTGTGACGGTGCACTACATAGCTCTTCCAGCTGAACTAAGCTGAAATAATTAGATGAAAACAAAATATCACCACTAAAACCCTAAAAACTAACAGCCTCCTGGATGTGATGCACTCGGAATCTCCAGGGTAGTCCATGTTGTCCTTGGCTGCAGCCTTATTTTATGGAACATAGAAACAATAAGACATAAAAATTGTGGTTGTTCATTCTGAACTCTATGATCTGCCTTCTGAGTAAAAAGCCGTGTGATAAAGTGTCACAGTAACAGCATTTGAAAAGCCTTTCTTCTAAAACGAACTCTTTAATGTTTGAACGGCTTCTTTGTTTGATGTTTTAGGCTGATGACGATGTCGAGCACCGCCAACCACCAAGTGTGCTGCTCTCTTTTTGCTATATTTATTGAAACTTTGGCTGCAACAATATGAGAACATTAAATGAATCACAACAAAATACAGTAATCATAAAATTAGTCTTTATGCTGATGACATATTACTTTTTCTAAACAATTCACATTCCATTAGTGAAACAACAACAATTATTAATGAATTTTCCTCCATCTCATACGACTCATTTATCTGGAACAAATCAGTTTTATTGTCACTGAATGGTAATGCCGAGCAAATGACCTCAATCCCAGTCAAATCAGGAAATATCAAATATCTAGGTATTTATTTCTCCTCGAAACTGTCAGAACTGGTGCAACTAAACTACACCCCATTACTGAAAAGTATCCAGGACGATCTAACCCGCTGGGTCAACCTGCCTCTGTCACTCATGGGTAAGATAGCCACAGTAAAAATGAACATTTTACCCAAAGTTAATTATCTGTTCTCAATGATCCCCACACAACCACCACTAAAATGGTTCAAAACATTAGACTCAGCCATATCCAGCTTCTTATGGAATAATAAACCTGCAAGAATTAGTCTTAAAAACTTTAAAATCTAGAAAAAGCTGTGGAGGCTTAGAATTACCTAACTTCCACAACTATTTTCTTGCCAACAGACTGCAGTACATCTTAAGATGGATAAAAAACAACCCAGAAACCAACCCATGGATGGATCTGGAACAGGCATTTTGTGGAAAGATTAACTTGTCAGATCTACCATTTATCAGCCCAAAAATAAAAAAAACTTGACTGCTACCAAAGTAGTAATATAAGTACTACTTTAACAGCCTGGTGGGAATTTCTTCAAATGTCAAACTCTTCACTAATACCATGCAAAATGACACCCATCTGGAACAATCCAGACATCCTGATAAATAGAAAAATGTTGCACTTCCCTGTTTGGCAAGCGAGGGCGTAAGACTGCTAGAGCACTTAATTATCAACAGAAGATTTATAACACACCAAGAACTACAAGAAAAACATGGAATAAATAAATTCTTGGAATATCAGCAACTTAAAATCTGTAATTACTAAAACATTTAAATCCAGTGACAATGTTGGAAAAAATCTTGGAAAAAATGTCAGCAAAGTATAGGAAAGATGGATCCTGACCACCCAGGACTTCTAGGTGGCAGACCTGCTCGTGGACCACCAGGTACAAATGTTTACCTGAAAGAAGTGATATGTAGAAAACCAATTCTGAAAGGTCTTGTTATATTTTTGCTGAAAAAGCTCTGTCCTTCCGAGTCACGAGCCGAGTCCTGGGAACCATTTAAAGCATTTGATCTTCAGATCTTAGGACTCGACGTGGACGATAAAAATGTAAAAGTTCAGAAAGATATTGAGGTGCCAGACCATTCAAACATTTAAACACCAAAAGTAAAATCTTAGAAACAATTCTAAAGGACACAGGCAGCCAGTGAACAGAGCGTTTGTATAGGAGTGACGTGCTCACACTGTCTGGTCCCCGTCAGCAGGCGGGCAGCTGAATTCTGGACCAGCTGGAGACGGTGCAGAAGAGACCGGTCAATACCCATGTACAAAGAGTTGCAGTGGTCCGGTCTGGAAAAAAAATCAAAGCATGGATCACTTGTTCCAAAGCATGATATGGAAGATGAGGCTTGACTTTCCTAATTAGCCTCAAGTGAAAACTAGTCTTTACCACTGCACTAACCTGTTTGTCATATTTAAAAAGCCTGTCAAGATTTACCCCAAGATTCCTAATAAAAGGAGTATTAGAAGGGTCCAGGGGTCAAACAGTACTACAGCAACCTGTCAGCAGGTCCGTTTTTCCAAACACAAAAACCTCTGTTTTGTTTTCATTAAAACAGAGGAAGTTAAGGTCCTTCCAAGATTCTATGTCTGCTAAGCACTTCTGAAGACTGTCGAGACACTCAGCTCCACAAGATTTTAAGGAAAGGTAGATCTGGATGTCCTAACCCATTGTATTTTCTAAAAATGGAACCTAGCGGCAGAAAGCAAAGCGAGAAAGAAAGCAGGCCTAAAACTGAGCCCTGAGGTACATCATGTTTGTGTGAAGCTTCTGAAGAAGAAAACTGTCCAACTTGGATAGAAAAACTCCTCTCACATACATAGGATCTGAAACAACTGAGTGCTCTGCCCTTTACACCAACAGACTGCTCCAGTCGGGAGAATAGAACACTGTGATCCACTGTGTCCAAAGCAGAAGTGAGTTCTGAAAGAATTAAAACAGTGCTGGACCCAGAATCAAGAGCTAAAAGCAGGTCATTGCACACCCTGAGGGGAGCCGTTTCTGGGCTGTGACAGGATTTAAAACCAGAAAACTTCTCGAAAATATCATGACTTTCTAGATGGTCCTGAAGTTGAAGATGAATCACCTTCTGCAAACATCTTTAGAAAAAAAAGATCATTTGGAAATTGGCCTAAAATTTGAAAGAACATTAGGGTCCAAGTTATTCTTTTTTTAAGAGGGGTTGCACAACAGCGTCTTTGAAAGCAGCTGGGACACACCCCGAGACCAGAGAGGAGTGAACAAAACCAACTATGCAGAGGCCTACAGCATCGAACACCTCCTTCAGGAGTCTGGGGGGACACATTCACCTGGCCAGCAGGAAGGCCTCAGGTGATGAACTAGCTCAGAATGCTGAGAGAGAGTGACAGGATCAAAACGCCACCTACAAAAGAAGCATAATCACAGTGTGGAAATGTGTCTTTCACACTAAGATGGTTTCACATGAAGGCAATTCTTCATCTTTCTCAGTCTGCAGCAAAGTGGTGCACCCTTTCCCAGTAAGGGTTAGGGTTAGGCGTGTCTAAAAGGACAGATGACTACCTGAGCAACTTTAATGGAGAAAAAATGAGGCGCATCTTGTTCCAACAAATCGACAGAAAGAGCATGATGAACCACTGCCAATTAGGTCAGAATATCCAACATGATCTCTGGAGGCTCAAACTTCTTTCTTTGCTGCAGCCACAGCATTGAGACATTCAGGGCGGCCTGCTGCCACTGGGTCCAGTTTTGTGGAGTAGCAGGCCACAGGACTGAGTTATCTGCATGAGGCTGCAACAAAAAAGAAGACATAAAGCCATCTTTTTTTTTTTTTACCATTCACCATCTGTACCAAGAATTGAGCTGAATCTGAAAGAACAAGAGCAATTTATCAGACCTGCTTTCAGAGCGAGAAATGCTCACCCTGTTTCAGGAGTTCATGCCATGATCAGGTGTCCAGACCACCTAGAAAGAGGACTGGAGGTAGAAGGATCTTAACTGGCTCACAATCTTTAATCTGCCCCCACATCACATTTGAAGGAGTCCATATGTACTTGATTCAAAGGTTAAAAACAAGGGATAAGAGAAAAGACTAGTCTTGAGCTGAACTAAACCAATGGCATTAAGTGCAGTGTGTCACACGTCGCATTCTCTGTCTGTAAGTAGAAAGTGAAAAAAGAATACAAAGATGAGCCTATTATCAGTGGGATCCCAGCCTGTTGTCTGATTAAAAAGCACTACAAACCTCCCAAAATCTTGCCATGGTAAAGAGAAAAGGTTAACTGTTAGAATCTGAACTGAATGATGCATGTAAAACACCCGTTGCTGTTCTGCAGTTAACTTTACTGCGAGTGCATACGCAGCATAGTCGCGATCTAGCCACGTTGTCTTCTTTTAATACTGAATGAATGTCACCCATTCAGAAAATTCCATTTTGTTTGACCAAAAGAAGAGTAAACGTAGGGCAGGGCTGGCCAACCCTGCTCCTCAAGAGCCTCAACCCTGCCTGATTTCCAGCTTTCTTTGGACTGCTGGATGCTAATTATTTAAACCCCATCAGGATGTGGACTCACTTGAGTCAGCCAATCAGCAGAAAGATGGTCAAGGAGAGCTGGAAACCTGGGAGGGTAATGGCTCTTGAGAACCAAGGTTGGCCAGGCCAGACATAGGGAATTTCTTCAAGGCCCATGCCAATGAAAACAATGTTTTACCATGTTCTTGTAGAACTTTTCTTATGATGGAGGACATGTATGGAAAGAAAACGGTATCAAAACAGTTTTTACTGCATTTCTGGGTATGTTTTGATTCAAATTGTGGCAAATCAGGGGCAAACAAAAGAATGATGCTTGAAAAAGCACTTGTAGTTGTTCCATACAAACTACAATCAGTGGGCCACATGCTTCCTGTTGCACTCCATTCTGATGCATCCACCAGCAGACACACAGATCCATGTATGTCTTTGTTTTCCTTGTCTGAGCTGGAATCCGGATCAAAACTGTAAAGATGGATCGCTCTGATATTGCTAAACATTTTAGTTGCACTGCTAATGTTAGGTTGGGGGGCAGTAACCTTGTGAGACAGCGCGTCAGCAGATGGATGATGGAAGGGGACGGGCTTACTCTGTGCAAACAGTCCCTCCCACAACCCAGGGCTGAGTTCCTGATCAACTCCTGCCGCTCTGCAGAAACTATGTCCTTGAAAACTGTACAGATCTCTTGATTTTGCCAAATAAAAAAAAGAAAGCATCATCATTTAAAAGACTACTGGGAATGCTTTTGAAAATCCAGTGGAGGCAGAACTACTGTGATCTTTTGCAGGGCAGTGTGTTTCAGTCTCCTGCCTCACAACAAGAACAGAGTAGATGGAGAGGTGCTGAGCCCACAAGTATTCATGCAAACACTACAGATCCTCCATTTATTTGACACATACTCCTGTTTGTGCGCAAGGCGGATCGGATCCTTCAGTTCTGCCCAGGTGAGTGCTTACTGACAGTATTTTCATCAGTGTTTCCTCACTTTGCTGCAAAACGGCAGCATTTTATCTATTTTGAAACGTCATTAGATAAACATTGCTGACGTCACAGCAGAACATGGCTCTGTGCCAAAAGACAATCTCACGTTTTAAGATGTCATACTCATTCACCACGTATGATGACGTCAATTACTCACGAGTAAACATGAATGAAATGGACGAAAGCACTGATGACATAACATTCCATAGAATTACAAAGAATTCCGTAGAATTACATCAAAATGACACCAGATGACGTAGAATTCCACGCGCGAAGAATCCATAAACATAGCCCCACTGACACAGGAACAGAAAAAAGAGGGAAACCTTTACGAGAACAGAGGAACCGAAAAGAACGAGAAAGAAAGAAAGAACGATGAGCGACGAGAAAGAGCTCCGCAAGGACGAAGACGAGTTTCCATCACAACGAACTCAGGAAACAGCCTACGTCCTCACCAAACTGACTGCAGAGGAGATCTTCCATGTGGTCTTTGGAATCTTCGATGTGAACACAGAGAGGAAGATGTCCAAGCTGAGGAGGGAGCTGACCAGCCAATCTGTGGACGCGGTGATGGACGCCATCAGAGAAGAGATGTCCCCGGAGAAGCGGCCCTCCCGGTTCATCAGGAACCGTCTGGGCTCCGTCGACGAAGAAAGCTCCTCCCCCTCCCCTTCCGGTCTGGAACAGAGACAAAGGGGACACGCCGTCAAGAAGTGGGATGTCACCGAGACAAAGGAAAGCATCAGAAGACTTTGTGAAAGAATGAAGATGTTTCAATCAGTTGGCAATGAGAAAATCCCACCTCTTGCCACAAAAGAAAAAAGGTCCCATTTTCAAAGGACAAAAGTCCGAGACACACAAGTGGACACTGCAGCTGTAGAACCACAAGCTACAGAACTGTCATCTTGTCTTCCAAGTGTGCAGTTCGGAGCTGAGAAACTGAAAGCATGTGCTGCAAACATCAAAGTAAAGACCCAAAAGATCAAGACACGTGTCCAACAAAGGATGTCTGGAAAGAAGGATGCAGAGGAACAAGTGGAGGATCCAGAGACGATCCTGCAGGTTGCAACAAGAGAACCTGCTGTGAAAAACAGAACCTCTCGCCTTCAAAACATGAGATCAAAAGCCAGAAAAATCCGACAGAAGGCTTCAAAGATGAAAACCAGTCTCATGAGCATAAAATTAAGGAGCAAAGTCCCAAAATTGCATGCTCGAAGACACAAGTCAAAAGTCAGAGACACACAAGTGGACACTGCAGCTGAAGAACCACAAGCTACAGAACTGTCATCTTGTCTTCCAAGTGTGCAGTTCGGAGCTGAGAAACTGAAAGCATGTGCTGCAAACATCAAAGTGAAGACCCAAAAGATCAAGACACGTGTCCAACAAAGGATGTCTGGAAAGAAGGATGCAGAGGAACAAGTGGAGGATCCAGAGACGATCCTGCAGGTTGCAACAAGAGAACCTGCTGTGAAAAACAGAACCTCTCGCGTTCAAAACATGAGATCAAAAGCCAGAAAAATCCGACCAAAAGGCTTCAAAGATGAAAACCAGTCTCATGAGCATAAAATTAAGGAGCAAAGTCCCAAAATTGCATGCTCGAAGACACAAGTCAAAAGTCCGAGACACACAAGTGGACACTGCAGCTGAAGAACCACAAGCTACAGAACTGTCATCCTGTCTTCCAAGTGTGCAGTTCGGAGCTGAGAAACTGAAAGCATGTGCTGCAAACATCAAAGTGAAGACCCAAAAGATCAAGACACGTGTCCAACAAAGGATGTCTGGAAAGAAGGATGCAGAGGAACAAGTGGAGGATCCAGAGACGATCCTGCAGGTTGCAACAACAGAACCTGCTGTGAAAAACAGAACCTCTCGCCTTCAAAACATGAGATCAAAAGCCAGAAAAAATCCGACAGAAGGCTTCAAAGATGAAAACCAGTCTCATGAGCATAAAATTAAGGAGCAAAGTCCCAAAATTGCTATGCTCGAAGACCACAAGTCAAAAGTCCGAGACACACAAGTGGACACTGCAGCTGAAGAACCACAAGCTACAGAACTGTCATCTTGTCTTCCAAGTGTGCAGTTCGGAGCTGAGAAACTGAAAGCATGTGCTGCAAACATCAAAGTGAAGACCCAAAAGATCAAGACACGTGTCCAACAAAGGATGTCTGGAAAGAAGGATGCAGAGGAACAAGTGGAGGATCCAGAGACGATCCTGCAGGTTGCAACAACAGAACCTGCTGTGAAAGAAAGAACCTCCTGCCTTCAAAACATGAAAGTAGGACTTGACAGAATGAAATCATGCGCTGCAAAACTGAAAGTCTGTGCTAAGAAACAAAAGGAAAGGGTCATCAAAGCACAGACTGCAGAAGAAGCAGTGACTCAACACAAGGATGCAGAGACACAGCTGGACATGTCCAATATGTCCTCAACTCCTCAGCACCAAACAAATAATTCTTCGCTTGGTCCAAAATTTGGAGGAGATGAAGAGCTGGAAACAGCTCTGGAAAAATCTTTGTCAAAGTTGATTTCACATGTTGAGTCAAAGTCAGGGTCCAGCATTTTGACTGAAAATGCATTCCCTGTGACACAGCTTGTGGAAAGGATTTTGGACAAAGTCAAAGACAGCACAGTTGAGATGGAGGATGAAGACATTGAGTCCAAGCTCCACTTGCTTGTTTATAAAGACTTGCTCAAGATTTGGAAAAAGCCAGAAATAATCATGGTTGTCATTGACTTGAATGAGTCATTCCATGATACGGTTGCTTCAATCTTTAAAAAAACATCTATTGAAACCTAAGAGGCCCAGTCTCTTCAGAAGGATTTTCTGTTGCTTGTGTTGAAACATTGTTCAACAGGGTCCTCGATTAAAGTCGAAATAGTTGTTTAAAAAAGAAAAAAAAAAAGAACAAGAAAGGAGTGAGGTAGGAGTGAACAAGTGAGGAAAACGAGTAAGTAATGAAAAAGGCTTAGTAGCCTTTAGTGCAGGGTTTAGGTTAAGGTAAGGGTTCAGGTAGGATAGGATTAGCTTAGTAGGTAAATTGGAAGGTCAGTTAGCTGGTAGGTTTTTAGAATGTAGGCATTCAAATGAAGAAAAGGTTTGACTGAGTAAGCTTAGTGTAAAGAAAAAGAAAGATTTAAGTTACTCAACTTAGGATAGGATTAGCTTAGTAGGTAAATTGGAAGGTCAGTTAGCTGGTAGGTTTTTAGAATGTAGGCATTCAAATGAAGAAAAGGTTAGACTGAGTAAGCTTAGTGTAAAGAAAAAGAAAGATTTAAGTAACTCAACGTAGGATAGGATTAGCTTTTTTAGAAGAAAATAAAATCAGTAGTTTAGTTAGCTAGTAGATGCTAACTAAATTAATTTTTAGAGTGGGGGCATTAAGGTCAAAAGAAAGTTAGACTTAGTAATTTAGTTAGTTAGTAGGTGACACGTGACCATACAGTGTGGCAGAATGTTCCAATAAGTCCAATTGTTGTTGAAACGTATCGTTACACCGCAATTACAAATAATTGCGCAGGATTTATCAGATATGTGTTGTTGAAATCTTGGCCAGGTCACCCTTGAATTAGAGATCCTGAGCTCAATGGGTTTCACTTGGTTAAATAAAGGTTAAAAAAAAGTAATGCAACCACAAGGGAGCACAATTCAGTGCTCTCATGTGCCGGTCCCAAGTCCGGGTAAATGCAGAGGGTTTTGTGAGAAAAGGTAGAAAACTAACTACTGCTGTTGTTTGGCCATCGGCATGCAGAGTAATCTCTTTGAGTGTCTGAAAAATCACAGAAAAATTCAGTCTATTATTTATTCATTTTCCAAACCCCTTTATCCCTTTCAGGGTCATGGGGCTGCTGGAGCCTAACCCGGCTACTCATGGGTGAAGGCAGGGGACGCCCCTGGACTGGTCGCCAGTCTGTCACACATAAAGGTCCCCATTGGTGACTCTGTTTCAAGTCCCAAAGCCAGGACTTTTCAAGTGAAATTTTCATAGATGTATCACATATGAACCACAGTAAAACCACAGAAGACGTACGGACAAACCCGTCTCATTCAATAGTCACTCTCACACTCAGAGCACTGACATGACCAGAAATCACATTGCGTTTATAACCATTGACAGTAAAAACACTTCTAGAGAAGTTTTAAACTCAAAGGTTAAACTTAGTGTTAAACAGACTTCTATAGAGAAATAAACAGTTATAGTCATTTTATTTGTCAGAATAACCATTTTTGCTCTGATGCTTTCTTACATCTTTCCAATCCTTTTTTTTATCCCAAGTTATTCATGTTATTAACTGACCAATCAGAAGCCTCAGTAAAAACATGTGGTGCTCGCTGGCCCCACCTTAAATGTTTGATTGACAACTTCTCCAGAGCCCGATTTCAGTGGAAGGGGTGTAGACTTCGAACAAGCTCACTCCTGATTGGCGACTGTAGTTCCCCAAAACGTGACTCAGACCTGTCACCATTGACATATAAAGGTAGACACATGATGGACTGTCGCCCCCTTTATTGGAGGTGACGTCTCGATGTGCCGCCATCTAGAAGGGGTCTAAGTGTGCTGCCAGTGCTATTGTTTCCAATGAGTAAGGTATATATATATATATAACAAAAAAAAGTTTTCTTAAATGTTTTGTTTTAGATAATCTGACATATGTGTTTGCATGTTAATAACAGAAGAATTATTTAAATAAGCAAATTAAGTTTCATAGTTCATTTTAATTATTACTATTTGTTATTTTCTCTCTCTTTCTGTAGTCCTGGGAGCAAAAACCATTAAGAGAAACTTCCAACAAAAATCAGACACGTGTTCTGTCATCTTAATAAAATACAATAATGCATTTTAATAAAAACAATACCTTTTGATTTTTCAAAACATTAAATACTACAATATATTGATAGGATTTGTGGATCAAACTAAATCAGACATATTAGTTATTAAAATAACTTGTAACAAAGTCATATAAGCAATCTATTTAAAAAAATGTTTTATTTTAATAAAGAAAAATCATTTTTCCGAAAACATTTTAAAACATGGCCTAATAATAACTGAACATATAACAGCCTAATACTCTAAATAGAATAACTTTATTACTCCTACAAGGTCATGTTTTCCAGGACAAAGCAAGAATAAAAAAGACATGGCTGACATTTACTAAGCTGAAATAATTAGATGAGAACAAAATATCACCACTAAAACCCTAAAAACTAACAGCCTCCTGGATGTGATGCACTCGGAATCTCCAGGGTAGTCCATGTTGTCCTTGGCTGCAGCCTTATTTTATGGAACATAGAAACAATAAGACATAAAAATTGTGGTTGTTCATTCACTCTATGATCTTGCCTTCTGAGTAAAAACACCTTCTTTAACCAGTTTCAGCTGGACAACAAAAAGATGGACACGCTAACACCTTTCTGTAAAATTACGATGCATCACATGTTCTGCTGTTCTGACAGGCTTAACTATACCCACTGAGACCAACAGCCCACCATTGTTCTGCAGGTGAAGCAGATGGTCGCTCTGATCTCAGGATGAGGGCACACTTCATAAGACAGTTTCATGATTCTTCTCACAACAAATCGAGAACTGCAGACAGAACATTGTCTTCAAAGCCACCAAAGCAGACGGAGCAGGTAGCAGTGTTCAGGTGAATGCAGGAATACATGCAAATGGGGATGGAAGATCTTCCTCTAATATCATAGCAGAGTGCATGTCTGCAGCTGACAGGGAGACACTTTCATCTTGTGCTGCACGTTTCCTGATCCACTTGGTGAGAGCCCACAGCCAACCATCATATGGTGGAAAATGCCCTGGAACTGCCTTGCAGTGGGGTTGTTATTCCAGCCTCCAAAAAAGAAAAAAACATAAACCCAAACACATTTACTCACGTCGTATCATTTTTCTACGTTAACACTTTATAAACACTTTAAGGGCGTGTTTTTGTGGGATCTGGCCGTTTTAGATGACTTTTTGGCTGGAAAACCGTGGCTCCACCTGGCAACACCACCGAGGGGGTTGACCCGGGCGGGGGCGTCTTTTTCGCGCATGCGTAGAGGTCGTCACAGATTTTTCAAATCCGGCGGCGGGTTCTAGTACCAGCAGCCTATTAGGAGAAGAAGCACGACATTTATTTCGCCAATTGAACGTTATACCACGAAATGACTAGTACTTTAAAAGGAATTACCCTTAAAGGAAGCGCGGAGTTGGTGGCCGAGTTTTTTTGTAAGTTTTAACATTTGTTTCAATTGAACAAGCCGGGTTTTTCAACGTCTCTTTCTCGTGCTCTATGCTAATCGTGCTTCCGGGTCCGCATTTTTGGCTGTTGTTTAGTCAGCGACTGTATTAATGGCAATATAAACTAAAATCAGAGCCGTGTGATAAAGTGTCACAGTAACAGCATTTCAAAAGCCTTTCTTCTAAAGCGAATTTTTTAATGTTTGAACGGCTTCTTTGTTTGATGTTTTAGGCTGATGACTGTTATCGAGCACCGCCCACCACCGGGTGTGCTGGTGTAGAAGCAGAGCGTCACTGAAGTTAAAGTAGGAAAAAGTGTTTTAAAAGTCTGGATGTCGTTTCACTTGTTTTCAGAAAACTAAATGCAGCATTCGCTGTTAAACAAAAGCAGGCTAGTGTTGAGGTTACTTTAAAAAAAAGAGCGATCTTTCTGTTTGACCTGAATTAACGTCACAAACCAACTCCCTCACTGTTTGTCCCCTACAGCCTTCGGTATCAACAGCATCCTGTACCAGCGGGGCATTTACCCTCCAGAGACTTTCACCAGAGTCACTCACTATGACATGAGCCTCCAAGTCACCACTGAGCCCAAGCTGAACAACTACCTGACCAACGTGGTGTCTCAGCTCAAAGGTAGTGTGAAAACAGCAACTGTGGACTGGAAGGAGGTTTTTACTCTGACTTATCCATAACTAATAGCAGTCAGTGTGTTGTTGTAGTCCCTTACTATATGTTATTCTGCACTTTTGCTTTTTTACATGAAAGTAACGTAAACGATGCAACTTTCTGTTGTTTGTGAAGCTTCATTAAGAATAGTATGCTATGACTTTTGCTACCATTAGGTCTTATGGTTTATTTACTAAAACACTGCTCATATACTAGTTAGGGATATTGTGAAAAACTTAGTGGATGTCTTATATAAAGTGTTTGTTTCACTTCACATATTTAAAACATTAAAAACGTATTCAAATAACTTATCACCTGAGATTACTCAAAAGTATTTCTTAACTTTCACAATTTTGTGCAACATCAAGGCTGAAACTGAATTGCTCTCCTACCTCAATGCTTCCCCCTACAAGCAACAGATAATGAGTGCATGTAAATGTGGGCAGAAGTTCACTTAATTTGGTCCGTATTGATCCTAGAACCCTTTGTTTGGTCTGTATTGAAATTGCTGTCAACTGAACATTTTTGTTTTGACCTAAAGCTTGTAAACAAAACCACGTGACTAAAGATCTTCGGTCTTCAGTCATTGGCCTGGAATTATGACAGAGGTGTAAAGCAACAAGAGGAAACAAATAAATAAAAAAAAAATAAACAAAATACATTTCTTGCTACTTTGATACGGTGGAGGCACGCTGCAAGGCGGTTACTTAGGAGATTACATAAAAGGTACGCTGAGTGTTTATGATGGGTATATACATTGTCAGGAAAAAGTGTGAGAAGCAATGTGTGTCTTGTTTTTTTTTTTTTTTTTTTTTTGTGTGTTTTCATGTGTGTCTTGTTAAGTCGTTTTGATGTGCAGGCATTCCACGATAATCGTTTCATATCGCTCACCTCGCCTTCTCCAGCAACGTTGATGACCATCATTTCTGTGCAAGGTGACCCGACACTTAACAGTGAACAGTGTGTGTGGTAAGGCTGTCACTAACAATTTATTTTAGTAGTCGAATTAGTCAATGATTGTTTGCATAAGGTGATATGCTTTTTTATTTTACACAAAAGGTGACAGTGCTGGTACTCAGTCCGTGGAGGTTTGTTTAAATATATGGTACTGCTAATGCTCGGCATATGGTGCCTTCACAGAAATTTACATTTTACATGTATAGTTCATGAATTTTCAATTCACCTTAGACAAGATAAAAATGTTTAAGGACCCAGGTAAGCTATATTTTAGTACAAAAAGGCCACAATTGGCTCGCAAGCTAGAGGGTTTTTGATCTTAAGTTTCCACAGAAATGGTTTGCAAAACTATTTTTATGAACATGGGTTTACTTTATTGCAATTAGTGAACAGTAAAATGTTCTACAATACATTTTCCTCCTTTAGTTTGCAAAAGTGATGTAGGTGGTAGCCAGGGTGCAGCACCTCGTCCACCCTCTTCAATCATTACCTGAGGTTTTATTCTTTTTAAAAACACGTTAAGGATGCTCTGTGTAAGTGTTGTAGCCGTCTCTGGTGTGCACAGGCTCCTCTCCAGAACAAAGTACTCGACTGTCTTTGCTTGTTGCTGCATTAAAAACAAGAAAAGCCGCAATTAGTGATATAAATAAGGTTTTAAAAAAGTCATGCAAAACAATAAACAAATTAACAAAAAATAATTTATAAACTCACATTCCTACAACACATCAAAACACCGTCTAGAGCCGTCCCACGGATACTGACGGCACACGTGCGCGCACGCACGCACACACACACACACCCACCCCCAGATGTTGGGAACTTTCACGCTGTGGTATAACGGACATAAAGGAAGCGGTACAATGAGATACAAACCCATCAATCAAACACCCTTTAGAGGTAATAAAAGTATGATGATAGAAAACATTACACCCATTCTCTAATAAAAAAATGTGAGTAAAAACTTTACAAAAATGTTGAGGACCTTGACGAACACTCCAAGACAGGGGGATGCTTGTTTCAAGTGCTTGTGCAAAGCTGTTGTGCATGTAGGTTCAGAAATGACAATATTAAATAAATGTACACGCTATTAAATTGTTAAATAAAAGTTTCATTAATTATTTAAAATTGGCATTAAATAAATAAAATTGGAAATCAATAAATAAATGTTGAAATTAATGTGGAATTAAAATATTAAAGTTGCTATCTAAAAGCATATTTAAATATTTAATGACATATTTATTTCATGGTCCCAGTGTGGGCTGGAAGAGACTAATTGAAATAAATATATGCAAAATTAAATATTTAAACGAGTGTAATTAATTATTTAAAATTGGAAATAAATGTCATGAAATGTGTCAATATTTTATTAAAATTCAATTGTAAATAGTTGAAAGATTTATTTCATGACTAAATGACACATTTCATGGCCCCGTTAGCAGCATTTCATTACGTTATCTGTCGAACTGCCCGTCAAACTCTGGGGGTGTGGCTAACTGTAATACTGATGCTAATGTCATAATACTCAGATATTTATTAAAGTTTTAAGGTTTTTGTTTGGCACCTCACACATCTACATGCATTATTGACATAAATTGATTAAGTGTGCTTTTTAATGGCAATTTTCATATTTTAATGCCACTAATACTATAACATTTATTTATTGATTTCCAATTGTATTTATTTCATGCCAATATTAAATAATTAATGACACTTTTATTTAACAATTTAATAGTGTATAAATTCAATATTGTCTCTTCTGGACCTCCATAGTTGTGCTGCAATGAAACAGAATGTTTGTATCTGTCGTCTTCTTCTGTGGTTGAGGAAGGGTTATACCGCCTCCAAATAGTTCCTGTTGTGCTTTGTGATCCAAATGGCTTTGTGGCTGCTGGGTATTGTAATAATTTAAAATCACAAATTAGCAAAAAATGACACATCGACACTGCCAAGTTAGCTAAACAAAATGTTTTAGAATTAGCATAGACATTATAAAACATTTTTTTTTATATTTGATTAGTCGACTATGTCAACTAATTGTTGACATCCCTGGTGTGTGGAGTTGCACTATGTATTGTGTAAATACTAGTTTCAACCTGCATTGTCCAAGTCACCTGGTCTTGTACTGCAAATGCTCACGGTAGTGTCTTTGTGTCACTGGAGTCTCCTGCAACGGTCATCTGTCATTCAAGTCAAAACGGGGGGGTTGGTTGTGAATGGTTTGTCTAGAATGACACTTTCAGACTCACAAAGTTCACCTGCAACATCCGACTGGCTACCACTAACCTGAAGGTGCTATGGTCAGGTGATGCTGCTCGCCTGTTAAGTGACGTCGTGTGTTCATGTCTGTTTGAATGATGAACTTGGAATGACTTACTGACAAAATCAGCTTTTGGAATCCACAGAATGTTGATGCCACATTGAAAAGGTCTTGCCTTCAATAAGCAAGACACTTTGGACACCAGACGTCTCCAACCCTGTTCCTTGTGAGCTTCTACCCTGCTTGCTTTGCAGCTAACCCTGCTTTAGTAATGGGTGATTAGCTGGATTGAGTGATCCCAGTTTCTGACTGACTGAACACTGATCCAGGTGACCAGGAATTAATGAAATGAGGTTAAATGCAAAACAGTTTTGGAGACCATTATCAAGAAAACACTAAATGAGGTGTATCCATCACCACAGTAAAATTACCTCCTAATCCTGAAAGTTTGTGAAGTGAAGCAAACCGTTTGTCCAGTATCCCTAACTTATTATGTGTAGTGCAAATACCAGTTTTAAACATGGATGAAAAATCTTCCAAAACTCTGGAGGATGTTTCTTGTGCTTTCGTTAATGACTGCAGGTTGTACAAAACCATAACTGAACAGCTGCTACCCAGGCTTTTTAACATTTTTGACTTTTGTTGAGTGGACCTGTGTCCATTTTATTTTAGGTACAATCAACATGTTTATTGCTTTGGGATAAAATGCGTTTATGAGTTATTATCCAGAAAAACCTACATCATTAACAAAACAGATTTTACAGAAGGAAGAAGTGTCCCAAAACTTTAACGTCCTTTTGTTTTATTTGAGTGAATGACTGTTAATTTGCATCAAACATCAAAGCCTTGTGTGTAATTAAATCCTGCAGACTTTGAGGCCTGGAGTTGCCCACTCCTGATCTGAAGGTTAGGCATGTGCTTAAAGCAATTGTGCAAACCTGAGTTTTTGTTTCAGAGTGGCTGTTTGAATGCAGCGTGCAGAAGCTGGTGCTGGTCATCACCTGCCTGGAGACCAATGAGGTGTTGGAAAGATGGCAGTTTGACATAGAGTGTGACAAGTCGGCTAAAGAGAGCAGGTGAGGTAGTTCAAAAATGTCTGAATGTGTTAGTGTTTCAAAGTGTTTGTGTTTCATCTGGCTAGTGTTTCAAAGGAGAACACTTCATTTTTCTACAGATTTTTCTAGAGATTGATCGGATACTTTAGTTGATCAGTGCTGGACATTTCAAGCTTATTATTTCAAATAAATGGCCAACATCAAGTCTGCATATCACGAACATATTAATACTATAATATACATTGAGCAGGAGGCCCACAAAAACATTTGGGTGAAGTTAGAAAGACATTAACAGATTGAGAGTTCCAGGCTCAATCACTGTTCTAATTAATGTTTAAAACTGAAAGCAAATATCGCTACTGGTTTGTTTTAGCACAAACAACAACCTGTTAAGGCAGGGATAGGCAACTCCAGACCTCAAGGGCCACATTTCCCCATGTTTTCCAACATACCATGCTCTGGCATATTCTAATTGGCTGGACACACCTGGACCAGGTAATCAGTCAGGAGTAAGCCTTGGATATCTGGAAGTCATTCAGACACTGTGGCCCCCGATGCCTGGAGTTGCCTATCCCTGTAGAAATGTATAATCATCAGCAGGTTGTTTAGACTGAAATCTTTATTTCCTATCATACTTTAAACATAACAGATGCACTGTAGGAACATGATGCAACAGTTTTTTTTCCCCCAGAAAACTAAAAGAAAGGCATAAATATTACAAACTCAACTGAACATGAAAACAAAATCTTTCAAGTTTTAAAGAGAACATCAATAAAACAGAACACTAAACTGCTTGATCAGTTCCTTTAAAAAACAAAGCATTCATTCTACAAATAAATTCAGGTTTTACAGAACAAACATCAAATTAAACATTTTTGACAACATCCTGTGAATAATCTAGGAACCAAAAGCAAATTCTCTGAATTTCTTCTGGTAGTTTAGGTCTGAACTTTGTAGTTTTTGCTGGATCATTCTGGTTTCTTTCACTCTGAGGTTGAGCATGCTTGGTGGCGCTGCGGCTGTGGCCTGGTTCGTTGGTGCATGCCTGTGTGTCTGGTGTGCATGTGTGCGTCGGTGTGATGAGGCCATGTTGTCTGCGGCCAGGCCCTCTTGACTTTTTCTCTAACAAAGTGCAAACATAAGGCTGAAAGTCTTACACAAATCAAATGGTTTCTATATAAATCTAATGCAGAGGGTTCTGCTCTTTGTTTCATTGTGTGGAGGTGATCTCTGACACTAATCATTTCAAACTAGTGTTCCCAGAGAGAAGTCGATCAAGACCATTCAGGATGAGATTCGCTCTGTCATCAGACAGATCACAGCTACTGTCACTTTCCTGCCTCTGCTGGAGACACAGTGTGAGTTCTCACATTCCGTCTTTGAGCTGACTTATCCTTCAACATTGTGCCCTGCTCAGTAGTCCCTCTGACTAGTTTGCTGTTCTTTGCAGGCTCATTTGACCTCCTGGTGTATACAGACAAAGATTTGGTGGTTCCTGACAAATGGGAAGAGTCAGGGCCACAGATAATCAACCAATCAGAGGAGGTGCGCTTGCGCTCCTTCACCACCTCTATCCACAAAGTGAGCAGCATGGTAGCATACAAGAGGACTGACTCAGCTTGAACCACCCAATCTGCAGTGCACTTCCAATAAAATCCTGTGCTGTTTACTCTATGCACATGAGGAACTATTTTTCATTTTCTGAATTAGACTTTCATGAGTGTTGGAGGATGAGACATTCTTTTGCTTAGTGTGCATTGATATGTCTGTAAGACTTTTGTCTGTCCTGTGTTTATACTGGTCTTTCTCTTCTTCAGAAGATGGATTCTATTTGTCAGATCAACATTAAATTCTTTTCCCAATGTGTAATTTGTGATTTGTGTCGGGTGCAGTGTAACAAATTGTTGATGAGATGCAGCATTCAGTAGAGTAGGACTGGCCAACCCTGGTCCTCGAGAGCCTCAACCCTGCTTGTTTTCCAGTCCTCCATGACCAGCTTGCTGCAGATTGGCTGACTCAAGTAATTTCATATCCTGATTGACTGAACACACCTGGTTTAGGTTGTCAGCATCAACCGGTGCAGCTGAAAAAACAACAGGGTTGAGGTTCTTAAGGACCAGCTTCGGCCAGTCCTGCAGTAGAGGTATAGATTTATGACAACGCATTAAGAAACAATTCCTTGGTCCTAGTGTGATTAAAAAGCATTTAGTCAGCCACCAATTATGTAAGTTCACCCACTGAAAAAGGGGCCTGTTTTTCATCATAGGTATACCTCAACCATGAGAGACAAAATGAGAAAAAAAAAAATCTAGAAAATGACATTGTTTGATTTTTAAATAATTTATTTGCAAATAATGGTGGAAAATAAATATATGGTCCATAACAAACATTCAAATCAATACTTTGTGATATACACTTTGTGGGCAATGACAGAAGTCAAATGTTTTCTGTAAGTCTTCACAAGGTCTTCTCAAACTGTTGCTAGTATTTTGGCCCATTCTTCAATGCAGATCTCTACAGAAGTGATGTTTCGGGGCTGTCGCTGGGCGACGTGGACATTCAACTCCCTCCAAAAAATGTTCTATGGGGTTGAAATCTAAAGATTGGCTAGGCCACTCTAGGACCATGAAAGGCTTCTTATAAAGACCTGCAGACTCTGGAGGTGTGCTGCACTGTTCTACTGTCAACAGATACTTGTACAAATATGATTTTCATGGAAGAGTCATCAGAAGAAAACCTCTTCTACGTCCTCGCCACAAAATTCAACCTTTGAAGTTCACAAATGAACATAGAAACAAGTTCTGTGGACCGACCCGGTTCAGATGGAACTTTTTGGCTGCAATGAGCAAAGGTACGTTTGGGGAATAAAGGATCCATAGCAGGGCTAGTTCTGGGCATATGCAAGCTATGTGATTGCCTGGGGCGTCATCTGTTAGAGGGACGCATAAGCACAACGTTTTAGATTTTTTTCTAATTTAATTTCTTTTCAACTGTTCTCATTAACAAATATACACACACACACATTTTATATTTTATGGCCACAAAATCCAGCTTGTGTCGTTTGTGTTTCAGACAAAAGGGTGTGCCAAACCCACCATTCTTTTTCTCTAGCCATGCAGCGGTGGCTGGGGGGGCTTAGACTTTTCTTCGCCTAGGGCGCCACGCACCCCAGAGCCGGCTCTGGTCCAGAGTTTCATGAAAAGAACCTCTGTTCAACCTGCAGCACAGGAAACATTTCACCAGTAGAAGAAGAATGGATTCCACCAAATTTCAGCAAATGTTGGACACTAACTTGATGCCATCTGTGAAAAAGGTGAAGAGAAGATGACTTCTCCAAATGACACACCTCCAAATCCACACTGTCTTACATGAAGAGATAGAAACTGAAGGTTTTACAGTGAACTTCCTAATCAGCTGACCTCAACATCATTGAAAATCTATGGATAGACCTGAACAGAGCAGTGAGGAACAGACATCCCAGAAATCTGAGAGAACTGGAAGACTTTTGGAAAGGAGAATGGATGAAGAAACCTCAAACAAGAACTGAGAGACTCAACCTTTACAAGCTGTGATACTTACCAGGGGGGGCAGTACAAGGAACTAACTCTGCAGGGTGCCCAAACTTTTGCACATGCCATTTTTTTTGTTTTGTGTTATTTTGAAAGGGTAAATTATAGAGATAAAGCCTTATTTTTTTTCATACTGAAAGAATGTCTCATCTACAAACTGATGCCTTTTGGAGATTTTTCGGTCTTTTGTTGGGTTCTTTATTTACCATGAAATTTTTTTTTACCTGAGGTGCCGAAACTTTCAATCCCCACAGTATGGTGTTCTTAGGATGTAATTCAGCATTCTTTCTCCTCCAAACATGAGTGGAGTTCTTATCAAAAGTTCTATTGTGGTTTCATCGGACCATAGGACTTTCTCCCAACCCTCTTCTGGATCATCCAAATGCTCTCTAGCAAATTTTAGACGGGCCTGCACATGTACTGGCTTGAGCAGGGGGACATGTAGCACTGCAGGATTTGAGTCCCTGGCAGCGTAGCGTGTTACTGCCTTTGTTAATTTGGTCCCAGCTCTCTGTAGGTCATTCACTAGGTCCTCCCGTGTGGTCCCTGGATCTTGTGGGGAGCCCCAGATTGAGGGAAATTATCAGTGGTCTTG
This sequence comes from Oryzias woworae, assembly GCA_016861445.1. Taxonomy (NCBI): domain Eukaryota; kingdom Metazoa; phylum Chordata; class Actinopteri; order Beloniformes; family Adrianichthyidae; genus Oryzias; species Oryzias woworae. The sequence goes on from BOLG01000180.1 coordinate 27,292, forward strand.
TATGTCTTCAGTTTCCTAATAATTGCTCCCACAGTTGATTTCTTCACACCAAGCTGCTTACCTTTTGCAGATTCAGTCTTCCCAGCCTGATGCAGGTCAACAATTTTGTTTCTTGTGTCCTTAGACAGCTCTTTGCTCTTGGCCATAGTGGAGTTTGGAGTGTGAATGTTTCATGGTTGTGGACAGCTGTCTTTTATATAGATAACTAGTTCAAACAGGTGCAGTTAATACAGGTAATGAGTGGAGGACAGAGGATCCACTTACAGAAGAAGTTACAGGTCTGTGAGAGCCAGAAAACTTGCTGGTTTGTTATTGACCAAATACTTATTTTCCACCACAATTTACAAATAAATTCTTTAAAAACTAGACAATATGATTTTCTGGATTTTTTTTCCATATTGTCTTGCATAGATGAGGTACACCTATGATGAAAATTACAGGCCTCTCTCATCTTTTTAAGTGAGAATTTGCACATTTGATAGCTGACAAACTACTTTTTTGCGCCAATGCATCTTCAAGCAAGAAAGCAGATTCCAGCAGTGAAGAATTAAGTCTATGTAATGTGAAATTGCTGTTGCAGGTTAATTGAATGCAAAGTTGAAGCTCTAAGTTCCCATAATGAGTGGTGCAACAATGACCTTCCTGAGCATGTACTAGATGAAATGCATCTCAATGCCTTGCCTGTATAAGAGAACTGGACTGAGCAATCCCTCCCCCCTCATATTCAAAACAGGAAGTACCCACTGGCTCCATGAAGCCAAAATCTTATATACTTCTATAGAGACTTCTATAGAGAAATAGACAGCTATTACTTAATCATTCTTCCTAAGGGAGGCGCCCAAGTTGCATTCGAACCAGATGCCTGAGCCACCTCAACTGGCTCCTCTGGATGTGGAGGAGCAGCAGCTCTACTCCAAGCTCCTCCCAGGTGACCGAGCTTCTCACCCTAACTCTGAGGGAGCGTCCAGCCACCCTACGGAGGAAGCTCATTTCAGCTGCTTGTATCCAGGACTTCAATCTTTCGGTCAAGACCCAGAGCTCATGACCATAGGTGAGTATTGGGGTCGACCAGTAAATTGAGAGCTTTGCTTAGCTCTCTCTTCACCACGACGGACCGGTACAGTGACCGCATGACGGTGGACGCAGCACCAATCCGCCTGTTGATCTCACGCTCCGATCTTCCCTCACCTGTGAACAAGACCCCAAGATACTTAAACTCCTCCACTTGGGGAAGGAGCACTCCACCGGTTGAGAATCATGACCTCAGACTGAGGTTCTGACCCTCATCCCAGCTGCTTCACACTCGGCTGCAAACCGTTCCAATGCATGCTGGAAGTCCTGGCTTGATGAAGCCAACAGGACAACATCATCTGCAAAGAGCAGAGAGGAAATCCTGTGGTATGAACTATGAACAGAACCGGTGACACAGGGAAGCCCTGCCGGAGTCCAACATGCACTAGGAACGGGTCTGACTTACTGTCAGCTATGCGGACCGAGCTCCTGCTCTGGTCATGCAAAGGCTGGACAGCCCTGAGTAGAGCTCCCCGGACCCCATACTCCCAAAGTACCCTCCACAGGACACCATGGAGCACAGATGAGCGAATGCCCATGAACCCTCCAGTACCCTAGACAGGGTGTAGAGCTGATCCACAGTTCCACGACCAGGAAGGAAACCGCATTGTTGTTCTTGGATCCGAGGTTCGACTATCGGCCGGGCTCTCCTCTCTAGTACCTTGGCATAGACTTTCCCAGGGAGCCTGAGGAGTGTGATTCCCTGATAGTTTGAACACACCCTCCGGTCTCCCTTCTTGAAAAGGGGAACCACCACCCCTGTCTGCCAGTCCAGTGGCACAGTTCCCGACTCCTGAGGTACTCAGGGCGGACCTCGTCTACTCCCGGTGCCTTGCCACTGAGGAGCTTGTTGACTACCTCGGCCACTTCAGTTTGGGTAATGAACAGCCCCACCCAAAGGCTCACAGCCTCTGCTTCCTCAAGAGAAGGCGTGTCAGCAGGATTGAGGAGATCCTCGAAGTATTCCTTCCACCTCCAATGTTCCCAGTCGAAGTCAGCAGCTCACCACCTGCACTGAAAACGGTGCCTGCAGAAAACTGCTTCCCCCTCCTGAGGCGCCTGACGGTTTATCAGAACCTCTTCGAGACCAACCGATAGTCCTTCTCCATGGCTTCACCAAACTCCTCCCAGGACCGAGTTTTTGTCTCCACTACAGTCTGGGCCACAGCTCGCTTAGACTGCCGATACCCGTCAGCTGCCTCTGGAGTCCCACAAGCCAGCCAGACCTGATAGGACTCCTTCTTCAGCTTGACAGCATCCCTTACTTCCGGTGTCCACCAACGGGTTCGGTGTTTGCAGACACATCAGGCACCAGAGACAACGGGACCACAGCTCCGAATAGCAGCAGAGACAAAGGAGGTGGAGAACATAGTCCATTCAGACTCAATGTTACCAGCCACCCTGTTTGAAGCTCTCCCGGATGTGGGAGTTAAAGACTTCCCTGATGGAGGGCTCAGCCAGACGTTCCCAGCAAACCCTCACAGTACGTTTCGGTCTGCCAAGTCTTTCCAGCCTCCTTCCCCGCCAACGAATCCAACTCACCACCAGGTAGTGATCAACGGACAGCTCTGCTCCTGTCTTTACCCGAGTGTCCAAGACACACGGCCGCAGGTTGCCTGAGACGACTACAAAGTCGATCATCGATCTCCTGCCGAGGGTGTCCTGATGCCACGTGTATTGATGGACACCCTTGTGCTCAAACATGGTGTTTGTTATGGACAAACTATGACAAGCACAGAAGTCCAACAACAAAACACAGCTCGGGTTCAGATTAGGGAAGCTGTTCCTACCAATCATACCCCTCCAGGTGCTACTGTCATGGCCCACGTGGGCATTGAAGTCACCCAGAAGGAAAATGGAGTCCCCCGTCGGGGCGCTTCCCAGTACCCCTTCGAGAAACACCAAGAAAGCTGGGTACTCCGAACTGCTTTTCAGCCCTTAAGATGAAACCACAGTCAGAGACCTGTCCCCCACCCGGTGGTGGAGGGACGCAACTCTCTCGTCCACCGGGGTGAACTCCAACACTTAGTGGCTAAGCTGGGGGCTCACGAATAAGCCCACCCCAGCCCACGGTGTCTCACCATGTGCAACTCCAGAATGGTAGAGAGTCCAACCCCTCTCGAGAGACTGAGTTTCAGAGCCCAGACTGTGCGTAGAGGTGAGCCCAACTATATCTAGTAGGTACTTGTCAACCTCTTGTATAAGCTCAGGCTCCTTCCCTCCAAGAGAGGTTACATTAGATTCATAGGGATGAAGGAGTGATTGTTATTAGTGTATTATCATTATTTCCACTGATGATAACCATGAGCTCAGCTCAACTTTTCAAAGCTAAAATTAGAGAAATCAAACAGTTGAACTTAATGTGTTTAGCCTGATTTGTATTTCTTTAAATGAGGAGAACCTGGTTTATCATTTACATGGAACTTTCTGCTGTTAGCTGGAACTAACTGATTCTTACTACCAGCAGTGATGAAGACTTACTTTCTTGAAACTGTCCATATATCCATGTTGTGTAGCTTGCCTTACTGTGTGTCAGCTGGTGTTAGTGTTGATGCAGTGGTTTGTAATGTAGCAGTAAAAATGTGGACTGGATTTTCAGTAATGTCTGTGTTCTCTGTGAATAACTGGAACGGTTTGGAAAAGAAAGCAGTGATGCTACCTTAACAAAGGAAATGGGACCAACAGATATATCAGCAAATACTGACAGGTTTACATTATTATTTAATTAAACTATTTCAACATATTACAATTGAATGTTTCTGCAATTGTTGTTAAAAAAAAAAAACAAACTTGAACAAGTCAAAAATATAAAACAAATTAAAAAAAACAAAAAAATGCTCAAATTATTTAGGGGGCTTTAGAATATTTTAGGGCAACATATTACAAATAGGCCTAATGACACCACTGAGTGGATCCAAAACTCCGGTGTAAAAACCTTTTATTTGCCTCATTGTAAGCTCTTCTTGCACATTAAACCATATATTCACATTTAAAAGTGTTAATAAAAGGTGGTATAATTAGTTGTATATTTCTGAAATTAACGCGTAATGTATAGGAAATAAAAAGATTTTTCAACGTATATTGTCACTTTAGAATTTACACAAAGTTTTACACTTTTCTCATAAATAACTTTACTCAGCAAACAGATTTAGGAGATGAAATGACACAATAATGGGATCTTGTTCTAGAAACAACCAGCAATTAAATAAAGATAACGTGTTGTTTCCAAGGTTATGTGAGATTAACAGCATTTAGGCGTTTTTGTCTAATTTTCATTTTATTTACCAGCTAAGATTTTTAAATTAGTCATGAGTTCACTACTGAGGGAGCAGCACTATGTCAACACAGTTTGGTATCATCATTCCACTAGTACTGCCAGGATAGGCTCCAGCAGTCCTGAAAAGGGATTAAGTAGGTTTGGAACTGGATGGATGGAGAATTATTTGGTAAATTCATGATTTAGATGTAACAGTGAATGCAGAAATGTATGTAAAATGTACAAAACAAGACTAATCTTTTAGTCTTCTAAGTTTTATTTTGTACTGTCAGTATTTACTCATTTTCCTGACAAATGAAGTTTCTCTAGTAATTAATGCATAAGAAGAAACAAAGTTCACACTAGTGACTTACTTTTGTCCAGTTTAAGCAGGAAATTATTTTGTAAATGAGAGGAAAGCTGTAAACTAATAATTAAGAGCTAAAAACCAAGTCCTGATTTAGCATTTCTAAAGCCAACCAGGTAGTGAAGAGACTATCTGACTAACAACTAGAGGTTGGTTTCAGAAGGGATCAAACACTCACAATAACAAGTCTAACTTTTAAACTCCTCTGCTTAGCATTCAGTAGTTTGGATTGTAGTGTTCTTCTTAGTACAGGATAGTACCATTTTTGTTGATTACTTTGGGTGAATTAGGTTTAGAACAATGTTCTTTTCTGACCATTGTTGAGGTTGAATGGAGTTAAACTTAAGTTGCTCATTGAAAATCATCAGTCCAGACCAAGAACACACATTTTTCTGTGTCATATACAGTAAACGGACAGAGTTTCAAGATCAAACCGGAGCATTATTTTGACTTGGACATGTTGGGGAGCAGATCTACATTCTTTGAGGCTCACATGAGGCCAATCTGATGCTGAGGTAATTATAGAAGGAAAAGTTCTCGTATTCTCTGCTGGCATTGGCAAAAAAAACAGAAACACTGTTTTTAATCATTTTATTATATTGAGATGGTTCTACTTTTTTCACAACAAGCCAGTGGAAAGATTTAGACCCATTTTCATTCAGTGTTGCAGGTTTAGTCTTTGGTTCTAATGTTTAAAAGACAAAAGCTTATATTTAAGAAGGAAAATTGTTCAGACTGGTTCTAAGGAAAAAAATACAGATAATTTTTGTATCAAACAACACTTCCTATAAGAACCATGTGCTCTTAACAAACCGTACAGCATAGAAACTCTAATAAATACAAAATAAATATGCAATAGTTTAGAAATCATGTGTGAAAATTGTATAAAAGACTCAAAACTATGTTTTGTGTGTGCTGGGAACAAATACAAGCGTGACTGACAGTGGATGTGAGACTTTAAGAAACCCACTTTGTGCAAAAAAACCCCCAAAACCCACAGCTAAGGTAAAAAATATTGCTTATAGTCTTTAGTCTAGTGTCTGCAGTGTCAAAATGAATGGTGACAAAAGAAAGCAGTTAAACAAACTGTTCAAATGAGTACAACTCCAAAAGCCACTCCTGCTATTGTCCAAAATGCTTCATTTTTTCTAGAAGCTTTATACTTCCACTGGGCATTTGTGTTTGTTTTAGTGGCATTAAAAATGGCTTTATGCAACAAAAAAAAAAAGAAAAAGAAAAAAAACCAAAGAGAAAACATGGCAAAAAATTGGATTCCCAGTTTTGATGCGATATTTTGTCCTGGAATTACATAACTGGTACATTCAGACATTCAGCTGTCCTCTTGGCCGATTCCATTAAATAACTACAGTCAGTTTTCTGAAAATGCTTAATTGAAAAATTCCTGTTATTGTTCTGTTGTAATATGAATAAAAAAATGAATGTAAAACTACTGGCATTCCCATCACTTCATGATATAATAGGAGAATCCCCAAAGACCATCTCAGTATTACCCCTCAGAGTTGTGAAAGTTGTCACTTTTCAAGGGAACCTTCAACCATGCTAACACATCTGTTGAGTAGGCAAAAAAAAAAAAAATCTGAGGAGGGACCAAAAACTAGTAGAATCCTAAATGACTTTCTTTAGGATGTGGAGTTTACTTTTGTAGGATGCTTTTGGTGTCCATGTAGCTTGTTTGCTTGAAATCTCATCCCAGAAACAGCAAAGCAATTATGTAAATTGAAATGATAGCTGGTATCACACCAGACCATTGACCAGTCCTTTCTCACAGTCTTCAGCCAAACGCTTCCAGTGCTGGCGGTTTTTCTGACACCCTTCCAGCAGCGGGGAGCAGTGCTCTGACAGCCCAGCCAAGGTCTGCAACAGCAAAAAACATTGACAAATGGGATATGACGGGGTGAATTGAAATAGGCTTTTCATCCACACTCACTGATCTGCAGAGACAGAAGGCTGATGGATCACTTACCTCATATAACTGAATGCAAATAGCATCAATGAAAGACACCTGCATGCTGGGAATCTTGTCTCTTTTTTCACGATTCATCAGGTCCTAAACAGAGACACAAAAAAGACATCAAACAAGTGTGTAGCTTTCTTTAATACAAAATTTGGTATTTTACTAAACAAAGAACACAATGATGTCAGATAACACAAAAATGGTTTCAACAAATCTTAGTGGGAGTATTGATATTTATTGATGACATTTTACGACAGATTTTCTGTTTTTATGGAGGCTAAAAACAAAACATTACTTTGTCTTCAAAATGCCTATTAGTTTTTTAAACAGAAACTGCAATTTGAAATAGTACATTTGCTGCAAACTGACAAAAAGAATACTTTGTAAAACAAAAAAAATATTATTTTTTAAATTCACAAGCTTTTCAAAGCACTCAATTCATGCTCAAGAACAGAATTAAACCAGAATTCTCCTCTTTTTAGGTTTTTTAAAAACAAATTTTACAAACCAATGACAACACTGTAGATCACTGAGGCACACCATCAAATAAAACTCTGTCAGATGTTCAGATACTTACAGTAGGCTCGATATTGAGCTCTTGCCTCTCTTTGTCTCCTTGTTCGAAGAACTCTGTGGCCACCAGCTCAGCAACCTGCATCACAAAGAAACAACCAGAAAACTGATATTTGGCTTTTTTAAGGGATTTAAAAGGAAGATTCTGTGGTTGATAAGTGTGTAACGATTATTCATTCAGCAACGATCAATTTCTATTCCTACGATCTAACCAGATCGGTCTGTCTGAGGGAGAATTGAATGGAATTGACCAAGACCATTAAAAATTGTTTAAAAATGAGCTAAATCAAAAAATAGAAAATTAATCTAGGTATCCAAATGATAGTTGACAGTGATAATCGATCACCAGACCAAACCTGGCCCTCTTTGCAAAAGGTTTGGACACCCCTGCTGTAAACGTTCATCATAAAATAAAAATAAATATTTTTGCTTTTATTCTTCATTCCAAATCTATTCTATAGCAGCTTTATCTAGAACTTAAAAATAAAAAGACAAATTTTAAGATCTTGTGATAAACAGCTAAGCCATCACATAAGGGAAGTCAGAATAATAGTTTAGTCTCTCTAAAAGAGCAAGTCATAAGGAGAGTTTTCATTTTCTTTACTTTCCTTCTTGTGTTACATCAGTCTTTTTTTCTTTAGCTTTTTTGAAACATTTTAAATAATAATCTTTGAACTGTTTGTTTAGCAGGTTCTGATGTCATTTTCATTTTAATTACCTCAGATAGGTAAAGAACTACATTTTTATTTAACATTTCTCTGGAAAAAGAATTTGTGTCTTTCAAAGTAAAACAGTTATTCCCTTGATTTATAAAGTTTCAGTTAATGATTTTTCTCTAACAAAAACAAAACACTAGATATAATTGAAAGTGCAGTCTTATGTCATGTTTCACAACATGACAGAAATGTAGTGTTATTTTAACAAAAGACACTTCTGATCTGTGAACTTTTGTATGAACACAAACCTTTCTTTAAAGCTTGGACTTGATCCACAAACTTTACACAGCGAAACGTTGAGAAGTCTTAAATATTGATCAATTTAAACTGTTTATTCTTTTGTTTGTGAGTCCTGATGACAATATTGGGCACACAGCAGTAAAGTCCATGGATGACCTGCTGGGCGCTCACGTTGTGGGTGTGGTCAACTTGGTCGCTTACAGTCACTTTTTTTTGTTTGTGATTTTTTATTTAATTTATTATAGAAGCGTATTGGATTACATTAAAAAAGAAGACCCCCCCTTTTCATTGAATGCAATACATTTTAATCTTTATGCTTTTACAAAAATTAAAACTAGTGAAAAACAATAAAATAATTAAATAAGTATAAAGTTTTTTTAAATATAATTTTCAGTCAAAAATGTAATGCATAGAAAACATGCATTTATTAAAAAATGTACATTTTTCTCTATTGTGTGTGTTCTTACAGACCAGTGTGTTATGGTTGTGAATCTTAGTCATTTCAAAAAGTAGCAATGACATGGAGCAAGAAAGTGAGTGTGTGTTTCTGTTGGCTGAGACCACTGTGAGCAAATACTAGAAATTCCCAGCGCACCTGAATGCAGCAATAGCAAGTTCTTAATGAAAGCGCATAAGTGCAGAAATTCCATGCGGTCCCTGAATGCACCTCCTGCTGCGGTGAATTTGAGGATTAAATCTGCGCCATAAAGTCAGAATGAAATGTTTGAACAAACTCTGGGATGGATGTTTGTGGTGGGCAAGTGGGGAGGGAAAGCAGACGCCTAAAAGTCATGGTTGAGAGTTTGAGTCCCGTGTCAGAAATGATAAACGACTGACCTGCTGAAGTAGCTGGTGACAGAGTTTTTCTACCTGCCAAATTGAAATTTTACCCGCATTTGGCAGTTAGGCGGGTGTTAATTTAGAGCCCTTTATATAAATAAAAACACCCCTCTCACCCTCTGCGGGTGGTTCTCATCCCCAACCTTGGGTTCTCTACCAGAGGCCTGGGAGCTTGAGGGTCCTGCAGTATCTTAGCTGTACTTTTTTGGACTGAGATGTCTGAGGTCTTTCCAGGGATCTTCTGTAGACACTCCTCCAGTTTGGGGTTACAGCCCCGAGTGCTCCAATTACCACGAGCATCACTGTCACCTTCATCTTCCAAGCTTTCTCCAGTTCTTCTCTGAGTTCCTGGTATTTCTCCAGTTTCTCATGTTCCTTCTTCTTGATGTTTCCATCTCTTGGTTCTGCTACATCCACCACAACAGCTTTCCTCTGTTCTTTATCCACCACTACAATGTCTGGTTGGTTCCATTACCATCCTGTCCGTCTGGATCTGGAAGTCCCACTGGATCTATGTTCTCTCATTCTCTACCACTTTCGGAAGTGTTTCCCATTTTGACTTTGGGGTTTCCAGTCCATATTCTACACATGTTCCTGTTTACTATTCCAGCCACTTGGTTGTGGCGTTCTATGTATGCTTTCCCGGCCAGCATCTTACACCCTGCAGTTATGTGCTGGATTGTTTCGGGTGCCTCTTTGCACAGCCTACACCTTGGGTTTTGTGTAGCAGATCTTAGCCTCTATCGCTCTGGTGTTCAGACGTCTTGATATCAGCCACTTCAGTTGTGGTTCGGTGGTACATCCCATGCAGGGGCTTGTCCACCCATGAGGATCTGTCTTCCAGCCCTGCATCCTCTGCTGTCCATTGGCTGAAACATTCACTGAGCCAGCCAGTTGGGGCTTTGATCTTTATGTATTCATGCATCTTGGATGTTTCATCCTGGATAGTGGTTTCCACGCTCATTAGTCCTCGGCCTCCTTCCTTGTGGCTAGCATACAGTCTCAGGATTTGGGATGAACCCCCCGCATGGTGAAGAGCTTCTGTGTCTTAACATCTGTGGTCTGCATCTCTTCCTTCAGCCATCTGATTATTCCTGCAGGGTATCTGATGACTGGAAGTGCATAAAAGTTCATTACCTGGGTCTTGTTCTTGTCATTGAGCTGGCTTCTCAGGACTTGCTTTACTCGTTGGAGGTATTTGGTTGTTGCTGGTTTCCTTGTTTCCTGCTCCAGGTTGCCATTTGCCTGCGGAATTCCAATGTACTGTCCTCAATGTCTGCTGTTGTTCCTTCTGGGAGTGAGACCCCTTCAGTGTGGACTATCTTGCCTCTCTTTGTCACCATCCGACTGCATTTCTTAAGCCTGAATGACATCCCAATGTCAGTACTGTAGATCCAGTTGGTGTGCATTAGGGAGTCAATGTCGCGTTTGCTCTTAGCATGGGCTTTCTTGTAATCAATCCAGGCTGTGCACAGGTTGGTGTGTCGTGACCTGCAGTCTTCAGCGACGGTTCTGTCAACCAGTAGTTGGTGTTTGGCTCCTCTGGAATCTCTACCAAAGCGCTTGGGTGTGTTGCTCATGAATTGATCCGTGAGCTGATGTATTTTGGTTGCAAAGATGCCTGACATGAGCTTCCATGTTGTGTTGAGGCAGGTTATTGGCCGGTAGTTGGATGGGACAGACCTCGGCGCCTGCCTAGGGCGCCATCTGCTGGAGGGGGCGCCAAATGACAATGGTTAGTCTAATGTTTTTTTTTATTTAGTTCGTTTTAAGTTTATTAGATTAGAAATGGTTTATTTTAAGCAGGCACAAGTAAGAATAACACATATGTAACAGAATCAATCATCATGGATTTATATCAATAAAAACAAAAAAAACCCAAAAAAACAATAAGACAACTAAGCATCAAAAGATACACTGCTTGAAAGGGAGTGGAAGGAAGCGAATGTATGTAATCCCATCCCAATATGGTTTTATTTATGATTTGCATTTATCATTTTTTTTTACAAGTTTACAACAGTTGAACACACCACTCATTTAGTTTCAAAATGTAAAAAAGTATTTAGAACATAAATAAATCCCTCCTTACCCGAAGCTGCAGCTATCTAAGCTAGGGGGCGGCTGTATAGCTGCTGATAGTGCTTCTTTAAAACTTTAAGGATGAAAATGCAGTAAAACAAGCTCTCAGGGACTGCTTTGAGGTCTAAATGAGGAAGCAAGAGGAAAAATGGGCTCTAAGCAGAGGTTTGTCTGTTTTATTTACATTCATTTGCCCCTGCATTTTTGTTCGAAACAGACAAATAAACAGGAGATCTAGTTTTTTTCTACCTTTAAACCTTTAACTGAGAAAAATATACTTTTTCGCCAAGGGCGTCATGCAGCCCAGGGCCGGGCCTGCCGGCCATTGCAACCACCCCTGGTTGCAGTGTGCAGAGCAGGGGCGTGCCTCAACGTGGGCGGGGTTAAATTTTGAGCTCCACCCACTCGATGTGATTCTCCTTCTTGATTACTGAAGGGCAGCAGCTCACGATGAACAGGGCTGGAGACCCCTGCAACAGATAAATACTGTTTTTGCCCTCTGATGTCTTTTCTTTAGTGTTTCTGTCTTTGCATACAGAGTTCCCACCCCCCAGCACAGGCCTTCGTCAGGACAAACAATTTGCCCTTCTCTTTTATCATTTGTGCTTGTTTCTTTCAAAAAAATATGACAACTTTTTCAATGTCCTTGTGAAGTTTATGGAGATTCTGTGAAAAGTAACTTTTTAGTGCTTATTAATGTATTTCTGGTAATTACCCAGGTACTGGTTTCTAAAGAGTTTTTTTTCTTCCACTAGCTGTCCCAGATCCTGGATGAGACCAAGAATCCAACAGAACACATAGCAATGGTGGTCATTGCTATTTGAACTTGTTCTGTCTGACTTTTGGAGTCTGGGTTTAGAACCAGATGATGATGGGATGGTCGGCATTGAGAATGTGCTGTGATAATTAATCTTAAAAAATATGATAGTGTTTTAAGATACAAACCTGGTGTTTATGTATTCTACTAGATCCTCAGCAGTTGTCTCAAGGTGATGGAGAAAGTTGTTCCGCTCTTTTAAGAATTGAAATGATCATTCATTGTAGCTGATGATCAGACTTTCTCCATCACAGAGAGTGAAGCATGTTCTTGCTGCATCAACAGTCATGTCAGAATCATCAGTAAACTCCATGGTCCACCTGCTGGTAATCTGCTATTTACTGGTGTTTTTTAAGCCAACATTGAACTGGATTTTTACTCCTGTTTTGCTGTTGTATTTTTAGAGGACAATGCAGCCAGTCTGCAGTGGATCATCATCCCTGCTTTTGTTCCCAGACACTGGATCCTCTGTGTTAGTATACTTATAATTTCCCTTATTATTGATGAAAACAAACAACAACAAAGACATTGCTTTAGTTTTAACACATTGAACAGTTACTGAGGCCACAGGCCATGGAGATTTTCTTTCTAGACCCTCTAAGTAGCCGCAGTTGGAGAAAATAGAATAGAACACATCCATTCAGTTTCTAGAGCGCCGGGCATCGTCTCATCTGGACAGTGGGAGTTCACTTTTAAACCACTTGCCCTTTTTTATGATCCATGGTTTTGTTAATGTATTAATTACATAAAAATATGTGTCTATTTTTACTCTTTGAACTGATGGAATCAGAACTATGGATCCGATCTGAGTTGGGCTGTTCTGTTTGAGCTAATTTAAAACAATGACTAGTTCCCACCTTTTCCTTTGTTAGTTTCAAATGTGTTTGTGTATATGAGAGAGCCTGAGAGAGAGAGCCTTTCATGTTCTCCTCTCAGTTGAGAAGTGTCTCTGAAACCTTCTGTGCACAAATGATGGATGTGAAGAACTGTGTGTGTTTTGAGGAGCAATAAACCCAGTGTTTGCCATTTGGGTCTTTTGAAATAAATGTTATGTCTGTGTTGCATTACAATCCTGGAGTCATTTCAATCTCTTAGTACGGTGGCCCAGAAAAGTTGCAACACAGCACAAAAAAAATTAACTCACAACATGGAATAAAATCAGCTCACAACAAAACACATTTTGTCAAAACGAAAGTAAATCTACAATGGAAGTTAAGCCTAAGTTGCACTGCTTTTATTCTGAAATTTCCATCGAGCTAAGCGGCTAACAGAAAGCTACATCACAGTTGGTGAGCAAGAAGCAAGCAGCGTTGAAGGATACGAGAATAGAAATGTATTGGTGCCTCAGCTCAGCCCTCAGCCTACAGCAGTGCCTGGTTTTCAGGCAATCCTTGTCAGGTCATCTGCTCTGCTTTGTCACGCTTTTGTTTCTCCATGGGTTTTGTCACGTTTCAGTTTATGAAACATTTTACTTTTCCACCACCAAGCCTGGTCTCCTGCATTTTGGGTCCTCCACCACCACTCCCTGACAACATTGGTCTGTAGGGTACTTAGAATCCAGACATTACCCTTGTTCCTTGCCATCTCCAAGTTTTCATAGTTGCAAACGCAGTAAACTGGGTTTTTGTTATAGAGAAATCCTTTTGAATTTTAGAAGTGGGAACACAAGAGCTCAGGGGAAATTTTGATAGGCTGTAAGTGGGAGAGAGTGTAAACAAATAGATGATGGGATATCAGCGGAGGCTTACTTCCACACCAACAGTCTCGCCCACAACTCAGAGGCAAATTACTGATGAACTCCTGCAACTCTGCAAAAGACATGTCTAAAAAAACATGCGTTTTGATTTGGGCTGACAACTGCATCACTGTTATTAAAAGACTACTGGAAGACCCTGTTGCTATAATGATTTCACTTAAGGATGCAGAAAGGAGTATTTCGAAAATGTAAATATTAGTAAAAACCAGAGAACATTTTTTCTTACCCTCTTCTGCACTGGCCAGGGCTTTGTGATGGCAGAGATGTCACACGCAGTCATCAGCATCGACCTTTGGGGATGGGACACAGAGAAACGTCCAAATGATAGTTGGAAACATAAGGCCTGAATTTAGTTTGAGCGTATTTGACTGCAAGTGTATTTCTGCACATTAAAAGTGTGTGGGTGTGGTAATATCTCCCCCTTTAATCAATACTTTTACAGAATGTGTTACTGTGTTGCTATGTGTTACTGAAGGTCATTTCAGAGGTTTATGTCTGTACTCAGGCTCAGTCTGAACATTAAAGCTGTCGTTCCAGAACTAAAGACTTTAGCTGACACAAAAGTAGTGCCCCTTTTTTAAAACATCTCTTTCACACAAGGTGAGACCCACAGACTGAGGTCTGAACCCCAGTCCCTGCATTCTTCAAATACAAGGACGTACAGAAACTTTTGGAGGGGCGGGTGGTAACATTTAAAAAGGGGCTCGAGGAGCACAAATTGAGCACTTTACAACAAGAACTTTCAGGATTGCAGACTGTATTATAGCAATCCATAGTAATGTAATTTTAGCATTGTAGCACTTCTCCAAGGTTTTCAAATCATGGTTGCTTGTAGCTGCTGTGGCAACAGGCTTCAACCTGGCTCCACATTCCAACTTCTGGCTTGTTCTGGAACCTCAGACGTGATGTCTACTGATCCAGCTTTCTTTGTAGCATGTTCATACACCAGACTAAGACACAGTCATATTTGATGTGAATTTGCAGAACATAGGTGGGGTCAGTTGGGTGTGTGGGCTTGCCCTCTCTCTGGCTCCTGACCAGCTGTGTCATCTCTGTGGGCTTCATCAAACAATAGCTTTCTCTCCTTCTACCTCGCCTGACCTTTCACTCTCCTCTGGCTGTCCATCTGAGAACAAAGCTCACTTTAGCTTTTACAATATTCTGTTATTTTATCAGCCACTTGAAGATAGCAAAGTTGTTGTAATAAAGCATTTTATTTCACTGAAAAAACTTTAAAAACTGAAGTGAAACAAGCAAACCCACAATAAAAAAGACTGAAACTGAACTGATTGAAAACAAAAGTTAAGTTAAAAACAAAACAGAAAAAACATAGAAAAAATACAAAAATATATTAACTCTGGAAAACATTGGAGAAAATTAAATGGTAACAAAATTACAGTAACTTTATCAATCAGAAACAGCATAAATAACTGGGTCATGGTGTTCTCTTTGCTATCAGCTGGTTCTGGATCAGCTGTCTTTGGCCTCATTCAGCTCCTTTTTCTTCTCTTTCAATCGCTTCTCCCCTTGAGGCTCATCAGTACAATAATATAAACCCAGCCAAATCAAATAAAATCTGATGCACATAAAACTATGCAGAACAGACACCTGGAATAAAAACATCCTCTACATCGACAACATCTTGATCTATTAGGACACCTTTCGAAGAGCACATGTCTCATGTTCGCCAAGTCCTCCAGCGCCTCATTGACCATCGCCTATTCGCCAAACTAGAAAAGTGTGAATTCCACCAAACGTGTGTTTCTTTCCTGGGTTACATCATCAGTGCACAGGAAGTGGCCATAGACCAAAAGAGAGGTGGAGGCCGTGCTTTGCTGGAGCTCCAGCAATTTATGGGTTACGCCAACTTCTACAGGCATTTCATTCGAGGCTTTAGTACTGTTGCGGCACCACTAACATCACTGCTCAAGGGCGGTCTGCAACAGTTGATTTGGACACCTGTAGCCACCCAGGCCTTCACCAGACTCAAGGCTCGCTTCTTCCAGGCTCCGATACTCCACCACCCAGATCCCACGACGGTGGAGGTTGACGCTTTCAGCCCCGGTATTGGGGCTGTGCTTTCTCTACGTCACAGCTAAAAAACTCACCCCTACTAAGTCAAGCGCTGCTGAACGAAATTATGACGTGGTAGACCAGGAGCTGTTGGCCATGAAAGCAACATTTGGTGAGTGGAGACTTTGGTTGGAGGGCGCTGCATTACCATTCCTTGTGTTGACTGATCATCATAACCTAGAGTACATCCGTACTGCCAAACGTCTCAATCCCCGCTAGGCACGCTGGTCTCTGTTTTAATCCCGGTTTCAGCTGAAAGCGCTGAAGCTGATAGCTGAAAATGCTGAAGCCAAATTAGCCAAAAAAAATTAAAAATGTGTAATTTACCCAAAATGAAGCATGTTGCAAAAATATTAGCTAACAAACTAGCCTAAAAATCCTCAGTAGATGCCAATTTACATTAAAGATACTGTAAAACGTTCAATACTCATACCAATTTAATTTAGTTCAAACGTGTTTCAGTGGATCTGTTATGGATTTCAAGTTAAAAGGTAAAAGCCCCATTTGTTGTCATGCTTTTAAGTGAAATTTGTTTTTCACATTTGACCCATCCCCTGGAAGAGCGGTGAGTTACAGACCCAGCCAACCTAATAGTATATATGTACCTAAGAGAGAAGTAAATATTTATGTGAAAGAAAAAGTATGGTTGAAATGGAAGGCAAGTGATTTGCCACTCTGTGATTGGCTGAGTGGTGGAATTACCTTAACATGTACCTGTATTTTGTTTTTCATTATGAGACCAAAGATGATTTTGTCTTGAGCAAATATTGGTAATAATAGGATCGTATTTTTTAGCTAATTGTTATATATATTTGTTTGGGAACATAAAACAGTTGTTTAGTTTTAATTTTATCTTGTCCACATGTCATCATTAATAGTTAAAATTGTAATTATTTGGAAGAGTAGGTGTCATTCATAATGTTCAGATGAATTCCTTTAGTTTGGGGAAAAACTGAATATTAGATTGATTTTATTTTGTTTCATTTCTTTGGCTTGGCAGCAGAATAGACTCAGGTCATCTCGGGACAAACATTGCACTTTTGTCAAATACATTGACCAAAGATTGAAAAATCTCACTGTAACCAAGAAATACTTTTAGATTCACATGTATTGAGCTTTGATTGAAAATTTAGATTAGTTAAACTAAGTAACTTAATGAATTTTGATTTTATTATTTAAGGAGATTGGTTCCAAAACGTTTTGTTTTCATGCTTTTCTTAAACCTGTCAGAGTAAATTACATCCATATATATATATATAATCATATATTTCCTCTGCACACAAAAGAACAAAGTATTTATGAAATACTAGTTATTTTTGTGAACTTTTTCCTACCCAGAAGTAAGACGACTCAATTTTTGAGCCTCCGCCTGACGTCAACCTAGACTGAACGCTTTACAGTCACGGGCCCATTCACACACACATTCACACACATGATGCCGGATACTCACGCCAACCTTCCACCAGATGTTAATGTGGGGTTCAGTGTCTTGCCCAAGGACACTTGACACATGGGCGGAAATCGAACCTGCAATCTTTTGATCAGAGGTTGACCACCCTACCGCTGCACCACGGCCTCCCCTCTTCTTTTTAGCCACTTTGTTCTTAGATTGTTAATAATATCTGGTGAAAGCTTGATATTTTCCTACTCTCTTAAGCAGATTTGTCCCAAAGATTAATATAAAGATGTAAATATGCATCTTAAAAACACTCATCACTTTTTTGAAACTCTTCCAGAATGCATCGCTCCCGCAGGCAGTCCACCCCACTCCCCCACATTGTTTGAAAACACCAAATTCAACCGTGAAATCTGGTCCCCAGTCAGTAAAACGGCAGCGCTAGGTCCTTCTCCACACATAGAGAACGTCGATCAGCCCTACACCTCTGCTCTCTAGATGTCGAGAAGGACCTCGACCTGCCTGCTCAGGGAAGAGCTCCGTGATAAGTGTCCTGGCAGGGGAGCTGCAGTTGCGAGGGAGCGATGAGATTAGAGAACCTTTAGCATTGAGTGTTTTTAAGACTTTTTAATATTTATTCATTGGGACAAATCTGTTTAAGAAAGTGGGAAAAATGTCAAGTTTTCACCAGATATTAACCACAATCTAAGCAGCTGATAGGAAAACTATGATGACCCGGCATTGGCGGCTGATTATTTACGCACAAATCCTGAGACGTGAAAAGAGTCGCAAATCTGATCTATGCATAAATGTGGTTTTGTGTGTGTGTATCAGGCGATTGGTGTGTGAGACTAATTTCTCTTTTTCTTTGTTATTATGTCTCTGCTCAGGATCCATAAAAACAAGCTGCTGTGTATTCATCAAGGACTTGATAAGTACATTTGCATCCATCCTTTGATTTTTTTTTTTTACTCACCTCAGCAAGTCTCTGTGATGTTCATCCACCCAAACAAACTGGTTATTCTTGGTGAGCTCAAAGAAGTCTTCCCGCTTCCTGACAAGGACAAAGACATTGGTGGAGTGTAAAACACGAAGAATATTGGAGAGCATTCTTAAAAACAAAGGAAACCCGCAGATGATCCTGGCCTCTCAGAGAAGCAGTGGCAGTGAGAGATTCATCTCGCCGCGCTGCAGAAAGATTAAAACGGTCTTCACGACTGGCATAAAGTTTTAGAACAGACTCTGCTGAGAGAACACTTTATTTTTATCATTACTATTTTTTTGTATTTTAGTATTTAGTCTTTTTATTTAGCCCACTCCTGTTTTTTTTAATTGTTTATTTACTTCTTTTTTATCTTCTTTTATTCTGTAATCCATTGCTGTTATGTAATTACTATTATTATTTTTATTTTTTTTAATTATTTCTCACGCGTCCACCAGCTTCATATTTGGTTAAAATCAAACTGTCATTCCATAAATTGATCATTTCACAACTTTTTACAACAGACCAGTCCTCTTCAAAACAGACGGTTTACATCCAAACAATAGTGGTTTCCGTCTTCTCAGCATCAACATTGATCTCACTCTCTGTTCCTTCAAAAACATTCCCAGCTGATGGTTGAACCAGGACACTCACATCCCAGACTTACCGTTCTCTGCCGCTCAGCAGCAAATACCAGTTCATATCAGCAATAGATATTCCACTCACTTCTATCCATTTCCAAGTGCCTCGTATGTATTCTTTGAGTCAGAGCTTTTAAACATAGTAAACTGTTCTCTTCAGACGGGTGTCTTCCCTTCTACAATGGTGGTGAGGCCCCTGCTGAAGAAGACTCATTTAGATCCTGATACTCTGGATAACTATAGACCTGGATCCAATTTAACGTTTTTAAGTCAAATTATAGAGAAAAGATTTTTAAATCTTCAAAACATTTTAGAAAAATATCAATCTGGTTTTAGGATGAACCACAGTACAGAGACGGCTCTTTTAAAGATCCTTAATGATCTCAGAATTCATTTAGACTCCCAGAAATTTTCTGTTCTGGTGCTGCTGGATCTTAGTACCGCTTTGGATCCAGTAGATCACCAGATTTTATTAGATAGACTTGGAGTCTAGTGGGCGTTGTTCTGAAGTGGGTTTATTCCTATCTTACAGAACAACACTTTTTATATAAGTATGGATACATGCTCTTCAAGAATCTATCAAATAAGTTGTGGGGTTCCTCAAGGGTCCATTTTAGGACCTATACTTTTTAATTTATACATGTTGCCTCTTGGTGATGTCATCAGGACACACGCCGTCGATTTTCATAGCTCTGCTGATGATACACAGCTTTACATCCCTGTGTCTTGATGACCTTGAACCTGTAAACACTCTTTTAAACTGTATTTAGTTATAAAGTCTTGGATGGCAGAAAACTTCTTACAGCTCAATCAGGACTAAACTGAAGTTTTAATCATCGGTCCTGAAGACAAGAGAGAGATTATTTTACCACATCTTCAGAGTTTTACACCTCCTCACTGTGTGAGAAACCTGGGCGTACTTTTTGGCTCTGAGCTGAATTTTATTCCACATATTAAAAATGTCATAAAGACAGGATTTTATCATCTTAAAAACCATACCAGAGTCCGTTCATTCCTCTCTCTTGCCAGCACAGAGGTGCTGATGCTTTTATTTTTAGTCGTTTAGATTACTGTAATGCCTTGCTCTCTGGTTTACCTAAAAAGTCTCTTTCAAATGTACAATTATTACAGAACTCAGCGGCACGAGTTCTGACGAGGACCAGGGGGCGGGAACACATTACTCCCATTTTAAAATCTCTGCATATGCTCTCTGTGCGTTTCAGGAAAGTTCTTTTAATGGTTATAAATGTTTTAATGGTCTTGGGTCTTCTTTTTAAGTGCTCTACTTATAAAGTATGAACCCTCATGGACCCTGAGGTCCTCCGGTGCCGGCCTTTTAGTTGTCTCTAAGGTGAGGACCAAAACCTGTGGTGAGGCTTCGTTCTGCCACTACGGTTCTCGGCTGTAGAACAGCCTGCAGGAGAACCTCAGGGCTGCAGAGACTGGAGAGGTTTGTAGAGGCTGGAGTTCTACATTGCAGCCTCACAGCTGTGAAGTGGACTTCGGTGCTGTCCCGGTCTGGATGGGTCTGGATCTGTGGCGGCGTTCCTGTGACTGAACTGCTCCTGGCATTAAGAGATTCCCAAATACTATTTCCTCACAGCAGAGCCAAGCATTAAGATTCTTTTAGAAATGATTTTATTAGTAGCCTCCTCATTGGGGTGGGGGTGGGGGGGTATGTGTGTTGGGTTGTTGTTGTTTTGTTTTTAAATGTAAAGCGCTTCGAGTTACGAAGTTAAGTATGAGAAGCGCTTTTTATAAATCAAGTTTGATTTGATCCTCGTTTCCATAAATGATCCTTTTTTTCAAGCTTTTGATGATGACGGGATGTTATAAGCTCAGGGCTTCTGCTGCTGTGGTAGAACTACACTACACAACATGATTATCTCTGAACCAGCTTCAAACTCTGCAAGTCCCATCTCATGCACACAAATGAGAGTGAACCAGGTCATCTGTTCACAAACAGAGATCTTCCCTTTGTGGTATATGCCACATGGTTTGTGAAACTATAATGGCACAAAAGTGTTGTAATATAGTTTTCATTGTAGTTTAGTTGAGTTGAACACATTCTTTAGCCCCTATTACTGTCAGCTGGACTTTCAAACAATCCATTGTTTAAACGGTGCTGGATTGGTGTTTCATGCCTTTTGCTATGGTTTCCTAATTGTCTAATTTTCCCTTTTAAATGTTTACAAATTATGCAATACCTCGATCATGCTACAAACATTCAATTCTACTTGGTAAATTTGACACGAGGTATGAGAATATCATTTTTGAGTCCACATGAGAAAAAATGACATTAGCACTGTTTTTGAGTACTTCCACCAAGACTTTGTCAGCTCAGAACATACTTCATAAAAAGAGCGAGGTCTGTGGCCAGGATGGCCTTTTCTATCATCTTCAGAGTGGCCTTGTACTCGTCCAGAGAGAGCCCACTCAAGATTTGATTTCCCTGCAAGAAAGCATAGAGAAAATGTTGTTAGAATTGCATAACTTATACAAACCCAAAAGAGTTTTATGCATCTCTGGTTGAGCTTCCAGCAGTTTATGTTGTGATTAGTCAGAGCGATACCACTCCAACTGGCTGTAAAAACTGTAGAGGTACAATATTCAATACAACATTGAATTCAGTCCACATCTCAGGTGTTGTGTCAAAATAATATATAAAACCAATTCATTTTCAAGTGCTATTAGGGCAGCATATAGACGAGTGTTATCAGCAACAAGGGTAATGGTTTGCAAACCAGTAAGTGTCCTTTTCTTTGAGTCAGTGTGTCTGGCAGCAGGGAGTTGAGGCAGTAATGTGCAGTCTGGAGTGTGTTTAGAGTTTGTTTGGGGGCCATACAGATCAGAGGTCTGTTTTGTTGAGTTCCAAGACTGCTGGAAGCAGGAAAGTGGACAGAAAAAGTGAAGTGAACAAAGACAAAAGGTAGAGAGTGATTCACCCAATTCCTAAAAAAAAGTTTGTTGACTAAAGTTTAGAATAAGAGACTGGGATCTGAATCAGTCTACCAAAGTTTAACTTCCTCCTCACACTTTCCTAAATTTAAGTTTAACATCTTAATTCTTTTGTTTGAGTAATAATGGCTCCCAGAGAGGATAAAAAATACTCTTCTTCCTACCAAACCTGTCTGCTTTACAGGATTTTCTATCCATAGACATAAATAAACAACATCCTGTGCTTTCAAAGACTTGTCAGCAATGCTTTGACATTTAAACTTTACAGATTGTTTGTTACAATTGTTTGTTACAATTTGGTAAAATGTTAGAAATTCCTGTTGCATTAATTCTTCAGCTTTGCACATCCCCGTTTGCTCTTTACACAGTCTGTCTCATATGCAGATATAACTGGATTATCAGTGAAGGAAACACCAACAGAACTTTATAGCCATTAAAATGCCCTTTGTTATTTCATTAAAAAACTGCTCTGAAAACAGGTAAGGTCAGATCAGCTGCTTTTGACTCTGAAGTCTGCTCTGAGGTTCAGATTTGCACTCAATGCTGGTTCAGCAGCATCTCCTCTAACATGAGAGGATTATATAGGCATCATCATGTCTATTTAATGGGGAAACGTTTTCATGTTTGCACTGAAATACAGTCTCACTATGTAGTTGGTCAACTTCCTGAAAAAACTGAAATCCAGTTGTAAAGTGAGTTCTTTGCCAAAGTTTAAGTATTTGAACTCTGGAAATATGACACCGTGCACAAGGCGCTGCTGCTGGACCATGGTGTCACACCCAATGCTCACAATGTGCTGCAGGACCTAACACATTCATTGATTTAACATTGAAACTTGATGCCCCTGCCGTGCCGTTTGGTGTGAATGTTGCCTAAATTGTCCCTCAATGTGTGTGTTTTTGTGTGACCCTTCAATTGGCTGGCAACCTGTTCAGGGTATAACCCCAACTTTGCCCAACAGTGGCTAGGGTAGGCTCCAGCAGCCACATGACCCTGAAATAGATTAAGAAGGTTTGGAAAATTGGCAGACAGATGGAATTTTAGCAGCAGCTTTTATTTAATTCTTTCTTTGTGCTCCTGGTAAATCATTATATTATTTCAGTCTTCCTTTTGTGCATTTAGCTGACTTTGCATGCTCATTCCTAAAGAGCCAATAAAAAGATTTGAAAATTAACAATGGAAGTTTGTAAATACAGAACATGTTTCTGCTTCATATGTTCTGCTTCTGCTCTGCTCTTTCCAGGCTTAGCTCATGAACATTTCTACTTTAAGGAATACTTCAACTCTGTACAATATGCTGTTGGGGTGTTTGCACATGAAAGCTGCATGTGTGGGTACACATACTGGGCTGTTGAGGATCATGAGGCACCGGTCAAAGTGGTGATGCTCCATGGTGGAGTGGCAGTAGAGCTGGGCTAGAGGGTGGTCACTCCTGGTTTGAGATGTGAAAAGTCACCCAGAGTGTGAATGCAAAGGAAGTGACATATAATATCATAAAGTCATCTGACTCCCTCACTGTACCTTTGTATGTAGGAGTTGTTTACCCCTCTGTGGTCAAGGTCATGGCTTAGGGTTGCAATCATCAGAGCTAAGATCTCCAGATTACTTAAGTTGTTCTGTAGGGAAAAAAAACAAAACAAACAGATTTGTATTACTAAAAAGAGGGGATAAAATACTTATCCATTAACATCTTAGCTTTCATTTCCGAGCTGGTTTCTGGATCAAAACTGTATGACTGGATAACTCCAATATTGCTGACCATTTTTTTGGCTATGCTAATGTTAGCTTGGGCTTGTGAGGGGCTATAAGCTAGCAGGAGAGAGTGTTAACAAAGGGCTGATGGGAAATTAGCCTTGGCTAACTTCAGCACCAAAAGTCCTGCCCACTACTGTCGCGCTGAAAAAAATGTGTCTTACAAAACGACACAGGCTTCTTGATTTTGTCTAAAAGCTGCATGTCTATAATCAAAAGACCAATGGGAACACTTTTACAATACATAACATATTTAGGGTGGAACTCTAAAACATTGACAAGCAACTGAGACAAGAAACTGAACTTGCAACCTTTCAATCAGATGAGATGATTGAGTTGAGTGCTGAAAGGTTTGAAAGATGTTGTTTAAAGGAGGTGTCACTCGTACCTGCAGCTGTCCTGATTTGAGGAGTGCAAACATGCACTGCGCTGTGTTAAACGCATGCCTCCAGTTGTGATATGCCACATTCTTCCTGTAGTTCTTCTTCACACTTAGGATCCACTGACACAAACTCTACAGAGGGGAGAGCACACAGACACTGGTGCAGCAAACTGCTTAACTGATTCACACCACAATGTTCTCTCAGACTGAATGCATTTGGTTGATTTCAACAACTACATTTTGTTGGCCTAAAGAGAAAAAGAGCTGATTTAAAACCACTACAGAAGGCATAAAGTGCATGTCATGAAAAATGAATGAACCTTCATCAGTCAGCAGCTGACCCACAGATTGTCGCACGCTGTTGTTACAGAGCACTGAGAAGGATCTAACCCTGCATTATTTTTCAGCAAATCAAACCTCATTGCAACATGACCATTCGCACCTGGGAACTGTATTTGGCTCATTTTGGTCAATCTATTCAAGCTGTGAGGCATTACCCAGGATGCACTGCAGAGGTTAGCCCCAGTCTTAATGAACAGAGCTCACTGAACTCTGTTAGCCGCTGGCTGGTGCTAAGCAGGGGTGTAACGTGAAAAGGGAAGTGTTTGGATCAGTGCGATGTGTGCACATCTCTGAGTAAAGAACACAGGCAAATGCACATCTATGAACTCTGTTTAAAAACTGTATTCATGCAATGCATACAGTCATGGCTGCCAACAGCCAAAACCAATAAATGGCTGTGTTTTTCCCTGTAGTTGAAACACTCAATAGTTTGGAACCTGCAACAGTCAAAGCCTTAAGCCTTAGTCCCATGCTCCCGTACAGGGGCTTGACCTGTACAGGTGCTTTGGGTTTTTGGGTTGCCAGGGCCTGTAGGAAGCTGTAGAGGAGGGGCTGTATCTTCAGGTGAGCAGAGGTGAATCTTTCAATACCCTCTTGAGGCTCGTGCGGCCACCTCATGAAAATGGAACATATGATTGTCATACATGTGGCAAGTGGAATGTGAAGTATTTGTCAGAATAAAGTAAGTCAAATGAAATTATGACGTACGAATAATGCTGTCATACGATGTCCTCCTCCAGACACCCAGGTTGTTAGTAAGTTGGGCAGACTAGATTCTTACTGACTATGCACAACGCTGCAGGCACGGGGTGTGCACGAAATATCCCTAACCCTAACCCCATAATATACCCGCAGGATTCCCTTACATGACCACAAGTCTGACTCATTTCCTCATTCCTAACAGCTAGGATGCGCAGAAGAAGAATCCACCTTTCACTTGTACAGCACTAACAGCAGTTGCGGCGTCAGTGTTGTGATGTCAGGAGGCGTGGTTCGGCTGCAAGGCACACCTGTTCCAGATCTCATCATCCACTCTACTTAAGCTGCAAGGGGACCTCCTGTCAGCGCCAGATCGTTACCCGACCAACAAGTGGTAAACTAGTAGCGTTCAGTCTCAGACCTGTGCTTCCTACACCCTTACCTTGTCTGGTCTTGTCACACAGCTGCCCGTCCTCCTGTTCTGGTTGACCCTGGTTCTTCGACTCTGAGTCAACCTGCGACTCCACCACACCCCGCCAGCTGCGCTCCTTCCTCTACCCTCCTCTCCAGACTCCAGTCTCCAAACTCCGGCCTTCCTCTTGCAATAAATCAACTCATCCTTACTCTGCTCATGGATCCTGTTCTTCTTCTCCCCGCATAACAGTCAGGGTAGCTAGGAGTTGCTAGCAACTACCATCATGCACTGCCCTCTAATCCTGTCATCACCAGCTGTTCCGTATTATCATCACTGCTGTATCTACTGTGGATCCAGAAAGTATTCAGACCCCCTTTAATGTGTCACTCTGTTATATTTCAGCCATTTGCTAAAATCATTTAAGTTCTTTTTTTACCTCATTAATGTACACAGCCCCCCATATTGACAAAAAACCACAGAATTGTCTACATTTTTTTGCAGAAAACTGAAATCTCACATGGTTCTAAGTATTCAGACCCTTTGCTGTGACACTCATTTATTGAACTCAGGTTCTGTCCATTTCTTCTGACCATCCTTGAGATGGTTCTACACCTTCATTTGAGTCCAGCTGTGTTTGATTCTACTGATTGGACTTGATTAGGAAAGACACACACCTGTCTATATAAGACCTTCCAGCTCACAGTGATGTCAGAGCAAATGAGAATCATGAGGTCAAAGGAACTGCCTGAAGAGCTCAGAGACAGAATGGTGGCGAGGAACAGATCTGTTCAAGGTTACAAAAAATATCTGCAGCACTTAAGGTTCCTAAGAGCACAGTGGTCTCCAGAATCCTTAAATGGAAGATGTTCGGGACGACCAGAACCCTTCATAGAGCTGGTCGTCCAGCCAAATTGAGCTGGAGCCTTGGTGAGAGAGGTAAAGAAGAACCCAAAGATCACTGTGGCTGAGCTCCAGAGATGCAGTCGAGAGAAAGTTGTAGAAAGTCAACCATCACTGCAGCCCTCCACCAGTCGGGCTTTATGGCAGAGTGGCCCGATGGAAGCTTCTCCTCAGTACAAAACACATGAAAGCCTGAATGGAGTTTGCTAAAAAAACACCTGAAGGACTCCAAGATGGTGAGAAATAAGATTCTCTGGTCTGATGAGACCAAGATAGAACTTTTTGGCCTTAATTCTAAACGGTATGTGTGGAGAAAAGCAGGCACAGCTCATCACCTGTCCAATACAGTCTCAACAGTGAAGCATGGTGGTGGCAGCATCATGCTGTGGGGTGTTTTTCAGCTGCAGGGACAGGACGACTGGTTGCAATGGAGGGAAAGAAGAATGCAGCCAAGTACAGGGATATCCTGGACCAAAACCTTCTCCAGAGTGTTCAGGGACCTCAGACTGGACTGAAGGTTCACCTTCCAGCAAGACAATGACCCTAAACACACAGCTAAAATAACCAAGGAGTGTCTTCACAACAACTCTGTGACTGTTCTTGAATGTTCCAGCCAGAGCTCTGACTTAAACCCAATGGAGCATCTCTGGAGAGACCTGAAAATGGCTGTTCACCAACGTTTACCATCCAACCTGACAGAACTGGAGAGGATCTGCAGGAGGAATGACAGAGGATCCCAAATCCGGGAGTGAAACAAAAAAACTAATCAAAAGGATGCTGCTACTAAATACTGAGCAAAGGGTCTGAATACTTTGGATCATGTGATATTTCAGTTTTTCTTGAAGAAATTAGCAAAAATGTCCAAAATTCTGTGTTTCTTTGTCAATATGGTGTGCTGTGTGTATATTTATGAGGAAAAACATGAACTTAAATGATTTTAGCAAATGGCTGCAACATAACAAAACGAACAATTACAGTGAGTCAGAATACTTTCCGTACCCACTGTAAATCTGGCATTAATTAGCATTGTATGAATATAGGCTCAAATGTAATTTTACATAAAAATGATTTAGCAACTCCTTACAGTCACTTAGCCACCAGAGAATAAATCCTGGATTCTCTACCTGGTGTGCTCACACTATCCCCACTGCATAAGTTGTTTCAAACTTTGTTAGAGTAAAAACCCACTTTTTTCATAATCCACTAATAGGGAAACCACACGCAGAGACCAGAGTTAGATTACACCCCTGAGATTTGAATATCCAGATTCCTTGGGACATGCAAATTTTACCTAATCGTAAAGCACCCCAACTCACAAAGCAATTGGTTAAAGCCTTTCCCTCCTCAACATTCAAATCTTGAGCCTGGAGCTTGACTTGAATATGTTATTTGTCTGTTTTGATGTTCTTTTCATTTCTTTATTTTTAGTTGCTAGCTCATGTTTATGTTTTGTGTATGCTAATTGCTTCTCAATCATTTGAGTTTAATGTCCAGTTTTTCATGCTTGTTTAAGCTCATTATATTTAAAAAATATTAAAAAGACGTTGTTCTTCAGATTCCATTAATTCTCTTTTGTGGTAAAATCACTTCAAATTGTACAAAAGAGGTTGAGAGACAGATAAGGTGATTAATACTTAATTGATTAGAGGTAACAGCTGATAATTAAAGAGTCATATTTTTCCTTTGTCATGAAGGTGGTGCCCTGCGGACAACTTTATTAAACTTCCAGTTTGATAAAATTAATCATTTTTACGCAACTTTAGAATAGAATATTTCCTATTCATTCTTTTGATTCTACACTCTTACCGTGTACTTCATCTGGAAATTCTGGACCAGGTTGAGGTCAATGAACATGCGAATTGTGGCAAGTGTAGTTTCGGTGTCCGACAAGTCAAAGTCACTGAAGCTGAAGTCCAGAAGACACAGCGACTGCGCTGACGGAACTGTAGCAACCTAAAAACAAACAACAAAAAGTTTACAACAATAAAAAACAGTTTTAAGCTGATCCCTTTAGAGTTTAGGCTTACCAGCATCATCCACAACCCTGCATTTAAGAGCTTAAATGTGTTTATTCAAAACACTGACAAAATCTCTTAGGCTTTGTCCACAACAAACCAAAGCTTGTTTTTTTTAACTGCAAATAAAGAGTAAAAAATGTGTGGATCATGAAATCCAGTGGGACACGGCTCTGTTACTTCAGCTCATAACCACTCGATGGTCTGTAACGATTCTTAAGCGTGCACCGAGGGCAAAACACCAGGAGGTTTCTACCTAATACTTGT
Source organism: Oryzias woworae (assembly GCA_016861445.1). NCBI lineage: Eukaryota > Metazoa > Chordata > Actinopteri > Beloniformes > Adrianichthyidae > Oryzias > Oryzias woworae. The sequence continues at coordinate 55,804 of BOLG01000180.1, forward strand.
CCATCCAAGTAAAAATTAAGCTTAGGAGAACAGTTCAAAAATATTTAGCTGCTAACATGACCCAAAGGTTCGACTGAAAAGTCCAAAGCAAATTTACTGCACACTTAGCTCTTCTGCATGAAATGGTTTCTGTTTGTGCTCGTCCTTCTGCGTGTGAGTGTGGAGTACATGTTTGGTGAAATGTATCCTTGATTTACCTACAAAGAAAAGGCATAAGTTCAATTTACCACGGTTACCTGGAGTTTCTGTGATTCTTCCTCCGTGGCAGAGGCATGATATGATAAAACCTGGAACACACAGTAAAAAAGTAAACCTTTGGGCTTGGTTGGAGTAACAGTCCAGGAAACAGTGCTCTTGCTGAGTTTGACTTTAAATTGAAATCCTTCACACAGGTTTGCAAAATGCAGATTACACTTGTTTGGGCTGATAGTCAAGCATCGATGGCCAACTGATGTCAAGCATGTTGAAATTCATTATCAAATGTAGAGGTTTTTAAAAAGCCTTCATTTTAGCTTTGAAGCTTGAAAAAAACTTAAAGGTGCAGCTCATTTGAAGGTAAACCATTATCACATAAACGCCCTTTACAATATGAAGGAAACAACTGGAAATACATCAGCAGAAATGTTGTGAGGCCGAATGCATGCTCTTCTTGACTTTATTTTCCTGGTTCCCTTTGATTGGCTGTCTATGATTTACAAGTCAATGCTAAAAATCTAAAGTCTTATTTCATTTTCTTTTAAAGTCACAAAGTGTCTTTCTGCTGCTACAGCCTTAGTCACATACACCTGTATGGGGGTTGACCTGAAGGGGTGCTGCAGGTTTTTGGATTCTCTGTGGCTGTGTACAATGAAACAAAACAAATCGATGAAAAACAAGGAAAACTGGGAATGACACGCCTGCATCTCACCTACATGCCATTTGTTTTCCCCTGTGTTCTAGAAGTGTTCGCACTGACACATCGCTCACAGCTTGTCTAATGGAAAATATGTGCATGGAGATTTTGGCACCACAGGCTCACCGACCTTATTATATCCTGCGGGCCAGCTGCTTTCCCCTCACACACAGCCAATATCCACCCGTTAGGGCATTTGTGACTAAGGCTTTACCTGTCTAGTCCTGTGGGATGGTGTGACAATCTATGCACGCAAAGATGTGTCATGAAGGGCCTGGTATGGAACAATGCTGCATTTGAAGCTTTGGTGTCAGCTGACCTCCAGAGTGACTTTCTGCTTGGCCATGGCTCGCTCCACTGTTTCGTACATCTGCGTGTTCTGAATGCCAAGGCCACAGAAGATGGCAAAAGCTTCAAGAAACTGCTCATCATTTCGGTTAAAGGTCTTAATGCAGCCAGATGCTTCTTCCATTTTGTTCACCAGCTGGCAGACACCTGAGAGTACACAAACACACACACACACACACACACCATGCTGTGTCTGCTTGAATGAGCCACAACAGGTAACAATATTTATTCCCTAAGGGAGCCATTGCAGCACTTCAAAAGCCTTTCACAGTTTAACCTCCCTGATCCATCCGCAGACAGCGGGTCTCACTGACGTTTGTGAGACAAAAAAAGGGGGATTTTGGTGCAACTGCTCGACACGGATCGCAAACAGAATTCTTAGAGGGGAGTTTGCAAAATTCCTCAAAACATCAGTGGAACCTTTTTTCAAGTTCGGGGTCTCCTTCTCACTAATAGAAACTGTTTGTGTAACATTTGGGTTACAACCTTTTGACAAAACTATCTGAGATTTGTCTCAGACAAACTCTTTTAGTCTGGTTTTCATATGTCACACAGAAAAGAATATAAGAATACTTACTTATCCTAATTATTCAAAGAAGAAATGACTTTTGCATCCTATCTTCAAGTTTGGCACAAGCTGGGTACATTATCATAAGAAATATTCCATTGTCATTCTCTGTGTACACCTGTACACATACAAAAGCAGAACGTCTTAAAAGATCATCTTATTTTAATTAGAGCTAGAGCTTTTGATCTCACTCATCCTTATAATTTGAGGTTGAAGAGCCAGAGAGAACTGCTTTGGTTTCATCACTGCAGGACATCCATGACAATTAGTTCCCTAACACCTAATGGAGGAGCTATCAGCTCATTATGCTGATGGTAATCACTGAGCCGAGTGGAGAGGCTGGGCTTTTTGTGGATCTGTTTTTAAAGGGATAACACGTAGCTGACATAAAGTGTTCCAACAGCTTAAATGTAAGCTTTTTGGTATTATTTATTTGGCGTAACACAAAGGAAAGCAAACAACTAACATTTTAATAAAACTTGGCTTTTTTTAAATTTCAGATGACAAAAAAATGCAGTGTCAGGTTTGAATGTTAACAACAAGGCACAAGACAAAGACATGAGTACCCTACCAATGACTTTGTCCTTTTTCCCATTCCTGATAGGCGTGCAGAGCAAGCTTTTAATCTGGTTGCTTGTGCGATCTGGGCTTTCACTCTGTTAAAAAACACAAGACATAAAGTGTCATTTTTTTGGGAAACAAATTAAGAAAAGTCAATATTTAAGGAGGCGTACAAACCGTCCAGGGGAAGCGCTGGTCCTTGGTGACATCTGCAATGTTGAGGGGCTGCATGGTGTTTTTGACATACTGTGCATACATATAGTTGATCTGATTGGCATCACAGTTTCTGGAGACATCAATGACATCAAGGCTGGTATAGTATATCAAATATCACAGAACATAAAAAGTAGACATCACAATGGATCTTAAAATATTTAACTTTCATCTCTGTTTAAATTGATTATAATTAGAAAAATGTTGGTATAAAAGGTTGACAGTTTAGGGCATCAGTTTGAAGCTATTTTAGTTGTTGACAAATCGAGCAGTTACACTGCTTTACACAAGCTTAATGCAGTGTTCACTGCTCCACATCCAGAGTGCAATAACTATGTCATACATTTATTAGTATGATTCAAATCATTTAATCCTATTTATATTCAAAAGAGCTGTATTTTGCATATTTCCAATCACAGCATAGTCTGTATATTCTCTTCTCTGTTTCTCTTCTGCTGCATCCTTTTCATTACTTTTGACAGTAACATTGTAACATATATTCCAGGTTAAATATCAGGAATTACATTCCAATTACTGGACTACAGAAACCATCATTAATTCATTACTCCCATTTTGTTGGTTCTAGATGCTCCAGATTTGTTGTAGTGAAACCATATTTGGCTAATAAAACAAATGAACTGGTGTAAACAATGGGCTCTGACATTACCTTTTGGTAAATGACGCAAAACAGATATTATATAAAACACAGTTACTGACGCCTGCGCGCTAATGCAGAGTTGGAGATCGGTCAAATAAGATGAAGAGAGCAGAACTATGGACGAGGGGGACTCCATAGAGACTCCATAGGGGCATTCGGCATTTGGAGATATTTGAATTATTTCCAGTTTGTTGAAAACAAAGACAAAAGCATTTCAGTAAAGTGCAGGTTGTTTCCACTGCCCTAGTGTCAATGAGCAACCTGTCTATAAACTATGTAGGCATTTTCTCATGTTCATGTGGTGAAATTAATGAGGTGATGCTAAAAAAAAACAATTTTCTTACCTTTTGGGGTCTTCTAGGACTTCACTAAGCTCCTCGTATTCCATGTGAAACACACCAGAGAAGGAATTCTATAAAAATAATTACAATTGTCTGATTGTGTGAAATTTAAATGAATGATTCATGTGGTTGGGCTTTGATGGGAGAGCTACACAATTTAGAAATACAGAATCTTTGTTCTGTCAAGTCTAAATCATACAAACGTTTGTATGTGCACAGCTGTGGGTCAGCACTGTTCTAAAAAAGCGTGTCCTCAATCCATCCACTTCAACAAAACTCCCCATCCCAACTCCAAAAGTTTCTGCAAGCAGATTCTGAGGATGCTGAAAGTCACTTCTTTGCATGAAAAAGGATCTATTACCCATCAAGTCTTGCCAAAAGCTGAGTTTATGTCAACATTCCAGAGCTCCTTTGACTTTCCCCCTTATAGGGACTTGTTTTTCTCAACCTACACTCCCAGGGCCCCACAAAAGACCCTTTTTTCTTTTTTAAGACATGAGGCCAGGAAGTTAGAGATGTACTAGGCTTCCTGGTCTTGGAAAAATCTCCTCCTATTACTGCCATTGTGCACATGGTCTCCCCCCTTTTAAACTTCATGGAATTAGTTCATCCTAATATATCTCGTTTAAGTGCAATAAAGTTGATTTAAACAGAAAAAGGAGCCAACAGTGTTATGACATTTTATAGTCTCTGGCAATTGAGAAGGTTTATAACAGGATGAGATGTGGTAATGGAGTTTTTCAGGATTTGAGTTTGCAGGAACACTGGAAGAAATCCAGCTTGTCTTTAGTTTCAAAAGACACATCGAGAAAGGACAAGGCAGTACTTGGATGGAATTTCACAAAGCCGCACACCAGTCATTAATATTCCCTTAAACGAAACACAAAGAGGAACAGAAGGAATGTGTTTTGTTTTTTCACCACAACTTAGGATGGCAAAATGGACCTAATTTCCAAATGTGTGGATCTGTTATCAGTCACCGACTGAAATCTGTATAAAACAGAAATGATTTATTTGTTGGATCCTTTTAAAAGGTAAAGGCAATCTGTCCAGAAGGATGCTCTGAACACATGAAAAATGTACTTTACCTTTTAATTAACACTGAAATAAGTGACACAACTGCACTACACTTACCACAGAGTATTTACTGTAAATCTCTTCACAACAAGCAGGAGAAACTCCACAGCAATATTGCAATGAATTTTATAATAATATTTGTCTTCCAATAATTAGGTGTGCAGAATTCTGCGTTAACCCCTATTAAAGACCCACTCAATTGACATTTGTAATTTTCAGTGTTTTTAGCATGCTCTTGTAGCATTTTTCTCATGATGGATGAACAGATCCATGAACGTCTTTGTTTTCCTCGTCTGGGCTGGAATCTGGATCACATCTGTCCAGTGGATAGCTCTGATATTGATCACCATTTTGTTGCACTGCTAATGTTAGGTTGGGGTTGTGAGGGACTGTAAGCTACAGGGAGAGATGGTAAAAAAAGGTATGATGGGAAATGAGTCCTCGCTTACTTCTGTGCCAACAGTCCCACCCACAATTCAGAGGGGAATTTCTAATGAACTCCTACTGCTCCGCAGAAACTACCATATGTTCTAGAAAACCACAGGGTTTTTTATTTTGGTTAAAAACAGCCTCATCATAAGACCACTGGGAACACTGACATTAGATCAAAAGGTGATTGGAGGCTATTTTAGAGCAAAAGATTGGTTTTCTTTTCTTCCCGTGTCTGAACAACAGAATATTAGATTAGCAAAATCAAACAAAAATCTATATTCATAAAATGGAAAGGGACAACCAAGAACAGATGACTCAGAATCGGGGCTTATTCTCATGTACATGTGAACAGTTTGACAACAGTTTAATAGAAAATCATGACCTAATAAAAGACAGGGGTTGGACAAAATAATTGGAACGCTACACTTTGTAATGCTCCAATCCACACTGCCCATATCATTAAAACTGGTATGACGAGCGTGAAACTGAACTGGAACACATGGAATGGCCCCTCAATCTCCGAACCTTGATTTTATTGAGCATTTGTGGTGTATCATTGAGTGACAGGTCAGAATCGCTACCCTCCACCCTCCCGTTTGGAGGAGCTGGAGCAGGTAAAGATGGAAAAGTGGCCGAAAATCCAATGGAAGAAGTCAAGAAGCTTTATGATTCCATTCCGAGACGTATTGAAGTTGTATTGAAGGCTAAAGGGGGTCCAACTCCATATTTAATAAAGTTTTTCCAAATGTAACAAGTGTTCTAATTATGTTGTCCAAACCCTGTAAGTGTCTAACAGTCAAAAGTGAGGGTCCTGCAGTCTAGGACACCTCACCTTCTAAAAGCACTTCCAGTTGTGTCTTTTTGCAGCTTTATTTCTTCTGTGGAGTCAAACAATGCTCTCAGCAGGAAGCCACATGTCAAACCTTCTGACATCTTTTATATACAAACACACAAACACTTAACTACAGTGCAGAAAGTGCAAAATCAGCGCTGAGAGCACACTGTGAAGCATTCAAATTATGAGGTACAATAACAGTCGAAAAGAAATGAATAAAGACAAAGTCGTGAACAATTAAATACTTTTCCTACTTTTTAATTCCTACTGCTTACTGACAGTCAAAAAATAGGTAATAGAGTCACTGGCAAATACATCGAGTTCAGAAATATCCCTAAAACAAAGTAATCATGGGTATTCAGGATCACTACTTATCCTAAAATACTTATCTGTATCGTAAATACTGTACTGTGCTGTACTCCTGCACTGTAGTAAATACTGTACTGTGCTGTACTACTGCACTGTAGTTAATACTGTACTGTACTGCACCACTACACTGTAGTAAATACTGTACTGTACTACTGCATTGGAGTAAATACTATACTGTGCTGTACTCCTGCACTGTAGTAAATACTGTACTGTACTGCTGCACTGTAGTAAATACTGTACTGCACTGTACTACTTCACTGAAGTAAATACTGTACTGTGCTGTACTACTGCACTGTAGTAAATACTGTAGTGTGCTGTACTACTGCATTGTAGTAAATACTGTACTGTACTCTACTACTGCATTGTAGTAAATACTGTACTGTACTGTACTACTGCATTGGAGTAAATACTGTACTGTACTCTACTACTGCATTGTAGTAAATACTGTACTGTACTCTACTACTACACTGTAGTAAATACTGTACTGTACTGTAGTACTGCATTGTAGTAAATACTGTACTGTACTGTACTACTGCATTGTAGTAAATACTGTACTGTACTCTACTACTACACTGTAGTAAATACTGTACTGTACTGTAGTACTGCATTGTAGTAAATACTGTACTATACTACTGCATTGTAGTAAATACTGTACTGTACTGTACTACTACACTGTAGTAAATACTGTACTGTTCTACTGCATTGTAGTAAATACTGTACTGTACTGTACTACTGCATTGTAGTAAATACTGTACTGTACTGTACTACTGCACTGTAGTAAATACTGTACTGTACTGTACTGCTGCATTGTAGTAAATACTTTACTGTACTACTACAACTGTAGTAAATACTGTACTGCACTGTACTACTGCAATTGTAGTAATACTGTACTGTACTCTACTACTGCATTGTAGTAAATACTGTACTGTACTGTACTACTGCATTGTAGTAAATACTGTACTGTACTACTGCATTGTAGTAAATACTGTACTGTACTCTACTACTGCATTGTAGTAAATACTGTACTGTACTGTACTACTACACTGTAGTAAATACTGTACTGTTCTACTGCATTGTAGTAAATACTGTACTGTACTGTACTACTACACTGTAGTAATACTGTACTGTACTGTACTATTGCATTGTAGTTAATACTGTACTGTACTATACTACTGCATTGTAGTAAATACTGTACTGTACTGTACTACTACACTGTAGTAAATACCGTACTGTTCTACTGCATTGTAGTAAATACTGTACTGTACTGTACTGTACTACTACACTGTAGTAAATACTGTACTGTTCTACTGCATTGTAGTAAATACTGTACTGTACTGTACTACTGCATTGTAGTAAATACTGTACTGTACTGTACTACTACACTGTAGTAAATACCGTACTGTTCTACTGCATTGTAGTAAATACTGTACTGTACTGTACTACTACACTGTAGTAAATACTGTACTGTTCTACTGCATTGTAGTAAATACTGTACTGTACTGTACTACTGCATTTTAGTAAATACTGTACTGTGCTATACTACTGCACTGTAGTAAATACTGTACTGTACTACTGCATTGTAGTAAATACTGTACTGTACTGTACTACTACACTGTAGTAAATACTGTACTGTACTGTACTACTGCATTGTAGTAAATACTGTACTGTACTGCTGCACTGTAGTAAATACTGTACTGCACTGTACTACTTCACTGAAGTAAATACTGTACTGTGCTGTACTACTGCACTGTAGTAAATACTGTAGTGTGCTGTACTACTGCATTGTAGTAAATACTGTACTGTACTCTACTACTGCATTGTAGTAAATACTGTACTGTACTGTACTACTGCATTGGAGTAAATACTGTACTGTACTCTACTACTGCATTGTAGTAAATACTGTACTGTACTCTACTACTACACTGTAGTAAATACTGTACTGTACTGTAGTACTGCATTGTAGTAAATACTGTACTATACTACTGCATTGTAGTAAATACTGTACTGTACTACTACACTGTAGTAAATACTGTACTGTTCTACTGCATTGTAGTAAATACTGTACTGTACTACTGCATTGTAGTAAATACTGTACTGTACTGTACTACTGCACTGTAGTAAATACTGTACTGTACTGTACTGCTGCATTGTAGTAAATACTTTACTGTACTACTACACTGTAGTAAATACTGTACTGCACTGTACTACTGCATTGTAGTAAATACTGTACTGTACTCTACTACTGCATTGTAGTAAATACTGTACTGCACTGTACTACTGCATTGTAGTAAATACTGTACTGTACTCTACTACTGCATTGTAGTAAATACTGTACTGTACTGTACTACTACACTGTAGTAAATACTGTACTGTGCTACTGCATTGTAGTAAATACTGTACTGTACTGTACTACTACACTGTAGTAAATACTGTACTGTACTGTACTATTGCATTGTAGTTAATACTGTACTGTACTATACTACTGCATTGTAGTAAATACTGTACTGTACTGTACTACTACACTGTAGTAAATACCGTACTGTTCTACTGCATTGTAGTAAATACTGTACTGTACTGTACTACTACACTGTAGTAAATACTGTACTGTACTGTACTACTGCATTTTAGTAAATACTGTACTGTGCTATACTACTGCACTGTAGTAAATACTGTACTGTACTGTACTACTGCATTGTAGTAAATACTGCACTGTACTCTACTACTGCATTTTAGTAAATACTGTACTGTACTGTACTACTACACTGTAGTAAATACTGTACTGTACTGTACTACTGCATTGTAGTAAATACTGCACTGTACTCTACTACTGCATTTTAGTAAATACTGTACTGTAATACTACACTGTAGTAAATACTGTACTGTACTACTGCATTGTAGTAAATACTGTAGTGTACTGTACTACTACACTGTAGTAAATACTGTACTGTACTACTGCATTGAAGTAAATACTGTCCTGTACTACTACACTGTAGTAAATACTGTACTGTACTACTGCATTGTAGTAAATACTGTACTGTACTGTACTACTGCACTGTAGTTTATACTGTACTGTACTGCACTACTACACTGTAGTAAATACTGTACTGTACTACTGCATTGAAGTAAATACTGTCCTGTACTACTACACTGTAGTAAATACTGTACTGTGCTACTGCATTGTAGTAAATACTGTACTGTATTGTACTACTGCACTGTAGTAAATACTGTACTGTACTCTACTACTGCATTGTAGTAAATACTGTACTGCACTGTACTACTTCACTGAAGTAAATACTGTACTGTACTACTGCATTGTAGTAAATACTGTACTGTACTACCGTACTGTAGTAAATACTGTACTGTACTACTTCACTGTAGTAAATACTGTACTGCACTGTACTACTGCACTGTAGTAAATACTGCACTGTGCTGTACTACTGCACTGTAGTTAAAACTGTACTTTACTACCGTACTGTAGTAAATACTGTGCTGTACTACTTCACTGTAGTAAATACTGTACTGCACTGTACTACTGCACTGTAGTAAATACTGTACTGCACTGTACTACTGCACTGTAGTAAATACTGTACTGTACTGTACTACTGCATTGTAGTAAAAACTGTACTGTACTCTACTACTGCATTGTAGTAAATACTGTACTGTACTACTACACTGTAGTAAATACTGTACTGTTCTACTGCATTGTAGTAAATACTGTACTGTACTACTACACTGTAGTAAATACTGTACTGTACTGTACTACTGCATTGTAGTAAATACTGTACTGCACTGTACTCCTGCACTGTAGTAAATACTGTACTGCACTGTACTCCTGCACTGTAGTAAATACTGCACTGTGCTGTACTACTTTACTGTAGTTAATACTGTACTGTACTACCGTACTGTAGTAAATACTGTACTGTACTACTTCACTGTAGTAAATACTATAACGCACTGTACTACTGCACTGTAGTAAATACTGCACTGTGCTGTACTACTGCACTGTAGTTAATACTGTACTTTACTACAGTACTGTAGTAAATACTGTACTGTACTGTACTACTACACTGTAGTAAATACTGTACTGTTCTACTGCATTGTAGTAAATACTGTACTGTACTGTACTGTACTACTACACTGTAGTAAATACTGTACTGTTCTACTGCATTGTAGTAAATACTGTACTGTACTGTACTACTGCATTTTAGTAAATACTGTACTGTGCTATACTACTGCACTATAGTAAATACTGTACTGTATAACTGTACTGTAGGAAATACTGTAGTAAATCCCTCCTAATAATATACAGAGAATCAAGCACAGATAAAGGAGAAATGACTGCAAGAGAATCTATGAAAAGAAAACATTCAAGGCATCATCCCCCCTGCGCTCTTGTTGACTGGGGGGGTCAGCATACAGTCAACGCAAGCCCAACCCCCGCCCATCCCCCTGCACTGCCTTCCCCACAGTCCCCCAACCACCCGAGCCTGATGCAGACAACTGACCACACCAAGCCCAGGCAGGTCGAATGACCCAGAACAAAAGAGGCCAGAGGCCCAAACACAAACACGCCAGCCATGGGTGAGAAGACACTCGTAAACAGCTAAAATGTTCAATGTTTAGAGAGAAAAGATCAAATGTAAAAACTTTGAAAATACAAAAGTATAAATAAAACAAATGCATAAAAAGTACAGCTATAATAGCAAGTATAAAACAAATAAATTTATGATATCAAATATGAGCAAAATACAAAACCCCACATATATCTACATAAAAGCCAAATAAACTAAATGTGTCTTCAATTTCTTTTTCTTTTTAAGAACATGGACAGTGGATGAGGCCCTCAAGTCCTCAGGCAGGCTGTTTTCACAGACAAGGCTCATAGGATCTAAACGAGGCATTGCTGTGTAAAACTGTAAAGAGCAGCACAAAGCTGAACTGCATTTTCAGCTTTCAATAACTCTAAGCCTTAGAACAAATCCACTGATCAAATTTAATCTGACATCAAGATTTTTCTGCTCACTTCTGCTTCTAACATCAGACTCACAGTGAAGGACAGACCAGTAACTCACAGCAGCTTTTCATCCTTAACTTTAAAGCTTTAAATATGTTTGAATGATCTACAGTGTGTGTCTTGCAGTTCCCTTGTGGCTTGTGCGGGCATCTAAAGGGACATAATGACAATGGAACGTACCATTAGCCCTTTGTGAGGTGTGAGTACTGGGTCCTTTCTGACCATGCACAGGGCGTGTACGTGATATGCAAGTGCCTGTAGGATGTCCACACAAACCACTTTGATCTTCAGATCCTTTTGAAAAGATTGAGTGACTTGATCGGTTTGTCAGGGTCACTTCTTCACTGGTTTTCCTCTTACTTTTCTGGTTGGAGCTTCGGTGTCATGGCTAACCACATGATGTCCATGTCTACAGCCTTACTGTGCGGTGTTCCTCAGGGTTCTGTTCTGGGCCCTGTCCTGTTCCTGTTGTACATGACTCCCCTCAGGAAGATTATCCAGAATTTCCGTGACGTCTCTCCTACCACTTCTTTGCTGATGACATCCAGCTATATTGTTCTTTTAAGCCCCCTGAGACACACAAGCTGGACTCTCCCTTGAACTAATACAGATAAAACAATGGTTCAGTAAACTCTCTGCAGCTAAAGTCAGAGAAAGCAGAAGCAGTAGTTGTTGCCCCTGTTGACGCCATACCAGGGATTAAGCAGCATTTGGTTCTCTTGGTCAGGCTGTCAAACTCAGCCTTAGAAACGTGGGACTCACTTTGACAAAGACGTGTCGCTGGAGCAGCACTCCAAACAGCTGGTAAAGAACTGTTTCTTCCAGCTGAGGAACATTTCTAAACTCAGGAAAAGACGAACAATGTGCTTACCATCATTTATAGTGACTCTGAGTAGCTCCAAAAGATATCTTGCTAACTTCAAACATTCCGATATTTCCATGTAAACAACATAATCGGAAATGATTGAGCGGTCAATGGTCAACCCTATTTTAATTAAGGTCTATGTCCTTTTTGTTGGGTAAAATAAAACCTCTTCATTTAAAGATCCTTTTTTTGTTTTGTGGCTCAATCCGCATGGGAGAGCGGCCCATGACAAGTAGTGTCAATTAAAATATTTTTAGGTGTCATTGATCTAAGAATTTAGTTGGAAGTTATTGTATTAGGACTGTCATGTTTTATCACCATTTTTTTAAGCTAGCTGTTTACTTTAAAAATGTCAGTATTTTATTGTGTTGCACACTTTCCGCCTGTGTTTTGGCTGGCTTTTTCACATCAGTCTTATTCTCTCCCAGCTGTACATAATGTTTCTATAATCTTTCTGGTGTGCCAGAGCCTGCTTTGTGCCAAGAGAGTGAGCAGCATAGTTAGCTTTTTGTTTATATGGAAGAGATTCTAGTTTCAGCCCCTTTATTTGTTTTACTTTAAATAAATAATGACATATAGCACCTGCTTAGGGTTTGGATTTGGAGTTGCACATCCATTTTTGGACCGGTCTCCTTGCTCTTTGCTCAGCCTGCTGGGTTGCAGTGTGACAGGTAAAGAAAGGATGCGTGTGGCACATCACCCCAGAAGAGCATGAGCCACAAACTGCAAGCAGAGCTGCTGATTTGCCCCTCTGCTGTTTCCTTCAGTCCTTAATAGATTATTAGAAATCAGTGATAGAAGCTTATACAATGCTGGTTCTTTTTTGCATTGTAAGCAGATGATTCTTTTGCTTATAATGCACTTATTGGACATGTTTTGGAAACATGCCGTGACACACTGCCGCTTCATACGATTTGTGCATCTTGCATGAAGAAAAATTGGTCTTATTTGAAAAAACGCGGCAAAAGTGAGAAAATTTCCAGTTTTTACATGAAATTGTATCGCGAATGAACCACATTAAAACCCACAAAGAAGTACAAATAAACTGTGAAAAAAGCAGGTAAAGTCACACTTCACTGAATTTCTTTACTTTGACATTCAGAGCAGTGGCCATAAATCCCATCGCATCAGTACCATAGTCAGCACCCGCTGCGAGCCCTCGTGACACTCTGTTTTAATTAAACAGTCGGATTCCCCTGGTCCGCACCAGTTCAAAGTCAGCTACTAAGGGCACTAGCCGAGGTGGCCCGCTGGGCAGGGGGAACCCCACCGAGACGGCCTGGAGCCACAGCTGGCGAGATCTGCAAGAAGGGCCTGGCACGTGTCCAGAGTCTCACCCCGCTGTACCCTGCCCGCTCCCGCGACCTGCAGCACCATGCAAGAGCCTTGCTTACCCTGCCCGAAAAAAATCAACGGGGTAGCGGGAGCCCCCACTCGGTAAAGACTGCTGGAGGGGTGAAAGATCGGCTAATTTATATACCCATTACACAATACGTGAATCGTAAGTGAACCCTGTGTGATTATTGCAATATTTATATGCAATTCATTGGTTATTTGTGCATCAATTGAGTCATTTTAACTGGTATGAGTGCAGTATATGCAATATAAAACATGAGTGACCTTAACCCTAACCCGAATAAACTGTGAAATTCTCAACCGACCAAAAATTCTGAACATCTCAAAGTCGAATTCATAAAAAGACCTGTTGGCCGAAACCCTCAGCGGTCATCAGGGCACATTGACCACTGACAAATGCAAAAAAAAAACACCTATGAACCTTCAATTATGTAAACATGAAACATGTATCATGAAAGACTAAAATTACATACGTAGACAATGCACAAATTATACTTAGCAGCAGTGTAACAGGATTACAAGTGAGAAGGAAGGGAATTTGGGCAGGTTTTTGTATGTGAAAGAATGGAGAAGAGGGCTTTTATATTTCCTTTGGTGGTATTTATTAAAGCAGATGAATACATGTGTTTGTGAATAGTGAGACCCGTTTTTCTGTTAAGTATTTCTAGTTCTATTTCTAGTCCTTTAGCTCTGAGTTGTCTGAGGATGGGGGCACACCAGGGTGCAGAAGCAATGAATGAGACAGACCTGGATTCAAGTGGGGCAAGAATATCCAAAAGATTAAGGAGGTTACAATTGTAGTGGGAGATCAGGAGTAGAGAGACTATCAGGGCAGGGCAGGCTTTTGATAAGGGAGGACACATTTCCCAGGTTGATGTCTGTAGCTTTGTGGAAAGTTATGGTGCATGTAAGATTAAATCTGGAAACTGAGAGGTTGACATTAAAAGATACCAGCATATGATCAGTAAAAGGGAGGGGGTGTGGTTTAAAGTCCACAGGTGTAACAACTGAGCAGCAAACAAGGTTTAATGCAAGTCTCTTAATATGGGTGGAAAAGCTGATATGTTGATTGAGACTGAAACTGTCCAGACGAGAAACAAAGTCTTTGGAGAGGGAGTTGCTCACAGTGCCCGTATGGATATTAAAATCCCCTTGAATTATTATATTGGTTGAAAGAGTGAAAAGGTGAGTCAAAAATGCAGAAAAGTCTTTAATGCAATTTTTTGTTGACTTTGGGGTCCGGTTGAGAGAAGCAACAACAGTGGGAGCAGGGCCACAGAGCTGATATATAGTTGCCTTCAGAAGTCTCATAAGCACAGACAGTCACGGGGACAGTCCTCCATCTTCCATGATAGATCATCGCAAGCCCCCTCCAAGGCCTGAGACACGAGGTTGCGAGGGGTACCCCAGAGTGGTGGCATCATTCAGCGGGGTGAAGTCCTTTGACTGCTGCATGTCCAGTAGGCACATACAATCCAACATGTAGTCAAGGAAAAGATCTTGGAAGAGATGCCCCTTGATTGTGAGAGAGCGGATGGAGGCAGTGGTGCTGCAGAGTTTAGCAGTCGTCTCGTTAGCCACTCGAGGGCCAGGATGTTGCGATCACAGTGACGACTGGAGTTTCTCGGCGGGCCGTGGCTGGAGGACCAAAATAACTTGATGGAGTTGGAGGTGTCATCGTGATCCAAATGTATTTACGGGGACTAAAGCAGGTGTGGTTTGAGTGGAGAAGAGGCTTAGAAAAGTCAGCAGCTGAGTACTGGAGCAGAGCTGTCAATGGATGCTTGACAAAATATGAAATGGTAAATGGCGTATACTTATATAGCGCTTTTCTACCTTCATTGAAGTCCAAAGCGCTTTACAGTCACAGACCCATTCACACACTGATGGAGGCTCTGTTGCCGAACACTGGCACCAACCTTCCACCAGGGGTAATGTAGGGGTTCAGTGTCTTGCCTAAGGACACCTTAATGCATGACAGAAATCGAACCTGCAATCATTTGATCAGAGGCCGACAGCCCTACCGCTGCACCACGGCCGCCCAGCAACATAAAAGACAGTATGATCCAGGCGAGTAGAATCCAAACATAGTTGACCCACACACACTGTAGCAGCCGTGGGAAGAAGCAGCAGATAGGCTAGCTCACACACACGGCGTGTATGATGATCTGAGTTCAAACATACACTGACCCAGATGTCAAACCGCAGCTAGTGGTGCTATTTTTGGCAGAAACACACCTTGGAATAAAAAAAACTAAGTCCACAAGTGCAAAAAGGGACTTAAAAATGGCTTAAATAAAGTCCAGGGAGCAGCGGCAGCCAAAACGCACCAGCATTCATTTACAACCCATAAGTCTTTAAAAAATTCGAGCACAATATCCTTCAATATCCTTCCACCAGCAGGCTGAGCAGCTAAGACTTGATAAAAGGCTATGACCTGATGCTGCCCACACTGAAAGTTTGGGACTGTCCCGATGATCGACAGGCAAAATGGCACTGAAGTGTCGCATCTTGTTTTCAGTTTGGACCGAAGCCTGTCCGCTACCCTTTAAACTTAAAGGAAAATTGTTAATGTGCCACTCTAACTATATTTTTTCTATTTTAGAATTGTTCCCATTGGTCTTTTAACTATGATTATACCATTTTAGTCAAAAATAAAAAGCCTGTGTTGTTTACTAAGATATATTTTCTGCGTGTTGGCAGAAGTTCATAAGCATTCGCCTGAGTTGTGGATAAGACTGTTGGCGTGGAGCTCCTCGTCATTGAAGGATCTGTTTAAGTTCTCCTGCAATTGCTTAAAGCCCCAAGCTAACATTAGCAGCACCACAAAAATTGCAATTTTTGAGCTATGCAGCCGAACAGTTTTGAGGCAGATACCAGCTCAGACGAGGAAAACAAAGACATGCATCAAGGGATGACGGGGAGCAGCAGAGCTGAGCAGTCTTTGGCTCATGTCAGTTGCTGCAGCACAAACCTGAGCTTGTTTTTATCTGCTCCTGATCCATCCCAATTTGAATAAAATACTCAGAAAAACAGTGAAAATCTTAAATTCTTGTATATATGTCCTGCATCATGAGACAAATGAACATGTTAAAAACACAAACACCATGATTTTCACTGGAGTGGATCTTAAAGAGATGCCCATTAGAATGAATTCTTCTTAAATGATTCTGTATATTCATTCAAACATAGCTGGGGTATAAACATAAGGAGGAGTCTGTGTGAGCATGTACTGACTATTGACTCTTCATCAGCGATGAAGACCGTGCATGCCTGCGCCTGCATGAAGGACAAGATGGTTCCTGCAATCTTCCGCAGTAAAACCTCCAAACACTGCTGCTCCTCAAAGATCAGACTGGCCAAGTCCAGCAGCACCTGCACACACACATACTCTTCATGAATGGATCTGGCCGATCCTGCATGTGTGGGGACAGTCCTTCACTCACCTGATTGCGTCTATTTTCCAGCTGTGACGTTTCGTAAAGTTGGGCATTGTGCAGGACGATTCCAGAGAAGGCCAAATAGGCTGAGAAGTCCTGTTTGGGAAGGAAACATCTAAACCAAAGGTGGGAAGAACAGAGAGGCAGAAAAGAGACTGGCCCTGATGCTTGGACAGGGAAAAACAGATTTGTGTTGTAGTGATGTCTGAAAATGTCCATCTGGAGAGCAATTCTCGTGCAAAAGAAAGTCGCAGGTGTGTTTAACAGTGACTTCTTTAAGCTGCCACAGAAAAAACAAAAGTCAAACATGGAGAGTCACAACCAACAAAGCTTTGTAATCACATTCTGGTTGATACTGTTACACCTAAATATTTTTTTTAAAGAAAACGAAAGACCTCAACCTCTATGGCAACATTTTTTTTAACAATATCTGAACTTTAGGATAGCTGTTGATAGCATCAACCCTTAAAATAGTTTTATTGTTTATCCTTTTAACAGCCAAAACTAGAAAAAGAAGGGATTTTTTTATTTCCTTCCTTCCTATGTGTTTGCCCTGTGTGAGTACAGTATGACCCATAAACAGTTTTTTAAAAATGTGTTTTCAAGATTCAAAGCAGTGAAAGGGTTTTCCCAGCTTTTTCTTTTTTAACTTCATGTCAGAAAACACACTCTAAGTTCTTCAAATTCATTTATAGTAAAGGCAGACAAAAGTTTGAATATGTACATTTAATGTGTAATCCCGGTTTCTCCTGATACCAGTTATAACTCCATTCTTGATCATTAAAATGCAAAATAAGCTTGTCTGGTTTGAATGAGCATTAATTAATGCAGTTATATGCATAAAGGTCAGAGATCATGTTGGAAAAAAACCAGAAAGAAAGGTCAAACTATGGAAGTAAGCTTTTAGTGTTTGATGAGTTTTCTAACCTTTTCATCCTGCTCTGTGAAGGCACCGTCTTCCCCACATTTCTTGTTAATAGCTTGTGCCACACCGACAACCTAGGATGAGTGATGTGGATGAAACAAAGACAGCGAAAACAGCAAAACGGCTTCTGCTTCACTTCCTTAAGCCTTAGTCACATGCACCCGTACAGAGGGTTGACCCAGAGGGGGTTCTGGAGGGTTTTGAGGTTTCGGAGCCCATAGAGGGTTGCAGAGAGGAGCAGTCACATTTTAAGTGGAGAGCAGGTGTGTGTTGCAATTTCCTTGAGACTTGTGCGACCATCTTAGGGGAGATCTTGAAAATAGTACATACTATTGTAATGTGTGTCATGAGTGCAGCGTGATGCATTTGTAAGAATAATAGTACAGTTGTACTTATAAGTTCACATATCCTAGAAGAAATTATGATTTATTGGTCATTTTTGATAGAATATGAATGATAACACAAAAGCTTTTTCCCACTCTTAGTTAGTGTTTGGGTGAAGCCATTTCTTGACAAAACATTCTGTCTAATATTTTTAAATCATGACAACAGAAACTTCCAAAATTAGCCTGTTCAAACATTTAAATACCCTGATGACTTTGTTCTGAAAACATACCCACAAGCTGACACAATGGGTTTGAATGACAGCTAAAGGTCACCATCCTCACCTGTGACTCGTTTACCTGTAATCAATGTGCGTCTGAAAGAGGTCTTGGACTTTCTGGACTCCAAACAGACCCATGCGTCCTTCATCCAATGCTGCACTGACATTTCAAGATCCTGAGTCATGAGAAAAGCTAAAGGGCTGTCAAAAGATCTATGGGAAAAGGTACTTGAACTGTACAAACAAGAACGGGATATAAGAAGATGTCCAAAGAACTGAGAATGGCAGTCAGCAGTGATCAAACTTTGATCAAGAAGTGGAGTTACCAGAAGAAAACCTTTCTTACGAAAATTCCACAACATAGCTCGCTTACAATATACCAAACAACACAGAGATAAGCCTCCAACAAGCCTCCAAACTTCTGCACCAAAATTCATTTGGACTGATGAGACCAAGATTGATTTATTTCACCAAAATCATATACCCTACATTTGGAGAGGACCCAACAAGGCCTATGATGAAATAACATTATTCCTACTGTGAAACACGGAGGTGTTCGCTGATGGTTTGGAGATGTGTGAGCTACAAAGGAACAGGAAACTTTGTCTAAATTGATGGTAAGATGAACTGCAGCCCATTTATCAGAAGATACTGGAGGAACACTGTCATTCTTCAGCTGGGAGGCTGCAAATGGGACGCATTTCAACATGACAATGATTCAAAACACGAAACCAAATCCACATGTCATTGGTTCCAACAGAATAAGGTGAAGGTTCAGGAGTGGCCGTCTCAGTCTGCTCATCTCAGTATAATTAAGCCACTCTGGGGAAATCTCAAACAAGCAGTTCAGGCAGGACAGCCCAGAATTTCAAGGAACTTGAGGTTTTCTGTCAGGAAGAACGGATTGATTTACCATAAGAGAAAATAAAGAACATCATTCACAACGACCACAAGAGACTTAAAGCTGTTACTGATGCAGAAGGAGGCAATACAAGAGATTAAGAACTGGGGGATGGTAACTTTGGATTTGTGTAATTTGGGAAGTTTTTGTCATTAGGATTTAAAAAAGTCTTAACACTGTTGTTTAAAACTAATAGCCTTAATCCAACTACTAACCATAAGTGGAAAAAAGTTTTTGCTATCATTCATACACAACAAAAAATGACCAAGAAATTCTGATTTCTTCAAGGGTTATGTAAAGTTGTGAGCACAACTGTATGTTGCTCACACCTATAACAAAAAGGTGATGCTGTCGTATGGTGACTCTAAAGTCCGTTCCAAATTCTTATGCAAATGTATGATTTTTCTAAATACTCAATGTGAATGACATTCAGTATCATTTACAAATCCACAACCATTAGAGTATATGTTAAATGTTACTGACAACCCTCCTAAAGATAACAGTATTAAAAAACAAACCTTCAAATGCACTGTTTTACTTTATTACACACAACAGAGTTCCACAGCATTTGTTATATTCTAAAGAACTGCAAACTGTCGTTTGTTAAATTTGCTGCTTTAGGAGGTGATATTTACTGAAATCTAAAGCTATTCTAATTAAAAACATCTTTATGGGTGAAGTTCCATTTGAACATATATTTTGTAGCAGTTTCTTGTATCCATTAAACTTCAGTAGCCTCCCACCCACGGTGCTTTTTGTTCCACGGAAGAAAGTGGTCAGTCAGAAACTCTACATCCTTTCCAGAGGTCATTTTACACCATTAGGGACCCTAAAGGGGCTGAGCATCTCTCTCCATGATTCCGACCCAAACCATTGCTACGCCACCTCCTTGCTGATGTTACAGCCTTGTTGGGACACGGTGGCCATCCACCAACCACCCACTCCTCCATTGGAGTAGTGCTTGGCACACATCAGTGAACAGACTGAAAATGAGTCTTC
Source organism: Oryzias woworae (assembly GCA_016861445.1). NCBI lineage: Eukaryota > Metazoa > Chordata > Actinopteri > Beloniformes > Adrianichthyidae > Oryzias > Oryzias woworae. The sequence continues at coordinate 76,202 of BOLG01000180.1, forward strand.
ATGTGCAGTGGGTACGGAAAGTATTCAGACCCCTTAAAATGTCACTCTTTGTTATATTGCAGCCACACACACACAAGCAAATACACACAGAAGGCCTGGGGCCGTAACACAGCCATTTGCTAAAATAATTTAAGTTCCTTATTTTCCTCATTAATGTACACACAGCACCCCATATTGACAAAAAAAAACCCCACAACATTTGTTTACCTTTTTGCAGATTTATTAAAAGAGAAAAAACTGAAATCTCAGACCCTTTGCTGTGACATTCATATATTGAACTCAGGTTCTGTCCATTTCTTCTGACCATCCTTGAGATGGTTCTACACCTTCATTTGAGTCCAGCTGTGTTTGATTCTACTGATTGGACTTGATTAGGAAAGACACACACCTGTCTATATAAGACCTTCCAGCTCACAGTGCTGTCAGAGCAAATGAGAATCATGAGGTCAAAGGAACTGCCTGAAGAGCTCAGAGACAGAATTGTAGAGAGAACACAGATCTGTCCAAGGTTACAAAAAATATCTGCTGCACTTAAGGAGCCTTGGTTAGAGAGGTAAAGAAGAACCCAAAGATCACTGTGGCTGAGCTCCAGAGATGCAGTCGGGAGAAAGTTGTAGAAAGTCAACCATCACTGCAGTCCTCCACCAGTCGGGGCTTTATGGCAGAGTGACCCGACGGAAGCCTCTCCTCAGTACAAAACACATGAAAGCCTGAATGGAGTTTGCTAAAAAGCACCTGACGGGTGATGTGATATTTCAGTTTTTCTTTTTTTAATAAATCTGGAAAAATGTCAGAAATTCTGTGTTTTGTTAATCAATATTGGGTGCTGTGTGTACATTAATGTGGAAAAAATGAACTTAAATGATTTTAGCAAATGACTGCAATACAGCAAGAGTTAAAAAATTGAAGGGGGTCTAAATACTTTCTGTACACACTGAATGTCTGAGCCCACCGCAGCCGTTTCTGCTTGCGAGAGTTGTTTGGGAGGGGGCAATAGCAGCTTTACGTAGAACTGCAAGCTTCTGGAGGATCCTACACCTTGATGAACATGATCCTACGCCTGAATCAGAAACTAACGCCTTACATAGTCCAATGATCATGAATCAAACCTTGTCCAAGGCATTTAACTAGTTCGTGGTTTTCAGCACCAGAGAACCTTTTTCTTTGCCATATTGCTCAAAAATGCTGGTCTGTTTAATAATGTGAAACGTCCTTCTTTAGTAGTTTTTCCTTTAATTGTATTCACCTGGCAAACTAAAGATAACAGGTGTCTGAGATTGATGTCAGTAATCCAAAGAGCCCAGAGACACAATATCATCCATGAGTTTTATTGAAAAGCATTTTTTTTAATCATTAAAAACAATTTGCATAATAATTTGGAACACACTGTAGCCGTTAGTAATGCGTGAATACTGGCCCTTTACTTGCCATGGACGAACCCTGCATGCACAAGGTGTGCACGTGATACGCAAGTGTCCGTAGAATGAACATCAGATGCCCACCTAAACTACTCTGATTGACTAAAAAGCAAAACTAACAGTCAGGCAGCAGTGGTGGACACCGGAAAAAGGGATGCTGTCAAGCTGAAGAAGGAGTCCTACCAGATCTGACAGGCTTCTGAGACTCCATAGGCAGCTGACAGTTACCGGCAAACTAAGCGAGCCGAAGCCCGGCTGATGTGTAGGCAAAAACTCGGTCCTGTAAGGAGTTCGGTGAAGCCACAGAGAAGGACTATGAGTTGGCATCAAAGATGTTCTGGCAAACCATCTGGCGCCTCAGAAAGGGAAAGCAGTTTTCTGCAGGCACCGTTTTCAGTGCAGGTGGGGAGCTGCTGATGTCAACTGGGGACATTGTCGTGCGGTGAACGAAATTCTTCAAGGATCTCCTCAATCCTGCTGACACGCCTTCTGTTGAGGAAGAAGAGGCTGAGAACTTTGAAGTCACCGTGGTAGTCAATAAGCTCCTCGATGGCACCTCGAGGTACACCCTGAGTACCCCAAGTCTCTGGATGTTGTGAGAGTTTCTTGGCTGACACGGGGTACTGTACCTCTGGACTAGCAGACAGGGGTGGCGGTTTCCCTTCTCAAGAAGGGGCATTGGAGGGTGTTTTCCAACTACAGGGGAATCACACTCCTCAGCCTACCTGGGAAAGTCTATTCCAAGGGGACTGATGAGGAGAGTCCGACCGATAGTCGAACCACAGATCCAGGAACAACAGTGCGGTTTCTGTCCTGGTAGTATACCAGCTCTACACTTTAGGGTGCTGGAGGGTTTGTGGGAGTTCACTTATCCTGTCCATATGAGTGATTTGGATTTGGAAAAGGGATTCGACCGCGCCCTCTGTGGTATCCTGTTAAGGGGGCTCTGGGAGTATTGGGTCCAGGAAGCCTTGCTGAGGGCTGTCCAGTCGCTGTATGAGTAGGTACTACTACTGTATGAGGAACTATTGTCCCCAACCATGAATGAGGTTGTTCCATCTTGTTCAAACTCCACACCCCTCCCAGTGAGAGCGAGCTCAGTAGAATCTGTCAAACGTTCGAGGTGGGGTTGGCGGGCACCACATGCTTTTACAGATGCATATGCAGAGCTGGCCCTGGGCAAATGATTGGTCAGTTTATAACTTGAAACACTTGCGATCAAGAAAAACTTTAAAAAAAAAGAGGATTATAAAGAATGTGTAAGAAGAAGGTATCAGAGGAAGAAGGATTATTCTGAAAAATGAAATGACTGAGTAATAACTGTATATTTCTTAATGGAAGTCTATAGCATTTTGGCCTTCTTGCAAACAGGGGGTACTTCCTTTTTGGAACACGAGAGGAAGATGTGGCTATGTCCATTGTTTTCACAGTCAATGATATGACCAGAGCAAGAGCTTGGTTTGCTTAGCTGTTTGCACCTGTTCCCTGTGCATGTTGAACTTCGACAGGGCAGCCTTTTATCACCAGTTCTGTCCATGGACTTTTTTGGAGAATTTCTAGGCACAGGCGCTGGTTTGGGAACCACAGGATTTCCTCTCTGCTCTTTGCAGATGATGTTGTCCTATTGGCTTCATCAAACCAGGACCTCCAGGATGCACTGGAACGGTTTGCAGCCGAGTGTAAAGCGGCTGGGGTGAGAGTCAGCACTGATAAGTCTGAGGCCATGGTTCTTGACACGAGAAAGATAGTTTGTCCTCTCTGGGTGGGCAGACAGTCCTACCCCAGGTGGAGAAGATCAGAGCGTGAGACCGACAGGCGGATTGGTGGGCATCCACCATTATGCGGTTGCTTGTGATGGAGGGAGAACTGAGCCAGAAAGCAAAGCTCTAAATGTACTGGTCGATCTTTGCTCCAATACTCACCTATGGTCATGAACTCTGGGTCATGACCGAAAAAATGAGGTCCTGAATGCAAGCGGCTGAAATGAGCTTCCTCCATAGGGTGGCTGGACGCTCCCTTAGAGATAGGGTGAGAAGTTCAGTCACCCGGAGAGAGCTCGGCTGGTCCTCCACATCGAGAGGAGCCAGTTAAGGTGGCTCAAGAATCTGGTTTGGATGCCTCCTGGACACCTCCTTGGGGAGGTGGTTTGGGCATGTCACACTGGGCGGAGACCCTGGGGAAGACCCAGGACACGCTGGAGAGACTACGGCTCTCAGCTGGCCTGGGAACGCCTCGGGGTCCCCCCAGAGGAGCTGGAGGAAGTGGCCGGGGAGCGGGAAGTCTGAGCATCTTTACTTAGACTGCTGCCCCTGCGACCCGGTCCCGGATGAGCAGAAGAAGATGGATTGATCGATCTCAAAATCAAGCTTTTCACAGCAGTTAGTGGGTAAGATTAAAAATAGATGAATTAGATTAATTAATCACAGGTCATGATGAAAGTTAATCGCATGAAAACACTAGCTGCAATACTTACAGTTTTGCTAATTAACATATTTTTCGCATCATGTAAGTGACTGGTCCAAAACAAAGAGAAGTAGAACATACATTACTTAAACATACAAAGACTTTCCAGAACAGCCCCTGGCCTGACATACGAGAATGTTTTGATCTTTGAGTTTTTCTGCTAGTTTCCTACGGGAGAGAGAATAGGAAGCTTCAAGCACAGCCTCACCTCTCCTCTGTGGTTTTTGATGGGCAGGCAGAGGATACTCTGTGTTTTGTATCCTGTGATCAGATCAACCTCTGCATTAAATCTTGGGTCCTGGGGAGACACAAAAACATCATAAGTCTGTTTATTTTAAGGAGGGTCGACATTTGGGGCATATTGCACCAGAGCCATTTTTGACAATTGGTTGTGAATACTGGCATTGTACCTATCAGAATCAATCGGAAGCATTTATTGTCATTGTAACAGTACAAGTAGAGTACAACGAAATTGCTCATTTTGTAGATGGGGGAGATAGGGGGCAGGCAAATTACATAAGGGGATTAGCGGAGGCAAAAAAAAACCCCAAACATCTGTACTTTGCTATTGAGGAATAGAATATAGGCGTTTAAAAAAAGACTCTGCTATATAAGAAAAAATAAAATGAGAAAGGTACACGTGATATGAGCTGTTAGGACAGGGTATGAGGGAGGGGGGGGGACCACTAGTGCCACCACTGTTGGTAGGGGCTGGGACCACTCCAGCAGCAGACTGAAGGGCCACTCATCTGAATGTCAGACCACAATAAAGAGAGCTGCAAAGCTGCTTATCAAGCATTTCACAAAAGAATGTATCGGGATGTGTCAGCTGTAGTTTGCATTGCTGAGAAAAAAATCTGTGTGGCTGGAATTAGACCAAAGTCTTGTGCAACATTTAGCAACTTCGTTCAGAGCACTGGTTCATGAGGGACACGCGTCCTCACAAAGCAGATAAACCCCTCGTGGAACAGAGGGTCTCTCTTTTTAAGTGCCCTCTTCCCACCCACATGCTGACCTTCAAAAACCCTGACTCTCCCTTTCCATGTCCCTCATGCTACGGAAATGAACTCTGCTTATGTGTGACAACAAAACAATCAGCACAGGACTTTTTTCTTTTACTTTTGGAGTATGTTTCAACATTTTTCTGTCAGTGTTCTGTCCCCCCCGTCACTGCCCTGCCTTCACTATAATGAAAAACATCACTAAAACCTGTTCAGCTCTCCATCAACTTATAAAACCAGTTCTCCTTCAAATCTGAGTTTTTCTTTTCTGTTAGAAAATCAACTGTTACAACTGCTGCTTTGATGGGTAACCATGACAATGGAAGAGTTGCTTACGTGTGGGAGAAGCTTTCCAACAACCTATGTTCCAGAAAAGGTCAAAGCAGTTTTATTCTTTTTTTTAATTGAACCAAACTCAACTTTTTCAGGCTACACAGTGGCGCAGTGGTTAGCGTTCTTGCCTCACAGCAATGTTTAAAGTAAAAAATCTCACCCGTTAATTTGAGAACCATGTTTTGTGGCTGAATCTGTCATATGCAACATCTTCCAATGTTGAGAGAATCTTTTTGAAAAAATTGTAAAAACTGTAAGTATTTTATGAGGTTTTATGAGAAGAAATTGCATTTTGTCTGATGGCATGCAAATATTGCATCTAAACTGCAGTTAATCACTTAATATAAATTTTGACTAAATAAATGGAGTTTTATGTCTGCACACACAGAACACACAAGTAAAATAATAGCCAGTTTCTGTCTCCTTGTGTCTTGGTCACACTCTTCTTTCTCTTTGCCAAAAACCTGTGTGACGCACAATAGCTTCATCAATTAAACTATTTGGAAAACATTTGTATCTGTAATGCCAGAAAAGTTCTCACACAAATCAATATCTGACTCAAGTAAGCAGACATGTGGATTAAGAAAGGATGAAGTGACACAGCAGTTAAAGGTTAGCAGTTTCATCTGCAAAGGACACAGGGCACAGAAATTCATTCTGCAGCAGCAAGTTTAGGGAGAATGCGGAGTTCCAACTCTATTAGTTAAACCTGTAAGTTTCCCAATCATTGAAATGGAACATAATCTGTAACCAACACCACTCAAAGACGTTTTTCTTTGTCTTGTTTGTTATATTTACACTCAGTTCCATAATTAGCAAGACAAAACACCACATTGATTTTAAGCTTTTCTTTAGTTCAAATCTTTGACTAAAAAGCAGACGAACGAAAAAGAACAACTCCAGCAACACAGGATAAAATATGAATGCAAACTGTTCTCCTGTATGCTGCTAAGATGCAACACATTACAGCTACTTCCTCTAATCAGACAGAAGCACAGCTAAAAAACTTCATTTAAACATCAAAGTTTCTGAAGACAGTCCCTTTCCTTCTATAAGCAACTATGTGTTGCCTGCAAAAAGATATAATCTCTTACCCTAGTCTGTAACAGCAGCAATTTTTTGTTTTCAATTTAGAGTCTGAGAGCTTTCAGGTTATCGTACCCTCAGACTTGGTTGGATTTGGAAAGAATGATTTTAAAGAAAAAGTAACACCTTCATTTGGTTCAGTCAGCAGTCAAACTGGGCTCTTTTTGCCGTGATACCAGAATAGTCCAGCAGACTTGCAATGTTGCTGAGGCGGTCATGGTGCAGAGGTAGGGCCGTTGACCTTTGATCGGCAGATCGCAGATTTGGTTCCTGCCTTATTTGCCAATGTGTTGAAGTGTCTTTGAGCAAGACAATACAGTGGGGATTGAATGTTTAGGAACCCCAGGTAAAATGTTATATCATTGTAAAGAAAGAACCCAAAGAAAGATTTTCTAAAGGCATCAGTTTATAGATGAGACATCCTTTTAATATGTAAAGAAAGACTTGATTTCCATCATTTACTCTTTCAAAATAACACAAAACAAAACAATGATGTGTGCAAAAGTTTGGACACCCTGCAGAGTTAGTACCTTGTACTGCCCCCCCTCTCCCTCTTGGCAAGTATCACAGCTTGTAAAGGTTGAGTCTCTCAGTTCTTGTTGGAGGTTTCTTCATCCGTTCTTCTTTCCAAAAGTCTTCCAGTTCTCTCAGATTTCTGGGATGTTTGTTCCTCACTGCTCTGTTCAGGTCTATCCATAGATTTTCAATGATGTTGAGGTCAGCTGATTAGGAAGTTCACTGCAAAACCTTCAGTTTCTGTCTCTTCATGTAAGACAGTGTGGATTTGGAGGTGTGTTTAGGATCATTATCATTTGGAGAAGTCATCCTCTCTTCAACTTTTTCACAGATGGAATCAAGTTAGTGTCCAACATTTGGTGGAATCCATTCTTCTTCTACTGGTGAAATGTTTCCTGGCTGCTGGCTGCAGTACAAGCCCAAATCATGATTCATCCACCTCCATGCTTAACAGTTGGACAGAGGTTCTTTTCATTAAACTCTGGACCCTTTCTTCTCCAAAAAGTTCCATCTGAACCGGGTCGGTCCACAGAACTTGTTTCCAAAAAGCATCAGGCTGGTTTCTATGTTCATTTGTGAATTCAAAGGTTGAATTTTGTGTTGAGGACGTAGAAGAGGTTTTCTTCTGACGACTCTTCCATGAAGATCATATTTGTACAAGTATCTGTTGACAGTAGAACAGTGTAGAACAACTCCAGAGTCTGCAGGTCTTTCTGGAGGGATGCTGCAGTCAAACATGGGTTTTTCTTGCTTTTCTCACAATCCTGTGAGCTGCTGTGTCTCAGATGTTTCTTGTTCTTCCAGATTTTGCTTTAACTTCCACTGTTCCTGTTGACTGTCATTTCTTAATGACATTCTGAACAGAGGATATTGTCATCTGAAAGGCTTTGCTGTCTTCTTCTGCTTTGTGAGCATCAATTATTTTAAGTTTCATTGTTCTGGACAACTGCTGGAAGAACCCATGATGCTGATTGTTGGAACAAGGTCAGATGACTCAGATTATTTTAAATCTCTGAGACTGAAATCATCTGGTCTTTGCAAATGATGATTGTAAACAATTCATGACACTGTCAAGTCTCAGCTTTTCCAAAGGGGGCGGAGCATACTATAAAATCTGCCAATTCTCCCAAACTTTTACACACGCCATAATTTTGTTTTGTTATTTTGAACAAAATAACTTTCGAGCCCCCTGTATACCTCACAGTGTGCTCCAGCAGAGCCACTATCAGTGTGTGAATGTGTGTGTGTGCATTGGTGAATGGGACTGTGACTGTAAAATGCTTTGGGCCTTCTAAAAATGTAGTAAAACCCTTTACAAGTATATGCCATTTACCATTGTGCATCTTCATTCTGTTTGGTCTGCTTTCACATGCAGCACTATCATGAGTGAAGCAAAGACAGAACCACAGCAATCACCTTGAAAACCCCACAATTCCAATAGCTGCTCACTTGGAGGTGACTCTGCCCAAATTGAACTCTAGTCAGGTCAGAAAAAAAGGGCTCAGATAATCAGCAAGTTCTCCAACAATCACAAAGAACCACCTTTCCTCTAAACCTAAAAAATCCCACAAAACATTTTAGGATGATTAGTGCTTCTTTAGATCAGTGCTGTGAGCTGTTTCTTCCTCGTAATGAACAGTGATTTATTCCATTGGCTAAGGGTGTAGGATCACAATTTGTTGCTTATTTGGTCAGCAGCTAAAGTGAGCTGTCACGCATCAAACACAGCATCAAATTGGAGTAATACTCTGCTCTGGACCAAAAAAGGACCAACATTGACATTCCAAATGTGCCCTTATAATAGGAGAAAACGTTAGGTTATTACCGTTGCTATTACAACAGCTCCTTGGTTGGAAGTAGCATTGCCCAAAATGAATCCCAACCAAAAATAATGGCTGGTACACACTCTCTGTGCTCGGATTATTGCATATCTATAAACAACTGCCCTTTCTTATGTGTGTGTGTGTATGTGGATGAGGAACACGCCACTAGAGTATTCTGGTTCTTATCCTGTGCTCTGTGGTCCAAATCCATGCTCTGTCAAAATTAACCATTACAGCTCACAAGACCCACGCACGTATGCGTACACGTGCAGACTCTTTACTGAACAAAATCTCACCTTGTAAGCATTCTTAATGTTGAGTGGCTGTCCAGTTGCAGCAACATGCCCCACAATGCCTTTGTTCCATTCCAGCCGGATGCAGCTACTGGACGATTCCTCCAGTGTGGAACCCTCAGCCACATCAAACAAGCGACTGACCAAGAACTTCCTGTTGGAGCTGTCCTCCCCCACCTTTGAACACACACACACACATTACAATGTGATCGTTTCTCAACCTGTAACAACACACTTCACGTGTCCATTCATATTTATGCAGCTAAATTAGCATTTTTTCAAAGAAAGAACTACACATGTGGACAAAATTGTTGGTACCCCTCAGTTAAAGAAGGAAAAACCCACAATTCTCACTGAAATCACTTGAAACTTACAAAAGTAACAATAAATAAAAATGTATTGAAAATTAAATAATCAAAATCAGCCATCACTTTTGAATTGCTGATTAACATAATTATTAAAAAAAAAAAACTAATGAAACAGGCCTGGACAAAAATGATGGTACCTCTATAAAAGATTGAAAACTATTTGACCAGACTGACATGATTAACTCAGGTGTGTCCTTTAATTGACATCACAGGTGTTACCAAACTCATAATCAGTCAGTCTGCCTATTTAAAGGGAGACAAGTAGTCACTCTGCTGTTTGGTGAAAAGGTGTGTACCACACTGAACATGGACAACAGAAAGCGAAGGAGAGAATTGTCCCAGGACATCCGAAAACAAATGATAGATAAACATCTTAAAGGTAAAGGCTATAAGAGCATCTCTAAACAGCTTGAACTTCCTGTGACAACAGTGGCTCATATTATTCAGAAGTTCAAGACCCACGGGACAGTAGCCAACCTCTCTGGACGTGGCCGCAAGAGGAAAATTGATGACAAATTGAAGAGACGGATCGTTGGAATTGTATCCAAAGAGCCCAGAACAACCTCCAAAGAAATTAAAGGTGAACTCCAAGGCCAAGGTACATCAGTGTCAGATCGCACCATTCGTCGTTGTTTTAGCCAAAGTGGACTTCATGGGAGACGACCAAGGAGGACACCACTGCTGAAAAACAATCCTAAAAAAGCCAGACTGGAATTTGCAAAAATACATGTTGACAAGCCCCAAAGCTTCTGGGAGAATGTCCTTTGGACAGATGAGACCAAACTGGAGCTTTTTGGTAAGGCACATCAACTCTATGTTCATAGAATCAAAAACCAAGCATACGAAGAAAAGAACACTGTCCCTACGGTGAAACATGGAGGAGACTCAGTAATATTTTGGGGCTGCTTTGCTGCATCTGGCACAGGGTGTCTTGAATGTGTGCAAGGTACAATGAAATCTGTAGACTATCAAGGCATTCTGGAGAGAAATGTGCTGCCTTGTGTCAGAAAGCTTGGTCTCAGTCGCAGGTCATGGGTCTTCCAACAGGACAACGATCCAAAACACACAGCCAAAAACACCCAAGAATGGCTGAGAGAAAAGCGTTGGACTATTCTAAAGTGGCCTTCCATGAGCCCAGATCTGAATCCCATTGAACATCTGTGGAAGGAGCTGAAACATGCCATTTGGAGAAGACACCCATCAAACCTGAGACAACTGGAGCAGTTTGCTCATGAGGAGTGGGCCAAAATACCTGTTGACAGCTGCAGAACGCTCATTGACAAATACAGAAATCGCTTCATTGCAGTGATTGCCTCAAAAGGTTGTGCAACAAAATATGAAGTTATGGGTACCATCATTTTTGTCCAGGCCTGTTTCATTAGTTTTTTTTTTTTTAATAATTATGTTAATCAGCAATTCAAAAGTGATGGCTGATTTTGATTATTTAATTTTCAATACATTTTTATTTATTGTTACTTTTATAAGTTTCAAGTGATTTCAGTGAGAATTGTGGGTTTTTCCTTCTTTAACTGAGGGGTACCAACAATTTTGTCCACGTGTGTATTTCACGTTTCAGAAGCCAGTACACCACTAACAGTTACATTGATTGATTTGTTTATTTCAAGCATAAGTTGGACAATACACTAAAATAATTCCTCAAAATTATCAAACTCATTATTAAGACAATGAAATGCATTGATTGAGAGGAAAGAAAGAAAAGGAAAAAAAAACAAAAACAAAAAAGAAATCAATGAAAAATGAACAAACAAAAACAACGCACTTAAGTCACATATGTAACATATGTTAAGTATAGTGATTAATAACTGAAGTCTAGTAGAGCTTACATTACCTCTGAGGTTACAAGCTTAGCCTTCACAAAGAGACCAAGTACAGTGATAAGTGTTTGCAACATATAGATTGTTGGTAAAAATCTGTGAGAAGCAATGTGCATCACATTAAAAGTTGTTTAAATGAGTCTGCATTCATCCGGCCACATTTTAATAAGTTGCTGTTGCGTCGCTGCTCCACGTTTGTCCGCTAATGACTGGCTTATGGAGGCTGTTTTGGTTCAGTTGTTCCAGTCCCAGCACGGACCGTATTCAGACTGAGGAATTTCAGAGCAAACGGAAGTTCAGTCCGATTGGACACAAACCGAGAACACCTCAAAAGACGGGGCTGAGAGCGCTTCCTGTTCCCGGACCAGGGCTCGCTCGGGTGTATTCAGACTGAACATTTGTTCCGGATCATCGGGGGAAACGAACTCTGGTTCACTTTAAGCGAACCAAATGCTTTCAGCCTAAATACATAATTAGTTTCTCTGAATTGATTCTATTCATTTGTCAGCATAAGTGTTACACTGCTAAACTGAATCCTGTTCCTTATTATAATTAACATGTGACACTAAAAGTCATGGGTGCCTGTAATGCAAATTTCACCATCTGATGTGTAGATACCAAACAGCAAAAGAACTGAAAGGACTTTGAACATTTGACTATAAAAAAATTGAGATGCATAAAATGTGTACAAACACATTTACACCAGTTTTCCACAGCTTAAATCAGCAAGCCAAAGCAAACGTTAGGAATGTTGTTTGTTTTTCTTTGTTTAATGCATGTCTTCAAAATTCATAAGTCCTTTCCACTGTGTATTTTAAAAGCTGAATTCCATCAACTTTCCCCAGTTCCTGTGGAGAAGTTCTGTAAATTGTCAGGAAAGGTTCACTATCTTTATAGCCTCAACCCACAGCCTTGCTGGGTTGTCCCCTTGACTGTATATAGAGAGCTGGACTGAGCAAGTGTGACGTCCCCCATAAAAGATAACTTGCAACCTAATGAGCTCAATTCAGTTCCCAATTTTTTGTGACTTGTCCGTCGCTAGGTTGGAACCAGATGTAAGCAGTGACTGGTCCGTGTAAAAAGTTTTATCTTAATGCAGAAGTACTAGATACTCAAATGCAATGAAGTAAAATAAACGAAACACATCATCAGAAGCCTAACAAGAGAGAAATAAATCAAGTCATAAATAAATAGAAAAGGAGGATTGCATTATTCCTGTGTATACAGTACAGTATGTCAAATTCTTCTTTTTTTTCCCAGGGGGGAGGGGTGGTGTAAGAATTCATGGCTAAATTACTCTTGACTGGACATTACTAAGTTTTCATGCTTGTTTTTAGATTGCAACACAGCCAGGATTGAAGTACAATTAATCTCTGTTTTGCAAATTCAATCTGTCTTTCCAAACAGCAAAAAAAAAAAAAAATCTACAGAAAGCTTCCTAATGACGATTGGAAAATACTTTTACAAAGGAAGACAAAGTTCTCGCTTCACAAGACGTATTTAGAATTTTTGTTTGACTGCTGGCCAACAATTTCATCCAGTCCTTCAAACAGTTTAAGCTGTAAACGTGCATAAAGATGAGTTTTCTACTGTTATCTGACTGTTGTCAGGGATGCCATTAGAAGCTATGACTCGTCAATAATTCATTCTTACCAGAAACAGTGAGTAGCGATCAGCAGCAATCAGCTCATTGATGTGCAGGAAGATCTTATGACAGAGAGCAGGCACATCCAGATGGCTGGACACTTCTTTAACCAGCTCCAGCAGCCGGGCGCAGCGGTCACCCCCAGTATTATCCTTGCCACCTTCCCCAGTGACCCCACCCTCGCCCATCACAGAGCCCAAGACAGGAACAGCCTCTCGCTCAGAGTCGCTCAGAAACGTCAGGGAGCCCTCAGAGTCTTTGACCACAATAGGTCGAAGCGGCCGGTCAAACTCTGACGCAGAAATTTTGCGAGTGGGCGTGCCAGGAGCTGGGCTGGGGATTGAGGCTGGGGAGGGACAGCGGTTGTCCAGAAGGGTAAGAGTCGGGGGGAGGGCAGTGGAGGCAGAAAAATGGCTGAAATCTGTGGAGGACTGGTGAATTCGCTGTTGTGAAGAATTTTCTTTGGACGTCGAGGACTGGATGGTGTGGACTCGTTCAGCAAACCACGCATTCACCATTTCCCTGTGGAAACACAAAGGAAAATGGCACAGGGTTGACAACCACGTCTGGAAGAAAAATGAAGTCGCCCAGACAAAAGAGAGAAAAGACTTTGACATCGGTTTCAGTGACTCTGATCAAAATAGTAAAACGACAATCCAACACCTGCTGTAGGACTCATGTACTCATGATGGTTTTCCAGTTTGATATTGTAGAATTCTGGCTCAATGAGCGTCTAAAAAGGCAAAAAATGAATGAGTAAAGTCTGGTTCAAAGTTGAGGGAGGTACTCAGACATAATGTGAAGGACCTGTTGCTGCGTGGTGCTCTTTGCTCTGTCTCTGATCTTGTGCCAGGCTATCGCTCAAGTTTTATAGCTGAAAAAACATGGATCCACATGATGGAAGCAGGCACACTATTTCAATTCCAAAGACAGAAATAATGACCTCCTGCAGTCATGTGATAAAAAAGGGACATTTTCACCTTTTTGTTATTTCTCTTCTCAAGCTTTATGGTTCTTTGCTGTCACTGTTTGAGCACACATTGAAATGTTTGGTTTTTCATTGATCTAAACTGTTTTATCCCTTTCAGGGTCACAGGGCTGCTGGAGCCTAACCTGGCTACTCATGGGTGAAGGCAGGGGACACCCCTGGACTGGTTGCCAGTTTGTTGAAGGGCCACAACTGCACACCCATGCATCCACACACATCCACATCTAGGAACAATTTAGAGTGACCAATGAACCTATGAAGCATGTTTTTGGATGGTGGAGAAAACTCACGCATGAACAGGGAGAACATGCAAACTCCACACAGAAAGGTCCTCAATTGATGACACTGTTTCAAGAACCCCAGCTGGGACTTGAACCGTGAGGCAAGAGCGCTGACCGCTGCACCACCGTGCAGCCCTTTCATTGTACTCAGAAAATAAGAAATGTTAAAATATGAAAACAAATTTGAGAAAAATATGTTTTATATGAAAAAGAGCATGTAAAAAATCTAACCAGTCAGGAATTGGAATTTTATCAATCCAAAAAAATTCTCATAATCTCATCTGCAACATGAAGCACGCTGCTGTCCATCAGAAATTCACATCATGTCTTTCTGTCATGATAAGTGAAACCTTAGCAATGCAATAGTGACAACTTTTGTCGGTTACAGTAACTGTATATCAGCCAATGGTGATTATTGGAGTAATTATTGGAAAAGGTTTACTTATTAAAGAAAGCCTTTCCAGCTATTCCTAGAAGTACAAAGGGTGAGGCTGCAAACTTCACTCCTGAAAAACACCTCTCAGAAATCTTTGTGCTTCAGCAAAAATCAAAAGTTTCCTTCTAAGAATTGCTCCAAAGCTCTGTCCAGGTATGGTTTAGAGGACATTACAGGGTTTTTCCCCCAACTAGGTAAAATTTAGCCAAACAGAAGTTTCGCAGGAGATACAGCAAATTCCCTGAAAAAGGGAGCGACATCTATTGGACACAATAGTCCTCAGCAAAGTCAAACATCACAAACCAAATGAGGTTGTTCCTTTATCTGCCATATGGTATTTCTTTTAGCTGAAAATGACATTTGAAATGAAAATATGAAGCAAACTCATACAACATTTGACTGAAAAAACGCTGCGAGCAAAAGTTGTGTATCTGTTGTCAAGTTCTCTTAGGTAGCAGTTTTAAGACCCCCAGGAACGGCAGCAGTGAAAGCCACAGCATTCAGCTCTCCATGAGAGAACAAATGAGCCCATTAGACTTGGAAATGTCACAAGGTGCAGCAAAAAGAGCGCAATTAAGACAGCGTGTCTTACTCTCACTCTTGGAGGAGGTTAATCTTTAATCTCAGTAAACGCTTGTGTGGACAGAAGACATCTTTGAGCTCAGTTTTTTCTCACTGCTTTGGTCCTGTCCTTCCTTACATCTTAATAACTCAACTTTTGCACTTCTGCAAGTTATCACAATATCCTGGTCTCACATTAATGACACCAAAATGTTCAACTGAATAAAAACACAAATGGTAAGGAAATGGACGTTTACAGTATATCCAAAGAGAACATATTTACAGCAAGAAATCCAAAGACACAAACAGCTTCAAACAAAAACTAAATCAACATGCATGTTGGAATCTCATCTGCCTAGAAGTAGATAGAATGCTGACCTACATGTAACCAAAGGCACATGCTGTTGGTCCTGTCCTGTAAGAGGTTCTAACCAGAGCTGTTTGTGTGTGGTGACCATGCGACTTGTATAACAGGGAATTTCACAGGAGAAAACCGCTGAATGTGTGTCTGGATGTACTTGTAAAGAATCCAACAAGACTTGGCGTCAGCTCAGACCCTCAAACACTCCACAGTTCATGCCACTCACCCTAAGCTTCTCACCAAAAGCCTTCAGAGTGGAAGTCAGGAGACACAGAGGACCGCCAAAAACTGGAAGACAAACTCAGCGTCTTGGCTCAAAGTCAGCAGAGCAAGGAAGAGAAAGTGTAATCTAACAGCAGAGTCCATCTCGCTCTGGGCTGCTGCCCTCCCTGCAGGGCTGACCCTAATATCTCTACAGAAGGTGTGGCCAAATCTATACCTCTAAAAAAATGCGTCTTCATTCCACAATGGATGATGGGCACTAACCTCAAGAGACCAACCCCTCAACTTTTACTTCTTTTCTATCATGGCGCAACTGGAATCAGCACAAGTGGGAACCTAATGATGTCACTGTATGAAAACACACCTAAACAGAGGCTGACATGAATAAATGAGTTTAAGGGTGACTCTCACACGAGTGTACATATTCAAATATAGGAAAAAATACAATGAGAAGTTATAATGAAAAAAACCTCAGAAATGTATTATTTTGTTTTGGAATCATTTTTATATTTTGCCTTTTGTTCATGAATCTTTACAGCCAACACTTTATTTTTTACAGATTCCTTTTACTTTAATAACTTGGTAACATGTTTGTTTTCATGCTTGAATCCTTTGTGTTGTAGATAAGTTGGTTTCTGGAGGTGACCGATCTGTGGTGTGTTTAGCTTTACATGCTCTCCATTCTGCCAGGATCCACCTGGTGTTCTTCATCACTGTCATTCACTCTACCTGTGAGCCGCAGTACTGACAGTTCCTCGCACTCTTTGTCAGTTTGCTGTGCCTTATTGCTCACAGTTTTTTTTTCTGTTTTTGACCCCTTATCTGTCTCTGGTAAACATTCAGTCAGTTCCTTTGCTGAATCTTTCTGCCTTTGCATTACAGATGTTGGATTTGTTTGCCTCCCCTGACCTCTCCTCGTTCCATGATGTCTCCAGTGTGCTCCTTCTCCAGTCTCAGCGTAAGAGGAAACTGGATTATCTTTTGTTTAGAGCTGGACTTGGGTTAAGTCTGGTTTTAGGCTCCCTGTGCAACCGATGGTGCATTTGGAGATATCCAAATAAACGATGTCTCCAGCTGTCTGGGCTCCCAGTGTGGTTGATCTATACTGGAACATGACCTCAGGCTTTTGTCTGGATTGTATTGGGTTCTTTTTGAGAAGTACTTAAAAAACTATCCAAGTTCAAAGCTGTGTGAAAAGTTGTTGCTTGAACCATGTGTAGCACTTTTTTTTTGAGAATATTAAATTCTTTTGCTCTCCCTTCATAATCTTTTGCATCAGCTGTTTTATTCTGCCTGAATTCCCCAACATGCTTGAATCAAACTGCTGCTACCAAAAGCAATGATGGGTTAAGCAAACCCATCATTCTTCCCTTTCATTTCCTAACAGCGTGTGAATGCCCTTTTGGCACAGAGGTTCACCCACAAGTGCAGCCTGCAACAGGAAAGGCGCACTTTACAAATGATGGCGCGTGTGTGACTCTAGTATCATTATCAGTAAGAAGCCATCCTACAGTAAGCTGTGAACATGCAACTGTTCCTGACAGCACTAAAAGTTAATGATTAAAGCTCTCCGTGCTGCTGCTGCGGAGCGACAGGTGGAGAGGAACCAGGCTGAAGGCAGACGAACACCTGCCCGGGTCATAGGGACCCGCACCTCAAAGAGACGCACGAAAAGCCGTTTGTCCACCAACGCGGGGATCTTCAGGGCTGCTCCCCTCCATTGTCCCATGTTTACCTTGACGCCTTGCGCACAAAGTAGGAATGAGTAAAGTCCAAGTGATCGTCCAGCCAGGCTTCCATCCTGTCGTGCTCCGGGGAGCAGCGCCCCTCCATGGCCCTCCTGACGCGCGAGCTCCGGCTCTGCGTTCACATCTGTCCGGGCGCGGGCGGGCTCTGCTGGAAGGGAACAGAGGCGGAGGAGGGACGGGCGCAGGGGTCCTGGGGGGGTTGGACGGAGCCAGGATGGGTGCGCGCGCTTCCTTGTCAGAGGACAGGGGGGAGCGTCCCTCCCCTGCTCCTCCTGGAGGAGAGGTTGAAGCATCAGCTGTAGCAGAGCATGCGCACTGCCGTTCCACCGGGAAATTCTCACGACACACAGAACTCTGAGCGCTGCTGCCTGTGTGGACAGCAAGATGTACATTGGAGTCCTTCAAATGTCTGACTTTGAATGTAAAACTGAAATGAAGGGCGGGGTCTATCTGTAGACACACCCTCATATACCTGCATACATGCACATCGATTTAAACCCAATCCGGATCAACTCACTCACACATGCATTAAAGCAAACGCATTCCAAGCATGGATCCGTCATGAGCAGAGGAGGTGAAGCCAACCAGGAAGTACCAAAACCGCGGTTGCAGTACCGCAACTGACCAGAGAGGCTGGTGCTCGGACTGAGCATTTCCCAGTGACTCCCAGGTTAAAACAGTCGTTTTCAGCCCTCAAACCAACCCCCTTCATGCCTGGCGCTAAAACTTTTTCTTTTATCAATGGTTGCAGATTTGATTCATGGCATCTCTCAGGGGAGTGATTTTTTTTCCAAATTTGTTTCCTAAACAGCTTTTATTTTGCATAATGAGGAGAAGCAATGAGGGAAATGATTCAGATCTGCTGCAGAAACACCAGAATCTGTGACTGACATCACACAGGTGATCCAGATTTTTAAAGACATACAGAACACTTTCAGAGTTTATTCCAACTGGAAAATTTCATTTAATTTCATGTAATCATTTATTTTTTAACAAATGTACTTGTTATACCTTTGGCTTATTGTTTTTATTGTTTTGTAATTTTAATTAACGCGTTTGTCTTATATGTCCTCTCTATGACATAACATATTTGAGTGACCGGTCCCTTCTGATTATTCATATTGATGTTTAATATACAAGAAAAACAAAAGGAAATATGGGTCAAAGTCAGATCTTTACAATGAGGATTTTTTTAAAAAACAGATGAAATAATTTCTCTAGCATTAACCACTGAGAATTCTGAAAAAAATGTTCAAAATTTAAAATAAATAAATAAAACGAGGTAAAACTTTTAGTAAACAGTGTCACGTCTACAAAGCATCACCAATGACAATCTTGTCTATTTTTGAGAAATTAAGAACCTAATAATTTATCCCAGAGTTCATTTCTTCCCACTGAAAAAATGTCAAAAAGAATGTTCCAAAAGATGCTGGGCGTTTTCTATCACCCCAATCACCAATTCCAGACTCCAGACGTGGACCATTTCACAATGAATGATGAGAAAATCAGAAGCTGCTCTTCTGTAGGACTGAAAATAAAAAAAGGTAAAAGGCCGCTCCATTGCCATCCACCCAGCCAACCGGGAGGTGTGGGTTCTTGCCAAACCCAAGTGACTGTAATGGTGTTGAGAATCACTTTCTGATGCCTGACAGACACCAATAATTCAAACTGCAATTATAAGGAAAACAAAAAAGAGTTTACTCAATAAATAGTCATACAAGTGCTGTTTTTGCAAAGATGTGTTAAAATCACCCAATGGAAAATATATAATCTTGTTTATGCTCAAAACTCATTTACTCATTTATGTTTGACACAATATTTTAAGAAAAGTAGTTTCACTTGGTAAGTATATAACTATATTTACTTTTCTTTGGATTGTCAGCAGAAGAGCAGCATCAGTCATGTTTAATCTCTTCAGACCTGATGTCCACATGAGGGATTTTAGGTTATTTTACCACAATAATATAAATCAAATCTGCTTAACTGGCGCCCTGTGACTGTCTGTGCAGAGCTCAAATCTTAGCTTGGGTCTAAAGAGGTTATTGACAGAATGTTCAACTTCACTAAGACCCCTTAGTGGAGAAGAGGTCTTAGTGGTCTTAGTCTTAGTTAAACAAAAAAAAACCTCCTTACACTGTATGCAAAACATTATATGTGATCATATACCAACACTTTTATTAACAAGAGGGAAAATGACGTTTTACACGTTCACGTGTTACTGTTATATTACTGTTTTAAAAATGTTTTTATGAAACAATACAATAAGATATATTTTGATATGACATTAAACCTACAGCAATAACATACTGCTCAGTAAAAACGAGGCTTAGTGGAACTTGTTATGAGTTGGAGGACAGTGTTCATACTTAACAAGTAATACGGGTAAATATGTTTTTATTGTTGTCTAAAAGTTACTTGCACCACTTTACATATCATGTGTAAAAAAAAAAAAGTACAAAAAACTATAAGCAAAAGGGGCAAAACAACTCATTTTGGTCCCGCCTCTTTTCTCCATATTTGGTACATCTGAGTTAGGCGGAGTTACTCCAGCCAATATGGCTGCGCTTGTATGCTGACAATTTAGGCTTCAAGTAGGCGATGGTAGACGTCAATGGGTGACGTCAGAGATGATTTGTCTAATTATATATATATATATATGTGTGTGTGTGTGTGTGTGTCTGACCATGAAGCATAGAAGCTTCCTGTCTACGTAAAGGTGAGCTGGCACCTGTGCCCAAGTGAGTGAGTAGAGAACAAAAGGGGGGCGCACCCAGACACCAAGCCCTCAGCAAAGGGTGACATACCCACCAGACCTTTTCTGGTACCCTTGTCCTCTATCTCTAGTGTGCCACTCTCCCTCAATAATGGATGTGAATAAAAGTAGCACGTAAAAGCCTCCATCTGCAGATCAACTGCAAACATAATGTGACATGTTACCCCACTGTGTTCTGACTGTTAAATAATTATGAAAATTCAACAAAATCAGCACATATTTTTGGAGGAAAAAATAAATCAATTAAGAATAAACACCATGTTAAGAACAGCTGAGGGGTCGTGGTGTGGGGAGTACGAGACAAATCTGAAACATAAAAACTTTTAAAGATATGTGGTAGTTGAACTGTTGCAGTGAGGGAGTGCAGGGGCTTGTCATTCAGAGGACAATCTGGTGGTCTTTACTTTCAGAGTTCTTTATTGACATGACTTCCTATTTGGAAGGAGCAACATACATGTAGGTACTGTTGATCAAGCTAGTAAAATGTCATCTCTTGCCCTGAGGAAAGTGATGTTGGCCTAAAAGATGAAGGAAGACTATAATGATTTCTCTGTAATCTACTGTAGTTTCAACAGTGGATTCCAGCCTTTTAATAATGGCAATGCCAAAACTATCAAGTTTCATGGACATGGTCTGAGCCCCAACACAATCTCAACAGGAGCAAAAGATCTGCACTATTTTCTGAAGTGGTTTGTTCCATTTCAATCTTTGACTTTCTTTGAGTGTTGTGTGTTAAAAGCATGATAAACCAAAGGAAGGTGTTAGTGTTAACAGTCTCCAACATTCAAACTATCTGCACCAAACTATACTAACTAACAGTGTGAAACTAACTTTAAACGTTTGTAATGAACTTTGTATGACAAGGTTTACTAACAGCCCACCACTCATTGGATACCAAGCTGATTATCCTCTGTCTCTGGCTCATTTCTAATGGTGCCTACACACCACGGCAGAGGCGGCCAGTTTCAACGTAAAGTGAATGATTTAGCCGCGAATTGAGGTTCTGTGGCGCAAATTGAACAGCCGACGCGACTGGCCAGAGTTTTAAAAAAATCTGAACTCTGGGGAGGAGGTTGAGTCTCCTCAACCAATCAGAGACTCAACTTCTGGCACGTGACGTTTTCAATGACAGCAGGGAGAAAACCTCCAATATGGTGGATGGATCCATGGTTCTCCTGAACTTTCATTCATTTTCTTAACCTGCTGTATCCCTTTCTGGGCAGCGGGGTTTCCAGATCCCATCCTGGCTACTGTTGGGTGAAGGCGGGTTCACTCTAGAGAGTCTGTCAGGACCTGTAGAGCTGTGGTGAACACGCTCACTAAGCCGACTCTCAGGAGAGGAACTCACGGCCTGACAGAGAGCCGCTGCTGGATGGAAAGCAGTCTGCTCAGACCTCCAGAACTTTAGGATGTTTTCTTATTTTCATTGAGACAATAATAAAAAAGGTCCTCTCATTTTATTCTTGTTTTTATTTTTGTTCTCTCATGTTAATGCACAAAAGTAAGCATTTGAACTCGGTCAGAGAGAGACGGAAACACAGCAGAAGTGACCATCAATCAGACACAGCAGCAGGAGAGAAACTGGCTGTAGTACCGGGAAACTCTAAATGTTTCATGAAACCAAACATGGAGACGTGATCACTGATGTTTCTGTAGAGCTTTTTGAAATAAACGAACCTGATCTCTAGACATCATCTGTGTCTCCCATGCATTGTAAAGGAGATAAACAGATGCAGCTCCATGTGGGAAAAAGGCCACAAACATTAGCTGCTAGCTGCTGGAGTGTTTAGTTGTTCTGTCTGCCAAGAGTCATGTCATAGTTGTTTTAGGCCCAAGGATGTTATGTTTTGCGATCAAATGTGTCATGGAGCTCCCCTGAAGACAGGATAGGCATCAAGAACTTCAATAAAATCCCAATGAGGGATGTTACTCCCGCTAAAAAATCATGGAGGAGTCTGACATTTTCATCTTATGTACATGTCCACTGTGAGACATCTGGAAATCATTTTGTATGATTTCTTTAAATAATTGATTTGATTGCTACTGCTGCAAATAAGTATCTGAACACCTGTCTGTCAGCTGGAATTCTGACCCTCAAAGACCTGTTGCTCCACCTTTAAAAAGTCCTCCTACACTCCACTCGTTATCCTAAACTAGAAGCACATGTTTGACGTGGTTACCTGCAGAAAGACACCTGTCCACCCCAAACAATCAGTAAGACTACAACTACTAGCATGGTCAAGACCAAAGATCTGTCCAAAGACACCAGAGATCAAGTTGTAGACCTCCACAAACTGGAAAGGACTACGGGGTCAGTTCTAAGCTTGGTGAAAAAAGATTCACTGTTGGAGCAATTTTTAGAAAATGGAAGAAGCTAAACATGACTGTCAATCTCCCTTGGAATGGGGTTCCATGCAGGATCTCACCTGGGGTGGGATCTCAATGACCCTAGAGGTGCATTCACACTCAATGCACGCCAAATTTGCGTGGCCCTCCCTTTTCTCACTGTGCCCTGAATTCGCTCACCATGTGGCCAAAAATATGTTCCCTAAGCCGCCTGTTCACGTGTGGGAGGAGCTATCGGCTAATGCTGTTGACCACTACATGAAGCTTTGTCTGTACTTCATTTATTATGCATGGAAGACAGTGATGATGTTTAGAGATCAGTTATTTTCTTTGACAAAGAGCTCTACAAAAACACTGGTGATCGCGTCTCCATGTAGATTGCCGGCATCAAATACAAAATGACGAATAAATAATCCATCTACCCAAAAAAAGTCCAATTCAGTGATCAATAAGCAAAGACTTCTTACAACAGACCAGCGCTGTGGCAACAGCGGTTTGTTGTGCTCTCGTAATACCCCTACTCTGCATGTAACTTGGTTTGACTTTCAGTGTAGTTGTGTTTTACTTTTTAAATATATATTTGCATTTTATAAAGCTTAAAGAATACATCCCTTTTTTAAAATATATTTCTATGAACTTCTTTTCAAAACCAACATGAAGTTTGAAACTAAATGTTTCCGACTACATTTATTTGTCCTAACTATGTATTAATAAAAAAAGTCATGGCTATAAAAAATACATTCCAAGGATGTTTTCAAACCAAAGAATTATCCTGATGTTCTTAATTAATATTTATAGTAACGTGTGTTAATAAATTTAGTGGAAAAAAGGAATAAACGAAACGAAATGCAGGCTACTGTACAAAATATTAACATTGATTTTCTTATGTTTTCAAATCCGTATTTGCAGCAGTAGCATACAAATACATTATTTTAAAAATCATACAATGTGAATTCCAGATTTTTTTAGATTATGTCTCTCACAGTGGACATGCACCTAAGTTGAAAATACCTGACTCCTCTATGATTTCTAAGTGGTAGAACTTGAAAAAAAATCACAGGGTGATAAAATACTTATCTGTCTCTCACTATAGCTGCACTTTTGGGATCAAATGAACAGTGATCTACGAGTCAGTCTGAGTCTTCTTGGCTTTTATTCTGTCCATTATTAAGCCATTACTATTTAGTTTACTTTTTCAGATGTGACTGGGTTATGGATGTTTTAAATCTAACAATAAATGAGTTCTGTTTGACTAATGCTAGATCCATGTCATTATCTTCAAACCTCCGCAGATACAGAGCTGCTCCCGTTGACGTATTACTTTAGCTTCAACTATCTCTCTATTTAAAAAAATGAACACAAATGACAACAAGTCAGCCTTTTTCATCATGAAGCATTATTTTCGCATCCAAGGAATAAACAGCCTCAAATGTCTTCGAGTAAACTCTGCTGAGCAGACAGGACATGAGAACAACATGTAAGACTCTCAGTCTTTTTATTTTTGCATCTCTTTTTTGCATTTCTTTGGATTGGGAATGTTTTTAATTAACTTTATTGACAGATATTGCATGTACAAAATTTGATACAGTGACGTGCCATACTATGCAAATTCGTTTGAGGTGACAGAGAATAGAAGTAAAGTAACAAAACGTGTTTTTAAACTTGCCAGGAGATTAAATAACAAAACGAATCCATAAAAACAATAATACTTAGATAAAAAACTATTAAAAAATAACAAAAATACAGTAAAAATTAAAGGACTCAAATCAATTTTTCTGAAAACACACAAAAAAAAACATTTTTTACAGATGTTTACGGGTGTATATGTAATATTTAGACATAATTAAACCAAATTAACTGTGTACATTTTCTCTATTTTAAATTTCCCATGAAAAAAATGTCCAAAAATATGTTCATAGAATCATTGATAATCTTCACATAGATGGGTTGCTATAAAACAAGGCAAATCTTTTGGAGTAAATGTGCAATATCAGAAACGAGGCACTGTGTCAGGTGAGGAATGGCAAAATGGAAAAAATATGGGCAGATCTTTTTTAAATATGGTTAAAAAAAGTTGCATTGAGAACTTTTCTGAAGTAAAATGCAGTTGACTTCTGTTTCCTTGAGGAAAACAGAAATAAAGAAAGAAATCTGTAAACATGCTTTGAATATACAATTAAATGTCTCAAAAGTTTACTGAGAGGAAGTGAACTACTGATATTTAAATTCCACTTCTAATTTTAGTGCCCCCTTATAGACTGAGGTTGAAAAGGTGTTCAACTCTGCTATAGGATATAAAGAATCAGTTGAAATAAGGACATTGGCATTGTAAGCTTCAAAAATGTTTAAATGTATCATCAATAAAGTGGGGAGAACATCACAGAGCTGTTGGACCATGATGCTTCAGAGTCTCAGTATGTTATTGATGAGGACTAATGGATTTTAGCATCTACCGCTGCAGTTGCTGCATGGGTCTCCAGTGTCCTCCCAGCTGGACTCCTGACCCTCACTGGTGGTGTCTCGTTACCACCAGATGGTTGCTGGTGGTTCCAGAGGGACCACCTTCCAACCCACATCAATCTTCCCACCCCCACCAGTCTGCACAGACGTACAATCAATATGGATTCCTATTAGACTGGTGAAACAGGCATAAATGTCAAAAAGTAAACTGTTTAGTCTCTCAGCTCCATTGTGTGTTTTTTACAGACAGGTGCTTTTGATTGGTGTGTACTTTTCTTTCTAGGTGGTGTATGGTTGATTATGTGGCCTTGTGTTTTTTACATTGAGTTGGGACTTAAAAGGTGAACTGATCACATTATGACACCCAGATGTACTCAGTCCGTCGCTGACTGAATCAGTTGTGCTCAGGCTCTTATGAAAGTAAATCAAGTATGTTAAAAACGAAGCCTCATGAAACCTTGAGTTAATTTGACAACTGTGAATTAAAACACTTTGTGTTGCAGTTTCTGACTTGGTTAAACAGGCCATCAAGTGACTGCGGGTGTGAGACGAGGGAAATTATCCTCAATGATCATGCCTTCCTCGTTTTTTTTTTTTTTTTTTTTTTTTTTGACAAAGTGTAAAGGTGGTATATATGTTGTATATAATACGTTTGTCCAGTTACAACATAGAAACAAAGTCCAAAGTCAACTTAGCTCAATTTCTCTGGTATCACCTCCTCATGTCTCATCTCCTCCTCCCTAAGGTGCACTCACACCAAAGCAACCAGTTTCAATGTAAGGTCAATGGTTTAGATGCGAATTGAGGTTCTGCGGCGTGAACTGAGCGGCCGACGCAATGCGACGGTCTGGAAACAGCGCAAATTGAGCAGTCGTAGAGGCTGGCCAGAGATTCAAAATAATCTGAACTCTGGGGAGGTGGCTGCATCTCCTCAACCAATCAGAGACTTAACTTCTGGCACGTGACATTTTCAATGACAGCAGGGAGAAAACCTCCAATATGGTGGATGGATCCATGGTTCTCCTGAACTTTCATTCATTTTCTTAACCTGCTGTATCCCTTTCTGGGCAGCGGGGTTTCCAGATCCCATCCTGGCTACTGTTGGGTGAAGGCGGGTTCACTCTAGAGAGTCTGTCAGGACCTGTAGAGCTGTGGTGAACACGCTCACTAAGCCGACTCTCAGGAGAGGAACTCACGGCCTGACAGAGAGCCGCTGCTGGATGGAAAGCAGTCTGCTCAGACCTACAGAACTTTAGGATGTTTTCTTATTTTCATTGAGACAATAATAAAAAAGGTCCTCTCATTTTATTCTTGTTTTTATTTTTGTTCTCTCATGTTAATGCACAAAAGTAAGCATTTGAACTCGGTCAGAGAGAGACGGAAACACAGCAGAAGTGACCATCAATCAGACACAGCAGCAGGAGAGAAACTGGCTGTAGTACCGGGAAACTCTAAATGCTTTTCATGAAACCAAACATGGAGACGTGATCACTGATGTTTCTGTAGAGCTTTTTGAAATAAACGAACCTGATCTCTAGACATCATCTGTGTCTCCCATGCATTGTAAAGGAGATAAACAGACGCCGCTCCATGCAGCAATAAGGCTAAAAACATTAGCAGCTAGCTTCTCCCACGTGAACGAGGCGGCGGGTTTAGGGAACACATTTTTGGCCACACGGTGAACAGCAATTTCGGGGCGCGGCAAGAAATGGGCGGGCCCACACGATTTGGCCGCATGAATCGCGTTCAGTGTGAGTGCACCTTTAGATTCTCTTCTGTCTTTCTCTTCTGCATCCCAGTTTTCAAACTTATCCGGTTAACCAAGCAGGTCAAAGGAAACTATAAAGTCTTTCATCTTTCTACTGTCTTGCTGTCACGAGAAGCTGTGGAATCATGTATGGCAGCCAATGTTTTTGCTTAACTTGGACCAAACACCACATTTATAGATTCTAATATTAATATTAGTGATGTTGTGTTTGGAGTTG
This sequence comes from Oryzias woworae, assembly GCA_016861445.1. NCBI lineage: Eukaryota > Metazoa > Chordata > Actinopteri > Beloniformes > Adrianichthyidae > Oryzias > Oryzias woworae. The sequence goes on from BOLG01000180.1 coordinate 103,144, forward strand.
CTCCGGTTAGCAGCTGGCATTTAGGCCAATGATATGACATGGAACATTCAGGCAATTTTACCAGAACTTCTTTTGAACTGAAGCTTGTGTCTGATCACCCGTACTTTAACGTACTATAACACACTTTTTGTACATTTGTCAAGACGCTCGATCCATCTCTGATTACATAATGAACTTCTGGAAGTTGGCAGCTGATGTAAATTGGACAGAGGACATGTTAAGAGCAGCATTTATCAAAGGACTGAATGAACACATTAAAGACAAACTCACCGATCAAGAAAAAACCCCTGACTTAAGATCTCCACGTTCTTTAGTTAACCGCATTGACCACTGCCTTTGAGCCCACCGCCACTAAAGAGACTCATCTCCTCATCTGTGATTCCACCACAGAGTTAAGTTCCTCTGCAGAACATTTCAATCCTGCCCTGCACTGCCAACTTCACCTCTATCACCTACAGAGGAGCCTATGCAGTGATTCCGGGCATGGCTCAGCCCTGAAGAAAACCAACGTTGCTGGCTACCAAGTGAGTGCCTCTACTGTGGACAAAGAGGCCACCTTTTGGCTACATGTCCAATTGGACAAAAAGAGAGAGCTCAGTAGTTGATCTAGGACTACTGTTGAGCCACGCATCTTTCCCAGAACCTGATGAGAGACTTCAAATTCCTGCCAACTTTGCTGTCAGCCTTTTGACCCTGCCTGTTTTCTGTAGTTGACTCTGGTGCTGAAGACAATTTTTTTGAACACAAACAGGTAACAGGTTTGGATCATTTGCAGACCCTTGGAGTACTCTCAAACAGCTCTGGTTCTAAACTAAAAAAGCACTCGCCACAATAATCCACATCACTGAACCCATCACCATTAATCTTTCTGGCAATCATTATGAGGAAATACAGTTTTTCATAATACCTTCTCCCACCACCCCTCTGATTCTGGATTATTCCAAGCTAAAATAACCCAACCCCACCTTGGACTGGACCAAAGGAAAGGTTTCTGAATGGAGTTAAAAACTGTCATGCCCACTGTCTTCAGTCTGCTCTGTCTCTCGCAGGATTCAAAGAACCTGTGCCATCCCAGGATGATTTGGATCTTGAATGAATTGGATTTTGGATTTCTCTTCAGTGCACCCCTCTTGTTTGGACGGCTCACAAGAATCTCATCTACATCCAATTGCCAAACGTTTGAAGTCTCCCCAAGCCAGATGGGCCCTTTTCTTTGCAAGATTCAAATTTTGTCACATATCGTCCTGGGTCTCTTAATATCAAACCTAATGCCTCGTCCCGTCAGTTGGCTGAACAAGGATCTCCGCCAGCTCTAGAGCCCATTATTTCACCAACCTGTGTGGTGGCATTAGTGTCATGGAACATAGAGAGCTTCATATAAGAGGTCTGACCCAGGTAATGGGCCCCATAATTCTGTCTTTTTTCCTAAGAGAAGTTATTCTCAGCTGGAATAACTTCCCTCAGCAGGACAACAGTATAAAGTACAGTTCCTGCAGCCACTCTATGCCCGGTTGTCTCTTTCTGACTCCAGCTCAGCCATTCGGATGTTTTGGCTCCAGAAACCAATTCTGATTTCTGTCTGCCAGAATTGTCTTGTTTCTGTCTGTTTTGATTCTGTCTGCCTGCCTGTCTGTGTTTCTGTCTCCCCACCTTCAAGCTCTCAGTTCAGCTCCAAGCTCTCAATAAACTGTTTCTCACCAGTCTGCTGTTTGCAGCTTTGATCCATCCGGCCTGGTCCTTACAACAAACACAAACAGTTGTCTTATTCAGTACAAACCACTGTAGTTTTACGCACACACACACAAAAACAATGAAATAAATAAACTTAAGAATACTGTTACATTTCATAAATGCAATGAAAAGAGAAGAAAAATAACAAGACCCTTTTAAGAATATTTGGTCTATGTAAAATGTACATGTTAACATAGGTACTTCAAAAGAAAAAAGAGAAAAGTAAATAAATCAAACAAACACAAGAGAGTGAAATATACAAGAACACTGTGGCTTAGGGCCAAGTCAGGTCTCGACTGTCTAATGTATTGTAGCCATCCTTTCCAAATAGAATTATATTGATCAAGTTCCAACCAAAGTAAAGGTGCTTGTTTCTCCATATTATAGATGCTGAGCATCACCTCAACCCATTCTTCTATTTTAGTCGCAGTAACCGCTTTGCCATATTCTGGTAATTGCCTTTTACTGGCCAACAACATAATGATCAAGATTTTATTGTCATCAACTCTTTCCAATTTCACTAAAAAAAAAAAAATTTTTCCTCCCATACTCCCCCCAAAACATTGAGTTTGTAGTTTTCCATTGATGCTCCTTTAATTCTTCCCATTACTTTGTTAATATTTCAATGTTGGCTTCTCTTTCCCATTTCTTTTCTTTTTTAGATTTCTGGTTCTGGTTTCGGGTCAACAAGCAAGCAGACGCCTGTCACCAGGTCTGGCAGTAGTCATCATCTTCAAGCAACTCAAAACTTGTTTTATTGCAGAATTTTTGCAAAACAAGTAGTAATTCTGCTATAAAGAGAGCTGACCATGGGCCTGAAGAAAAACCAAGTGACAAGCAACAACGTAGATTTCAGAAAGGCTCTCGACAACATCCAAGCTAAGCTAACTCCTCTGATGGACTTCCAAGCTAGGCTTACTCCTCCATGCTCAGAATGAGCACAAGAGAACCGGGTCAATATTGTGGCAAAAAGAGTGGATGACATAGAACAACAAGCAAGGCAGAATAATGCAATTCTCACATGAATCGAACGCCGGGCGAGGCCTACTGCAGCTTCTGCTAGCATAGTGGCTAGCAGCAGGGCTTCTGATCCAGGCGACAGCTCAGAATGTCAAGTTAAATCATTTCGTGAGTCTGGCTAGATTTTATAAAACTGAAATTTATGATATCAGAAGAATTTTCTCTGTTTGATTTGCTAAAACTGCCATGAAAAGTCTGTGATCTACATTTAATGCGCTCATTGGTTGATAATTTGAACATTTTTTTAAGATCTTTCCCTCCTTTGCAATTACAATTATTGCTTCCTTCTAGAATCTGAACCCCAAACCCCTTCTAATATCAAGTAAAACATATCATGCAATAATGGAGTTAGTATAGTCCTTTAGATTTTATACCATTGTGATGTATGTCCTTCCTGTAACAGCTGGAGTCAGAGAGGAAACCTGGGAGCAGGAAGGACTTGAATCCGGGACGTGAGTGGTAACAAGGTTTAATAACAGAGACTAGAAATCCAAGAAAACTGCAGGAAACACACAAGACTCTGCAACACAGAGAAAAGCTAAAAGCACTCCCTATAAAGCTGAATGCTAATGGAAAAGATGGGGAACAGCTGTGAGAAGCAGGAAGAGCACAGGAAGGGAGAGGAGGAGCACAGATGACCTGTCACATCCACACTGGAGCTTTTTTTGTTCATGTGTTTATAGTTGATTTTAGAATGAATTTATTTCCTCTATAGTTATTTTACTTATAAGTATAGTCTTCTGCTCCTTTGTTTTTTTGTGGTAAATTTAGCTTTTCTGATAATTTATCAGTTAAGTACTAGTTTCTATATTTTATTTGGGCATATAACTGTTCGTAATAAATTAAATAACATTAATGGATTTCATCTGTCCTGTAGATCATTAGCTTTGTTTGTGGAGCTCTGATTTTGTAAGCATGTCTATTCTTTGTTGTCTGTTTTTTTAAGCCTATATGGTAGCATTTTTGATGATTTATTCCCGGTCTCAAAGTGTCAATGTTTAGTAAAAGTTAATTTATTCTAAATTTCTTGTGATACAAGATCATTTACCTGTGTTCTTTTCTTTTTAATGTTATCTCTTGTATTGCTCTCATATGTATTCTTGTGTTCCTTCTCCAACTTTGTAAGTTCTGCTTGTAAAGTTTTCAATTTAGCTGTTTCCACCTTTTTTAAAGTGTGTTGATTTGGATCTCAATTTTCCTTTTATTACCACTTTACATGCATCCCACAATACAGATGGCAAAACTTCTCCATTGTTATTCATTTCAACATTTTCACATATCTCCTTTCCTCACGCAGTTCTTGTCAAAGTTCATAACAGAAATATCTTCCCACACAAGTTTGTCAGGTCCATCAAGCTCAACATTTTCATAGCGAATGTTCGCATCTGTTGAAAGCTGCCTTTATCCAGCTGGCAGTAAAAGTTGACAAGAGGGAACTGTTGGTATTTACTGCAACACTCAATGCAACACTGCAGTTCAATGAGCTCCATCTGCAGGTGGTCTGGAGTGTCATATGGTGTACGGAGAAATTTTCCACTTCTCTCAAAAAATCAGCCACGGAGCAGTGTCGGATGGATCTGTGCTTTCATCGCAGGCTAATGATAAAAAAAAACTCAAAATCTGGTCCTTTTGCCTCCACTGTCTCTAAATATCAGATGAAATGCCTTCATTTCAGACCACACTCCTGCTTCTCCCCAAGACAAATGTTCTCAGCCAGGGTGGTCGTGGTGCAGCGGCAGGGCAATCAACCTCCAATTAGAAGATTTTGAGTTAGATTCCTGTCTTACCCGCACAAGTGTCAAAGTGTCCCTGGGCAAGACACTGAACCCCAATTTGCCTCTAGTGGTTTTAGGTTGGTGTCAGTGTTTGGTAGTGTGAATGGGACTGTGACTGCAAAGCACTTTGGGTCTTCAAGGAAGGTAGAAAAGTGTTGTACAGGTATTTACCATTTTCATCACGCAGTTTTAATCAATTCCGCATCTGGAAAAGGTTTGCAGTGCTTTGTGATCAGTCTTGCTACCTCATAGCTCACTTTTGTGGCCTTTTCACTTAACTCAAGAGTTCTTGTGAAAAAAAAAAGTGCTGTGCCGTTAAAACACAGACTTCTATCTGGTAATGGCACTTGACATTAAATTCCTTAAAAAGCCACATTCTCTTGGCATATAGGACACACACAGTTATTTTGTGTTGGCAAAAAAAATTTCCACTTGTCCTGGAAGCAACTTTTTTAAAATTTGCAGTCAACATTTAAAAATGAATAGAAAGTGTCACAGACACTTGGACATTGATGACACATTAATGGTTTTCATTTCTGTCAGGAGTCAGAGCTCTGTCTTCCACTCTGGTCACCGGTGGGAGCCGTCGCCAGAATACTAAACTCACAGCACCTCCAAGGAGCCCCAGCGCACAGTCCCCAGATGCTGCTCACCTGACTCCAATCTGACCCACATGTCTCTTAAGCAGCACACACAGCCTCGCTCAGCGTGAAGAATTGTTTTGTGCCTTTCAGCCTGCATATCGAGCGTTTCATCCTGATCTTGTTTACCTGACCCTGCTTCTTTGTCGACCTTACACCGACCTTTGCCTGGATTCCGACTCTGATTTAGCTTTGTGGACTTTTAGCTGAACTTTGCTCCCGTCTGCATGTGGAACCAGTGGTCTGGTTGTTTGTGACAGAATACGTCACCTTACATAGATCCAGCAGCAGAGGCTCACAGCAGAGCCACAGCGGGAGCTGGCGTTCCGTGCTGAGGGCTTAACTTTGAATCAGCTCATCGCACTCACCATTAAGCTTGATAACCTGCTGAGAACTTGGCGGCCGTAGAACCCAGCCACAGAGATTGCCACACCCCTCTCGTCCCTTCCTTCAGGGATCTCCGGTTCTGACCACAAGCCCATCCGACTCGGCCCCACCCAGCTCTCTCCAGAAGAGAGTATGAGGGGTTTTCAAGAGAACTTCTGTCTTTACTGCAGTCAGCCAAGCCACGTCTGCAGCACCTGTCCAGATCGACCTCCACAGCGCTCTAGGGAGCAGGTGAGTTGAACCCACGCTCACCTTTACACTGCCTGTGACTCCATGTTTTCATGTGGTGAGAACACAGGCCATGATTGACTTTGGGGCAGCAGGGAACTTCATTGACTTGGCTATTGCCCGCACTCACCGTGTCCCTTTGCTTGCCTCCAATGCACGTGTGGAAGTCTTCCTCAATGGACAACCCCTGGCATCAGACTGGATCCAGTTCTTGACTCAGGACATTACATTCATTGCCAGTGCAATGTAGAGCCAGTGCTCTACACCATAAAGCCCTTCTTTTCTTCACCATTGAGGCCCCCTGCTGTTCCAGCATCTGCCCTGGTCTGGTCAGAGCGCAGGATGGCATTTTCATCCATGCACTGCCAGCATAATTCCCTGAGGACCACGGAAAGGCCCAACAACCGAGCACTGTCTTGGTCGATCACGGTAATCCTACATCTACTCCTGGAAGCTGAACGACGCAGAGAGGAACTACCATGTGGGTGACCGGGAGCTGCTCACCATGAAGGAGGCATTGTTTGAGTGGAGGGACTGGTTGGAGGAGGCAGCTCAACCATTCTTGGTTCTGACAGACCACAAGAACCTGGAGCGCATCCGGTCTGACAAACAACTTAATCCCGGTCAGGCACAATGGTCTCTGTTTTTTACTTACTGGTCAGTTCCAGTTTCAGATCTCATTTCGGCCGGGCTCCAAAAAAGGGAAGGCTGACGCGCCGTCCCGCCTCAACAAAACCCCAGCAGAAGAATCGGCTGCTCCCGATTCCATCATGCCCACCTCACTGACCCTGGCCCCTGTGCAGTGGGACATCATGACCGAGCTGACAAACTGCAACGCTGCTCCTTCGCCCTGTCCTGTCTGGCCGATCAAGTGTACGTCCTTCCTTCTCACTGGAAATGAGTTCTCAACCTAGTGCACGACACCCCAGCAACCGGACACCCACATATGGCTGGGACGCAGACATTGGTGTCAAACATCTTCTGGTGACCAACTATGCAGCAGGATGTGGCTCACTTTGTGATCAGATGTTCATCCTATAAATGGTCAAGACACCCCGACAGCTGCCAGCCAGTCTCCTGCCACCGTTATCCATTCAACAATGTCCCTGGTTGCACATTGCTTTGGATTTCATCATGGACCTGCCCCGCTCACAAGGTAACATTACAATCCTGTCAGTCATCGATTGGTTCTCCAAGGTGTGTCAACTCATTCCTCTACCCAAACTACTCACAGCTCTGGAAACTGCTGAGAAGCTTCTAACTCACATCCTTAGGCACTATTGTCTTCCTGAGGATGTTGTGTCGGACAAAGGCCCCCAGTTTAGTTCTCGAGTGTGGTGGGAGGCGTGCAGGGGCTTGGGCATCAACTTCAGTCTCACCTCCAGCTATCACCCCCAGTCTAACGGCCAAGTGGAGAGCCTCAGTCACAAGATCGCACGGTTCCTTCAAACCTTCTGCTGCTAGCATCTGGAAGATTGGAGCCAGTTCCTGGTCTGGGCAGAATACGCCCAGAACTCCCTGAGGAAGGAGGCCACGGGGCTCTCACCTTTTCAGTGTGTATGGAAAACAGACAGTGTGTATACTGTCATTTGTCATAACAAAATTTAAAATCATGGTGCAAGAGATTTTATTGAGAGGTTGCTGAACTCTGACAAAATATTTTTTAAAAATGATGAATTCCATTACCTGACATAATGCAACTGTGAATGCTTTGATCTGAATGTGGTTCCTGAAAATGCTGAAGCAATTTGCTTAATGATAAAATAGCTGAAGCATTTAAAAGTTTTGGCAAACAAAAACAAAGAGTAAATTTGCAAATAGTTTGCAAAAACATGAAAAGAACTCGAAAGAACTGTAGGTAATCTCAAGCAATTATACCAGGAAGTTATATGTGGATAGGAGAAACATTTAGATAGGCCTAAGATATTATCATTTTCCTCATGACAGTATAGACATGAATCCTTTTCAGCAACAGTTTTTTACACAATGTTTTTCAATGGCATGCATGCTTTGAAACTTCACCATTTAAACTTTTGTGGGAATTCAATTTCCCTTGAAATTGCACAACTTGAAAGATCTCACTTTACTGCCTGTCAGTTTCCCATTAAATGGGTTTATCCTTGAAAAAGCACACATCCTTTGGTGAACTTTGGCTTTTTCATCTGGAGCCACTCAGTAAACAATCAGCAGAATAAAGATTGTAGATAAAACCCTGAGAGCTCATCAACCAACTGCAAAAGGAGCCTACCTTGTCTGTACCCATTAGGAAGACGGATCCTCATGGTGAAGGAAAACAGTGGGCTATGGAAACAAGACTAAGGACTCCACAGCCCTCTGCCCTGATTAAAATCTGCCACAGAAATGAGTTCTGAACTCCCACATATGACCCTCCCTAACAAAGTCTGCTCCATCTGGAGCTTTTTTCCTATGCAATAAAAGTACACTTTCTCAACATCAATTCAGGTGAAAACAAGGCTTGATTGGAGTAGACACACGTGATGTTTAATGCAGTGCATGTCTGCATAAGCACAAACCAAAATCTGCTCAGTGTCACAATGGAGAGAGACAACAGGAATAAATCAAGCTCCAACTGCTTCAACAAAAACAGTTGAAGGGACTCCTGCAAGTTGGTTTTGAAAGCCAAGGAGTCTCTTACAGATTTAAAATAAAAAAGCAATCAGTTTTTCAACTAACACAAATTTGCAAACTTGAAACTTCTCTCCATATTTGTATAAAATCTAAACACAGGAGAAAAAAGCTAAAGGTTAGCACTGCTGCCTCTAACCCCTGCAACATAGGAATTTAAGTTCTCTTGAGATCTCCTAATATGAACAGATTTGCAATGAGAAACCAAAAACCCCTATAGGTCATTTTTTTGTCTGTATTAGATATTTTAAAATATATCGGTTTACCATTTAATGAATTTCCTGATTGCATCTTTGACCACTCCATGCTGAATCAGACTTCAAATTGGGACACCAGAAGTCAAAATAAGCAGGCGTTTCTTCTTGTGCCTGAATCCAAGAGGCTTGTTACTCTTCTCCTGTCTCATACCAGTACCAGTTTCAACGTAAAGTCAATGGTGTAAATGCGAATTGAGGTTCTGCGGCGTGAATTGAGCGGCGCGGCACAAATTCAGTCACCAGCGGGCTGCAGCAAGCCAGAGTAAAATATCTAAACTCTAGTGAAGTCGCCACGTCTGTGTCAACCAATCAGGGACTCAACTTTGGGCGCGTGACGGTTTCAGTGATAGCAGGTAGAATACACATCCAATATGGTGGATCGGATCTCCTGAATTCATTTTCTTATCCTGATGGATCCCTTTCGGGACAGCGTGGTTTCCTGACATCTTTCTGCTACTGTTGGGCGACAGCCTGCTTCAAACACATTCAGAGAGAGACGGAAACTCCACGGAAGCGGCCGACCCTATACGAGTATGCTGCTCTTGTGGTGAATGTGGTTAGTCCATATGTGTTGTAATATTTGTTATCAAAAGAATCCAGGTTCAAATCCGGCACCCTGCTTTGTAGTTTTTTTAAATCTTTTTTCTGCTAAATTACTTAACACACATGACTATAAAAATGAACGACAAACATCAGGATAATTCTTTGAATTTAAAACATCATTGGAATGTATTTTTAGTAATACATAGTTATCACAAATAATGTAGTCTTTGAAACCCTTTAGTTTAAAAGTTCTTGTTAGTTTTAAAAAGATGATCAAATATTCATTCATTTTCTGAACCACTTTATCCCTTTTAGGGTCACGGGGTTGCTGGAGCCTAACCCGGCTACTCATGGGCGAAGGCAGGGGACACCCCTGGACTGGTCGCCAGTCTGTCGCAGGGACCACAGTCACACACAGTGAGCACACTCACATCCACACCTAGGGACAATTTAGAGTAACCGATTAACCTATGAAGCATGTTTTTAGATGGTGGGAGGAAGCCGGAGTCCCTGGAGAAAACCCACACATGCACGGGGAGAACATGCAAACTCCACACAGAAAGGTCCCCATTGGTGACTCTGTTTCAAGTCCCCCAGCCAGGACTTGAACCGGGAACAGTCTTGCTGTGAGGCAAGAGCGCTAACCACTGCGACACCGTGCAGCCTTGATCAAATATATTTAGTTTAAAAGTTCTTGTTAGTTTTAAAAAGATGATCAAATATATTTAGTTTAAAAAACGATGTATTCTTTATGCTTAATAAAATGCAAATATATTTTAAAAAGTAAAACAAAACAATAATGAGATTTGAATCTGATTAGATCTAGAATGATAGTGTACAAGCGCACGACAAACCGCTGTCGCCACAAGCACAGGTTCATTAATTTAATGAGTGAATGTTACTTTTTTTTGTGGGTAGAAGGTTTAAATATTCGTTATTTTATTTTTGATGGCCCACGATCTCCATGTAGACGTGATCACAGATGTTTTTATAGATCTCTTCAGAAGAGAAAACCTGATCTCTAAACATCATCATGTCTTCCATTTGTAAATGAAATACAGACAAAGCTTCATGTAGTGACCAACAACATTAGCTGATAGCTCCTCCCACACGCCAACAAGGCGACCAGCGTAGAGAACACATTTTTTGGCCACTCGGCGAGCAGCTAATTTGTGACGCGGCGAGAGAGGGGCGGGCCAAATGAATTGCCCGTACAAATTGCATTTGGTCTGAATGCACCTTGATATTCACACTGCTGTCTGGACAATAGAAGAAAAACTTTGTTGCCTCAGCTGAAGGTTTGCTATATTGAAAAATGCTCATCCTGACACATCGCTTCATCGGAGCATTCCTGTCTTTGTTTGAAAGTCAACATATCTTGGAATTTTTGTGTGTTTATTATTATTTAGACAAATCCAGTTGTGTGTGTGCTGTGCGTGTGTGTGTAGGTGTGCATGTGTGCAGGCCCATGTTTAAAGGCCAGAACAGGAAACCAGCAGAAGTTTTTCACCCTTTCATTCTGTGTTCAACTGCTCTCATTCAGGTCTTTGCTAATTCAGATGGAAAAACCACCCTGTGGAAGCCCTGTGGGAGGGTTGTGATAATTAGGGGTGAGTGGAAACATGCTCATCAACACAGTTTACATAGATGTGTATGCACACGTGCAGAGTTGTGATGCCCAAGGGTTGTCCACAGGTGTTTTTTCATGAACTTGCATGCAAACAAAAACACATTCTGCTGATACACTCTCTGCCATGGTGATAACCAGCCTCACGTGTACACGGATGGCTGGTTAGAGAACAGCTGCGACAAACTCCTGATCAGGCAAAGGTGACTGTGACAAACGCGCTGAGGCGTGTGGATCCATAAGCAAACGATTTATTTTATTTAAGGGCAAGACATGGCGAAGTCAAAAGACAGGCAAGGCTCATAGAACACAGAGAAGCAAGGAGAAACCACACGCTTAGCCTGCACAACATATATTGGTGTCTCTTTTCTTCTTTTTTAAAGCAGTACATCCAGTGGAGGAAATAAGTATTTGACCCCCTAAGCTACTGTAACTGATTTTGAATGTGTCCCCACATAAAAAGAAACTGACAGTCTGTCATCTTAATGGTAGGTTTATTTGAACAGTAGAGGATAGAAAATCAAGAAATCGATTTTAAAAAATGCATTTATTTGCATTTCATTAAGGGAAATACATATTTGATCCCCTAGTAACCATTAAGAGTTCTGGTTCCCACAGACCAGTGAGACTCTCCTAATCCACCTTTCACCTGAATTACTGTCACCTGTTTGAACTACTCACCTGTGAAAGACACCTGTCCACAGACTCAGTCCATCAGTCAGACTCCAAACTCTCCAACATGGAAAGACTAAAGAGCTTTCAGGGGATTTAAGGGAGAAGATTGGAGACCTGCACAAGACCAGAATCAACTACAAACCATCAGCAGAAGCTGGAGGTTAAACTGTTGGCGCCAAAATACAAGAACACGACCATCAATGCAGCTGTAGGTCTGGACCTCCAAACCAGATCTGACCTGGTGGGGTTTCCATGATCATGAGAACAGTGAGGAATCAGCCTAAAACAGCACGGCAGGAGTTATTTGATGATCTCAAAGCAGCTGGAATCACAGTCACCAAGAAAACTATTGTTTAGAGGTAAAGAATTGCTGTCCATGACTCCAAGAACATCATCCCCACTGTCAAACATGGAGGTGGAAACATTGTGGTTTGGGCATGTTTTTCTGCTCAGGGCTACTTCACCGTGTAGATGGCCAACCCAGTCTCATACCAAAACATGCAATACCTACGTTTGTCCACTTGGCAAAACTGAGATATTCTAAAATTCTACTGGCCTCATCTTATTTTCTCGTTCATTTCTATGACCACACTGTAGGTCACGTGACGGAAAAAAAATGGCGGATCTCCCTTCTGTTTTTAGTGGAAACTAACTTTATTTTAAGATTTAGAGACACTTCAGCTCTGTTTTGATTGTTTTTCTATCAAGAAATAGACACTTATTTTCCACTTTATGCATTTTGTTCATGTATTCAAGTCCTAGTTTTTTTGTTTTGACGTACATTTTTTCTGGTCTCTCAGCCAAACTGTAGGGTTTGGTATGTTGCTATGGCGGTTGCTAAGGACGCCTGCAGGAACCGGGAGATTGTGCTCTTGTGTCATGGTTTAATGTACCACAGATATCTGTTAGATTGTCTTTCATGTTTGATTTTTTAAAAGAGAAATTCCACAACCCAGAGCACAGTACCTGACGATGTTTATTACGTAGTTAAGAGGAATCACTACGTGCTGTCTTGTCTGCGCGGCAGAAGTAACATAGCAGACACTTATCTTGGGGGGTATCACTGTTTTTAATAACTTGCTTTTGCTTCATTTTGATGACTTTTCTTGTGAAAACTGGACACTTGATGTTTATCACATACATTAGTTTGTGTTTACGAGTTCACGTTTTTTAAGTTTCAACATGCATCTTTATCTGATCTCCCAGCAAAAATTAGTTTCCAACTTTGAATTTTTCCCAGAACTTTAATTGTGTGGGAGGGTGAATTTTGGAGTTATCATAGACTTATATGAATACAAACACATTTTACATTAGTAACACTATTCATTTTGTGCATTATTTTATATAGTTGTTCATAATAAATTAAGTAGAAAAGCAGAAAAAGATGGTTCTGTTTAGTGTGACAAGCGGATCCAACAGAGACACTTCTTTAAGAAGAGCCAGAATTCCCATCATTGTTGTTGGTAAGATTGACGCCCAGCCTCATGTGGGAGGAGCTACCAGCTGATGTTTTTAGCCTGATTGCCACGTGGAGCGGTGTCTGTGTATTTGGGAATGTTTAGAGATTGGATTTATTTATTTTAAGAAGCTCTACAAAATCAGTGGTAATCATGTCTAAATGACTGGGTCCATTTGTCATTCAGTCTCCCCCGGTGCAGGGCGCTTCACTGCCGCTGTAGAGGCTGTGTCTGAGTGACAGCTGCTTCTGTGGTGTTTTCATGTCTCTGTGATCCAGTATGATGACTTGCTGAACCGCAATAGTCTGAGAGGGGAAAAAATAAAAGCAAGAATCAAACTTGAAGATCTTTTTTATTATTGTCTGAAAATAAGAAAAATATCCCAAAATTCAGGAGACCCAAGCAGGCTGCCTCCCTATCCTGTAGTGACTCTCTCTGCGGGGAGAGCTCTCTCGGTCGCTACCCGAGCGGCTGGCCAGCCGGCAGACAGAGAGCCAGCATGGGAGGCATAGAGGGCGCTATCACTCCAGCCCCATAAGCCCTGCAACAGGCTGGCAACCTGTCCAGGGTTTATTCCGCTTTAGCCCAGCAGTTGTCCGGGACAGGCTCCAGCAGCCCCATGGCCCCAGCAGGTTAAGAACATGGATGGAAGTTCAGGACATGAAGGCTCACATCTGCATATTGGATTTGTATTCCACTTGCTGATCAAGTCACTTAAAACATCATGTGCCCAAAACAGAGACCCTGATTGGTTGATGCAACGCATCCACCTCACCAAAGTTCAGATTTTTGAACTCTGACACAACAATATATTTAAATCTGGAATTAATTGTGTTATGAATGTTGTTATGAATTTCCGTTTCTGTTACTTTCCTTTTTGAAAATGTATTTTTTCCTAAAAACAAATGCGCAACTCCTAACAGTCACTTAGCAACCTTCAAGCTACTGGGCAAAAAACCTGGAGCCGCCCCTGACCTGCCAAGGGAAATTACATCAACAGACACCTCTTGATGTGAAGAAGAGGTGGTGCTACTCCAAGCTCCCAGGAGATGACAAAGCTGCTCACCCAATCTCCAAGGGAGCACTCAGCCACCCCTTCATTGCTCGCTGTTTTCGCACTTCCACCAGGAAATCAGTTTGCTTCCTTCTCTGCAGCCGTCTCAATATCACCATCTGCTTGTAAATGTTTTGGATTAATCCAAAATGTGGTGCAGATTCCTCACCAGAATGTTCAAATATTATTCACAATAATGTTAATACTTTCAAATACCTTTTGAACATCTAATGTTGTGAGTTCCTTTTGGGTTTTTTTTTTTGGAACAGCTTCTTTCTCTCTGCCAGATTTAGAAAACATCCACTTCTTTCACTTCACTCCATTCCTTTCATCAGTGGCACGATTCCGCCTTTCTCTTGTTGTCATCTTATTTTTGAAGTTTATTTTAAACCAAGCAGTGCTTGAATGGCTCTCATCAAGGAATGGAATATGAACTTGGCTGCAACACTGTCACCCCCTGAGGGAACAACCAACTTATGTAACTAACAGAAAACCTCAGCCACATCCAAGGGAAGAAAGAAAAGAAGCAAAAAAAGAAAGAAAAAACAACCAAACATTATAAACACAGTTTTAGCCTCACAAGTCAACGTTCAAGCTTCATGTGATGTGTGTAAATTTAACTTTTTCTTGCTTTTTCACAAAACAATGTCATTCTTGGAAAATCAAATTGAGCTAGAGAGTGAGGTCATTAATCAAGATTTTACACCCAAAAAACACCTTCACCCACTACAAAAAGAGCAAACATCTCTCTCTAAAGTAAATAACGGAATGTTTGAGCTGCTTATATCCACTTAAAATGTTAAAAAGGTAGCAGAGCCCTACGCACAACAGAAACAGCCTTCAAATGCTTTAGGACTAAAAGGTAAAAATAATATTTTAAGAAAAAAAACTTGAACACCTCTGAATCCCTGCAACCTTTGTGGTGGGAATGCAGTGTTCTGCCTTTTGATGCAAAAAGAGCATTTCAAAGGGATGACACATGCTTTTCCAAAGGGAGGTTAAACCTCCAGATGGGCAGGAAGTGAAGCTGTAGCTGCAGCTCATTCTTTGATGAGTCAATTGCAGCAACCTGGGTTGGGAGTAATTAACTAATGAATAATAGTTATGTACTGTGTAAGATAATACTTGCTGTTGTAATACAGTAGTGCAAGAAATTACGTTTAGTAACTCTTGTAAATAACAGAATGACCATCATAAATGATGCTGTTCAAAGAAGCAAAACAATGAAGGGTTAATAGATGAATCAGTGTCACAAAAATTATATTCTTGCTTGTCTTCAATCAGTTAGATTTTTTTAACTCATTTTACCTAAATTACTGAACTAAAATTCATGTTTGTTTTGTTTTGCTTCATCTTTGTGGTTTCTTCTTCATTTTTCCCACAAATGTATCCAGGTATCTATATGAACGCCCGACAAATGCAGTAAAATTTCAATTTGGCAGGTGGAAAAACTCTGTCACCAGCCAGTTTAGCAGGTCAGACGTTTATCATTTCTGACACGGGACTCAAACTCTCAACCATGACTTTTAGGCGTCTGCTTTCCCTCCCCACTTGCCCACCACAAACATCCATCCCAGAGTTTGTTCAAACATTTCATTCTGACTTTATGGCGCAGATTTAATCCTCACATTCACCGCAGCAGGAGGTGCATTCAGGGACCGCATGGAGTTTCTGCACTTATGGGATTTCATTAAGAACTTGCTATTGCTGCATTCAGGTGCGCTGGGAATTTCTAGTATTTGCTCACAGTGGTCTCAACCAACACAAACACACACTCACTTTCTTGCTCCATGTCATTGCTACTTTTTGAAATGACTAAGACTCAAAACTCCAACACACTGGTCTGTAGGAACACACACAATAAGGCTAAATGATGCAAAGTTTTCCATCTGCATGACATTCAAATACATTTAAAGTCATTGATTGTTTTATTGTTTATCACTAGTTTGAATCTTTATAGAAGCATGTTGCATTCAATGAAAAAGGGTGGTCTTCTTTTTTAATGTAATGCAATACGCTTCTATAATAAATTAAATCAAAAATCACAAAAAAAAAATGTTAAAAAACTGACTGTAAACGACCAAGTTGACCACACCCACAACGTGAGCGCCCAGCAGGTCATCCATGGACTTTACTGCTTTGTGCCCAATAATTGTCATCAGGACTCACAAACAAAAGAATAAACAGTTTAAATTGATCAATATTTAAGACTTCTCAACGTTTCGCTGTGTAAAGTTTGTGGATCAAGTCCAAGCTTTAAAGAAAGGTTTGTGTTCATACAAAAGTTCACAGATCAGAAGTGTCTTTTGTTAAAATAACACTACATTTCTGTCATGTTGTGAAACATGACATAAGACTGCACTTTCAATTATATCTAGTGTTTTGTTTTTGTTAGAGAAAAATCATTAACTGAAACTTTATAAATCAAGGGAATAACTGTTTTACTTTGAAAGACACAAATTCTTTTTCCAGAGAAAAGTTTGGTTAGTAGATTCCAGATTTGGCTGGTAGACTTTGGATGTTACCGGTAACCAAAAACGTTCATTTAGAGCCCTGATTCTATCTGATGCTGTTTGTTTTCCAAGCCAACATCTGTCTGTCCTGCCGATGAATTTTCTTTGATAATTTTTCTCATTCTGAGGCACACACACTATGGATTCTTTATTTGGTCTCTTTTTATTTTAATGACTTCATGTTTTCACATTTATGAACCAAACTTTACTGAAGTAGCCTTCAACAACCAAGATAATTTATAGACATGAATCCTGTTTTCTAACATGGCAGCAGGTTATTGTAAGAGTCTTTAAGTAGAAAGCTTATTGCAGCTGTTGGATTTCTTCGTATCATTCTGCTGGATGACTTATTGTTGGACTTAAACAAATACATGTTAACATTTCAGAATAATTACTTTTCTTTGTATGTTTACATCTGAGATTAATTTAAAATGCTGTACTTTTCACAGGTTTTGGCACATAGGTTGCAAGTTAAATGCATGAAGCCTTGCCTTGTGCCTGAGAAACAGCTAAAGCTGTGTCCCAGCATCTTTTCTGATCATTTTTAAGTTCTTGCAACTGGAATGAAAATTCAAATTTGTATAGAGGGTTAGTTTACTTTTAAAAGTGAACAAGAGTATAAGGAAAATGTAGATAAGTCAAAACTAGAATAAATAACAACTAAGACATACTTTAGACTTTCAACTTTAGACAGCACTTTAGACTCCAATGTATAATCCTCCGTTCAGAAAAAAAATTCAGGATTTTCAGTAACACAGTGACAGTTGTTTGAATAGAAGTCAACAGAAAACCATTTTTGATCCAGTTTGATAAAAAACTTTGTAAGTAGGGCTCTTGAAGTACGTCAACTATAAAATACGCTGACCTGCAAGGCAAGATCAGACGAGAGATGACAGAAGCCTTATATAGTCAGGCAAACTCAAACTTTTCCTGAGATCCCTTTAGTCCTGAGTTTGGAAAGAGATACACAGTAAGACAGTAAAATCTCCCAAGTTTATAAAAGTGAGTTAAAAAAAGAGGAATGAAATCTGGGCAAACAACTCCTCTCAACTTTCTTAAAAGAAGAAAGTTGAAAATTTCCTGATGTATTTTCAGCACCATTCTCTGATCCATGAATCCCAGAACAAACTACAGACGTGCTGCAGGATCTGCGCCAAAAATTCTGTTTCTGTTTGAAACAATGTGTTTATCTTAGCAACTGTGGGCTGCAATGATATTGTGTGAGAAATCATGCAGCAGGGGCTGTCAAGAGTTAACACACTCGGCTGCACAGCTGCAATGTTAGCAGCTGGAGAAAAAGTGGGAGAAAAAACAAAAGCCAGTGTTTGAAATTCCACTTTGCTCCTGCAAATGAGAAACAGCAGGTCCCTTTGAGCTCCCCAGCCCTGGTATCTACGCAGAAAAGTGAAACATGGATGGTTTTCCAAAAGTTTTTTTTGCCCCACACACCATTTGTCCCAGTGTTCCTCCTCAAAGAAGCACCACATTTTTGTTCCCTCATTGCCCACTTACATACACACATGCACACAATCTAAACGCAGTAGAAACCAGGAAATTCCTCATCAAACTCACCCCATTGCAGTGGACAGAGGCCTGTCAGGCTCTGAGGACTGATATCTGCTCATACATAGACGTTTGCTGCCAATTCTCAGACTTCTCTTTGTCTTCTTCTGAGCTGCAGCTGAAACGCGTTTCCAGACCTGGAAGTCAAAGACAGAAAAACAAGGATAAAAAAGTGCTCTAAATTGTGGGAAGCAGAGGTGGGATCATAATCATAAGTATTGTCTCACAACAGGCACCTTACCAGCCTCCAGTGTCACGTCACTATCCGCTTCAGTAATCCCTCCTCTCTCCCCCTCCTCCTCTTCTTGAACTGGGAGAATGTGCAGGCCTCCTGGGATGCTGACCAGACTTAGACCCCCTCTTATTTCTCATTCCCAAGATTTGGGATGCTTTTTGGTTCACACACTATTGTGCTATTTTTTAATGGCAATTTTATTGTAGGATGGTCTCATGATGTCAACAGAAGAACCTGAAAGTATCAGAGCTGACTCCATGAGACAATAAGTAAATCTGTTTTGTTGGTTTTGTTTATTGAATTTTAAAAAATGCAATTAACCTAAAGTGGTTGGCCCATTTTAGCATTAAAAAACAAATCCCAGTTTTGGCAGCAGCAACACAGTATGCACTTTTAAACAAGTAGACCAGTTAATCTGGCCATGTGGAGCAGGAGACACAGCTTCCCTCTTAAGGGAGTAAAGGAGCTCAAACTACCTGAGATAGCAGTGTGCTGCAAACTTAGCAGATTTTGGCTTATGTCAAACACAAAATGGCTTCCCATACAGAGGCTGATGCAATGTGGTTTGGGTGGCAATCAAAGGCAAGTGCCTCGGTGGCCTGAACCCCAGTCATGGAACTTGGCTTTTGGGAAATGGAATGTCACCTCCCTGGGAGCGAAGGAGGCTGAGCTTGTGCAAGCGGTTGAGCGGTGCCAGAGGTTGGGCTCACCTCTTCGCACAGTCTGGGCTCTGAAACTCAGCCCCTTGAGAGGGGTTGGACTCTCTACCATTCTGGATTTGCACATGGTGAGAGGCGGTGGGCTGGGGTGGGCTTACTCGTGAGCCCCCAGCTTAGCCGTCAAGTGTTGGAGTTCACCCTGGTGGATGGGAGGGTCGTGTCCCTTCGCCTTCATGTAGGGAACAGGTTTCTGACTGTGGTTTCGGCTTTTGAGCCAAACAGAAGTTCGGAGTGCCCGGTTTTCTTGGTGTCTCTCGAAGGGATACTGTAAGTCCCTCAATGGGGAACTCCATGATTCTCCTGGGTGACTTCAATGCCCACATGGGCAACAACAGTAGCACCTGGAGGGGTGTGATTGGTAGGAACGGCTTCCCTGATCTGAACCTGAGCTGTGTTTTGTTGTTGGACCTCTGTGCTCGTCATAGTTTGTCCATAACAAACTCCCTGTTTGACCATAAGGGTGTCCATCATTACAACGGACACCCAATGGCATCAGGACACCCTCGGGAGGGGATTGATGATCGACTTTGTAGTCATTTCAGGTGACCTTCAGCCGTGTGTCTTGGACACTTGGGTAGAGAGAGGGGCAGAGCTGTCCACTGATCACTACCTGGTGGTGAGTTGGATTCATAGGGGAAGGAGGCTGGAAAGATTTGGCAGACCCAAGTGTACTGTGAGGGTCTGCTGGGAACGTCTGTTTGAGCCTTCTGTTAAGTAAGTCTTTAACTCCCACATCTGGGAGAGCTTCAAACAGGGACCAAGAAAGGCTGGTGACATTGAGTCTGAATGAACTATGATCTCCTTCTCCATTGTCTCTGGGTTTGAGTTTGGTGAGACCATGGAAAAGGACTATCAGTTGGCCTCAAGAGAGTCTGGCGAACCGTGACTCAGAAGAGAAAAGCAGTTTTCTACAGGCACTGTTTTCAGTGTAGGTGGGGAGCTGCTGACTTCAACTGGGGACATTGTTGGGGGTTGGAAGGAATTCTTCAACGATCTCCTCAATCCTGCTGACACGCCTTCTCTGGAGGAAGAAGAGGCTGAGGACTTTGGTGTGGGGCTGTCCAATACCCAAGCTGAACTCACAGAGGTAGTCAACAAGCCTCTTGGTGACAGGGGGCCAGTAGTGAATGAGGTCCACCCTGTGTACCTCAAGTCTCTGGATGCTGTGGGAGTGTCTTTGCTGACACAGGGAACTGTACCACTGGACTGGCAGACAGGAGTGGTGGTTCCCCTTTTCAAGAAGGACAGGAGGGTGTGTTCCAACTACAAAGGAATCACACTCCTCAGCCTCCCAGGGAAAGTCTTTTCCAGGGTACTAGAGAGGAGAGACAGAGCGATAGTCAAATCTCCGATCCAGGAATGACAGTGCAGTTTCTGTCCTGATCGTGGGACTGTGAACCAGCTCTACACCCGGTCTAGGGTGCTGGAGGGTTCGTGGCAGATTGCTCATCCAGTCCATAGGTGTTTTGCGGATTTGGAGAAGGCATTCGAACACGTCTCCCATGATACCCTGTAGAGGGTGCTCTGGGAGTATGGGGTCCGGTCGCTGTACTGGTCTGTTGTGGTGAAATGAGAGCAGAGAGCAAAGCTCTCAATTTACTGGTCGATCTTTGCTCCAACTATGGTCATGAGCTCTGGTTTATGACCGAAAGAACGAGGTCCTGGATATAAGCGGCTAAAATTAGCTTTCTCCGTAGAGTGGCTGGACTCTCACTTAGAGATAGGGTGAGAAGCTTGATCACCTGGAGAGAGCTTGGAGTAGAGCCGCTGCTCCTCAACATCGAGAGGAGAGAGGAGCCAGTTGAGGGACTCTGGCATCTGGTTCAGTTGTCTCCTGGATGCCTCCTGGATGGGAGAAGTGTTCCGAGAATGTTCCACTGGGCGTAGGCCCAGTGGAAAAACCGACACACTGGAGAGACTACGTCTCTTGACTGGCCTGGGAACGCCAGAAGCTAGATGAATGGAAAGTGTCTTTCTAGAGGGCAAGTGCACAACAAGTGTCTGCCACAACTGTTAAGAAAAAAGTGTCAATGGTTCTGTTACCACTCAAGGCAGGGGTGGTTAGATTACAAATCATGGGCTGAACAACATAGTTTGACCCTGACCTTCCTTAGCTCAGCAATCAACAACATAATCGTCTTCTTCTGCTTTAAACATTTAACTCTCTTCCATCAACTTGTTTGAGAAAGCAATTCCTGCCATTGTGTTATCACTGTGAGCTTGTGATCTAGGCAAATGGGCATGCACCACTGCAATGAGGTGTTACCAGGTTCTTGTTTTGTGGACACAAAATGTCCAGAGAAAAACAGTCTTAACCCCTAAACATTCATGGTGACATCAGTGTAAGTGTTATCTGATCAGAGTTCTGTCAGCAACCACCTTCACTCACTGCTGAGCTCCAAGGAGAGACACAGGAAGTATCTTTTTATAGTTTAATTATTTTATCTCTCCTGGGCATCTCTATCTCTTCCGCTTCTGGAAAAACGCCACAACACCATGGAGACATAGAGCAGCTGCACTTCACAACTCTATTAAAATATTGTGAAAAACTATTCCTGATCATGCCCCCAAAAAAGTGTGGTTGAATCTGATTATCAAGACGTCGCTTGATTTCCTGCTGGAAGAAGTTAAAGCCATGACGATCTAGCACAAACAGATTCTGAACACGCTGGACACAGTGAGACAACTGCAGGCTCTGAATCAAAATGTTAACATATTGAAGATCATTGAAAAAGAAACAGATGACTAGAAGTAGAATTCCAAAAACAATTATGTAATTGAATTAAATTTAAATGCATCAGGCTTATTTCTATGTTCATTTGTGAACTTCAAAGGTTGAATTTTGTGGTGAGGACGTAGAATAAGTTTTCTTCTGATGACTCTTCCATGAAGATCATATTTGTACAAATATCTGTTGACAGTAGAACAGTGCAGCTCAACTCCAGAGTCTGCAGGTCTTTCTGGAGGGATGCTGGAGTCAAACGTGGGTTTATTCTTGCTTTTCTCACAATCAGAACCAAATTTATTGTCAGTTCAGCTTCCTTACTGATCTGAAACTAAATTAATCTGTTTAATGTAATATTTTCTGACTAAAATGGCCTCCTTTAAACCTTGTGTCATTCAGTTTAACAATCTTTTGTATTAAATATTTCCAATAACAACAAAAGTCTGTGTTTAGAGGATCAGATGCAAAAGAGACTTTAGCTGGCTGTGAACCCCAATATAAAACAAGAGTCACATTGGGTTCAACTGTCCAAACTAGGAGAAGTAGGCCCAATATGCAGGAAACCAGGCTTGGAGGCAGAAACTTAAACATTTGTTAAATAAACTAAAACAAGACAAAAATCTATGCAGAGACGAAAAGGGGATAAGGCAGGAGTACTGACAATGTAGAACTGAAAAGCAGACACCTAAATACACTGAGGACAACTGACAAATGAAGACAGCTGTGGATGATCGACATGAACTTGAACTGACTGACAGGAAACAGAATATCACCACAAAATCCTCACAGCAACAGTATGATAACATTAAATGTTATTATTAATTTCAGCATTCTGGGAAAAAAAGTCTTAGGAAACTTGATTGATGCCTGCAGCACAATGCCAAAATAAAAAGCCTCCAGTGTTTTATTAACTTTGCATCTCTTCCGAGTCTATGATAAAGTAAATGAACTCATCTTAAAAAAAAAAAAATGTTAACATAAAAAGTGACAATTGTATCACTTTCATCTACAGAGAACTCATAGCTGAGTAATTATGAATTAGTACTTTATTTTAAAATTTTACTTTATTTCCATATTGTTTGAAAAGACAAAAAAATGTGTTTTATTTCCTTTTTCTGACTTTAAGCCCCTGCCCCTCTAAAATCCTGTGCAAGTCCCTGCTTACGCTGATGTGCTGTCCCTCCCATGACAAACAAGATTTGATGTCTGCCAGGGACACCAATCATTTTATTTATTTTTTTTTAGTTTAGTGTGCTATCTTGTGGGTTCCAGATGACCCCAGTCCCAATGTTAAATCAATCTATCTACCTGTCTGTACCACTGCCTTTACCGGGGCGGCCGTGGTGCAGTGGAAAGGGCAGTCAGCCTGTGATCAAAGGATTGCAGGTTCAATTCCTCCTTGCCCGCCCATGTGTCAAAGTGTCCTTGGGCAAGACACTGAACCCCACATTGCCTCTGATGGAAAGATGGCACCAGTGCTCTGCAGCGGAGCCTCCATCAGTGTGTGTATGGGACCGTGACTGTAAAGCGCCTTGGGCCTTCAATGAAGGTAGAAAAGCACTATATAAGTGTACACCATTTACCATGTAACACTGTATGTAAACTTATGAGCACAATTCTTTCTAATAGCAGAGATGTGTTCTGTGTTCCACCTCGTCTGCAGTATATCCCACATAATATTCCTTTATGGAAGAATTGCTCTGGGTTGACTGCCAAATGTGTCGGTTGTGGGAGTGTCACTGCTCATAAGGCTAATTTTGGTTTAAAAGTCTACAGGGTGGGTGTATCGGTATTCTTAACATGATTTTTTTAACAAGACTTGTGTTTTAAAAATAAATAATATAAAAAATTACAGTAATTTGTGTCGTTTTAAATGGGATAAAATGTGATGATATGGACTGTGTGCATGTGCGCACAGTCAGTACACATGTACACGTGTGCATGTGTACTGAGTGTGTAGTGCAATGAAGACTGAAAGTATCCTGTCTTTGATCTCTGCAGATTAAAGCACCTGGAAAAGACAGTAGCCTGAAAGAGTCTATGAAGGTTCAGAGGGAATTTTGTTTGACAGGATGGAAATACAATTATCAGCCTGTCTTTTAAGTTCACTCCTTTAGAATAGAACAAAAACAGGATTTTATCATCTTAAAAATATTGCCAGCCTGCTCAGGTCTCTCTGGGCAGCTTGGAGGATGCATGCTTTTATTTCTAATAGATTAGATTCTTGTAATGCCCTGCTTACTGGTCTTTCAAAAGGGTGGATATCAATCCTTCATCTACTGCAGAACTCAGAAGCATACATGTTGACCAGACCAGGTGTTGGAAGATATTCCACCCATTTTAAAAATGGTTGCATTGGCTCCCTGTGAAATTCAGGATTGATTTAAAGCTGTCAGGGTTGACGTGCGGCCACAGAAGCAGACAGAACTCATAAATGTAAAGTCTCTCATTTATTTGAAACACTTACTCGAAACATAGACCACGGGTCCTAGAAGCAACAAAAACCACCCGACAACTGGTGCAGGGGAGACGAAGACTTATAACTAGGAGGAAGGGATGAGGTAAGTGGAAACAGGTGTGCCAATCAAGGAGGGAGAGAACACACACTAGGAGGAGAACACAGGAAGTACAACATACAACAAAATAAAACAGGAAGTGGAAACCAAAACACAACTCCAACAATTAAGCAGGGTCCAAAACCCCACAAAAGCTGTTTTATTGGCGTGTACAAGCTTTTATAGTTGTGGGCTGTCATCTCTATTTGTTATGATAAGTATCAGTCTGAGTATTGACTCAGTATGAGTATAAATATTGATATAATGAGCATGACCCCAAGGTCCTCTAGTAAAGGCTTTTTAGTAATTCTAAAAGTTCGAACTAAAGTTATAGCAAAGGCTCATTCAGTTTGAAAAGACCTCGCCTTTGGAACAGTCTCCTATAGAGGCTCAGGGCCACAGAGACTGTTAATGTTTTTAAGGGAAGGCTTAAGACCTACCCTTTTAATCTGGCTCTTAGCTGAAATGTAGGAATGTAATAATAATAATTAAAACATTTGTTTATATGGTGCCTTTTTTGACACTCAAGGTTACCTCACAGTACAAAAGATAATTGAAAGCATAAAAAAACAACACACAAATTATTATTTGATTTCACATGTTTTTATGTTAGTTCTGTCTTTGCCTTTTTGATTTGTCCTTTTTATTTATTTTTAATTATCAGTTTTAGTATCACTCTACCAAGGTTTATTTATTCATTAATCTATGTATTAATCTCTGTTTTGATCTTATGTATTTTATTCCTGTTACATTTTAGTTGGAACTCCAGTTTTTTCTTTCCTCCACATCAGTGATTGAGATTTCTCAGTGAACAGCGTCACTGACGTAGGATCTCCCGAGTTCGGCTCCTTGCTTTTGATCCGGGTATCCTGTGGTAGCATCCTCTGTGAACACGAGTGTGTGTATGGAAATGGGAAATGGCGTAAACTTGTATAATGCTTTTCTATCTTCCTTGAAGGCCCAAAGCGCTTCACAGTCGCAGTCACCTTTCACCCATTCACACACTGATGGAGGCTCTGCTGCTGAACAAAAAAAACAAAGACATCGCATTCAAAACGGACATGTCAAATGTAAAACTAAATGTTGTAATCATATTTTTCTGAATAAGTTGTGCATAAAGTATTAATTTGTGCACAACTTTGTCTTTACGAATAGGACTTTGTCTAAATTAATATGTTTCTTACCCCATAGTGTGCAATGTCTCATTTTTTATATGCTCTTGGTTTTGAAAATGGGAGAATGTTTATATTCAAAGCACAGCAAGAAAAATGCTATAAAATAAAGTTTAATTTGATATCACTTTGTGCTTATGTTGGCACAAACAGATACAGTTGGGAAAAAAGTATTTAGTCAGCCACCATTTGTGCAAGTCAGGGTGGCATGGTGATGGACTGCTGAACACCCTGTGTTCCAACCCCCAACCTGCAGTCATAAGGGCTGGATCATGACAGAGAAAAGCAGGTGGAATGACGATGATCATCTGTTTCTAAACTGATGATGTGAAGGACTCCGATATATCAGAGGACTGTTGTAAAGTTGCTCTAAGCAAAATGAGGGAAGGCTTTTTGTTGGAGGCATTTTGCATAAGAGGGACTTTTGAGAAGACCCACATATCATTGAAGAGACTGGATAAATGGACATGTTTGTTGTCATTTTTTCCAGTTTCTTCTGTTGCTTCTGTGTGAAATAAATATAACCAACCAGGAAAACAGCAATAAAATGAAAGACAAGTTACCAAGCAATATTAAAATATTTTTACGTCATGACCTTTTATTCATTGAAGCATAATGACAACACAGTTCGCTGCTGCACGAGTCTCCAAAATAAAAGCCAGACCGTTTAGGTTTATCCACAGTGAGAGGAAGTGTTTTTTGTGTCTGCTTACCTTCACTGTCCAGTAAAGTTAAACACTGCCTGAAGGCAGCAATGTGTGATTAATGACAGATCTGTCTTTTCTCCATCACTTTCTTCCACACATGCAGCAGGGTGCATGATTGGAGCAGGATGTGCTCTTCCCATCACTCTTCTAAGGCACCCTCTGTTCTGCTGGAAATGATCAAAAACTGGGAAGTTGGATGTGAGTCTGTTACATTTAAACAAGCTTGGTCCTGTTTTCTTGTTGCCTCTTAACATTCCTTGGGTTTTCAGCTCTGTTCATAGACCGAAAAACAATGGACAGCACAACCCCACCCCTCTCGTGTTCCAAATTGGAGGTACCTGCTGGTTTGAAGAAGTCAAAACCCCATAGACTGCCATTGAGAAATAGACAGTTATTACTGAGTCATTTTGTTTGTCAGAATAACTATTCTTGCTCTGGTACCTTCTTCTAAACATCTTCTTTGTAATTTTATTTTTCTTCCATGATATTTTTTCTTTTTCGCAAGTTATTCAAGTGACCAATCAGACGCCTCAGAAAAAGCATGTGGTGTCCCCAGCTCGAACGTTCGATTGACAGATCCTCACGGGCCCGCTTTGAATGGAAGGGGTGTGGACTTTGAACAAGTTCACTCATAATTGATAACTGTAGTTCCCTTAAAAACGTGACCTCGACCCACTTGGATCAATCCACTTGTCAACTGAAATGAACATGGTGGCGCACAAATCAGAAAGCGTTGGTGATGGATTGGGCTTCATTTTCCAGAGCAGGAGGTAAAGCATTCTCTATGGGTGACGTCACACCTCACTTGTCCGTTGTTTCCATATCAATAGCTCTGTCATGGGAGTAAAATATGCAGCAATGCCTCCAAGTGGCCAAAACTGAGCCATACAGTCAGTATCAGAAAGAAGAAAAATTCTGATTGCTTTTCTTGGCTCAAATTTTGCGGTGAAGAAATCAGAAATGTCAGTCTTGACGACAAAAACAAAGTCAAGAAAAAAGCTGTCAATCCTGTGAGTGAAAATAATGAATATGTATTTGAAGCTCTGCTTTCAAATAAACAGAAACTCAGGAAAAACAGAAACCCCAGAAAAACTTTGAGACTTTGTTCCATTTGTTCATTTTGGAAACTCGTCCAGTTCCTTTTGGGATCACATGGTTGCTGGAGCCTATCCCAGCTACTGTTGGGGGAGGGGGAGATTCAGATTGCTGTTGCTCTTTGTTCCATTTTTTTTCTGTTAGAAGTCAGATAAATGTTAAAGCATGTTAAAGAAACAGCATCTACAAACCCTATTTTTTCCAAATCTATATAAAAAGATTTTTTAAAAATAAAATATTTGACAGTAAACTGGTATGGATAACTAGAGTATTTCTCTTGAACTGCTTTTTCTTCAGATGTTGTTTTTTAGTGACACTTTTGGTGACAACAAGCCTAAAAGAAAAAATATTTTAAAAAATGGTTTTGTTTTTGTTTGTTTTTTTTAATATGCCATTGTGCTTTCATCTGTCTGAAGTAAAGATTCTAACTTGTGTTATTTGAGCCAAGTGTTCCCTAATTTAGTTGTGTGCACAAACGTGTTCTGACTCTTGCTGAAACACAGGTGTAGCAGAGAGATCTGTTTCCACTCCCAGGCCTTTCCTAAGCAAGTTTAAAGTGACAGGTACTGGAACAACAGGTGTTTTCAGCAGACGCCCACATAAGCTGAACATTATTCTAGAGGAACATTAGCTCACTTCTAAGTTTCTCTGCTAATGCACACTGATGTTGGAGGAAACATTTCACCAGTAGAAGAAGAATGGATTCCACCAAATTCTGGACATTAACTTGATGCCATCTGTGAAAAAGTTGAAGAGAGGATGACTTCTCCAAATGATAATGATCCTAAACACACCTCCAAATCCACACTGTCTTACATTAAGAGACAGAAACTGAAGGTTTTACAGTGAACTTCTAAACATTTGACCTCAACATCATTGAAAATCTATGGATAGACCTGAACAGAGCAGTGAGGAACAAACATCCCAGAAATCTGAGAGAACTGGAAGACTTTTGGAAAGAAGAATGGATGAAGAAACCTCAAATAAGAGCTGAGAGACTCTTGGCCGCTACTAAAAAAGCTGTGATAAGAGCAACGTGCAAGATGTGTGTCTTGGTTCCCCCTTCAGGGAGATTGCAGTGGCTGAACCTTGCCGCTGTCATTGCCTGCTCGGATGATGGCGGCTGCTGTCCTGGAGCCTTCTGTGCATTCATTATGCTGCCTTCCTGTACATCTGCGTTTACACCGCAGCGGACACCAGGCTGGAGATCACGTGAGCGCGCGACATGTCTGCGACCAAGCCGGCCATCGCTCCAATCATGACGTCACTGCCTCCAGTACGGCTTGCTAAATACCCGCTCTTTCTCGAACACATTTTTCTCATTGAACAAACTTTTTTATAGAAAAAGCTTTTTTTTTATGTGTCTGGCGAGTTTTTTCATTTAAATGAACTCTGTCTGGGTGGTTGTGGGGCATCAATAAGCCACGCCCCTTTTACCATGGTGGTGGTGTGGCAGTTGTGTTCAAGGACATGTAAAGATATAAACACCCAAACGTTCTCTCCTTTTAAATCTGTCATTCAAAGTTGATTCCTCAAATCCATTTCATTGTGTAAGTAAGTTTTATTTTTAAGTTTTATTACATTTTTATTTTATAAAGTAAGTTTTATTTTATAAGCACCTTTCACAGACAGAAGTCACAAGGTGCTTAAAAACATAACATTTTAAAAAACATAAAAAAGACAGACACCTTAAGAGGTAAAAAGCACAAAACCAAAACTTCAGAAGTAACACAGGAGAGAAAAAAACCCCTAACAAGCTAATACACATAAAAGATAAGAACAAAAACCACATAAAACAATCATCTTTATCCCAAATAAAAACAGATTCAGTTAAAATGCTTAACAAAATATACGCTTTTGAGTTGGCTTTTAAAAGAGTTTACAGAATCCAGGGAACGCAGGGAGAGCTCATTCCAGAGTTTAGGAATGATCCGTCTCCTCTGGTCTGAAAGCATGTGCAAGGGATCATTACCAGGTTCTGATCCACAGACCTCTGCGCACGAGATGGTCTGTAGGGGCGATCAGACCAAAGACACACAAAGGAGCTTGACCATGGGGGGCTCCAAAGGTCAGCACTAATATTTTATTTTAAGCGTTAAGTAACCGGGAGCCAATGAAGAGCTTTGAGGATGGGGAGATGTGAACTCTTCTCTTTTCTGTGCAGGATCCTCGCAGCAGAGTTCTGGATCAACTGCAGACGAGACAACTCCTTCTTATCCAGACAGGAAAACAGACTGTTACAGTAGTCTAGCCGCATAGATACAAAAGCATGAATAAGAAGTTCTAGATCTTCATAAGGCACAATTTTCCTGAGTTTAGAAATGTTCCTCAGCTGGAAGAAACAGTTCTTTACCAGCTGTTTGGAGTGCTGCTCCAGCGACACGTCTTTGTCAAAGTGAGTCCCACGTTTCTAAGGCTGAGTTTGACAGCCTGACCAAGAGAACCAAATGCTGCTTAATCCCTGGTATGGCGTCAACAGGGGCAACAACTACTGCTTCTGCTTTCTCTGACTTTAGCTGCAGAGAGTTTACTGAACCATTGTTTTATCTGTATTAGTTCAAGGGAGAGTCCAGCTTGTGTGTCTCAGGGGGCTTAAAAGAACAATATAGCTGGATGTCATCAGCAAAGAAGTGGTAGGAGAGACGTCACGGAAATTCTGGATAATCTTCCTGAGGGGAGTCATGTACAACAGGAACAGGACAGGGCCCAGAACAGAACCCTGAGGAACACCGCACAGTAAGGCTACTGATTTAAACGTTACCTGCTTAGCCATGACACCGAAGCTCCGAGCAGAAAAGTAAGAGGAAAACCAGTGAAGAAGTGACCCTGACAAACCGATCAGGTCCCTCAATCTTTTCAAAAGGATCTGATGGTCAGCTGTGTCAAATGCTGATGACAGATCTAATAAAACCAGAACAGTTTATTTGCCAGAATCAGCAGACATCAAAATGTTCATGGACACTGAGCAGGGCTGTTTCTGTGGAGTGATGTTTACAATAGCCTGACTGAAAAGTATCATAGATACTGCTTTTGCTGTGTGTTGGTCTATCACCCCCCCCTGGTCCTGCTGTCCCTTTTTAGAGGATTTAAGTAACTTCTCCGCCTTAGAAACTTGGGAGTCTTTTTTGACAAAGACGTGTCGCTGGAGCATGGTCAAGCTCCTTTGTATGTCTTTGGTCTGATCGCCTCCTACAGGTCGTCTTGTACACTGAGGTCTGTGGATCCGAACCTGTTGATGGTCCTTCGCACACGCTTTCAGACCAGAGGAGACGGATCTTTCCAGGCTGTTGCTCCTAAACTCTGGAATGAGCTCTCGCTCTCCCTGCGTTCCCTGGACTCTAAACTCTTTTAAAAGCCAACTCAAAACCGTTTATTTTGTTAAGCAACTGAAACTGTTTTTATTTGGGATTGAGATGGTTGTTTTATGTGGTCTATGTTCTTGTCTGTTATGTTTTCAGCTTGTGGAATTTTTTTCTTTCGTGTATTAAACCTCTGAAGATTTTGTCTTTTATGCTTTTGAACATGTGAAGCACCTTGTGACTTCTGTCTAGGCATGGTGCTACATGACATTACTTTGTTTCTCTCATTTTGAAAGGGCACAAGATGGAAACAAAGCCTATTTTTGACATATTAAAAGACTGTCTCATCTAAAAACTGATGCCTTTAGAAGATTTTTCAGTCTTCCCTTGGGTTCCTTATGCACAATAATAGAACATTTTACCTGGGTGCCCAAACTTTTGATCCCCACTGTAATTGTTGTTTGAGAGCTACAGGAAACTCCTGCATTTCTTCCAGCTGTCACAACTGAGCTGTTTTGATCCAAACCCTCCAAAAGGTGTCCTGCACTTTAATACAAAAAATTGATGACAGTTACAAAATAATATGGAAACCAATCCAAGAAGTGACAATTTTGAGGGATTTCTGTTTCAAATTTGTCTTTAGGATGTGTGAGCTACAAAGGTACAGGAAACTTGGTCTAAACGGACGGCAAGATGAATGCAGTACATCATCAGAAGTACTGGAAGAAAACTTTTAAAATTTTAAAAACACGTTTTTCATTCTAACACACAAAAAGATTAAAATAAAGATCACTCTTTTTTTAAAAAATGAATACAACCAATAAAACATTTAAGCATTGGAATTAAGAGATGTGAGTTGTAATCAAACACCAAACAAACGTTCATCTCATTTTCAGCATTTGCTTTATTCAGACGACAGTTAACAGCAAGGAGTGAAACAGCAACATGGTTTCATTTAGTCTGAAGCGCCACTCTCTTGGCTGCTGAAGATTTCCTCTTGGCCTTCTTAAGAGGAGAAAACTTTACATTCCTGCATTTGACTTTAAGCCTAAAAGAGAAAGTGACAACACAGAACACGGCAGGACAAGCAAGTTAGTCAGTGCGGGGAGGTGCAGTGAAGCTCACCTGCTGAGTCCATGTCCGTCTTTCAGAGGGCAGGCTCTGCATTTGTGCTGCGGGCTGCCACAATTAAAGCAGCCCTCTCTGTGTGGGCCAGGTCCACAAGGATGGTCTGGCAGAGCGCAGCGGCTGCAGAAGCGGCAGTGCTTCCAAGCTTATGGAGGACAAAGTCATACTTGATCACTAATAAGGAACATATTTTACAGACCACATCAAAACCTATTGTACCTACAAGGTTTGACACATTTCTCACAGTCTGTGCAGTGCTTCCACTCACGGCCATCCTGAATACACACAACAGAACACATCAAGCTTAGGTTAAAAAACAACCGTTTTCAGGCCTAAAATGTGCAGGGGGTTAGTACCTTTGAGGGACAGGTGTTGCACTTCGCACAGTGTTTGTTCAGAGGGCTGACATACCTCTCACACACACAGCAAAACCTATGATGACAAAAAGAAAGGATTTCTAGAAACATCACAACTTGTAGATTAAAAATAACATTCTGCTTTAACTAAACTATAAAACTGAGCAAACGGGAATTCCTGATCACTGGTTTGAAACTTGCCAAAACCCAGATTTGCAGGCTGGGGAGAGATGAGGTTGCATTTCTGAGTTGTAGGCACACATAATCAGAGTACCACCTTTTGGCATCAGAATGCTAGCACAGGCTTAGTTAAACAACCAGAGCCTCACGGAAAGTTTTATGATGTACAGTGACGCAAAAAAGTATTTAGTCAGCCACCAAGTGAGCAAGTTATCCCACTTAAAAAGATGAGAGAGGCCTGTAATTTTCATCATAGTTGTACCTTAACTATCAGAAACAAAATGAGAAAAAAAAATCCAGAAAATAATATATTGTCTGATTTTTAAAGAATTAATTTGTAAATTGTGGTGGAAAATAAGTATTTGGTCAATAACAAACCAGCAAGTTTTCTGGCTCTCATAGACCTGTAACTTCTTCTGTAAGAGGATCCTCTGTCCTCAACCCCGTAGAACATCTTTTGGAGGGAGTTGAATGTCTGTCGCCCAGCGACAGCCCCGAAACATCACTGCTCTAGAGGAGATCTACACTGAGGAATGGGCCAAAATACCAGCAACAGTTTTGTGAAAACCTTGTGAAGACTTACAGAAAACGTTTCACTGCTGTCATTTCCAACAATGAGTTTACAACAAAGTATTGAGTTGAACTTTTGTTACTGACCAAATAGTTCTTTTCCACCATAATTTGCAAATAAATTCTTTAAAAAAATAAATCAAACGTCGTCATTTTCTGGATTTTTTTTAACTCGTTTTGTCTCTCATAGTTTAGGTAGACCTATGATGAAAATTACAGGCCTCTCATTTTATTAAGTGGGAGAACTTGCACAGTTGGTGGCTGACTAAATACGTTTTGCCCCACTGTGGCTGTACAGAACAATGTTTGGTTTTTGTACATTTAAACAAGATCTCTACTGATGTTGACATTTATACTTGTGTGCTGTTGTTTGCATCACCACCAATAGCTGGCAGTGGTTTGGGATCTTGAACCACAGAGCATGACAATGCTAACATTTTTATTATTCATTTTGTCTTAAAACATCCTAATTGAAACGTGTCAAACTGAGTTCTTTTCACCAAATGAAACATTCCCAGTTATTGTTATGCAGGTCAGGACAATGATTTCCACTGAAAAATTGAACTTCATAAACAAAATAGAGTTGAAATGAAGTGTGTTGGTACCTGTAGCCCTCTTCTTTGGGCAAGACCACTCTTTTAGCTGAAATGTTGGTGAAAATTCTTACAGGAGATTGCTTTCTGCCCGTTTTACCATGTTTATACAGAGGATGGTTGTCGTAGTCCACCTATTAAAAAACAAAACACATGATGACAGCAGATGCATCAGATCAGAAGAACTGTTGATACTGTCAGCACAATCATGGGAAAAGAGGTGGCAACAAAATTGTCAAAAGCCATGAACAAAATGAAATAGTTCATGTCTCACTTTAAATCTTAAGAAAACTGTAACCATGTTCTTCACTAATCGGTGTGAACTTGAAACCTATCCTGAGATTGTTGTAAATGGTTAAAAATAACATGTGTAGATCAATTTAAATACCTGGGGGTAACTCTAGATCAGACATTCTCAAAGGCTATGTCAAAAAGTTAAGTAACACACTGAAATATAATCTATCCATATTCTAGATACATAAGAAACTGTCTTCCCTTTAGTCCCTTATCTCCTGTCTTACCAAGTACATATTTAAATGCAATGATTATTCCCCTTTTTTTGTACTGTACCAAATCCTGGTCTCAAGCATGTAAAAGTTACAAAAACAACTTGAATCATTGCATAAAAGTAGCCTGAAGATCCATGCCCCACAGCACCAACCACCACTGTCAAGTACTTGCTAATTATGGTATTCTGAATTTTAAAAACTTGATTGTATATTCAAATGTGTGTTTACTTGATAAAATTATTCATAATGCCTCTGCACCACCTCTGAAAAAGTTAGTCAGACTCTGCTGTGAAAACGCTGCACAAGTAACCTGATCTGTCACCAGGAGTGAGAGTAGCATTCCCAAATGTAAAACTCAGTTTGGTAGTTCTTCCTTCTCATGCATAGCCATGAGTCAGTGGAACACCCTTCTCATAGAATCCTATACACAAACTCCCATACTTTCTCATGCTTCTTAAACTGCAAGTTTTTTAATAAGCAAGCTTGCACACAACACTAACTTCAGAGACTGTCTGTCTGTATGTGGTTATTAATAGGTGTGGTAGTGCTATTATATGTTTGAATGGTTGTGATCAAAGTGTGAAGCAGAGAGAAAACGTACTGTTGTGCTCAGCTTCGCTGTACATTTTCTTGATCTGGTGCTCTTTTCTCCGTTTCTGTTAATCTTCTCATTTCATCTTTTAACTGTGTTCATCACGTTCCCCCGCTCTGCTCAATTTCAACAATTATGTGTTTTGCTTTTACTTGTTCTACTTTCATTTTGTTATAAATTCACGCAGCATGTTTACACATTTCATGTAATCATTATTATTTTGTGCATTTTCTCTTGTTTTAAATAGAAACTCTCTCCTCTTTTTTCTGGTATTTGGTCTGTCACAGAATTTGTGGACAAAGCTGAAATGATTAACATCTACAATAATTAATTATAGCTCAACAATGACGGTGACGATAGTGGAATTAGTTATTGCTATTACCTGGTAGTCCAGCATGGTAAAAGAAGGCAAGCAGTCCAGGATACGAGGTTCAAAGAAGTATGGGAAGATCCACAGCATCGGCATGTCTGAGAGACTGTCAGCTGAAGACATCCATGTCACAGTTCAACATTAAAACCAATCGTTTATTTTCTTTAAATTTACTAAGCAAAAATTGTTGGGAATCAGCATCCTCACCTGCCATAATAAGAGGTATACTAATAATAAAATGTGTCCACTGATCTGTGGTACTAATGCAATTCATATGTATTATTATTATGAGCGTGTTAATTTTGTTTATTCCCAAAGTCTCTGCATATTTCCTGTTCAATTACAGTGCAAGTCTTGTAGTGATGCAGTACCGAGCTCTGCCTCAGCACCGATTGTGTAATTCCTTGAAACTGTTGAGCATGTGCCTTAACGTTGCGTATGCTAATGTAACGTAATGCTTTATTAGAATTTCTTAATGCATTGCAGACATTTTTATCTCATGCCTGACTTTCCATTGAATAGGTAATCTAGCTGTGTCTATGGTATTGGCTCTCTGGAGCATTCATGTTATAACTGTTTTGTTGTTTATTTCTTGTATTTTGAGTATTGTGTGAAAATTCTTTTTGTTTTGTTCCAGGTAAGAACCTGTGACTGCACTGGATTGGAGGAAGACAGACTGGTGCTGGCTTGGAATTGGAAAGTGGAAGATTGGTGGATGCTCAGGAATGGAGGATGAGGACATCTACCTGGCATCTTCACTGCCCCATGGGGGGAGTTTAGACTGTTGTTCCTCACTAATGGAAGCAGGTTTTTATCAAACATCTCACCATTCGTGGCTCCATTAATCTTTTCTTTTACACAGATCAGTCATGTCTGCTTTACAAAAAAGCAACCCCAAAGTATGATGCTTCCACCTCCATGCTTCAGTGGGTAAGGTATTGGAATGCAACTCAGCATTCTTTCTCCACCAAGCAAGGCGAGTGGTCTTCTAACAAGAGTTCCAGGAGTTTGAATCCATGATGATACAGTGTTGCTATAGTAACCTTTTTGGTCTGTAGTCCCAGCTCTCTTCAAGTCAATGACCCGTTTCCCTGTGTAGTTCTGGTCTGTTATTTCACGGTTCTTTAGATCATTTGAACTCTACCGGGTGAGCTCTTTCAAGGAGCTTTAGGTGGAGAGAGATTGACAGTTATCTTGTATTTATTCCATTTTCTAAAAGTTGCCCCAACAATTTGATTTATTCTCTCTAAGCTGCTGCTGGTTTATTGTAGATTGGTTCATTCTAGTCATCTCCAGGTGAACAATCTTGCCCCTGGTGTTCTTTGACAGCTCTTTGTTCTTGGTCATACTGAAGTGTGACTTTTTGAGTGTTGGCAGGAGTCTTTTATGCAGATAACCAGTTCAAACAGGAACCAATATTACAAGTAATGAGTGGAGGTTAGAAGAGCTTCGTACAGAAGTGGTACAAAGTGGTCTGTGAGGAATGGAATTTGTGCTTGCTTTTAAGAGTTACACACGTGGACAAAATTGTTGGTACCCCTCAGTTAAAGAAGGAAAAACCCACAATTCTCACTGAAATCACTTGAAACTTACAAAAGTAACAATAAATAAAAATGTATTGAAAATTAAATAATCAAAATCAGCCATCACTTTTGAATTGCTGATTAACATAATTATTAAAAAAAACAAACTAATGAAACTGGCCTGGACAAAAAACTCTATAAAAGATTGAAAACTATTTGACCAGACTGACATGACTAACTCAGGTGTGTCCTTTAATTGACATCACAGGTGTTACCAAACTCATAATCAGTCAGTCTGCCTATTTAAAGGGAGACAAGTAGTCACTCTGCTGTTTGGTGAAAAGGTGTGTACCACACTGAACATGGACAACAGAAAGCGAAGGAGAGAATTGTCCCAGGACATCCGAAAACAAATGATAGATAAACATCTTAAAGGTAAAGGCTATAAGACCATCTCTAAACAGCTTGAACTTCCTGTGACAACAGTGGCTCATATTATTCAGAAGTTCAAGACCCACGGGACAGTAGCCAACCTCTCTGGACGTGACCGCAAGAGGAAAATTGATGACAAATTGAAGAGACGGATCGTTCCAATTGTATCCAAAGAGCCCAGAACAACCTCCAAAGAAATTAAAGGTGAACTCCAAGGCCAAGGTACATCAGTGTCAGATCGCACCATTCGTCGTTGTTTGAGCCAAAGTGGACTTCATGGGAGACGACCAAGGAGGACACCACTGCTGAAAAACAATCCTAAAAAAGCCAGACTGGAATTTGCACAAATGCATGTTGACAAGCCCCAAAGCTTCTGGGAGAATGTCCTTTGGACAGATGAGACCAAACTGGAGCTTTTTGGTAAGGCACATCAACTCTATGTTCATAGACTCAAAAACCAAGCATACGAAGAAAAGAACACTGTCCCTACGGTGAAACATGGAGGAGGCTCAGTCATGTTTTGGGGCTGCTTTGCTGCATCTGGCACAGGGTGTCTTGAATGTGTGCAAGGTACAATGAAATCTGTAGACTATCAAGGCATTCTGGAGAGAAATGTGCTGCCTTGTGTCAGAAAGCTTGGTCTCAGTCGCAGGTCATGGGTCTTCCAACAGGACAACGATCCAAAACACACAGCCAAAAACACCCAAGAATGGCTGAGAGAAAAGCGTTGGACTATTCTAAAGTGGCCTTCCATGAGCCCAGATCTGAATCCCATTGAACATCTGTGGAAGGAGCTGAAACATGCCATTTGGAGAAGACACCCATCAAACCTGAGACAACTGGAGCAGTTTGCTCATGAGGAGTGGGCCAAAATACCTGTTGACAGCTGCAGAACGCTCATTGACAAATACAGAAATCGCTTCAATTGCAGTGATTGCCTCAAAAGGTTGTGCAACAAAATATGAAGTTATGGGTACCATCATTTTTGTCCAGGCCTGTTTCATTAGTTTGTTTTTTTAAATAATTATGTTAATCAGCAATTCAAAAGTGATGGCTGATTTTGATTATTTAATTTTCAATACATTTTTATTTATTGTTACTTTTGTAAGTTTCAAGTGATTTCAGTGAGGATTGTGGGTTTTCCCTTCTTTAACTGAGGGGTACCAACAATTTTGTCCACGTGTGTAAATACCCTTATAAATCAAACAAAGGGATGTCCTAGATTTTTGTACATTTTAGGTCTAATAACAAACATGAAACAACTCTCATATTTTTAAGTGGAAAAACCTGCAAAGTCGCTGACATTCAAATACCTTTTTGTGCCACTGTAATATCAACTGGGTAAGATGAAAGCTGCACACAACAGTCTGCAACCTGCTTAAAGTGTGGATTAAACCATCTAAACAAAGACACTTAGCAGACATGAAGCATTTAATGTGGAAATTATGCTGACCAGAGTTGTGTCCTTCCCTCCATCTCTGTGATATGAGTGAGAAACTGCTGGCGAGAGGCTTCACCAGACCCCCGAAAGGAGGGTCGGCCACCATCACCACCTTTTCCCCATCATCCTCTCTGAGGAACGCATTTAGGACGTCAGAGGAAGCCTGCCGAAAAGCACACAACCATGACTCCACTGAATATAAAAGAGGAAAGACACTGAACCAGACCTGTGGTCTCACCTCTTCATCAAAGAAGTGATGGTTGAACATGTTGTAGTGACAGAACTCATCCTGGCTGTAGAACTGTGCATATCTGAAACAGAGAAATGATTTTATCACACTCTGCTCCTCATCCAGCAGATGGGGGTAAAGAGGTAAAGTGTTCGAC
Organism: Oryzias woworae; assembly: GCA_016861445.1. NCBI lineage: Eukaryota > Metazoa > Chordata > Actinopteri > Beloniformes > Adrianichthyidae > Oryzias > Oryzias woworae. The sequence continues at coordinate 141,848 of BOLG01000180.1, forward strand.
CTCTGATCAGAACGTTGCAGCTTTGACTTCCACCTTGCCTGGCCCTGTGTTAAAGTGACCTTGGGCAACTCACAACATTTTACATTGCTTCTGGTGGATACAAGTTGGTCCCTTGTATGCAGCGAAGCTGCCATTGGTGTGTGAATGGATGTGAACAGGGGCAGTGTGTGGGACGGTACTCTCCCATACTGAGTACCGGGACTTCTAACAAAAGTTCTTTAGAGTACCGCTCTCCTGGGGCTCAGCACCCATTTCTATATTTTTAAGATACGAACAGAATAACTAAATTAACAACATAGAAAAAAGCAACATAGATTGTTCTATGCCCACCTGCACAGATAATCGACATGTCCAACTGGAACATCAGTTAGAATGCACATTGACTTAATCTTAAGCTACGCTCAATGTGTCAATAACATAAGAGGGTCATCATCCTCTCCTTCCATCTCACTCAAGGTGCAGAAAGAACACAATTAACAGGATAAGATAATTAAGGGCCAAACGGAGTAAAACAGCCAGACAACAAAACACCCAGTCATTATCCCACACTTAAAACCCAATCTGACCAGACAAACAAAAAGGAATGGCATCCCACAATTCCTTGGGCTGTCAGATCTGACAGCAGGCCCAATGCGTCTGTGACGTTGCTGCGCCGATTGACTGGTGCGCAGTGTATGCTAGTTAGTTTATCGCTCCAGCATCACATGTCAATCACCATAAAAAAAATCATGTGAAAGGGGCGTGATTACTCAAGAAAGTGCAGCTATTGACTACAAAACAATGCATTGTGGGAAACTGTGTCCTCAGTTCTTGTTTTTTGAAGTGATGCTGATCAGAACTGGCTGGAGCTCAGTGAAAGAAATCTGTGTATTAAGTGACTCTTTCTGCGAATAGTGAATCACTGATAAAAAAATAAACAAGATTTCCATTTATGTAAATGGTTGTGTTCATTGTGTAATGGGAGGCACCTGTGGATGCCGCTGTCCCCACAGAACAGAGGGTATAAAAGGATGTTGTGTTGTTGCCATGAGCTAGCTTCCTGTTATGGAACAAGGCGGCGTTACCCGACTTGAGTCTTGAGTGTGGATCATGGCATGGGTAGATCCTGCTTGACCGGGGGTTTTATGGACTGGGTGTGAGGTTTTGAGACGCACCAGTGTTGGAATACTGTTCCCTGCTGTCCTGTGTATTAAGTTTGTTTTGTATTTTGTTTGTCTATTTTTTTTCTATGTTGTCCATTTTGTTTGTAAAAGTCACTTCCCTGAGTTCATTTTCCTGAAAGCTGTTTTCTTTCCTGTTAAATCTGTATCCGACCTAAAGTGTGCTGTGAATCACAAGTTTTGTGCATGTTCGAGTAATTGCTGTGCAAGTACAGTAAGTCAAAAGCCCCTTGACTCATCACATCCCAACTGGTCTGAAAGGAAGAAGGTCATCCTTATCAAGTCTGGTTGCAGGTTTTCCCACTCCAACTATATTTTTTCTATTGTAAAATCGTTCCCAGTGGTCTTTTTATTATGATAATGCAGTTTTTAGACCAGACCACATTCAGTCATACAGTTTTGATCCAGATTTCAGCTCAGATGAGGAAAACAAAGACGTTAATGGATCTATTTGACTGCAGTGAATGCTTCAGAATTGTACCAGAGAAAAGAGACTTTCACCCAACCATGGCAGTTGCTGCATCCAGTCCAAAAGCCACAGTTTTTATCTGTTCTTGATCCAATGTGATTTTAATAGCAATACTCAGAAAAAGTTTTAATCCTAAATTATTTTATACATGTCCTCCATTATGAAAAAAATGCTCAGAAATGCGTAGCACTCCTTTCACCCTGACATTTTTGGTTCCCTCAAAGCTAATGATTGGGAATACTATGATTTTTTTCAGTGTCAATGGGGAAAGTGCTTTGGATAAAAGTCATGCTGTCTGTAAGCTGTGTCGTGCCAAAGTGAAGAACACAACAAACATGCAAAGTCATTTCATACGCTTCTACTCAAAGGAGGAGAGAAACTTTCAGTTACTCCTGGAGAAAGTGCACCCTCAACAAATGCAGCCTGTGAGTGCTTTTGGCAGTCAGAACTGTTTTGGATACAATGAGAAAACATCCATTGTCGTCAGAAAAAGCCAAGAAAATAACTAAGCCAATTGAAGCTTTAATAGCAAAGGACTCGTGTCCGTATCCCATGATGGAAAACCAACAGTTTCCAAGTGCTCCTACATACGTTGCAGCCAAGACACCGGATTCCTTCCCATCGTCACTTCACCGACACGTCGTCACAGCACTTTATACTGAGGCCAAAGCTGCTGTCATGGTGAACTTTAGGAAAGCTAGCAGGATTGCGTTAACGAGTGATGCTTGGACGTCGTCGCTCCAAATTGTACCGTACATTACCGCTCATTTCATTACAGAAAATTGGCAGCTAAAATCTTATGTTCAGGTTGTTAAGGCTGTTACATTCAGGAAAACGAATTTCCTTGAAAACTTGTACTTTTGATGCAGTGAACAATTTTTGGTTATGGATCAAAAAAATTGTTCATGTCAATGTTTATGCTCTTAATAAAAGCTTAAGGATGCACCATGAAGTCTGCATCTGACTTCTGACAAGTGCTAAATCTATCATGGATTAAAAACTGACTCTTCCTTTTCATTTACAAGAGATGAAGTCAACTGATGTCTAGCTGGACCTGACACAAACTTTAACGTGATGAAGCAAATTAATGTCAACAAAAAATCATTATAGAACCTCAGGATTAGAGAAAAACATAATTGCAAGTTCAAAACTCAGGCTTACCTGAAATCAATGTCCAGCAGAAGACTCTTTGTTGGTTTGTGGTCCTGCTGCAGGTTTCTCACCTTAATCATTTCATGTAATCTTGGATAAACAGATGTTTGAAATTGACAGAAAAAAAAAATCACAGAAAAAAACATTAAGAAGTGAAGACACACTCCGCTGCTTTTCAGTTTCACACAATCTACTACATCTACATAAAAAACTGTTGGATTTTTGTTAACATTACAAAAGTTTTGGACATTTGAATTAACAACAGGGCTTCAAGATATGAACTAATACATCATTTCTATTTCACGGGAACAGTTTTATTTAAATAAAAGTCAACAACTATACTGCAAGTTGTCTCAATAGAAAACAGGTAGCAACTTCTATGTCAGGGACACACACAAAAAAAACATTTCTATATCTTTCTGGTAGTACTGGCCGAAATTAGGAACACTTTATGTAATGTGAGCTTGGACTTTTCTAAAAACGTCATGATTTTTATATGCATGCATATGTTTAAAAATCTAATGTAACCATTGATTGCTGTTTATGCCGTCTTTTGAGATACACGATTTGCACAAGCTGACGTCGCAATGTCAAAACATTTGTGTTTTATTGTGTAGGCCTAATAAACTATTTTTAAAGAAGAGCTTTTTTGCCAACAGTACACCATCTACAGTGGCAGCAAGTCCGGGTAGCTCTCCCGTCTGTGCAGATGACATGCTTTCTATGCCTGTTTTTGATTCAGTATGTGCCTCCTAAAGTATTAGGTCCAATCTGAAGTCTTCCCTTCGCCCTATCACTTCTCCCTTCCCCTACATTTAGCCCTCCAAACGAAGAGTTATGGAAAAATAGTGTCACTACCACTCGATGGCGTCGTCAAGTCGCCGTTTAGCGATGTTAGTGCATGGAAGACAAAAGGTAGAGGGACTTGTGCAGTTCATAAACAATAAATGATGCCATTCCAGTCCCATCACTCTGAAAGACATACATCCTTGTCGAGATGGTGAGCTTCCGGTGGTCAGTTTATTCCCACATTATAAGGTTTTCCACAAATGGGAAGTTCAAGCAAGACATCCCAATAATGTAAAGGAACTTGAGGTTTTCTGCCCAAAAACAGGCTGTTTTACCATTAGAGAAAATAAAGAACATCGTCCACAACAACCAAGAGACATTAAGCTGTTATTGATGCAAAAGGAAGAAATACAAGGGATTAAGAACTGGGGGGTGGTAACTTTGAAGTTTTCGTCATTATGATTTTAAAAAGTGTTAACACTGTTGTTTAAAACTGAAAGTCTTAATTCAACCCTAAACCATGAGTGGAAAAAAGTGTTTGTGTTTTTATTCATATTCTATGAAAAATAGCCTAGAATTCATAACTTCTTCTAGATTATGTAAACTTATAAGCACAACTTTAATCATCTGTTTCAATTATTTACATGTTGTTTTGTCCTCTGAGTAAAACAGACTTCCTTAATAAAGTTAAAGTTTGTGTCAAACACTGGGTTATGACCAGGGAAGAAAGACGGTATGCTGTTCAGATCTGTAGGGATTGGATACAAAGGAAAGCTATAACAACCCACTCCAATGAAAATAGTCTCTTTTGTGTTTTTAACACAAACTTGTAGCATTTTTATCATAATAGAGGATCTACATAAAATATGTTTTGCTTAAAACTGTGTTTTTGAGTATTTCCTAATTCAAATCATGTTGGATCAGAAACTGGATGCTAGAAAAAGCTCAGACTGATGATGCAGTAACTGAAATGGGTGTGCTAAAGTCTCTCTTACTACTCCGCTCCTCCGCCCCCTTGCTCCCTTCATTCTCCTCATCCGACCTGGCCTCTGGCTCAAAACTGTACAGCTGGATTGATCCAAAATTGCTCACCATTACTGTTGCGCCACTAATGCTAGCTTGGGGCTAGCAAACAGTGTACCCAGCGACAGGGAGGGGGAGAAGTGAGGTTGCTCCGAGCCAACCGTCCTGCCCACAAACTAGAATTGTATTTCTAATGAGCTACTGCCACTGGGAATAAAATATGTCTTAAAACAAAGTCTTTTTGATTTGGGCTAAAAACTGCTCAATCATATTTAAAAGACCACTGGGAAGGATTTTACAAAAGACAAAAATATGGTTGAAGTGGGACTTTAAAGTTAGCTGCTCTTCCAACTTACCTGGGGGTGCCTACGCAGAGCACCTTCCTGTAACCCAAAGCAGTCAAAGCATCCAGCAGAAAGTTGGTGCTGCGGTCGGTGAACATGTACTGGGCATAGCTCTTGTTGTTGTTTAGCGGGCGCAGCAGGATGCTGGGCATCCGCAGCTGGGTGTCTCCCACCTCTGTGGTTCTGTGAGTAGAATGAACTCTGTGCTCGGCTGGCAGCAGAAGAACCTGACAGTCCACGCAGAACTTCTGCTCACGGACAAGGAGGGAGGTAAACTTCTGAAGCCTGAGATAGATGGCATGCATGTCAGCTAGGATTTTGAGGACAGAAACAAAAATGCCGGGGAGCTCTTACCTGTCTTGGCACTCCTGCTGCGTAAAAGGGGGCATCTTTGACTGCCTTTCTGCCTTTTGAGCCTGTAGCCGGGTGTCTGACATCTGAAATCCATCGCATTGAACAAACCATTACTTGGATCACAGTCATTACAGACAAGGTCCTCAATTTAGACATACTGTACCTTTTCATCTTCCCACTGGAAAAAGCTGCAGTCCTTCCTGTCCCGACAGGCTGAACACGCATAAAATCGTCGCCCATGTTTGGATCCCTTGCTGGCCTTCTGGAAAAGTAAAGTTGGCCCTGACAAACATAGCAGGATTTGTGCTTTCTTACTTTCATTCATGCAGATACAGCAGTTTTGGTTAAGTAACAAAACCCACAACGTTCTGATTGTGTTGATCAAACCGTGCCTTTTACCAGTTTGCGGCTACACCTCTATACACATTCTTCCACTGAAAATCAGCTGTTTGCTTGTCAACAGGGAACCTGTACAGAGACTTCCAGAGCCCCTTTGGACTAGTGCCAGTTCCAAACAATCGAGCCCACCTTCACGCTTCCTGATCTTTCAGGGAGTTGAAATGCCTCATTTTGATGCAGACGATGTAAGCAATCCTCCTCTGCAGGGTCTCGAATTTGACTGTTTATCTTACTAAGGTCCAGCGGCTTGTTAGGGTAACTCGATGTTGGACACTGTAATTTTCTCTGGTCCCTTACAGAACTTAGTCATTGATGAAATGTACAGCCGCTTTTCATCCTTTTCATCACCGCTGGTTGTTCATTCATTCATTTTCTAAACCGTTTTATCCCTTTCGGGGTCACAGGGTTGCTGGAGCCTAACCCCGCTACTCATGGGTGAAGGCAGGGGACACCCCTGGACTGGTCACAGTCTGTCCGGGAGTCCCCGGAGAAAAGCCACGCCTGCACGGAGAGAACATGCAAACTCCACACAGAAAGGTCGCCCATTGCTGACACTGGGGACTTGAACCGGGAACCTTCTTGCTGTGAGGCAACGACTGCTAACAGCTGGTTAGCCAGATCATTTTGATTTGATCATATGAAAGACCAAAAGCGTGTTTTGCCAAATTCTATACACATGTGTGTGTGTGTAATGAGCAGAATATGTTATTAAGTATGTTAACTGTTCCTACTATACATTTTCTGGTGCTATTTAGAGAGTGCGCGTATTTCCATCCCCTAAATCTCCGCAAACCGGAGCTAGCAGGTTGTTGTTGTGGTGTTTGGCTAAACCCGGTCAGTCCTTCTCACCGTGCGGACAACAGGGCGCTGCTTTCCCGCTCTCCGGAAGCACAAACTTGATTCCCAGACTGTCGCTGCTCTCTTCAGACACATCCATGGCTCCTCAAACGAAACCGAATGAACTTTAATTTCCAACACAAGACTGGAGAAGATTGAGAACCACCATGCCTCCGGTTATGCTCATAGGCCTATCACAACCCAATCCACGTCTGTTTTGTTTTTGTTTTACGCATGCGTAAAGATGGCGGCACATCCTCATTTGCGACAGTGGAAAAACAGAAATCTGATTTGCGACAGTCGTAAATGTTATCCTATGTTTGACAGCCGACCCCGCTGCTACAGATGTGACTCAGATTTGCACTAAAAATGAAAACCTTCGAAAATAAATCCTTTTCTCTTCTTCTAACTGAATCACAGCCGTCAGCTAGAAAGCCTGGATCCAACTTCAGGCTGAAAGGTGACTGCAGTGTTCGTGTAAAACTCACGGTTTCTGATTTCCCATCAAAACAGTGCTTTTAGTGTGTACTTTTGTGTGTGGTTTTCTGATTATGGAGGACATGTTTACAGAAAATTAGACTTAAGATTGCGTTTCTGAACATGTCTTTGTTCAAATCAAGAGCAGACGAAAATGCGTTTGGAAAAAGCTTGTAGTTGTTTTGTAAAACCTACAATCGGTGGGTCACAAGTGTTTGTCATACTTAGATATACAAAAGGATGAAAATGAAGTATTTAGACCAGATGTGTTTGTGTCACTGCAGCTCAACAGCAGTATTTTCAGCATCCTGATAATTAAACATGCCGTCTCCAGTGAGGACCATTCCCAAACCCACAGACAGGTCAGCGTTTGATATCTGACCTGGAGTAACCCCAGTGAAATACGTCAGTTCTGTATCTATTCTACAATCCAGTTCAAAGGATGAAAGGATCAAGCAGAGCATCAAGTGTTCTGAGAAAGGATGCCGGCCAAAACCATGATGAGCAGGACCTTCTGCTGCTGTGGTTATGCCATCAACACTAAGAAGCAGGTATTCTTGCACTGACTGGTCATATTTTACACGTGGGATTGTTAGGAAGGTCCTTTATATTGTAGCATTTTCTAAGAATGCCTTTTTACATGTACGCCCATTACAAAGTGATTTAAAAAAGCTTTGTATTCTCTCTTCATTTAAGTGTTCACTTTTTCTTTCTCAGTTCTTTCCCCAGCAGTATTCAGGCATTTGCTGCAGTGTTTTCATGCTGATGGTGAGTATTTTCCTCCTGTTACTTGAGTATACCGTGTCAATATGTTAAAAAACATCATTTTACATTTCAGAATGCTCTCTGCATCAGCACCTCATCGGAAACCTTCACTGAAGTCAGTTTTTTCAGAAAGTACAACCTCAATACCAGTGCCAGTCTTCAGTTGTGGTTAAGATTGTATTGCGTTTGTCTTCAGGGGGAAATGCCAGCAATCTGGCTGTGGAGGTGCGTTCAGCTGATGGAAAGATTTGCATAGACGGGTATGGCTGGTACTGCTGTACCATCATAGTCACAGTTTTTAAAACTGGTGTTATTTGCAGTTTTGGCACAGAACATACATCTAGTCATGCAAATGATGGTGAACGCTGTTTACTGCAGTCACAATAACCTGAGTGAACATGCTGAAGACAGCAGCAGTGTACCAGTCCATTCACACTGGCTTTTCTCTCTATGGCACAGACGTAGATTCATCTTCTGACAGAAGAAGAATCAATGCTTCTCCAGGGAACTCTCCAGCTGATCTTCAAGGTTCTAAAGACAAACACATCCAAACCTTAAGCGTGTCCAACTAGACAGGTGGAGACTATTCAACACAATGCAGGTTTACATACATGATAATAATCTTCATGGAATGTGAAAATCCTGTTTTCCATTAAAGCTTAAGGCTGATGCTGCTTTATTGTGGAGTTATTGAGTTATTTTGCATTTTCTTGAAGGTGTTTCTAGAACTGAATTAGTCATTGTTGTCACACAAAGCTCCATCAGGGAAGAAGGAGTGAAGTCATTGTTTTCTTCATCCTTAATTTACTCTATTTTCAGTAAATGAGTATTTTTTGAGTATTTTCATGAGAACTGTACAGCTTGGAGCCTTTTCTTATCTCTGTTTAATCTTTTTTATGTTTTACAGGATGTGTTGGCAACAGGACGAGAGAAGAACTGAGGGCATTTTATTCAGAGGAGACACCCCCCGCGCTGCTGCAACCACTTTTTGGACAAATAAACTGTTGATCATTTCTTTTCTGCATTTTTAATGAAAATATCATAATGTACTGGAACATAACTCTAGCAGGGGATAAGGACATGAGCTTGTATGGGCCATAGACATAGCAATGTACTGATGACCAAAACAACCAAACCGAGCAAAACAGGAGCCAAAAATATGGTACAAGGAAACTAACAGTACAGTCACCTTTCGGCTGTCAGGGGTCGTCACTGCAAATAATAAAAAATAAAAAAACACACAAGACTTCTATTGATCACAAAATTAAAAGGAAAAAGGTTGCAGCCAATTATTCAAACTGAATTTTTCAAATTGGTTTCAGGCTTTTAAAGGCATTAAATTCTATGACTTTTAGTAGATTCAGCAAACTTTTTAAATCCACAGATAAAAATGGTCAAAGGTTTGTCATTGGTATATTTACTTTATAGTTACAACAGTATATGTACTTTTATGAAGACAATATTTGGCTAAAATAAAAATATAGTTAGAAAATGTGGTTGTCTTCAGTGTTTTCAAGAAGTCCCAGAACAGTTTGTTTAAAACAGAAACATCAGGAAGAACATGTCCAAAACATATGAGTAAAGGTTTCCATATGACTGTTGCAAAAAGAACTGCTGGTGTCAATATACTTTTGGAAACCTTTGAAAATAAGATATTTGAAGTCATATCCAACACATGAACCGTTACGGCTGTGGCCGTAGTTTGTATTTTAGGAGCGTTTTTCTGTCTGTTTTCTTTTGTTTTCTGCTGCACTGGGAGGTCGTTCTGTATTTCCTTGTTTTTCTGTCCTGTCCTTGTTTGCTGATTGGTGCCTGAATTGCCACCACCAACACCCCCCCAGCTGTCAGCAGCAGAGCTTTACCTTTTTGGCAAAATTGTGAGGGCTGTGGTCCTTGTATTTCAGTTGTTTGTGTTGTTTATTTTTGTGTTTTACTATAATAAATTCCCAGATTTATTTTGGCCTGGGTTTGTTTGTGACCGTTTTTGAGTATTTGGGGTATTTGGATTGTCTTTATTGCCTTTATGTTACAGCTACTTACCAGCCACTAGATAGGAGTGTAACATTTATAGACAACGTCTTTTAGGGGATAATTACATCACACAACATTATACTGGCAGTTCATGAAAGACTGTTAAATAATAGCAATAGATTTTTCTTTCTTGATGACCACAATTCCAAAATACTTAAAGCAAAACTTGAACCCGTATATCTTCCAATAGTAGCCGGGGCGTTTTTTTCTTGCCAACCCGGCATTTATTAGAGACCAGTGTCTTTTGGAGACAGGCGTTTATTACACCATAGAATGGTGATGGTTAATGGATTCATTTTGCGGTGAAATTCAGTCACAAAATGCAGACAAGACCAGATGAACATTTAAGGAAGATTGAAATGATTGATTACGATCATTGTATTCTGTTCTCATCAGCACTGGCTGAACGTTTCTTTTCTGAGTCATTAATCTCAGTATCAAAATTCCTCTTAGCTTTCATGCCAATCATTTTCCTGGAGACGCGTACCTTTCCCTTTGTTCAATAATCCATGTTCAAACCAGTTCTTTTTTTTTGTTGTTGTTCGCTTTCTCTGGTCACTAGGAAATTGGTTTGCTCCTTTTCTTTCTTTCTGCAGCCGTCTCCGCGCTTTCACCCATCTGCTTGCGCCGTTCTCGGATATGTTTATGAGTCACCCCAGAATTTGACATTAAGATCTCAAGAGATAATCTGACAAGTGCACTCTGATTGAAGTTTTTTCCAATAAACTTTATTGAGCCCCCTGATCTGTAACGACCATAAGATGATACAGTGGGTTCAGAAAGTATTCAGACCCCCTTGAAATTTTCACTGTTATTTTGCAGCCATTTGCTAAAATCATTTAAGTTCATTTTTTTTCCATTAATGTAAACCCAGCACCCATATTGGCAAAAAACACAGAATTTTTGCAGATTTATTATAAAAGAAAAACTGAAATATCAAATGGTTTAACTATTCAACACCTGAGTTAAATATATGAGTGTCACAGCAAAGCGTCTGAATACTTGGGACCAAACTCATTTATTTGACTCAGGAGATGGCCCCCAGCTGGGACTTGAACAAGGGCCTTCTTTCTGAAAGGTAAGAGCGCCAACCACTGCACCACCGTGCCACCGTTTAATCAACCCTTAAAAAGCTTGAAACAAGCTAATGCAGTTTATCTTTGGCTCTAGAATGACCAGTTATATGCAGTCATATGGCGTGAGAGTGAGGCAGGAATCCTGTAGCAAAGCTGCTTAACAGCGGTCTGCTGCTTGTCCAGCAGGCCTGCAGGATGGAGAGTCCTCAGGATTATCCACGAGTTTGTTCAAACTCCGTGACAGCTTCCACAGTGTCCAGATTGCAGATCAGTTTGTTTAATCTCTTTATGTCACTGGCACATATACAGCTGAAGACTATTTAAGCATTTTGAGGTTTTGGTTGTCATCAGTTTAGTTGAGAGGATTTAAAAAAAAAAAACCTTTTAATTCAACCTTGTAAAGGTAATGTTCGATTAGTCTAAAAGCTCACGTTTTTACTGCTTTGTCTACGATCTCCGGCGCGGGAGCTTTTTATTTTGAAGAGTCAAAGCGGAAACTCCCATCACCGTCATGTTGCGCTTGACCTTGGTGTCGCCCCTCCGCTGCGCGCCCACACCCAGCTGCTGCTCCGCACTGCAGCCCCAGCAGGACGCCGCGTTCGCCGCGTTCGCCTCGCCGCCGCGGCCTCAGCAGCCCGGGCCGATCTTCATCTCCTTCACCCGGCGGGCCGGAGGACTTTCCCGCATCCCTCCTGCAGGCTGTGCGGAGGCGCCTGCGCTCTGCAGCTTCTAGCGTTACTTGAGCTCGGTCTGATTTCAGAGCATCATCGGACTGGTACCATGAGCAGCACTGGTAAGACCTTACGTCTGTGCATTGGGCCTTTTGTTGTGCTTTTGAGTTGAACGGAACGCTAACACTGCGTCTGTCGCTGCTCTGTCGTAGTTGACGTAGTGGTCATGAAGGATTTGCGGCACCTGAACACCTTTCTGTGGGGATGGTGAAAAAGATGCTCCATAATGCAAGCTCCTTAACGCTCACAAACAGGCGGTCACATGACTGTTTACTCATAACATGGACCTGCAGTGGCTCCTGACCAGGGTTTTCACTCATAGACTGCTCATATAGTCATTTCCTGCTGCTTTAGCTGATCAATAAATCCGAAAATCTGGAAGGTGGTAAAATGTACTTCAGGTTTCAGGATGAGTTCAAACAGAAACAACAAAATCTGTTATTTTTCTGAATCCATTTGTTCTGTAAACAAAACTGCCTCCTTGTGAAGTTTCAGTGTTGACTTAATGTAAAGACACGATTTTGGTGTTGGGCGCAGCAAAGGACTCAGCTTTGGGTACGTGAGGTTATCAGTGACGAGATCAAAGAGTAGAAAAATGAATTCCATGAACTTCCATCTATTTTCTTAACCCGCTGGGCTGCAGAGTTGCTGGAAACTGTTCGGTTACTGTTGGGTGAAGAGAGCGGCCGCAGAACCACTGCTGGTGCCACTGTAGTGGGGGCAATTCCCCAAGCTCCATGGGCTTTTAATATTTTCCTTATTTGCATCGAGACAATAATAAAAATATCCCCCAGTTTCACTTTTGTTTTGTTTAAATCAGCTGTCAGGCGCAGCTTCACTGCAGGAGTGAAGCACATGGCATCAGGAGACACTCTGGTGAACCCAGACACAGCATTGGGCTTTCCGGTGCCTCTGGAGATCTCTCCAACACATATAAACACAAGCTCCTCGCTCAACATCATCCATGTTTTCCGTGATGAGGTCAACGAATGAAGTTTTGTCTGCGGTTGCTCCGCGGCCAGGGCATCAAGGCTGCAGACACGAATTTGACGCCTCGGCTGCGTCCGGTGTGTGTGCAGCATTAGGGTGTATTCAGGCTGGACACATGTGGTCAGCTTAAAGCGAACAAGAGTTTGTTTCCCCCGATAATCCGGAACAGAGTTTCAGTCTGAAAACACCCAAGCAAACCCTGGTCTGGACCAGGAACCGCTCTCTGACCCATCTTTCGTAGTGGTCTTTGTTCATTTCTAATCGGACTGAGCGTCAGTTCGCTCTGACATTCCTCATTCTGTATACAATCCGCTCTGGGAGCGGAATAACTGGACCAAAACCGCCACCGTAGCTGGAAATCATGTGATGTAAACAGATTACGAATGAAGCGTGAAATGTGGTCGAGTGAATGCAGGCTGGTTAAAATAACTTTTAACGTGATCCATATTGCTTCTTACAGTTTTCCTGACAATCTATGTCATAAACGCTTAGTGTACCTTCATATCTGATGTCTCCTCATTGATGCAGCTGCGAACATCCTCTGAGTTGAAGCACACATCCTGTGTCTATTTGCCAGTAACCATCTTGCAGGATGTCTCTGCTACGTCAAAGTAATAAGTAAAAACTGTTGTTCCTGATGTTCATAACTGGTAATCAATATGTAAAGTTTTTGGCAAAGCAAGTTTCTTTGTATTCATCTACAAAGACAATTCAAAGTGCTTTACATAAAACACAAAAGAAAGAAAACAATCATAATAAATATCAAAGGTGTGATCATTAAAATAAAATTGTAAAAAAGTTAAAAAGAAGTGAAATTAAAACAAGCATAGATAAACAGTACAGATGTAAATGTTTGAATCCAAATGAATCAAATGCAGCTGAGAACAGGTGGGTCTTTAACCTGGATTTAAATACACCGAGTGTTTCAGCTGATCTAAGGCTTTCTGGAAGTCTGTTCCAGATCTGTGGAGCATAGAAGCTGAATGCAGATTCTCCATGTTTAGTTTGGACTCTAGGAACTGACTAAAGACTAGATCCAGATGAGCAGAGAGGTCTGGCTGATATATACTGGGTCAGGAGGTCAGTCATGTACTTTGGTGATAAACATTCAAAGCTTTATAAACCAGTAGCATAACCTTAAAGTCTATTCTCTGGCAGACGGGCAGCCAGTGGAAAGACCTCAGAACTGAGTAATCATGTGAAAACACTGCTACAGTAGTCAAGTTGACTAAAGATGAAAACATGAACTAGTTTTTCCAGGTCCTGCTTAGACATCAGATCTTTAATCCTTGAAATGTTTTTGAGTTGATAGTAGGATGATTTTGTCACTGCCTTAAGTCTTTGTCCATCACTACACATACATTTCTGGTCTGGTTGGTGGTGTTAAGATGAACACATTGAATCTCTATAGTGACTTCCAACCGTTTCTCTTTACCCCCAAAGATGATAACCTCAGTTTTGTTTTTGCTTCATTGAAATAAGTTGTGACACATCCAGTCATTAATGTCTTCAATGCATTTACCAAGAGCCTGTACAGGGTCTCAGTCTCCTGGTGTCATTGTAATATATATCTGTGTGTCATCTGCATAGCTATGGTAACTAATAATGTTATTCTTTATAACCTGGGCCAGCGGGAGCATGTAGATATTAAATAGAAGTGGCCCCAGGATGGAGCCTTGGGGAACTCCTCATGTCATTTCTGTCTACTCTGATGTGAAGTTACCAACTGACACAAAATATTTCCTGTTTTCCAAGTACGTTTTGAACCAGTTTAGTCCTGGCCTAGTGAGACCCACCCAGTTTTCCAGTCATTTGAGTAATATAGCGTGATCGACTGTATCAAATGCAGCACTGAGATCCAATAAAACTAGTGCTGACATATGTCCACTGTCTGCATTCAAACGTATATCATTAGTCACTTTGGTCAGAGCCGTCTCAGTGCTGTGCTGCTGTCTGAAGCCTGACTGGAAGACATCATAGCAGTTGTTTCTTATTGAGAATTCATTTAACTGATGAAAAACCGCTTTTTCAATGATCTTAACTAAAAATGGCAGGTTTGATCTCGGTCTGTAGTTGCTTATTTGTGTTTTGTCCAAACTGTACTTTTTTAGGAGGGGTTTGATTCCAGCTGTTGTCAGTGGTTCTGGGAAAACACCAGATGTTAAAGACAAGTTCACAATCTGGAGCAATCTGGAGCAGGACCAACTCCAGGATCTTTGAAACTTGTTTGAAAAAACTTGTGGGTAGAAGATCCAGACAGCAGGAGTTCAGTTGACTTAGAATGTCCTCCAGGTCTTTTCTGTTTATGGGTTGAAACTGAACCATGGGGTTTATATTGGTTTCCAGTGGATAACGTTCATATTCTGGACTTGTAGTCGATGAAACAATAGTTTGCCTTATGTTTTGATTTTCTCTGTAAGAATTTATCAAAATCATTACAAGCTTTAGTGGAGTACAGTTCTGATGCCACTGACACAAGGGGGTTTCTCAGCCTGACGACTGTAGCGAATAACGCCTGAGAATTCTGAGAGTTTTTGGTAATGATGTCAGAGAAATGGGACTTCCTTTCATTGCTCAGTTGTAAATTATGAAAGTGAAATTTATCTTTATAGATGATTATGATGAATCTGCAGTTTAGTCTTTCTCCATCTGCGTTCAGATTTTCGATATTCCCTTTTTCCATTTTTTACGAGTAACTAATTTCTTCACAGAGATTTTTTCTTTCCATAGATCACCTTTACCTTATTGGCAGCAATACTATCCATGATACTTAACATATTTGCATTAAAGGTACTGACAAGTTCATAGATTGAACACCCAGAGAGGGAAGGTGTTAGACAGAGAATCTGGTTGAACATCTGGCTAGTATTTTCAGTTATGTACCGTTTTGTGATCTCCTTTGTGTGTACTGGAATTGTGCTTTCAAAGAAAACGCAGAAGTGATCAGGCAGACTTAAATCACATACAGTAATCTTGGAAATGTTCAGACCTTTGGAAATCAATAAATCAAGAATATGCTCTCTGTTGTGTGTGGGCTCTGTTACATGTTGGGTCAACCCAAAATTTTCCAGAGTGTTTTTCAGGTCTTTAGTCCCTTTGTTCTACATGGATGTTAAAATCTCCAACGATAATTATTTTACAGTCAAAATCAACACAGATCATAGACAGCAGTTCACTAAACTCATGGTTAAAATCTGCACAGTATTCGGGTTAGGGTGGGTGTGTGTGTGGGGGGGGGTGTAGATATTTATAAATATGGTTTTAAATGAGGCCTTCAGCTATAGGGCCACATTCAAAACATGGAAAACTTCCGAATGATAACTTCTTACACTGAAATAGTTAAACAAACCTGATAACCCCGCCCTTCCTGTCTGTTCTTTCCTCACTGATAACACTATAGTTGGGAGGGGTTGACTCGATGAGAACAGTTGAACTGTTATTTTCATCTAACCAGGTTTCAGCTAAAAACATCAAATCAAGGTTGTACTCAGCAATAAAATCATGAATCAAAAATGTTTTCCCTGCTAAAGACCTGACATTTAAGAACGCCAACCTAAGAGGTCTATGAGTAACAGCATTGTTTACCTTGTGTTTCTGGATAGACACAGAAGGTATGTTTACCTCAGTTAAAATCCTTTGTGTTTTGGCCAAACTACATTCCTCCTGTTAACAAGCACAGGAATGGTGTAAGTTTCTAATGAGCAGGGTCATGAAAATCATGACTGTTGGTAATTTCACAGCCTGGACCCTCCACACATCAAACATCTGACTGCGGAGACAGGATATGATGTCATACAGGAGGGGGTGGGGCTTTACGTTGTCCCTTTGAACATTTTATTAAGTTAACTATCCCGACAAGGATTTTAAAGTGCTGCACCTCCAACTTTCTCTTGTTGTTTTGACCCCATCATACTTCTAGACCAATGACTGAAGACATCTTTTGTCACATGGTTTAGTTTACAAGCTTTGATCCAAAACCCATATTGACGCCAGTCTGAATACAGACCAAATGCAATCTTCAGGACTTGATCCGGATCAAATGAAGTGGACTCGGTTGGAAGCAATGGACTTTAAACAATCAGTTTAAATCCCACTCCAGTCATCTTTTGATCTATTATCAAAGCATTCACAGTAGTCTTTTATCTATGATTATGAAGTTTCAAGGAAATAAAATATCGTTGTCTTTTCTAGGACATAGTTTCTGCAGAGCGACAGGAATTCATCAGAAATTCCCCTCTGAATTGTGGGCTGGACTGTTGGCATAAAGTGAGCCTTCCTTAATGTCCCATCATCCCTTTCTTTAAGCTCTCTACCTCTCTACATGCTACCTTACAGCCTCTTACAACCTCTAGCTAACATTAGCGGTGAAAAAAATGATGAGCAATATCAGAGCTATCCAGCTGTGCAGTTTTGATCCAGATTCCAGCTCAGACGAGGAAAACAAAGACGTTCATGAATATATTTGTCTGTAAGTGGATGCATCGGAACACAGCAGGGAGCTTGTGGCACACTGATGGTAATTAGTACATAAAAACTATAAGCTTTCTCAAAAGATATTTTTGTCTGCTCCTGATTCACCATGATTTGAATAAAGAAATACTCAGAAACCCAGTTTTAATCTTAATTTTCTTTATGTCCTGCATCAGGAGAAAAATGCAAGATTATGTTAAAAACACCAAAAGCAACATTTTTATTAGAGTAGGTCCTAAAATCTTCAATTGTTCAACCAAGTTTGATTGCAAAAAGGAAGTTGCAGAGAAGAAAGAAAAGTTAGTTGGGGTGTTTGCAGAAATCGTGTCACTGTTTGACGTAAACTGCAAACATATTAGTGTGGGATCTCCATTCACTTTTGCTCTTCCTTGTGTTAGTCGGACCTTTAGCCCTCTGCAGAATGTTACTGGGTGCATTAGAAAGCAAAAGGAAAAAACACAGATCACATGTGTTCCTGTGTCTCTGCAGCCACTCCCCACGTGAGACACTGCTTTTCCTGAAAATCTGCCTGAAGTTCAGGCTGCGCCTCAGTGCTGTAATGCAGAAGGAATGCGATGTTTCAGAGCCTGTTTGCCTGTCTTCACTGTGAGAGGGCACAAAGATGCTCTATGTGGGGAACTTTTCTTTTAATCGTGTTTTATTACAGATCAATAAGTTTAAGATGATAAACTGCTCTGGTTTTGTCCCAGTCAGTTTCAGTTATTTCCTAATCCCAGACAGTGTATAGACAGAACTCAGATCCCCCCTCGCATTCCAAATAGGAAGTGCCCGCTGGTCCCAGAAAGTCCAAATCCTATAAACTTCTGTTGAGAGATAAACAGCTATTTTACAGCCATTCCTTACATTTGTCAGAGTAGCCATTTTTGATCTGGTACTTCTCTTTAACATGTGCTTGCGAAACCTTTTTTAAATATTTTTTCTTTATCGCAAGTTATTCAAGTTATAATCATAAACTGGCCCAACAGATGCTTCAGTAAACGCATGTGTTGCTCGCTGGCCTCCACCTCGAACCTTTGAAACATGTGATTGACAGATTCTCTAGAACCTGCTTCCAGTTGAAGAGGCGTGGCTTTCCAACAAGCTCACTTCTGATTAGTTAGAGTGGTTGTCACTCAGAAATTTTTCAGATTTCCTGACACAAATCACCACTTACTAACACCGTCTGTTTCCAAAGTCTGTACCATGGAAAAATAGCAAATAAACTGTCTTGATTTTGTAGGAACCAGAGGTAAGGTTGCTATAGGTGATGTCACAGGCGCTTTGTCCATCTACATATGTCAATGGTCCAGATTAATGTCAAGTTAAGAATCAAAGGCTTGATTCTTTCTTCCACACTGTCTTTTCCTTTTCCTACCCTGATCCGAAAGTGAAATGGTAAATGGCGCGCACTTATATACAGTGTTGGGTAAGTCACTTCTAAAAAGTAATTGATTACTTTACTTAGTTACTGGATTAAAATTGTAATGACATTACTTTACTCATTACTCATTTGAAAAATGAATTCACTACTCGTTACTTGACTTTTTCCACTCGTACAAATTCTCAAGGGAAAAGCACAAACAAGATCCTCGTGTCTTTCATCTAACAGAGCTCAATTGAAAAAGAGATTTAATCTCAATAGGACTTATCTGGTTAAACAAAGGTAAATAAAATGAAAATAAATTAAAAAAAAACTGCATTTTTAAAGCAATACCCTTGTGCAATGTATGAACATGGTTCAAGACATAACCTGCTTCCTTTGAATTCAGCCAACAGTGTAAAAAATGACACAAAATAAGTTACATCATCCTAACTCTGTGTGCACATGCGTGTGCACACAGTTACTGCCAGTTACTCCGTTTCAGTTTTAGACTAATCTGCATTTTCGTTTCATTTAACTGAGAGAAAATGTCAGAGCCTACAAAACCTAAGTAACATAGGTTTCTAGAGTCCAGTAACTGTAATTGATTACAGGAATTTGATCTGTAATTCGTTACGTTACTCTGTTAGTGATAAAAGTAATTAGATTAGAGTAATTTGTTACTTTGTAATCTGTTACCCCCAACACTGCTTTTCTGCCTTCATTGAAGGCCCAAAGTGCTTTACAGTCACAGTCCCATTCACTCACATATTCACACACTGATGGAGGCTCTGCTGCTGAACACTGGCGCCAACCTTTCATCAGGAGCAATGTGGGGTTCAGTGTCTTGCCCAAGAACACTTCAACACATGGGCGGGCAAGGTGGGAATCAAACCTGTGATCCTCCAATCAGACTCCTCTCTACTGCTTCACCAGGGTTGCCCGTCGTGTTCCTTAGGAAATTATCCTTTGTTCTGTGATGGCCTAATATTTCTGTATCCTGGCATTTTTTTCCCCTTCAGGTTTTGTTTCTTAAATTGAATTATTTCATTACTCAGATCTGAGCTTGCTTGAACTGAACAATCTTTAGGAGATGGGATGTTAAACTGAACCTAGCAGCTCAGTGTGACTAACATACCCTGCTTTGGAATCTACTGCACTGTCAAACAGCTGATCTGTCTGCATTCTTTCAGTTCTAGGACAAAGCCTTTGTTCTGATGATTTGACCTACTTCTATCAGATTCTTTGTTAGCTTTTTGTTTAGTTTCCAGATATCTCAATGGTTCAGTCACACTGACAGACCTTAGCCATTTTCCCCAAAGAGAACTAATTATCATATTTAGAGGGTTAGATGACAGGATGATTGCCTGTTAATTCCAGCTAAGATTACCACTGCTGGCCACTTTAGGGGAGGTCTGATCAATACTCTTTAACACACAAGTTTCTACCTGTTTGTGCACATCTTGAAGCTTTCATTGAAATGTCAGTCACCGCTGGCCTCCTTCTGACTGCAAGTTAGAGGGAAGATGGCCAGTATTCATTCACTGAGGTTCAGTATGTAAAGCCATCCCTACAGTTGGGAAAGTCCCTTAATGATTAGGATCAATTAATTTCCGTGGGCTAGAGCTATTTTTAGTTTATAATATGACAGTGTGTAACACCTGATATAAATAAAATCAAGAATTACAAAGATGTTCTAAAACCATGGGTGTCAAACTCATTTTGGTTCAGGGGCCACATTTAACCCGTCTGATCTCAAGGAGGCCGGACCAGTAACATATTAGCAATGTTGGGGTTAACAGATTACAAAGTAATTTAATCCCTTTTGTCAGTAACAGAGATATGGAACGAATTACAGTTGAAATTTCAAACAATCAAAGTACAGACATGCCCTCATTGCCACAGTCAGAGTGCTTTCCAAACTTGCTCAAAGATGACGCAAGAGATGCTGCAAGGAGTCCTCTGAGCAGCAAGTGAGCAGCAGGTGAGCAGCAGGGGAGCAGCAGGGGAGCAGCAGGTGAGCAGCAGAGGAGCAGCAGGGGAGCAGCAGGGGAGCAGCAGGGGAGCAGCAGGTGAGCAGCAGGGGAGCAGCAGGTGAGCAGCAGGTGAGCAGCAGGTGAGCAGCAGGTGAGCAGCAGGTGAGCAGCAGGTGAGCAGCAGGTGAGCAGCAGGTGAGCAGCAGAGCAAAGACCCGCCCTGTCAACTACGAATGAAACGACTCTAAAGCCGCTCTTTAAAGGTGCATTAACGCCAAACGCGATTCACGCTGCCAATTCGCTTGGCCCGCCCCTTTCTCGCCACGTGGAAAATTCACTGCACAACGTGTGGCCAAAAATGTGTTCCTTAAACACGCCGCCTCATTCACGTGAGGAGCTAGCAGCTAATGTTTGTAGCCTTATTGCTACAAGGATCTGCATCTGTTTATCTCCTTTACAATGCATGGGAGACACAGATGATGTTTAGAGATCAGGTTTACTTATTTCAGAGTTGTACAGAAACATCAGTGATCACATCTCCATGTTTGGGTTCATAAGAACATTTAGTTTCCCTTTAGTTCCAGTGAGTTTCTCTCCTGCTGCTGTATCTGATTGAAGGTCGCTTCTGCTGTGTTTCCGTCTCTCTCTGACTGAGTTCAAATGCTTACTGTCCATTAACATGAGAGAACAAAAATAAAAACAGGAATAAAATGAGAGGACCTTTTTTTTATTATTGTCTCAATGAAAATCAGAAAACATCCTAAAGTTCAGGAGGTCTGAGCAGACTGCTTTCCATCCAGCAGCAGCTCTCTGTCTGGTCGTGAGTTCCTCTCCTGGGAGTCGGCATAGTGAGAATGTCCACTACATCCATAGGTCCTGTAACAGAATGAACATGGAGGCGTTTAATAGTTCTTTGTGTTTTCAAAAGACTGACTTAGTTTCAGCTCTGATAGAGATGGTTATAGAGATGAATATAGACGTAACAGTATTTTCCTCATCTGACTGAACAGAAGCACAGACCACATACGCTGTAACTTATTTTTGTGTTATTTTTGACACTGTTGTCTGAATTCAAAGAGGCCAGGTTATGTGTTAAAACATGTTCATACCTTGCACAACATTATTGCTTAAAGTAGAAGTATTTTATTTTTATTTATTCACCTTTATTTAACCATAGACGTACTATTGAGGTTAAAAATCTCTTTTTCAAAGGAGCTCTGTTGAATGAAAGTTTGTTTGAGTGAAGCTGTTTATCCCTTGAGAATTTGTCAATAAGTGGAAAAAAAGTAAAGTAACAAGTAGTGAATTACTTTTTCAAATGAGTAATGAGTAAAGTAATTAAATTGCAATTTTAATCCAGTAACTAAGTAAAGTAATCAATTACTTTTTAGGAGTCGCTTACCTAGCACTGCATAATGGAAAAAATAAACTATGGTCAACTTGTTACCTGGAGCTTTGTTTTTGGTTTTTTTTCCAGTTGGAAAGAAAAATCCTTCAAACTACTCTGGTTTTTTTTGCTGTTATTGCACACTCATTCACAGAGGCCAATAGATTTAAAATAAAATGCATTTCACAAAAAAATGGTTCATTAACTTTGATACAGACTGAATATTTTACATCTGACATTGAAGCAATCCTGATAGTAAACTCAAGAAGGGGCTACAGTAAAAAATGACCACCCTGCCTAAAATATAAATGTGCAAATTGATGAGAAATTTAACTAAATTAAACTTGATAACATTTGTGAACATACGTTTTGGAGTTAACCCTCCTTTCTCACCATCTTTCTCTCCTGAAACTTGCCATGGTTTGGCCTTCACCAGTCCGTCAATATCAGGATTCAAAGACTGTGTAGCAACACATCTTATGTCATTCAAGTGAGCAAACTACAATTAAATGTCCAAAAATCCTTTCCTGCATTGGCTGCCTGAGGTTTGTGGCAAACGCTGCCTTCTTCCTGACCATTGAAAAGGCGCCATCAGTGCCCAGACCGACATCACATGACCAGTTCACTCCACATTGTCCAGTGCAGTAATGAGAACGCTGACATTAGCTGTTGTTGTCCATCATAGGAACCAACTCAAGAAACTCCTCAGAGTGACAAAGTTTCATCAACGCCTCTAATAGATATGCTCAGTTGTGTAATATCTGTGATGTCTGTGCTTTTATCAATAAATGTCTGGATTCTGTGCTGAGAGATCGTGTTTCTGCAATCGTAATCCTGGACACACTTATGTTGGCAAAGGTTTTTTGGGCCACATGACTTCTGCAGCCTTCACATGCATTTGTTTCACAAGTTCACCATCTGAAAAATGTTTGGATGTTTGCACCAACTTGCAGCCATCTTTCTTTAGCACACTCTTTGTCTCTTGTTGTGGTTTCTCTTTAAAGCTTCTGCATTGTTGTCGTGGATGCAATTTGTTATGCACCGGGCATCATTTATTTGGTCTGTTGGTGGTCGTGGCTGTTCCATTTGTTTTTTGTGCTGAAACGGTTCTGGGATAACCATGTTGGCTCTCTCCAGGTCTGGTGGTCTTCACTCCACTGTTGTATAGAGAGTGTGTATTGAAACTGGGATCATTGCGTGCCTTTGCCTGGGTTTGGATGAAATGCATGAAGAACGTAAAGGGAGGAAAACTTACTTTATACTCCTCTTTGTAACGAGAGCCTTTCATCATCCATGTGTCCTGTAGACCGTATGGAAGCTTTTCTACTATTGGATTGATGCCCCTTGCAGTATCATGGTATGACAGTCCATGCAAATATCCCTCTTGTTTGGCTGAATTAATCTCAAGCAATAAATCACTTAGTTCCCTTAGTTTGTAATTATCCTTTGGACCTATTTTGGGAAACTGGTCAAGTTTGACAAAGAGAGCGCTGTCTGTCCCAAATATTCTGCAAGGCAACTGATGGCTTTCAATGCTTAAATGCAACGTGCATAATTAGCTGATCTGGGCCCAGTGCTTTTATAAGTAGGTCTATTTCTTCTCCTGCCCGAAGATCGAGGGTTTCGATTGTGTTAATAAATGGCGATTTCCAAGACAAGTAATGTTCTGCTTTGTCATCAAATTTGTCAAACTCTGATGTCAAAAGCGGACTTTTTACTAGAAATGTTGCCAGTTCTTTTGTGACACTGTGATGGCCAGCAGATGGCATAAGATGGCAGCTATTATCATATGACCTGTTTCTGTTGAAACTGGGAGTAAGACTGTAACCCTGCTGCCTTTCTGGGAAATGTTGGCTTGTAGTTAATTCACTGATGTGGGAGATTTGGAAGACCGAAAATCTTGAGAAACTGTGGGCACATTTTCTTGGGGCGTTTCCAATGTCGTCACGCTGGCTCTGTGTGTGCCTCTGTTTGGTTTAATGTCCTTTGTCATTACTTCACTCAGTTCGTCTTCACTGTGTGCAGTGTGATTTTTTACATATTGAGCTGTCCGCTCCTGCACATTTATTGTTGATCTGCTGTCAATCTGTTGTATCCAAACTAGCAACCACACATCTGCAGCAGCGGCTCGTGCTTCACTTTCTTTTATAACGCATGAAGTGTTGCTTCTAGTCTGGCCTTTTCCAGTTTAATCTCTATTTCTTTCTTTGCAAATGCAGCTCTTGCCTGTGCGGCTTCTGCTTTGGCATGTGCTGTAGCCGCAGCTAATGCCACGCTTGACACTGAAGATCTGCTTGAACGCAAAGCCACAGATCTTACTTCAAGTTCGACCTCCTCCATATTTTGTGTTGATGTGTCTTTTATACCAACTTGATACTTTCACGCTTCATGGGCTGGTCCTGGGACAGGGCTTGCAGCTGGAAATTGAGAAGCTCGTTGAACGGCCTCCCTGCTGCTAAACCAATGCTAAAGCTACGCCGGCTTCAGCGGTACATCGCTACGCCAACACCCATCTGCTTAATTTTTTTTCCCATTTTGTGCGCGGTGACGAGCATTGACAAAATTCGGCTCAGCTCCAGGTACGTTCCAGCAAAGTTCGGGCGGTGTCACCAAGCCCTTTAAGGGAAAGTGTAAACATGAAATAGCAAGGTCAAAACATATAGTTTTATTTGAATATTTTGAGATCACAATAAATGTTACCCCCTGCAACAGACTGGCGACCAGTCCAGGGGTGTCCCCTGCCTTCGCCCATGAGTAGCCGGGTTAGGCTCCGGCAGCCCTGTGACCCCGAAAGGGATTAAGCGGTTCAGAAAATGAATGAATGAATGAATGAATAAATGTTACAATTTAAAACGTAAAAAAAAACAAACGAAAAAAATGCTCTGTTTTGCAGTTTTGGTGTCACAGGGCTTTCCGCTCATGCTGGCTGCCTGCTGGCACATCTAGTGCTGTCAAATGTCCCTGAAGAAGGCAAATCCTGATCACAGAAATTGCACAAGGCCTAAAGAAAGTAGTTAAAAACTTTGATCCAAAAGAAGGACATGATACACATTTTTTAAACAAATAACATACATTTCAATCTGACACAATTAATTTTCCTAAGCCATGCAGAGCCGCAACATAAAGATAAAAGAGGCTTCCGGATCAGGGGTTGCCGACCCCGACCCCAGACTAACACACACACACACACACACACACACACACACACACACACACACTTTCTCCATGGAGCCAACAGGGATCAGCAAAACGCTTTTATTTTAAATGCATAATTTGCACATCCAACTCATATTTCTCAAAACATGTGTCCTTTAGTGTGCCAAAGGTAACACATGATCACAATATGGATATAGTTTACTTGAAAGGGCTTAAGAATAGTACAAAAAAAGGCCTATAAATCACTTTTCTTCCTCTTTTTTTGTAACTTTATTGACAGATATTGCACATACAAAATAACAACATTTTGCACTTTTCACTACGTGCAAATAACAAAAAGTTTCACATTTGCCAGAAAAATGAACATAAATTTCAATAAAGCCATAACAATTGCAAGATAAAACAGGTAAAATAATAAAATAAGTAAAAATAAAACTAATAAAGGTAAAGTATTAAAATGTGACCATGCTTCAACTGTTCTAACAGCTTTTTTGTTAGTGAAAGATTCAATACTATTTACATACAGAATCATTTCTTTCTGAAAAACGTAAAACACAGTTTTTTTGCTAGAATATTTACACTATGGCTAAATTTTTAGCCATAATTAGAAGTAAGTTATCCATCCATCCATCCATCCATTTTCTTCCGCTTATCCGGGAAGTAAAACCCCCAGACTTCCCTCTCTCCGACCACTTCCTCCAGCTCCTCTGGGGGGACCCTGAGTTGTTCCCAGGCCGGCTGCAAACCGTTCCAATGCTGGAGGTTCTGGCTCGATGAAGCCAACAGGACAACATCATCTGCAAAGAGCAGAGAGGAAATCCTGTGGTTCCCAAACCAGACCCCCTCCAGACCCTGGCTGCACCTAGAAATTCTATCCATAAAGACAATGAACAGAACCGGTGACAAAGGGCAGCCCTGCCGGAGTCCAACATGCACCGGGAACAGGTCTGACTTACTGCCAGCTATGTGAACCAAGCTCCTGCTCTGGTCATACAGAGACCGGACAGCCCTGAGTAAGGCTCCCCGGACCCCATACTCCCAAAGTACCCTCCACAGGACACCTCGAGGGACGAGGTCAAATGCCTTCTCCAAATCCACAAAACACATATGGACAGGATGAGCGAACTCCCACGAACCCTCCAGCACCTTAAGGAGGGTGTAGAGCTGGTCCACAGATCAATGACCAGGACAGAAACTGCATTGTTGTTTCTGCATCTGAGGTTCAACTACTGGTCTAACTCTCCTCTCCAGTAGACTTTCCCAGGGAGGCTGAGGGGTATGATTCCCTGGTAGTTGGACCACACCCTCCGGTCTCCCTTCTTGAAACCTCAACCGCTCGCACAAGCTCAGGCTCCTTCCCTCCCAGAGAGGGGCCGTTCCATGTCCCAAAAGCCAAGTTCCATGACCGGGTTTAGGCCGCCGAGGCACTCACCCTCGACTGCCACCCAAACCACATTGCACCGGCCCCTTCTGAGCTCTTCTGAAAGTGGTGGGGAGTGATCCCACGTTGATTGTTCGGGTTTCACCCAACCGGGGCCAGTGGGAGGAGCCACAACCCCAGGCCTGGCTTCAGGGTGAGGTCCTGGTAAGCCAGTCCGGGTGAGGCAACTGGATCCATGGTGTTTCTTCTCATGAAGGAGTTTGTGAACCGTTCTTTGTCTGGCTCGTCACCCAGGACCTGTCTACCATGGGAGACCCTACCAGGAGCCGAAGCACCAGACAGCATAGCTCCTGGGATCACTCGAGCACTCAAACCCCTCCACCACGTTAAGGTGGCGGTTCATGGAGGGAGAACTTACTTAGTTAACTTACTTCTCCCTTCAATCGCCTTTAATTGTGCTGTCCGGCAGGGCAAGCTCCACAGAAGTGAGCGGTCAGAACACAACATGGCTTGGGCTGGGACACCCTGTGACACAATCCGGGGAGGTGTCACTCTCCTCCGACTCTACAGGCTTCTATTTTTAACAGATACTCTCAGTTACTCATAGAGGTGGGAGAGAGACGCACACACAGGGAGTTACATGATCTGCAGCTCATTCCACAGATAGTAACCGGTGGAGCCCTAAGTCTAGCAGGGGACTTTGAGAACTTTCTGAATTTTACTCCAAACTTTTATCAGTGAAGGACACCAATCTCTTTTGTATTGTTACTAGAGCCAACGGGACAATGCCAGCGGAGAAAGGTAAAAATGAATTTTTATAGCCATTTGTTTGTTTTCCGTTTTTTTGCCTATAATAAAACATTTTGAGCAGGTCTCTTAATTCATCTCAGTGTTTGCAACTAAGAAATATTTAATTGCTTTTCTCTAAAATTGTTTAATTGAATAGTTTGGGAATTCTTGTGCAATCACAGTTGGAGAATCTGTGAATGACAACAAGCCTGTGGCAGAGAGCTGAAGGCTGCAAGTTGATATCCTTCCTGCCTGTAACATCCCTGGCATCAGCAGTGTTTTCTTGAACGCTGGGATCTCAGCTATTTGAGCAGCTTATGTGGTGATGTTGGCCAGATCCACTCACAACAATATTCCTATGGTCATGTAAGCAGCTGTGGCAGTGCCTTACAACATGACATTATCCGGGCTGCATCCATGACACCCCTTACCAAGATTAACATGTAGGTGGAAAACTACCTTCAACAGGTGTCTGCTTTTCCTAGGTTGTTTTTCCATTGTTTTCTACAGAAGTCTATCAGACCCAGTTTTTTAGCTTGATAATCCATTAAGGGATTTCATTGCATTGTTTTTATATTCTGTGTTTTCTTTGAGAGAAAAGGAACTAAATCTCTAATTAGGGCTTGAATATATGCTTTTTTCATTGTTGACCTTTATGTAGTTGGCAGTGAAAAGACTATTTCCTGTTTACTGTCTTGTCAGTGTTGAGTTTGTTGGCTTGGACAAAGAGCTGCCACAGCCATGCATCCGTGCTTTTAATGCACACATGTTGCACCATAAAAACCTGGAGAGATAGAGAAATGTTCTTTAATAATTTAGCTTATTTCTCATGGTTTGTTCTAAATGTGAAGCCAGTCTGGCTTAAACCCTTAAACACCAGAGCTTTAGCTCCACTTCTGAACTTTTGACAAATGTAACTCTTCATTACTCGTTTTTTAAAAGTGGTATCAATGTGGTCCATGTTTACCGTGCTCGTCAGGGACCCACACTTCTCTTGGGCTGTCAGACGTGGCCCCTGCCTTACACTCTGCTGGACTTTCAGCGGGGTGACCGGATGGTTGCCTGAAGTGTGAGGCGGGTCTCCCTTGGGGGGTATATTTTGTGGATGCTCATTTACTGTGTATAAAGAACTGGGCTGAGCGATTGTGTCGTCACCCATAGAAAAAGCCTTACCTCCGGCTCCAGTAAAATGAAGCCAATTCAGTTTTCTGAGAAACGGACGATGCCACGTTGGGGTCAGTTGATAGTGATTTTTCTGAGTCTGTCTCAGCCAACGTTTCTATGGCAACTACTGTTGCAAATCCGGAGTAAGCTTGTTTGAAGTTCACACCCCTTCCACTGAAAGCAGCTCAGGAGAATCTGTCAATCAAATGTTCAAGGTGGGGGCCAGTGGGCACCCATGCTTTTACTGGGGCATCTGATTGGTTAGTTTATAGTTTTCAGTTTTCTTAAAGAATACACAATAAAAAATATCATTAAAATGTTATGATTAGCAAGAAGGTGTTCACACAATGCATCAGGGCATAACGGTTATTCTGACCAATAAAATGACTGTTCATTTCTCTATATTGGACTTTGGCTTCTTGGAGCCAGCAGGTACTTCCTGTTTAGAACATGAGCAGGGAGGGGTCACTCACTCCAGTTTTCTATATACCGTCAATGATGATGCTCAGCAGTAGTGGGCTGTTCTTCTGGGGTGGTGGGGATGAGGGTGTTGGCTCTCCAGTGGGTGGGGCCTTGTGCTGGAACTCCTTGCGCAGGTAACAGGAAGACTGTTCTCTAGCTGGGCTGGTGCTTGCATTCTCTGTGTTCCTGTAGCCCCCTGTTCTCTGGCACTGGGGGCCCCTGTGAGGGTCCTTCCGGCCCAGGTCTGGTTAGCTGACAGTGGGGTGTCCAGCAAGCTGTTTCCCTTGGTCTGCTTCTCTGCACAGGTGTCAGGGGGGCCCTGCCTGCCACTGCCTTACCTTCATCAGTGGCAGGCAGGGCCACACACACACACACACACACACCCTGTTGGACTTTTCACATTCCATCACAGGGGACGATGTGCGTATGTGAATGACGCATGCTTGACATGTGTTTGTTATTGCAGGTTGTAGGAAATGCAAATCTGTTTGACAATTATTTACAATCATTCTTGCATTTTTGGAGGTAAACAGATGTTTTTAAAGATTTCAATTCTAACTAAATACTTTTTTAGCTTCATGATCATTCTTGAAAATGCACTTTTCCAGGTTTTGGATGTGTTTTAAGTTTGAAGTGAAGATAATGAGACATCAAAGATCACACTGTTCAAAACAAGATGATTGCATTGTGAAAAAATAGCCTGCCATCCACTGTTGATTTTGCTTCCAGCTCTGTCCAAACAGCTGACACAAACAGAGGAGCTTCTGTTCATCAGTCATGCTGTTTCTCTGTGGGTTAAAATACACCAACCTATAAAACACATTCAGCTCCGGTCCCTGGCATTGCTTTGCTCCTACTCTTTCGTGTTCACCTCCATCAACTGGATTGGTTGCTGGAATAGTAAAAGCCTCCTTTTCTGCAGTAACAGAGTACACATGTACCGTTTGGGTTTCTGCATCACTGTAAATGGAAACATGTTATTCGGTTTGGTTATGATATTCAAGGATTTGACGTGATGGCTGCAGATACTGTGATACTGCTCTTTAGTTTGTTTGTGTTGTGTACCCCTTTTTGCCCTCTTGTGAGGTGATCTTTTGTTCTGTCATTAAAACAAGCTTCAGGCTTAACCATCTGTGTCCAAGCCTTCTCTACTTTTGGCTTCCTGAACTCTATCCATAACATCAAGGAAGCAATGCAACACTCGATGTTTCTTTAAACATCTGGAAAAAATGGTGCAGATTTTCTAAAGAAGCAAAAATGTTTCTTATTTTTACGGCACCCACGCTTATAATTACGCTTCACTGAATGAAGTGCTCATTAAGAACACCATGGTGCTAATTATCTGAGTATTTCCCGTGTCCAAACATGGGAAGGCTCACTTTCCCAAAATCTTTTTTTAAACAATTCTCCTTGTGTCTTTTTATTAAAAGTGCTAGTAATCTATAATTGTGTTGAGTATGCTCACGGTTTGGGGAAATTGAGAGAACTCAAGGTCAGCAGCACTTGCTGTGTCTAGCTGTATTGATGCCTTCCACCCCTGCTGTTTCTGCAGTTGATTCACTCCAGAAAAGCTGCAGGGCATCATGAAATCCCATACGTTGTAGGCATGCTATGTATTTTTTGTTTCTTGGGGGGGGGGGGCATTACCTCCCCAAAAATGGTATTTGAGATACAGCTGCTTATATGTTCCACAGTGCTTCACACTGTCATGAGATTAGCTTGCGCAGTTTGTAATGACAATGTACCACAGCGTACTTCTATAGGGATGGTATGCAGCAGCATGCCCAAACCTGGGCAGTTCTTTGGTACAAGCATGCAGGTGGTGCAAGGCAAAAACTCCAAGAGCTCAGCGTGGAGGCATGCAGCATGTCAGAGTTGTAATTGCGTACAGCGCGGACATGCCTCTCTGCATTGCTCTGATGGCTGCCTGCCTAGTCTGTGACCTTTGGGACAATGACATCAGAAGTGGCTGAGGGAGAAAACAGACACCACCGAGGCTGATTGACAATATGGACAACTGGCATCTGGACAACACAAACTGTAAATGTGGGAGATCGAGGGTGTGTTGAAGTCCTACGACCCCCATCAGCAAATATTTAATCTTCCACTTTGAAACATGTTACGTGGGGGGGGGGGTGATTCTTGTGTTTCAAATTGATTTGATTTCATTCAATTCAAGTTTAACACATGACACATTTAGACATATTTGTATTGAAATACCTTTCTAATTTATATATGTTTTAATATATTCATATTAATCTGATTTTTTAGTGAAATAACGAGATTGTTAACACCATACAGAATGACATAGTTCTCAAATGGAGAAGCTCCAACAAAAATGTGCAGATCGTTAACATTAGTAAAACTCGAAGTTGCTTCACATTGCAAAAATAAATATTCTGTCCCTCCTGGAGGGCGTTTCAGTCTGGCCACTAGGTGGAGCTCGCGCTATAGCATTACTTTGTATTCCAGAAGATTTGAGCAAAAAACAGTGCTTTAGACCAGGGGTTCACAAACCACGGCTTACCTCCACATTTGGCCCACCTCCATGAGCAATATCAAAGATAAAGTCTTTTTTACTTTCTACATCACAGATCTTTGTTTTCATTCTATAAAACTGGATTCATTTTTCGACGAAGATTTGAACTTTGTGAGTTTACTTTACTCTCTAACTTTTTTCTCATCAAGCCGCACATGACTGATCAATACATGTTTACGCAGAGCCATAATACAGTTTAGCCATTATACAGCTTTGGCGTTGCCAAATCTCGCTACACACAGCAGCAGTTGAACCGAGTATGAGGGAGAGACAGAGAGCGCTCTGACACCTTGTGCGCTCACATAGAGCAACAAGAACAAACAACATCAACACAAACACGTAAAGAAAATGAGTGATACTGTAAAAGAAGATCAATCTGGAACGATTTTACTATTATTAATAATACAAAGGCAGAATTTAAAATTTGCAGGAAAAGAATTAAAAAACCAACTCCCAAACCAACCTATATCCGGGACTGGGTCGCTGGGTCAGCAGTCTAAGCAAGGATGCACAGACTTCTCTCTCCACGGCCACTTCCTCCAGCTCTGGGGGGACCACGAGGGATTTCCAGGCCAGCCGAGGGACTTAGTCTCTCCAGCGTGTCATGGGTCTTTGCCCAGTGGGATATGCCCAGAACACCTCCTCGGGGTAGAATCCAGGAGGTATCTGGACCCCGAAATGCCCGAGAGGAAATCCTGTGGTCCCCCAAACCAGACCCCCATTGGACACTGACTGCGCCTAGAAATTCTGTCAAGTCCAGTTCATCTACACCAGACTGTCATCATGTCTTTATGGACTTTGCTCTGTGCTCTGGTGAACAGTCATGTTGGAAGAGGAAGGGGCCACTTCAAACTGTTCCAACAAGGTTGGGAGCGTGGAATTGTCCAAAATGTTGTGGTATCCTGAAGCATTTAGAGTTCCTTTCACTGGAACGAAGGGGCCAAGCCCAAGTCCTGAAAAACAAGCCCACACTATCAATCTTCCTCCACCAAGTTTCACACTCGACACAAACAACTCAGACTACTGACTGGTGCAGCTCCAACCCCCCAGTCCTGCTTGCTGCACGTACTGCTCCTTTTTTTTCTTTTTTGGAGGTTCTTGCATGACTTGGGTGTTTACATGTTATGTGAAATGTGCATCTGAATGGATGAACTTGTTTGAGTTATTATGTGAACGTATTTGTTCTGTGGGAATTCCGTGGTTTAGTTTGGGTTTTTTTGTTTGGTCAGTCCCTCTGAGAAGCCCTCGTCAGTCACACCAGTTTTAGGTTTATGATCCACAGTTGTCTTCATTTCAGTTTATTATGCTCAGCCTATATAAGTGTCTGGTTTTCAGTTTCTCTTTGTCAGGTCATGTGCTCTGCTTTGTTTTGTCTCTCCTTTGTTTCTCTATGGGTTTTGTCACCTTTCAGTTTATTTATTGAATGTTTTACTTTTCCGCCACCAAGCCTGGTCTCCAGCATTCTGGGTCCTCCACCACCACTCCTTGACAGAATGACCTGACCACGTTGGACCCAGCAGGACACTTTTTGCTGCAGTGGCAGAGTCTTCTGCCATGTCAGAGGGGTTTTCCTGCTGCCATATTCATACCATGCCATCTCCTCCCAATCCATTCCTGAGGGGAATTGCCAGGGCCATCCTTCAATCTTCCTGTTCCTTTGGAGGGTCACCGGGACTGCTCCTTTTAATGTGTCTGTTCCTGAGGAGAGTCCCCACTCATCCCCCTTGGCTGTATTTCCTGTTCCAGAAGTGGGTTGCTGGGGCTGTTCTTCATGTTTCCTGTTCGTGGGGAGAGTTGCTGGGACTGTTCCTTTTCATTCCTGTTTCTGGTAGAGGTTCTGACACCTCTCACATCTGTCTGGCTGCAGGAGATCTTGTTTGTTTTGTTCCTCCAGGTCCTCTCCTCTGTGTTTGGGCATCTGGAATCTGCCCTTTTTGGGAGGGGTACTGTGAGGATTCTGTGCTTAGGTTTTGTGACGCTTTTGTCATGTTCTATTTTCCCTGTCAGACTCACTAGGTTTAGGTTAATTATCCAAAGCTGTCTTCACTTAGTTAATCTTCCTCAGTGTCTACAAGTGTCTGGTTTTCTGTTCAACATTGTCAGGTCATCTGCTCTGCTGTCACCTTTTTTTTTTGTTCCCATGGTTTTTGTCACGTTTTAGTTTCATCATTCATTCATTCATTCATTTTCCAAACTGCTTCACGGGTCACGGGGCTGCCGGAGCCTAACCCGGCTACTCATGGGTGAAGGCAGGGGACACCCCTGGACTGGTCGCCAATCTGTTGCAGGGGCCACAATCACACACCCATACACACTCACACCTAGAGACGATTTAGAGTAACCAAAGAACCTATGAAGCATGTTTTTGGATGGTGGGAGGAAGCCGGAGTCCCTGGAGAAAACCCACACATGCACGGGGAGAACATGCAAACTCCACACAGAAAGGTCCCCATTGGTGACACAAACGTATAGCTGAGAGAATCCAGTTATTTTTCAAAATACAATATTTTTCAAAACAAAAGATTTTTGGGATTCAAAATGAAATAATTTATTTCTCCCATGGACCGGTACCGGTCCGCAGCCTGGCGGTTGGGGACCACTGCTCTACATGGTTAACTAATTACCGATATTTTAGTGCTGAACTTTTTTTTTTTTTAATCGCGTGAATCTCTTGCTTTCGTTTGAGTCTCTCTATATTTGATAATGCACACATGGAAGAGCATAACCTCGGTCATGTATGCTCACAGCATGCTCATTTGAGCTCTCACTGCTAGAAATGCTGACAGCTGATCAAGTTAATGTCAAGGTTGGCGTGTGGACACAAACGCAGACGGCAATAGAAATTAATAGTCTTTCATTTAATTTCTCGAAAGAACCAGTAGGAATACATCCAAGAAGGAACCAGAACCACCCGACAACCCGTGCAAGGGAGACGAGGGTATATAACAGGGATAGAGGATTAGGTAACACACAGGTGTGCCAGGAGGGAGGGAACACACAAGGAGGGAAGTGTCAAGTGACCTGAGAAGAAATGGTGGGCACAGGAAATACAACAAAATAAAACAGGAAGTGATGACAACGAACAACAACTAATCGACCTGGTTCCAAAACCCTACAGTACCCCCCCCCTCAAGGTGCGCCGCCTGGCGCAGGAGGAGGCTTGTCTCGGTGCCGCCGATTGAAGTCCCTGATGAGGTCAGGGTCCAGAATGCGTGAAGCAGGCTCCCAGGATCTCTCCTCAGGTCCGTACCCCTGCCAATCCACCAGGTACTGGAGACCACGACCCCGTCGCCGAACGTCCAACAGGCTGACGGACGGTGTAGGCCGGTTGACCATCGATGATGCGGGGAGGGGGTGGCGGAGAGGACGGCTGTTGCAGAGCACTCGTGACGTGTGGCTTCAACTGAGAGACATGGAAGACCGGATGGATGCGCAAGGACCTGGGCAAGCGCAGCCTGACTGCCACAGGATTGATGACCTTGACGATCTCGAAAGGTCCGATGAACCTGGGGGACAGCTTTTTGGATTCCGTCCGAAGCTTGATGTTGGAAGTGGAGAGCATGACGAACTGGCCTGGTAGATAAGCTGGTGCTGAAGTGCGATCGGCGATATGCCAACCTATTGTGGGCAACCCCTGAACACAACAGGGCCCGTGACTCGGAAAACACCTCAGTCAGGTCATGACATTCAGGCAGAACCCTGAATGGGTCAGGTGAAGGCGGCCGCCCTACTGGGACATGCGGGATCTCCCCCAGGAGGCCGAGCTGAACGCAAACAGGTGGTGTGACATTTCTCACTCCAGCCGGAGACACGGCTGGAGGGCCAGTCGATGACTGGGATGTGAGCCATTAGCCAAGGGCAACCTAATACCAGTGGGTTCTGTGGGGAGGAAAAAACGGGTGTGCTCGTGGTGATTGCCTGACACAATCAGATGAACCGGCTCAGTGACTAGTGAGACGGTGGCTAATTCTTGGCCGTTGAGGGAGACCACTCGTAAAGGACGGGGCAAAAACTCAGACTTAAGACCGACCTGTTTGGCTAGCTCGGCGTCCATGAGTTTCTGCTCTGCTCCTGAATCCACCAATGCTCTGACAGAAACTCCCCCTTTCTGGAACATAACCCGAACATCCAAAACACAGGAAGCAGGTTTTGGGATAGTGGGAGCCGGACCACGGCTCTTAAGCGCGCCCACTCTTATTGATGAGTTGGGGCAATCCCTGCAGAAATGATCCCGGCCGCCACAGTAAAGGCACTCACCTGCCGCCATCCGCCGCCGTCGCTCGGAAACTGTCAGTCTGCCCCGGCCGAGCTGCATAGGTTCCTCTGAGACTAAAGACGGGGGGTTCTGCGGAAAAAGCAGCAAAGTCAGGTGAGTCCATGATCCTGTGCTCAACAGGACTGCGTCGGGGGCGGGGTGCCACCCTGCCATGCTACTGCTTGTGGTCCTGCAGGCTATTGTCGATTCTGATGACCAGGGCGATGAGGGATTCTAAGGAAGATGGCAGCTCTAGAGGAATGAGTCTGTCCTTTAATTCCTCGGAAAGTCCCTCCACGAAAGCGTCCGTGAGCGCAGTAGTGTCCCAACCACTCGTAGAAGCCAGGGTCCGGAACTCGATGGCGTAATCAGCTACCCGTCGGTCCCGCTGTCTTAATCTCATAAGTGCCCGAGCCGCCTCTCTGCCTGGCTTAGTATGGTGAAACACCTGCTTAAACGCCTCCAGGAAGGCCGAGAGAGATGCGCAGGTGGGGGCTCCACGTTGCCACTCAGCGGTAGCCCAGGCTGCAGCTCTGCCGGTGAGGTGGGAGATCATGAAGGTGATCATGGCTTGCTCCGTGGGGTAGTGAGAGGCATGTAGCTGGAAGTGCAGCTCACACTGGGTGATGAATGCTCTGCAGTCGCCGGAGTCCCCGGAAAACCTCTCCGGGCGGGCCAGCTGTGCAGCAGAGGCGACAGGAATCCCATCCTGGACTTGCGTGGGAGGCGATGGGTGTGGAGAAGGGACGGACGGTGGATGTTGGATCCGCTCCGCCAACTGCTCAAATCGCTCACCCAACGTGGCAAGTTGATGCTCGTGATGATTTGACATCTCTAGAAAGACTTGGCGAAGGCAGGACATCTGCTCCTCTTGCTGGCGGAGTAGTGCCCGTTACATATCCACGTCTGCTGTGTCCATGTTATTGGTCGGGTGGTAATGTCAAGGTTGGCGTGTGGACACAAACGCAGACGGCAATAGAAATGAATAGTCTTTCATTTAATTTCTCAAAAGAACCAGTAGGAATACATCCAAGAAGGAACCAGAATCACCCGACAACCCGTGCAAGGGAGACGAGGGTATATAACAGGGAGAGAGGATTAGGTAACAACACACAGGTGTGCCAGGAGGGAGGGAACACACAAGGAGGGAAGTGTCAAGTGACCTGAGAAGAAATGGTGAGCACAGGAAATACAACAAAATAAAACAGGAAGTGATGACAACGAACAACAACTAATCGACCTGGTTCCAAAACCCTACAGTTAACGCTTCCCAAATTCGAACAAGAACAGTTTTACAGATTTTGGAACTTAGAACTCACAAAGGCACACTGGAATATTAGGCATACGGCTGTTGTTTGAAAAGATTTTAGGCTTTTAGGTGCGCCTCATAGTGCATAAAATACGGAATTCCAAAAGCTACACTGAATTGGTTTCAGAAATAACCAGGTAAATGTTCTGGAGTGGAAGAGTTAAAGCCCAGAGCTAAATCTCAAAAATAATTTATTTTGTTCAAAAATAATTTAGGACTATTCAGACGTGATATGTTTGCAACCTGACGGAAGTGGAGAGTTTTTTAAAGAAGAGAGCCAGAGTGTGCAGATGTACAAGACTGATCGAGACTTATTCACACAGACTTAGTGCTGCAACTGCAGCCACAATTATTGAAATTATTTTGTCTCTTTTCACTTTGACATTGAGGGTTTTTTCCATGAAATTTTGGTGTGAAAAAAATACACATTTTATTGATCATGAGTGATTTGTGAAGGCAAGAAAATGGTAAAACATCCAATGAAGGGTAAACCATCTCCTTCTTCCAAACTAGCTCTGAGCCCTTTGAACTGTCATCAAAATGTGGGCTCAGATAACCTTTGGTGGAAAGTAATTTATGCAGCTAATGTTAGCAGCCTCATCCT
Source organism: Oryzias woworae (assembly GCA_016861445.1). Classification (NCBI taxonomy): domain Eukaryota; kingdom Metazoa; phylum Chordata; class Actinopteri; order Beloniformes; family Adrianichthyidae; genus Oryzias; species Oryzias woworae. The sequence continues at coordinate 179,297 of BOLG01000180.1, forward strand.
TATGAATGCCATTAGCTCACAGCTTAAGTTTGGATTAGCCTTGGAACATGGGCTTACTAGTAGGTGAGCATCCTCACGTCATAAATCAGTCCTACTAACGACCACAACTGGAACAGTGTTGCACCACTTCACTGCTGACAGAAATGACAAAATACTACAGCAAGACCAGGTTCCTGTCTAACGACATTAACAACAATTTCCAAAAATACTTCTTTTATTTGTTTGTTCAGATAGTCATCTCAGTACTCCACCTAGATCAGGAATAAGTTCTGGAATTTAGGAGCAGTTCTGGAAGTCAGGCCTGGGAAAAAAGCTTGTGGCAGAGATCAGGCTATTCCAGGTCAAGCATGGTGTACAACAAATGGGTCACATTAGCTTACAATTTTGATGACTTTGCTGCACTAATGCTCAAAAGTATTTGATGGAGTTGAGCGGAAATTGTAGGGTGGAGGACATGACAGCCAGATGACTACTGGAAGCAGCATTTAGACATACAACATGATGAGTGTTATGATATACTGGTTATACTTAGGATTAATCAGGACTTGGTATTCTCATGTGACCACCATAAGAAACAGTCCTGGAGGAGACAGGAAAGGCAGTTCAACTCAATCAAATTTACCTGGTGATATAATACCATGAGGACAAGCTAATGTGCATGGGTTGTCTAAGAAGCCTTAGTGAGACGGAGACTTGTTACACCAGAAAGTAGGTCTGTTTTTATCATCAGAATTTGTTTTTAGGGCAAAAATGTAGTCATGCAAAGAGACAGGTGAAAAAAGAAGATAGGTTCTTAAACTTTTAGTGACACAGTTAGCACTATCGTTTAGAATTTAACATTTCATAACAACTGCCATGCTAGTTTTGAATTTTTCATAAAAATATTTCCAAAAAAGATTTTAAAATAAAGGTATAAATTCTCACTTATTTATTTTTTAAATAAACTCTTTTCTGCTTTTATTTGATGCAGTTTTTCAGCAGCAGGCCATCCATGGCCTTCCAGAGCAGCAGAAGCAGAAGCTGAAGCAGGGAGGAGGAGGACCCATCCCCTGTCAGAATTGCAGGAAGCCCTGCAAAGGGGAGGCTCTGCGCGTTCAGAACAAACACTTCCACATAAAGTGCTTCATCTGCAAAGGTATGTAGCACTTAGATCTTAACTTCACAGACTCATGTGAAGCTGGCTATATGTTCATATCCAAGACACATCATGTGACAGAAGACGAAATAAGTAAATATCTTGGAGCAAAAGAGAGAGAAAAAAGAAAAACGTTCAACCTAAGGATGTATATTTTAAAGCATAAAACAACAATCTCATGGTTTTTACATCTCAGAAGTATTAACAACATCAACATGTGGCACATTACACTAAATTACTTTGTTGGAAAATATTTATCAAACTAAACAGAACACCAGAGCTGGCCAAGGATATGGTTGTCAGAAAAATGGAATAGTTGGAGAAATTCTTTGTCACAGTAGTCTGAGTAAAAAGAAGTACTAATCAATAAGTGAGCAGGTCGGACAATGATCAAAGGATTAGCGGTTCGATCCCCGCTCCTCCCAGTCAACTCAGTCAACACTGCCTTCAGTGTGGCTCTATTTATTCTATTTATTGTAGTTAATAAACTCCATTGTCTCATGCTTATGACATCCCTGCTGGTGAAGGTTGGTGGCATTATTACAGTATATCTATGTCTACATTTTACATATCACTAAAGTAATGTTAAAAAATAAAAATAGAGACATGCAAATGGTTGCTCAGTGCCCGATTGTTTTAATTGCCGAGCTGTTTTTTCTTTTGCTGACGTTGCACTGACTTTGTTAAATCGATGTTTCGTGACTTGACTGGAATGCCTGTGTGTTTGTGACAGTCATCCAACAGTTGAAATTCATATTCAAAGCAAAGACAAATCATATCCAGAACCGGCATATCAAATGTAAAACGAAACATTTTTTGCAAAGTTGTGCACAAACTATTCATTTGTGCAGAATTTTGTCTTTGTGCATGTTTCTTTTAGACAGATTCCTTATCCCATCCATATAAACATATGAATGCGCATATATGCCTCTGTAGTGAAATGTGAACTCAGCCTGACACCTCAAGGTCAAAACACAGAGCATGACGGTGTCAAAAGAAACAGAAAAAATCTATAGCAAGAACTGCCATGCAGGTGGTTTATCAAAATAGATAAATAAACAATAATATATTTAGTTAAAACCAAATAGATTTTCAAATGACCAAGTTCATATAATCTAAGACTACAAAAACACTGTGTGTTCTGTTTGACATTTTTGTATACAGTGTTCCCTCAAGTGGGATACATTCCATTAATAACCTGCAATAGGTGAGTTTTGCAAAGTAGGATTTTGTGTTTTGGATTTAGTGTTTTAATGCTGTAAAACTCCTCACAGACATGATTATTTTTACTTGTTTCTCTCTTGTTTAACTCTTAAAGTATAAATCCTCATAGAAAACCAGTCCAGTGTTATAGAACAAAGATTTGATCGTGACGGTTAAGAATTATATGACTCTGGAAAGCTGTACTTGGTGCGTCTCTGTACAGGAGAAACAGAATGGACAGGATTGATTTATAAGGTCAACAGCCAATCAGGATGCAGAACAGTGTGCTGTGGGAAAAAAACATACAAAGTTGCGTGAAAACACATCAGTGAAACAGTGAGACTGCAAAAAGTGACCTGCGATAAAGCAAAGGAATGTTGTACTTCATGTTGTCCTTTAGCTTTGAATAAATCAGAACCTTAATTTTATTCTATTAATGTCCCAAAGCACAAATAGGCTTCTATCAAGACAGTACTATTGATCATAAGTCCCTGTACGCATTTGTTAATATCAGGCCATTATTGAACACTGAAAAACAGAAGATCTTTACTCAGTCATCTTCCTAATACTACTGACAGGTGTGAAATTTGTTTTCATGTGGAGGATGGTGGGTATTTCTTGTGCATGTATCTCTGCATGGGTCAGTGCACAAGTTAGAAGCTTGAAATGTGATAATGCTGTGTAGATGTGTGTGTGACTGTGGGTCCGTTTTTTTTCTCCATTCTTTCTTTCCTCATGAAACCATAGTGTGTGCTTGTGACCCATCCATGAGCCTTGTGTCAGACTGCTGTTGTTTTCAACAAACACAAGAGTTGCTAAGCAACCACAGAGGTCACTACAGTGTAGAAAGCTTGGTGGAGTTAAATCTGACCCGCAGACGTGCTGTCTGTGGATCCACACCCTCCTACTCTCCTTTTTGTTAAGAGTGAAAGAGCAGCGTGTGCAAAGCCCTGATTTATTAAAGATGAAAGCCTGACATGTCCAACAAAGCAAGGACAACTTTGGTGGAGCAACAAGATTCACACTCGCTGTTAGTTTAAAGAATCATGGATTTATTTGTTTAGATTTATGTTTCAGCTGATCTAAGGCTTTCTGAAAGTCTGTTCCAGATCTGTGGAGCATAGAATCTGAATGCAGATTCTCCATGTTTAGTTTGGACTCTAGGAACTGACAAAAGACTGGATCCAAATTACTGGAGAGGTCTGGGTATATACTGGGTCAGGAGGGCGGTCGTGTATTTTGGTGTTAAACCATTCAAAGCTTTATAAACCATGAACAGAACTTTAAGGTCTATCCTCTGGCAGACCAACAGGTTCTCACTCCCGACTTCTCATATATTGACGGATGGGCAAGGACCCTCTGCTGCACTTTTGACGCTTTCGGTGTCCCCAACTCGTCGTTTCTTGACGTGCTGTGCTCTAGAATTGTACCATGGCTTATTTTCTTTAGGTCATGTGACCAACAAGTTTCCCAGCGGCCAGAAAAAAAGGTGGATCTCCTTTCTGTTTAGTAGGAAATAACTACATTTTCAGATTTAGAGACACTTCAGCTCTATTTTGTTTACTTTTTGAGCAAGAAATAGACACCTATTTTCAACTTTATGCATTTTGTTTAGTAGTCGAGTCCTAGTTGTTTTGTTTCGACGTACATTTTTTCAGGTTTTTTAGTCAAATCATAGCATTTAGTCTGTTGCTATGGCGGTTGCTAAGGACGCCGTCAGGAACCCGGAGATTACTGCTCTTGTGTCATGGTTTGATGCTCCACAAGCCAGAGCACAATACCTGACAATACCTAATTAATTTTGCAATTAAAAGGAATTGCTTTACACAGCCATGCGGCGGAAGTAACATGACAGACACTTTTCTTGGGGGGAATCACTATTTTCAGATTTTGCTTCATTTTGATCACTTTTCTTGTGAGAAATGAACACTGGATGTTTACCACATGCATTAGTTTGTTTGACATGTTCTGTCAAACAACGACTCGAAAGAAAAGCTTTGTGTGTGTGTGTGCGTGTGTGTCTGTGTGTGTGGGGGGGGGTTTCTTGTTGATTTATTTTTAAACAGAAAGATGTAGACATTTGTAAGTATTTCAAACATGTTTTTACTAAAGAAAGGAGAGAAAAATAATGTGTCTAAAAGTATGTTTCCATGTTGTTGCTACAGTTTTATTTTTTTAATTACTTATCGTGTTTTTGTTGCAGTCTTAAACACAGTACGCTCCCATACTTAGTCCTATATATTTATGTGAAAGAAGAAAAAAAATTGATATTAATGCATTTCATGCCAGATAAAAAAAACTGATAACACTTATAATCAACGATTTGTGGCTTGATTATTCAAATAATTATGACAAATCTATAATACAAGTATAAAGTATAAATAGTAGGAACTGATATAACAGTATAATAGTAGGAATCCAATATAAAACAAACTGATATTCTGTTTAACTTCTATTTAATATAATTCTTTGTGTTTAAATGTTTATAATTGTGTTCTTCTATTATAGTAAATTATAAATGTATGCATGTTTTGCATTTTTTTTTAAATTTTTCTAACAACAAATAAAAAGTATTAACTCAACAACAATAATAATATTGAAAAGGAAAGGTCATCTGGTCATCAGAGGTGTCTTTAGGGTTTATTTGTTTGTGTGTGTGCCATGTATAGAATAGAATGGAAATAGAATAAAATAGAACAGAACAGAATAATAGCTGAGAATTGTCCTTCATAATGTTTCTGGTTCTGTTGAGGCAGATGGAGGTTAATGATGGCAGAGGGCAGCCAGTGACATTTTGTGCAGAGATGGTCACTTTCTGCAGTCTCTTCCTGTCAGGTTCTGTGCAGCTGGAGCTCCAAACGGACACAGCGTGGGTCAGCATTCTCTTGATGGTGGAGCGATAGAATTTTACCAGCAGGTTTTGGTGGAGCTGCTGCTCCCTAAAAACCCTCAGGAAGTGTAGCTGCTGCTGAGCCTCTTTGACCAGAGCAGAGGTGTTGGATGTTGCAGAGATGATGCAGAGATGCGGACTCGGAGGAATTTAATGGACTCCACCTGCTCCACCTGTTCGCTGTAGATGTGCAGCGGCGCTCTGTTCCACAGCAAGTCCAAGATGAGTTCCTTAGTGTTGGAGATGTTCGAATCCAGGTGAAGTGCACTCCACTCTCCAAGTTCCAGGACTTCATCCCTGTACTGTAGGTCGCATTGTTCTCCTTGGTTAACCGCTCCACCACTGTTGTGTCATCAGTGAATTTAACAGTAATGTTCTCCAGGTTGCTGGTACTGCATTCATCCCACGACAATAAATGCAAACAATAAATTCATGAATAAGTCATTCAAAGTAAAAGTCCAACAATGAAAGACAATATCTGCATTTACATGGACATGAGTAATCAGAATAAACGCCTGATTAGAAAAATGCGTCATGGAAACACGCCAGTCAAAGTACTCTGACTTAATATGACAATTTATCCTGATTGTGTCATTGCTACACTGGTTTTTATGATCTGATCTGATTTTAGGAGCTTTGAAGCGCCAACAGAACCAGCCGGCTGCTCTCCTGGGAGGACCGTTGCTAAGTAGAGGAGTAGCTTTTGAATGTGGAGATGCCGCTCTGAGCAGTCCTGAGAAACCGTGCTAACAATCATGTGAATTCGTGTTGCCAAACTTGTCCAGACAGCATAAAGGCGGATCTTAATCCCAAGTCTTTACACATATACACTCATTGCTGCATTGCCCGCATGGATTTAAAGTGCATCCAAGCCTAAATGTTTGTTAGCACGTATTAACAAAACTTTAATCTTTCCTCTGAGTCCATCCACCCAAGAAAAAAGCACTGGCCGCACAGATTTAGAAAATTATGAGCAGTCACTTAAAAATAATAATAAAAGCACGCTTAGATCATCTCGCTCTATACCGCAGCTTTATTTGTTTACAACCGGACTGTTACTACTTCTACAGCTGTTTCCAGTATTATAGATAGAAATCATTTCAACATACGCAGAACTAACGACTGAACGTGTGGTGGATGTAAACGTTTGTTTACTCACAGCTCAGTTTCAATCTGATCTCTGATCTGTTTAAAGACATTTGCTCTTGTAACCGCAGCTACCGAGTTTCAGTGAGCTCCAGGTTACACTTCATGTTACCATGCTTAAATACTAATTATCTTATGACTAATAGTAACACTTATATCATTACTCAATTGAAAAAAGTAAAATTCTACATACCACATGGAACACGGCGCCCATTCAAGTCACTCCATTAGTCTCCCCTGGTAAAAATAGATTAAAAAACTCTTTTTTTTTTAACTAAAGGCCATCACAATATGAGACTTTAGAACTGTTTTAATACAATAAATTGTATTAAATACACTCATTTTAAAGGCAGATTGTCAGGGTTGAAGTGCGGAGACAGAAGCAGACAGAACTCATAAATGCAATGTCTCATTTATTTGAAACACTTACTCGAAACATAGCCCACGGGTCCTAGAAGCAACAAAAACCACCCGACAACTGGTGCAGGGGAGACGAAGACTTATAACTAGGAGGAAGGGATGAGGTAAGTGGAAACAGGTGTGCCAATCAAGGAGGGAGAGAACACACACTAGGAGGAGAACACAGGAAGTACAACCAACAACAAAATAAAACAGGAAGTGGAAATCAAAACACAACTCCAACAATTAAGCAGGGTCCAAAACCCCACACATATGTACACTACACATTTCTGTTTCTTTGCCTCCAGACTTGCTTCACCGGGTAAAACTAATCTTCGGTCCCGATACTTTGGCTGCATTCTAAAAATGTACAAAGCACAAAATCAAAAAGGATGCAAAGAAAAAAATGTTCAAAACAACAGTTTTTGCTCATCACTATAAAAGATAACTTAATGTACAAAGTATTATAAGCAAGCTGGTCAATTGTTATCTTCTACTTTTATTTTTTTATTCTAAAAATACATAGAATAAAGTCCAGCGACTAAGAAAGCAGAAATGCTGGTGGGAACGTAGACGATCGTGATGGCCTGTGTGGGATTTATCAAAGTGACTGTAAAAAAACAGTATTTTCAAAGGCACTGCAAAGCCTTACACAGTTTATATTTAGGTTACAAATCAGGACATGTCTTATAGTTTTACAGATGAGATGGGACGGATTTGTATGTAAATGAGACACACAATCCAAGAATTGTGCACGCACAAACCTATAGTTACGCACAAATCAAGGATTACACATGCACAAGTCCAAGTGATACTTATTTCTCTCCATAGTCTCTCTCCAAAAACACACACTGCAGCCAGGAGTAATTGGTGAGTCTCGCTTCAGGGCATACTAGACAAATCCTATTAATGAAGGAATCAAAGGTTTTTTGTTTAGTTGGATTTAATAAGTCAGTTTTAAAATCACCAAATATAAATGTTGGTTTTGCATTCTTTGTGAAAAACAGTTTCTCCATCCAGTCAAGAAAAGTATTCATATTCACACCAGGAGGCTGATATATACAGGTATAAATCACAGAATTTCCACAGTTAAGACATTTTTTTATTTCATCTTTACCAATGACATGTTCCTAAGTAACATATATTGTAATGTTTTGTGTATATGTAGTGCAAATCCACCTCCCACTTTATTATTTCTGTTTATATATTCCTGGTTATAATCCTCCATTTCAAAATGAACTTCTTAGTCATCATAAACCATGTTTCTGAAATGGCAATAATACTTCATGGGTGGGTACAACGTTGCAAGAATTCTTTTATAGAATTGTAATTTGTACACAAACTCCTGCTGTTGCTGTGTATCATTGAAAGTTTGCCTTCTATATTTAAAATAATGTCAACGTGTTCTTGTGAGTAATATGCACAACTTTTGTTGATGGAGACAAGAACATTTCTATCAGGATCTATCTAATCTCCTGAATTCTGAGTTGTAGTCCAGATACTCAAAGGTTTCCAGTTCCATTTGCTCCAATTCTGAGATTTTCAGTAGCAGATCATCTCCTTATTGTGTCGGTATATTTGAAGTTCTGTTAATGGAGTAAATGTGGAAAGGCAGGTACAGGTATTAGTGAACCATTTTTTTTGGCTTCTTCTGGAGTTCCATTTAATTTAATGAAGACTTTACAATTTGACACCCAGGTTTGTTGTATTTGTTGCTACTTTTTTTGAATACCTTGCTTTTTTGGCAATTCAGTCCAGAATCGAGAAGTTCATTAAACAAGTCGTCGTGGTAGTTTTTCTTAAGGAGTTATAATCTGACATCATCTGCAGTTGTTTTTGCAAAAGAAAATAACTTCAAAGTTGAAATCCGACACAGAGTTGACGGCAATTAAGACAATATTCAACAGTTATAGCAATATAGAGCAGGTTTCCACATCTGAAAACAATCATTTACATAAGTCAGTATAAAAATAAAAAAATATATGCAGATTATTTTTATCAGAAAGACTCTTAGTCATGACTCACACTTTAGTCCAAGTCAAGTGATTTGATTAGATCCTTTTTCCTGCTGTCTGATCAACAGCCGTCCTTCTGGTTTGAACAGAGTTTATTAAATTCTCCTTGTTGTTATGACTGCAGACTTTGTTTGTCAGGTTCATTGTCCTTCAGCTGATGTCACAGCAAGTAAGTTCAGCTTGAGTTGTCTGCAGGTCAGAGCTGCTGAAAATCAGTTCAAAGTTGAAGTAAAAGACAGTGGTAGATCTTTTTCTTTAATATCATATTTGACTTTTATTTTTGAATCAACAAGAGGCTCAGACGTCCATGACCACACACTTCTCAAAGTCTTTCATGGCTGTAATGATCTTGGACACCAGTTGACCCAGTGGTTCAACCGCTCTGGATCTGTTTTTACCGCTTCAGGAGCCTGGCGTGCTTTGCCAGTCCAGCATTATAATTTGAGTGATGGTCAATAACATAAACAGAAGATCTTTTCAAGCTTTTCCTTTGCTTCATTATTGCTATCTTGTGGTTTTTTTTTTTTTTTTTGACATTTCTTGCTCTTTCTCGCTGGAATTTTTCCACAAATTGCGTCAGAGGTGTTAGCTTAGCATTTAGCTTAGCATCTAGCTCCAACAGTGGAGTTAGTTTAGCTTGAATGTCAGCAAGTGCAATTCTGAGCTCTGCAAGGTCAGATGTTTCTTGGTTTTTCTTCTGTGCCATGTTCAGCTCTCTATATTGCAGAATTACTGTTTTTTTTTGCATTAATTATGTAATGATTCAACATTAAAGTCACTTCTATCAGGATAGCTGTAGACACACGTCCTCTCTCCTGACCCCAAAACTGTGATTGTTTTCTGTATTTTTGGCACGGTCCTACTGTCTTCATCTGTTCCTTCTGCTCCTCTGTCCTTCAGTGTGTGGTGGTGAGCTGGCTCAGGGAGGCTTCTTTGTTCGCCAGGGGGAATACATCTGCACTCTGGACTACCAGCGGCTGTACGGGACCCGCTGCTTCAGCTGTCAAGACTTTATCGAGGGCGAAGTAGTGTCGGCACTCGGGAAGACCTACCACCCTTCCTGCTTTGTCTGCTCCTCGTGCAAGTAAGAGCATGCAGGGAGCAGAATCTAGCATCTGTCAGTTAGTCGCTGTCCATCCAAGGACCAGCCTTGAGATATTCACTCAGAGGTTGAGGAAACATTTTAAACAACAATAATTCTGCATGTTAAGAAAACTACCCAAAATTGGAAATCCATCGTGGCTTGAACTTTCCCTCAGCAGCTCCATTTGGTGGCGTGTTGGAGGATTGGTTCATGAGTTTCAGTGAAAAGGATGTTCCTCCATGTGATGCAGCTCAAACAAGCCGGAAAACACACAAACGTTTAAAAGTTACACACAAAAACTGCTAAATCTCTACAGCTGCAAAAGTAATTTTTCTTTAAACTTGGTTATAAACTTCCAAGAAAAAAAACTTTGTTGAAGTAAAAATTTAAATAACCACTTTTTTACAACACATGAAGACGTCCCCTGTACCCCCGTGTGCAGTTATAAATAGTGAATTACATTTGCTTACATAATGCTTTACTACCTTCCTTGATGCCCAAAGTGCTTTACAGTCACAGTCCCATTCACCCATATACCCACCACACATTCACACGCTGCTGAGCACCAATCTCTAACCACCAGGAGCTATGTGGGATTCAGTCTCTTGCCCAAAAGGACTCTTTGATGGACAAAATGGACAATAAAAAAACGACTATGTGACTAATTGTAAATAAACTCTGGACGTATCTTAAAAAAATCAGAAACTGTGATTTAAAAGGGCTGTGTCTTGAGGGAACTTTTAAAAGTCTTGGTAAATTGACTTTTACCAGAATGCAACCCCCTCTTTTAGAGCCATGCACCATCCAGCTGTTCCTCTGACAGGATACCTCCTCCTGGAAAGGTTTGTCAGTTTGTTTAGGGATTAATGACAGTAAAAAAAAGCCATATTTTTAGCTTGTTAAAAATGATGAAGAAGACTATTTTTTTATGCATTAAAGGAAAACCTGTTATGAAAGAAAAAGTTGTAGGATACGTGCATGTGCAACTACAGAGATACAAATGAAGGAACATATCTTTCTCACTTCTTTCAGTGAATGTGCTAGCTTCTACCCGCAGCTCTTGATGTCCGTGCTAGAAAAATAACAAGAGTGAGCCCTGTCCTCCTGCTACTGGATGTGTTGTGGACCCTGTTGGATATTACAATGTTTGTATTGACAGTGTTGGGTTGTAACGAAGAGGCAGAGGCGTTTGGATCCATGAGCAACTGGGTTTAATGATCATCAGAACAGGCAGGAGTCAAATACATGGAGCGAGTCAGAGAGACAAAGAAACAGGCAATGGTCAGACACGGTGAGGCAAACAGAAAAATAATGCTCAGGAATTCATGCAGGACAATCAAGACTTTGAATGGAGCAGAGGTCTGAGCGTGAATATATACAGAGTGGTGATGATGACAATAAGAAGCAGCTGCTGAGGAAGTGAGTCAGAGAGCAAGGCCTGATGGGAGTTGGAATGAGGAAGCAGCTGGGATCAGTACTTTGGCGAGTGCTCCTGCTGGTGATTGGAGGTGGAGCTGGATAGTTGATTCCTGACATGGGTATATTCATTTTTAAAACAGTAATTTAATTACTTTAGTTTTTGGAAAAAAATACAATAAATTACTTTACTTATTACCTATTTAAAAAAGTAATATACCACTTGTTATTTTACTTTTTCCTACAAAATCTCAAGAGAAAAGCTTGCACAAACAAAATCCCCCTGTCTTTCATTTACCTTTATTCTTAAATCAATAACCTTGTGCAAAGTATGAACACAGTTCATGGCATAAAGTGGCTAAATTAGAATTCAATTCAATTTTATTTCTTTAGCCCAATATCACAGCTATAGCCGTCTCATTGGACTGACATCAGTGTTTGCAAATTCAGACAGCAGGGTGAAAAATGACACAAAAGTAAGTTAACACATGTGGTCTGTGCCGCATTGCTGAAATTCAGGTGAAGATGAATCACAACATGGCGGCGCGCATGGACACAGCCGCTCAGAGATCTACCTTTCGGTATGTTGTTTGGATGTCTTTGTATGTATCGTCACTCTTTTGGTTGGGCGAACAACATCTACAGCCGGCACAAGCTCCTGAAGATTATGGAGCAAACAAGCTTTTACAGCCAACTTTTTACACTTTGACGACATTGTAATGGTCATAGCCAGGACACTGGGCTATGACGCTGTGGGGAAGGCAGAAGCGGGGCAGGTGTGCTGGTGAAGCTACACCAGAACAAGCCACCGCTCCCCAGCATTTTCCTTGCCAACAAAATGGATGAACTGAAGCTTCAAGTGGCAACGAACAGACTCATGAAAGACTGTTGCGTTATGTGTTTCTCCAAAACCTGGCTTGCGGGCCGAACTGGACACCGCCATGACTGGAGCGGGGAAAGAGCAAAGGGGGGTGGCACATAGGTCAACAACAGCTGGATATGAACTCTAAGACTGTTGACAGTCACTGTTCACCGGACCTAGAGAACATGACAGTCAAATGCAGACCCTTTTACCTTCAGAGGGAGTTTACTGTTGTCATAGCAACAGCTGTGCCACAAGGAGCACACTGCTATGCTGTTTGTGAGTGGTAAATTGGTAAAGAGGTCTGTAAGGGTGCGATACTATGACTAGTGGTCAGAAGAACTAGATTCAGAGATTAAGAGTAAAATCTGTCTAATACAAGAGGCTCTCAGCTCATCTCAGCTGTTTGCTCAGCTGTTGGACAGTATATGTAAAAAAAAAAAATCCCCACCAAACAAGAGCCCCCTACCGGCCCGGCGGAGGGATGTGTCTCTTCAACATGCTGTGGAGCCTGACCAGGCTCAGCCAATGTTGGAATTTTGGAGGCCCGGTGACTGAAGGCAAGGAACAGAACTCGCACCGTAGAAACACAGACACCCCCATGCTCAAATAGGATGTGATCCCCCCGCTCATGGTTTTGCTAGAGAAATAAAGGATCCCTCTCCCCACAGCTGCCGGGCACAGGAGGCCCGCATCCAAGAGACTCGGCTGCCATTGATGAAGGCCTTGTTTCCTCTGCCAGGGATGGGGTAGGGGACAGAAGATCAGGGCCCACCTTCCTTCTGTAATGTGTGTGTGTGTTGGGGTGTATCTGTTGAGGCGTAAAGGGTGTGTGTAATAAAGGGTGCAGTTACAATTGGTGAGTAGGGCACTGAGAGGACACCTCCTGATTGCTCACAGTGATGTCCAATCACCTTCTCACCAAGGGGCCCTAAATGTCCAGAACAGGGCAGATCTTTAAAACCAGATCGGCTCCTCAAAGCGGAGCCATTTATTTCTAAGTGCCAACCTTTACCGTGATTACAAATCTTAATCTTTTTTCTTTTTGTTTCACTTTAAATGTGTTTAAAAGGAAAAAGCTAAAAATGTATGTAGTTCAAAGTTGAATTGTAAATAGCTGTTTTTTGTTTTTATTATTCACTTTGTAGATTTTATCTGGAGGGAATAAATTAGCATATTGATGAAATACACTGAATAAAGACAACATTTTTTCATTTGTTATTCATTTTGTGTATAATTTTACATAGAGAATAATTGAATTAAGCAACAAAACAACCTAGAGAGCCATTTGGTAGCCGAAAAAGCCTGCTCTTTTTAGTAAGTCCATCCACTAAAATGACTGAAGAGCCCGAAAGCCCATCACTAGACAACAGAACATTGTGCTTTCTTTGGGGACATGTTGTCCAAAAATGTGAACATTGACAAGATTAGAAAGTGTGCTCTAAAGTTGAGTTGCGAATAACCAGTGGTGCAGAATGACTCGCTTTTTATATCCCCTTGAGGTACCGGGCAGCCTGTGGACAGCAGCACTTGATATGGACAGCTGTCATCCGGAGACATTTACACATTGTCTAATCAGAGCTGCTGCCGACTGGCGACCCGGCTGCCGTCGCCCAGCCGTCGCCCATTTTCATAATCATGTAATACCTGCCTGACGCCGCCATCTGCATTCATGATCGTGCTAATGATCTGTTAAAAAACGGGCGGCAGCAGCTGTAACCAACATGCAAACAAGACCAGGGGTCATAACACTAATCTTGAACATTCTGCCAATGCCCCCAATGGTGCAGTGGCAGTTGAATTGATGATCGTAGCATTAGACCAACGCATCCGGTGCTGCGCACACCCAGCAGCAAGAATGCTCCAGGTACACAAGCAGGACGGTGCTTTCATTTATTCTGTGTCTGATGCAGATGTTAAACTGATAACTGCAGAAGTTGTTTGTTTTGGGTCTGTTTTAAAAATATAGGTTTGAATACATTTTAAGCCAGATTTTACATCTCTAAGCACTTTGATAGAAATGGTCACAAATGTATAAAAAAAGATGTTTCTGTAGCGTTAGTCACAAATGTGCATTTGCAGTCGTCTCATCATCTCATCTTGTGTTTTCTTGCAGACAAAAATTTCCAGCTGGAGGCCGAGTGACGTTCAATGGAAAGGAGTGTATCTGTCAGAAGTGTTCGGAGCCATTGCCTGCTAACAGCCCCGCCCCCATACAGGCTGTCCACAGTCAGTCCCTCATTTTGCAGCCCTTATTAAAAAAATTATCTTAAAGCAGCTTTCATGCCTTTGCTGATAGCAGTTGATCTTGCTCTTTACAGACTGCTGCGGCTGCGGGAAGGAGTTTAAGAACGAGCAGTCTCTTGTTGCTTTGGACAAGCACTGGCACCTGGGTTGTTTCAAGTGTAAAGTGTGCAACAAGGTGCTCAATGCAGAGTATATTAGCAAGTAAGTCTGTCTCAATTCAAAGATGGAGCTTCTTTGATCTTTAGGTTTTATGTGATTGTAATTTTGAGGTAACTAAAAAACAAGGCTTCAGTTCTTGTCATGATAACGGGGCTAAGCGTAGCAGACCCAAAAGCCGTAACCGGGAAGGATCACGGAATGCAGATTGAGAGGTGGATAATTCTGTTATTCTCCGGTGGATTTCTGGTGACTCGAAGTTGCAGCGGAGCTGCAAGAAATGAAGTTTTGAGGTCGAGCAGAGGACCAGAGGTGGGGGAAGAAGGTGTGGGATGAGGTGCAGAGAGGTGAGTAGGGTGGCGTGGGTACGTGGCGTGGCTGCAGGCGGGGTTCCAGTGTGGATCAGAGCTGCAGTGGTATAGAGTTGGACACAGGTCGATAGTTAGATGAGGGGGATGATGATGATCGTGGAGACAGGAGGAAGCAGTGAGTGGCAGCTCAAAACAAGAGACGATAACAAGCGATAATAGATTACGTGACCAAAGAACGGCACCAGTTAAAGTGAATTGTGGAGATGGCGCCTGGAGATAGGAAAATATCAGTCAGTTGAGTCCAATCAGGAGATACAACAGGAACCTGGCAGCACCAGGACAGTTCTATTCTTATTTGGGAATTTCTGCTGGGGGATTTTCAGATTAAAGCTGTCATAAGAATTTAAGAACATAACAATGTTCATTTAGTTTTGTGTTTAATCAGCTAAAAGTTCCCACAAAAAAGCCAAGCATTTTTTATTTCTGTCTGAGATAACTGGTTTCTTTATTTTTTATCCCATTTAAAGTCATTTTTTCCTAAATATTTTTTCAGTCTTTTCCTTGCTAAATCATTCTACATGGTCAGCTAGCATACTGTTTTGTGGACAGAGCTTTTCTGGGATTTGAGCTCACACTGTAGGTCATAAGGTAAACATCAGGCAGTCCACACTTTTGCAAAAAAAATTAGTTTTACAGCTGGATTGCCTTCAATTACCAGGTTTACATTCAGCTGAGCTTTCACATCTGCCAGAGGAGGTGGAAACAGACTCCAAACAGTCTGATGTTAAAGAACCCTTGAATTGAAGAATTTAACAGATGAAAAATAATAAGGAAGAGATTATCTGACAAAAATGGAGAAAAATAAATGTGCTTAAATTGGCAGTCTTCTCACGCACTGTTTTCTTTGTCAGCTAAAGCATGCAGGACTGTGTATGGTCTGTCTTCTTCATGATAAAAACACGTGCAATGCTGTTTCTGACACTGCGTTCCCCTTTGTGCCTACAGAGATGGAATACCCTACTGTGAGACAGATTACCATGCCATGTTTGGCATCAAGTGTGAGAGCTGTAGGAACTATATCACTGGGAAAGTCTTGGAGGTAAGGTTCACACTAGGGATGTCCCGATCAGAAGTCTTTTGATAGTCATAGTGATACTGAGTCTCAATCTAATACTTTTGTAGAACTATAAGCAAAAGAAAACATTTTATTAATGGATCCAGGTTGGTCAGCATGTTCAATCTCAGACTGAAATAAACCAGAATTCTCCAGAAAAACAACAAAGTTCAGACCTTCACAGCAGCAACAGGCTAAACTACTAGAAGAAATTCAGAGAATTTGCTTTTTCTTCCTACATTATTTTGACAGAGTTCTTTGCAGTGAAAACTAAACACATAAAAATAAGATGACCAAGCCAGCAGATTTCACATAATAGACAATGCAAGTTTATCATTCACCACACACAGAGCTTACCATCACTGCAATCAAGACTGCTCTCTATCCCTCAACTGTCAACGGTTTTCCTCCTTATAAAGGCTTAGCCTCTCTCACAGGCTAATTAACCAAACATTTATGAAACAAAGTCCTGCCTTTCAACCTTGGGAACTTTTCAACATAACCACGAAAAGTAGGAATAATTAAATATTAGTTTAACTTATGAAATACAAAAATGTGTTTGAGACAAAATCATTAGACAGAAAAACATGAAAAAAACCCAACAATTCTGACATATGCAGGCATTTCCCGTTTCCTGTTGTAGCTGGAAACAAATTGGTGATGTGTACAATGCTCTGGTTGGAATGTTTGTGGATGGATGCCTACATGGTGAGGATGACTCTATTTAAAACTAAGTGTACACCCTTAGAATTAAAATTGGGCTGTTATGTTGGAATAAAATGTGAACGTTGTGTTTGCCTGGGTGTCTGCATGTGTCCGGTGCAACTGTTAACAGACTGGGAAATGACAGGAAAAAAAGCTGAGGCTGGTGTTCTGGTGCTGTTCTGCAACATGTGGTGCTGCTTGTTCTGTAAACTTCTAAACAATTAGAATTTATTTGTAGAATTAAGGCTTTGCTTTCGAATGGAACTGATCGAGCAGTTTAGTGTTGTGTTTAAATCCTTTTCTCTTTCGAAACTTGAAAGCTTTTCAGTTTAGTTTGTAATATATCTGCCTTTTTTAGTTTTCTGAAAAAATCCAGTTGCATCTGTTCCTTCAGTACATCTGTTATGTTTAAAGAGAAGTAACACAGAGTGTTCAAATGTGACAGATATTGGTAATTGGTTTATACAGGGATACATATTACTATCGCCTGATATAAAAACAAAAACACAAAACGATATCGTGATACAAAAAATTCACCATCAACCAGCCCTAAGAAGCAACCAAAGACGACACTATTTTTCCATAACTGTCCGTTTGGAGGGCTAAATACAGGGCTAGGGAGAAGGGAAGAATTTGGATTCACCCCATATTTCCCATGTCTTAGCATCATTACATTGGCTGCTTGTTCACTTTAGCGTCCATTTTAAGATTCTTTAATTTGTTTGTAAATCCTAGCATGGTTTGGCCGCTTTACTGAGCTGCTGCATCCCTATGCTGCATCCATCGCGCTCTGGTTGGTCAGCTGATCAGCTGCTCCTAAGAGTTCCAAGAGCAAAGTTTGAGTTCTGAAGGGACTGTGTTTCTGCTGCTGCAGATCCCAAACTTTGGAATGATATACCAATTTATATTTTTTACAAATGTTTTAAGTCCTCTTTAAAATCCCACTTTTATAACCTGGTTTTTCTTACACAGGAAGGGGCTTTCTTTCTTTTCTTTCAGTGCGTTTTTGTGTTTTTCTGTAATTGTTTACTTATTTGATGGAATAGTTTTGATTGAATAGTTTTTAAGAGCCTTGGCGATTGCATATGTGGCTCTGTCCCTGTCCTGTCACGCAATGGCTCGGTGGTACAATTCCAGTCCCAACCGGAAAAAGGCTGCTCATCCTTATAGTTTTCTATCTGGAGCTTTGTCAATATGAAAAAGCTCTCTCTTTCCCTTCCAACATAGGAGCATAGACATTAAAGATGAATTTCTTTTTGTCCTCTCCTCCTCTACCATCTGGTATTTCTCCAGTTTCTCATGTTCCTTCTTTTTGATTTTGCCATCACTTAGTAAAGCCACGTCCACCACAATGGCGTTCCTCTGTTCTTTATCCACCACTCCACTATTCCGTCCACGTGGTCGTGGCATTCCATGTATGCTTTTCCTGCCAGCATCTTATACTGTACAGTTTCAGGCTCCTCTTTGCACAGCCTACACCTTGGGTCTTGTCTTGTGTAGATTGATAGATCTGAGCCTCTATCACTCTGGTGCTCAGGGCTTGTTCCTGAGTTGCCAGGATGAGCCAACCCTTTCTAGCCATTGGTAATTTTTATGATATCAGCCACTTCAGTTATGGTCCGGAGGTACATGCTGTTATGCACTTTATGTTCAGGGGTACAGGGCACAACATAAGAAAAAAGAAATGAACCCAAATGCCAATAAGTAAGCTCTCAAACCACTAGAAATACCTAATAAAGTTGAGAAAACAAGTCGCTGTACAAACAAAAGGGTTTATTGTCCAAAATGTACAGATAACAGAAGAAAAATAAAGCATTTAACTTCAGTGTGAACAAAAGGCCAAAATAATAAGAGCAGCAGAGCAGCCAGCAATCTTCCTCCCTCCAATCCTGAGCTGCCACAAGATCTTACTTCCCCAGTCCATTTCCTGAAACAAAAACATGAGGAACCTAAGCACATACAACAGACCTTTCACACCATATACAACCCCCAAAACATAAGAAACAAATACGACAAAGGTCGTAACACATGTGATGTGGGGGGTGATCCTCTCATGATAATCTGTTGTCTAACACCATATCCTCTAAGTACAGGTCTGGCACTAGAAAAACAAGAATTTTCCTAGTAAAAAATAAAAAATGAATCAAAAGCCTGTGTTTTGATATTTTGTGGGGACTGTGACGGAATAAGTAGATAGAGGTTCATCTTTCTTCATCTCATATGATGAGATGCCACCATAATGTAGTAAAGGAGATGCAGAAGTTCATGGTACTTTTGAGTTACATGTAAAAACAGATTCAGTTTGGTTCTGCGTGTCTCACTTATTTAAACCTGATTGTGTTCTTTAGCTACATGTTCTCTTGAAAAACAATGATGTCTGTTTGAGGCGTTTTTTTTTCATACACAGGCTGGAGAAAAACATTACCACCCCACATGCGCTCGCTGTACACGGTGTGAGCAGATGTTTGCAGAGGGTGAAGAAATGTATCTGCAAGGTAAACCCAGATTCTCATCTGTTATAGTTACTGCACATTTCAGCAAACCACAGTGTTCTCTAGATGTTCAGCAAATACCCAGAAGCTCAGTTCTTTCTTTTTACATTTTTATTATACTTTAATTCATCAGAAAAGTCCCATTGAGAATAAAATCTCTTTTTCAAAGGAGTCCTGGCCAAGTGGCAGCAAAATTCAGCACAAGAAAGACATACATAGACATTAAAACACACAGGTTAAGAAAAACAATCACAGGTTATTGTGGCAGTCTCTGAGTCTTTCAGTTTGATTTTAAAGGCATCTAAGGACAAAAACTCAGTCAGTTTCCAGTTTTTCTGCAACATATTCCAAGCAAAAGGAGCTGCGTGGGCAAAGGCTTTCCAAGCTCTCTACGGACAAAAGGGACAGAGAGCAACAGCTGATCGTTTGATCGTGAAGAACTGGATTCAACACTTCTTCCTGTGATTAGAGTTCTAATGTAAAGTGGGAGTAATCCAATCAGAGCTTTGTAAATAAAAGCAAAGAAGCGTCCCTGCCTCCTAGTGGCCAAAGAAGGCCGTTCCACTCATGAGTACAGGTTATAATGATGTGTCATAGATTTACACTTTATGAATCTGAGGGCTGCAGGATAAACAGTGTCCACCATCTGAAGACATAAGGAGGACGCATTCATATAGAATATATCACCATAATCCAACACGGATTAACAGGTTGTGTTGACAAGACGTCTTTTTGCCTCAAAAGACAAAAAAAAACAAACTCAAAAAACAACACTTGTTACGAAAGAAAAAGCCCAATTTAAGTTTTAATTTCTCTACTTGTGGTTTAAAAGTGCCCCAATCAAATCATTTATCACCTGATTGGAATTTGGAGAGAATGTCATTGGAGTCTTTCAGCTGTTCACAAACAAGAGACTCTTGATTTCAACTCGTCTTGCAGACTTTTCTCGTCTTGCAGACTTGTCTCGTCTTACAGACTTTTTTTTTTCAGTGGACAAGCTAGTCCTGGGTTGCTAGAATTTTAGGAATGTTTACACATTCATTATTTTCCCACAAAATGGTTATAAGATGGTTCAATTTTTTTTAAACAATTGTCCATTTCCTGCGACAGACTGGCGACCTGTCCAGGAGTGTCCCCTGCCTTCGCCCATGAGTGGCCGGGTTAGGCTCCGGCAGCCCCGTGACCCCGAAAGGCATAAAACGGTTTAGAAAGTAAATGAATGAATTGTCCATTTTTATGCATAAATCTCTAAGTCCCAGGAAAAAAAGACAACTTTGTTGGAGTCTGACAGTCTGCAGTTCCAGAGGCAAGAGAGCACAGATCTGTAGCACACATAATGAAATGTAGAATTCAAAAAACATTTGAAATCCTTTATGGAACTCAAAATTGCTGTTCAGGAAAACCCATGATTTATTCATTCATTGACATTTTAAGATTGTCTTGCCACTTAGAGAACTTTTCTGATTACCAAACAATTCCACATACATTCAGTTACACACAATATGTCTTTGATTTTCAGGATCTTCCATCTGGCATCCTCCATGCAGACAAGCAGCTAAACAGGAGGAGAAGAGTAAGGTGGGTAAAAGATAGCCTACAAGATTTCAAGGTTTTCCAATTGACAAGAAAAAAAATAACAAAGGAGTTTATGTCAGTAGAAAAACTCTGTGGCAAACAGAAAGGTTTGGACACATTTTCAATGCAGCATCCATAAACATCTCCAGCTGCTGTCTCACTTGTGAGATTCATGTAAATCAGAACCTTCTTATTCATTATCTCCTCAAGTTCTCTCCTGTAACTGGGAGATTTTGTGATGAATTTCAAAACAATTCATTTTTTTGAGTAAAAATGTGTGCAGGTTTTGTCTTTCTTTCTCAAGAAATGCCAAAGACGTCAAAGCTACCACAGTGCTACCACAGAGCTACCACAGAGCCACCGCAGTGCTACCGCAGAGCTACCGCAATGCTACCGCAGTGCTACCACAGTGCTACCACAGTGCTACCACAGTGCTACCACAGAGCCACCACAGAGCCACCACAGTGCTACCACAGAGCTACCACAGTGCTACCACAGAGCCACCACAGAGCCACCACAGTGCCACCACAGAGCTACCACAGTGCTACCACAGTGCTACCACAGAGCCACCACAGAGCCACCACAGTGCTACCACAGTGCTACCACAGTGCTACCACAGAGCCACCACAGAGCCACCGCAGTGCTACCGCAGAGCTACCGCAATGCTACCGCAGTGATACCACAGTGCTACCACAGTGCTACCACAGTGCTACCACAGTGCTACCGCAGAGCCACCACAGTGCTACCACAGAGCTACCACAGTGCTACCACAGTGCTACCACAGTGCTACCACAGTGCTACCACAGACCTACCACACTGCTACCACAGAGCTACCACAGTGCTACCACAGAGCTACCACACTGCTACCAAAGAGATACCACAGTGATACCACAGAGCTATCACAGTGCTACCACAGAGCTACCACAGTGCTACCACAGAGCTACCACAGTGCTACCACAGTGCTACCACAGTGCTACCACAGTGCTACCACAGAGCCACCACAGTGCTACCACAGAGCTACCACAGTGCTACCACAGTGCTACCACAGAGCTACCACAGTGCTACCACAGACCTACCACACTGCTACCACAAGCTACCACAGTGCTACCACAGAGCTACCACACTGCTACCAAAGAGATACCACAGTGATACCACAGAGCTATCACACTTCTACCACAGAGCTACCACAGTGCTACCACAGAGCTACCACATAGCCACCACAGAGCTACCACACTGCTACCACAGAGCTACCACAGTGCTACCACAGTGGGACTCGTTTTTTTAAGGCACTGTTTGAGCCTTCAGAATTTCTTTTTGTCTAGTTCATTGTGACAAGTGGTCTCTAAGTTTGAGCTTTCTCTCTGAGGAGCAATCCAGTGATCAACAGCTCTGAGCAGTCGTCTAAAAACAAGCGTGAAAGCTTGACTGCTGAAACTCTTTGTCAGAAAACAGTTTTCGACCAGATGTTTTTAAAATATTTGCAAAAGTATTCAAGCATAAAAGCAGTTTTAGATTATTTGAGGAGCAAAAAGTAAAAATCAGTTTAGAAAGACAGCTGATCCTAAAATGAAAGGTTTTTTCCATTATCAGGTAAAAGACTGCGCGTCTTTTCTTCCTCTGACACCCACATTCCTTATCACCCCTCTTCTTCTCAGAAGCAGGTTCGGATACAGCTCACTGATGTCCCTGAGCAAGAGGTCGGTTCTCCAGTACATTACTTCAAGCCGTGCCCCTCAGTCTTCCCCAACCCAACTCCCCATGTTGTCATTTACTGCATGGGTTGATGAGAACTGCTGCCTTTCTGCTGATGACACATAGTGGTGTGGTTCTTCTGATCTCACTGATGCTGATGGAACTTAGCATGCTGGGTTGGAGAAGGACTGATGCTGAGTTGAACACTCACACAACATGAACAGACAAGGAGGACTTTTTGGGCTTTTGCTTCTGAGTATTCTTGAAAGTTTGGAAAAGATCAACCTAACCCAGGGTCCATTCTGTTATTCAGCTTGTGTGCATGATATGTGTGCTTCACTAATGAGCCCACTGGGCACTTTGAAAGATCCTTTTTATGTTCTATTTAAGAGGGGGAAGCTGATTGCTTGCATTAAGACAATGAAAAACCTTTAATAAAATAAGATTTTTTCAGCATTTAAAATGTGTAGCCAGTGAGTGGTGTGTGTTTAACTTAACTAGTAAATCTGAGTGGTTTTCCTCATCTTCAGCATGGAAGTTATTCAAGTCAATAAGAAAATGTGAGCAGCTGAAGAGTTCAACCTTGACATCAGCTCAGAGGGACTAATGTTTAGTTTTTGCTCTGAACTCTGGCAAAAAGGCTTCTAAGGCAGTTTCACATACAAAGTTTTTAAGATTTTCCAAATCATTTCAAAATAAATCATTTAGTTTAAAACCCGCTCCAATGAAAGTCGTGTTTTTGGTGTTTTTAACATGTTCTTGATGGACTTTCCTTGTGCTGTTGGACATATGTCCAATAATTTAAGATTAAAACTAAACTTCTGAGATAAAACTGGATGTTTGAAAAAGCTCAGGCTTGTGATGCAGCAACTGCCATGGAAGGGCCTCTTCTCTCTTCTCCACTCATTCTGATGCATCCACTTGTAGACAGATAGAGCCATTGTTTGTGTCTGAGCTGTCCTCTGGCACAAAACTGGATGGATGGATAGTTCCAATATTGCTTGCCATTTTTTGATCCGTTACTCCTAGCTTGTGAGGTGCTATAAGCTAGCGAGAGAGCATCTAAACAAAAGCTTGATGGGATTTTGAGAAGACGTAAGTTCCGCACCAAGAGACCCGCCCACAACTCAGAGGTGAATTTCTAATGAGCTCCTGCTACTCTGCAAAAAATGGCTTTTTGATTTTGGCTAAAAACTACATCATTAAAAATAAAAGACCACTGGGAACAATTTTACAATTGAGAAAATATAGATGGAGTGGGACGTTTTATTGGTATTCCTGGTTATTTTTGACATGCCTGTAACTCTAAATAGAGCTGAATTTGGTTCAGCGTAAAAATCATTAATGCCTTGTAACTTTTAGCTCACTTTTGATACTAAAAAGGAAACCAATTTGCTGAAATACAAAATGACTCCCCCTTTTTTAAGGAACAACTTTTTCTGTGTTTCAGATGGCAAGAACCTCTTCAGAGAGCATCACTTCAGTTCCAGCTTCCAGCGCATCAGGCTCTCCCAGCAAAGTCATCTATGTAAGAATTTTCTTTAACTTCGACTTTTTTTCTTTATCCACTGAGCAGGAAAAATAATTAAATTGCATCATTTTTTGGTTTAAATAGTTGAAGAAAAGCAGTGGATCTGAACTGTTAGATGCTTGCTTTCTTTAAACGTAAATCCAATTTTTCTCACCTGATTTTTCCAACAAGGCCTGGCCATAAGTCTGCTTTACCCTTTTTCATTTAGGGATTTTCTATTTTTAAAGCATATTGCTTCAAAAATCCTGGTCCCAACATCAACTATGCTCTTTAACAACATATTTTTAAGATAACCTTAATGAGTGATTTTCAAAATTGACAACTTGACAGCTGTCTAATGTGCTTTATGATAGATTCCATTTTTTGCTCTTGTTCTTCTCTGCTTTCAGGCCAAACTAGGAGAGGAGTTGCTGGATTACAAGGACTTGGCAGCTCTTCCAAAGACGAAGGCCATTTACAACATTGACAGGCCAGACATGTTGTCCTACTCTCCGTATGTCAGCTATCCATCTGAAGAAAGGCACTATGGAGAGGTAAAGCCACCACTCTCAGCCTAACCCTTTTTGTTTTCAATTAAACATTGATTTTTGATTTGATTTGATTGATTTGTTTATTTCAAGCATAAGTTGGATGATACACTAAAATAATTCCACAAAATTATCAAACTCATTATTAAGACACTGAAATGCATTGATTGAGAGGAAAGAAAGAAAAGGAAAAAGAACAAAAACAAAAAGGAAACCAATGAAAAATGAACAAACAAAAACAACGCACTTAAGTCACATTTGTAACATATGTTAAGTATAGTGATTAATAACTGAAGTCTGGTAGAGCTTGATTCATTGCTTGAAAAGGAGTGGAAAGAAGCAAACTTATATAATCCCACCCCTCTTGAAATGAAAAGACTTCTGTTCTTGGCACTTTTAGTTATAACTCGGTAGTTTGACTCATGAGACACATTCAGAGTCTTCATTAATGTCTTTCGCTGGAGTTTTTTAAACTCTAAATGCAGAAATATGTACTGGGAGAAAAAAAGAAACTCATCACAGTAAGCTAAATAATATGAAATGGGGACAGGTTACAGAAGTGGACTGCAACTTGTCCTCAAATCTGCACAGTCCGTGACAAGAACAGATTCAGAAAGTTCCTCTTTGCCTAACCCATTGTCCGGTCCACACCTTTCATTACGAGACAAGTTTACAGGAAGACCTGAACATTGTAGTGGGTTCCTCATTCAATGCCAGCTGTTTCTCCTTCAACAAGCTCACCTCTACCCAACAGAAGAACCCAAAGTGTCTTTCCTGTGTTCTCTTCTGTCGGGAGAAGCATTGGAGTGGTTTGGTCTGGTGGTTTGCCTTTTCATTCCTGTGAAAATTCACCCAGTTGTTACACTCTTGTGTTTCAACACGCCAACAACAGGAAACAACCAGGGGAACAACTCATCAAGAACAAGGCAAGGATGCTGCTGCTGCTTATGCTTTACGATTCCCAGTTCTGTTAAAGTCCTCACCATGTTCTGCCGACCAAAGTTGAAAGGCCATCTCATCATCACCAAATGGACACCACGGAACTCTCCATGTAGGTCACCTACCCGCTGCCCACACCCAGGTGTCCTTGGTCTCACATTGGCATAGATTTCCTCACTGACTTACCACGCTCCCGGGGTAACACTTTTACGCTATCGATCGTTGATCGATCCTCCAAAGCCTGTCGTCTCCTTCCCCTTTCAAAACTACCCACAGCTCTAGAAACAGCAGAACAGCTTATCAGCCATGTCTTCCAGCACTGCGGTCTTCCAGAGGACATCCGCTCTGACTGCGGCCCGCAGTTCACGTCTCGAGTGTGGCGGGGGATGTGTAAAGCGTTGAACTCTGTCCAGCGTTTGAATCCCCAGTTCAATGGCCAGGTGAAACCACCAGGTTCCTCAGAACATATTGCAGTCATCGTCAGGAGGACTGGAGCCGATTCTTGGTCTGGGTCGAGTACGCCCAGAACTCATTGAAGAAGGCTGCCACAGGACACACTCCATTCTAATGTGTTTCCCCTGGTCAGGGGAAACCACAGAACTGCCTGCTGTTGACGACTGGTTTCACTCAAGTGAAGAGACTTGGGAAGCCGCTCATGTCCAACTACAACACACAGTCTGTCGGTTCTAAGATCAGGCCGACAGACATCGCCGTGAGGAATATTTTTCCATCATGAAAGGCACCCCTGTTTCTGACATGACCTGAACACATAGCAGGTATTGGTCAGAAGATGTGTCAAAATTGGAGAATCAGTAAATGAACAAATGAGGGTTTCTAGGGGTGCAATCAATCAACCAACTTAAAATGCTTCATCTGGTTTAGAGTTACATTCCAGTTGTTTTTGAGGATCATGTCTTTTTGCAAAATTCTGGACTTTCATTTTTAGATTCAGATTTCATAATTTTCTTTGAACTATTGTTAATGATTATCATTTCACATCTTTTGATATTTAATGCTCTCAAGGACATACAAAACTATATTTGGCACTAATGATGCTGTTGTTGAAGATATCACTTCAAGCAACGAATAACAAAGAAACTCAAAATGGTGAAAAACAACAGAGGTAGACAAAAGTTTAAAAACGTACTCAGAAATATCTCACTCTGAAACCTTCGAAGGGCTTTTCTGTTTCATCAAAGGTTCATCAGAAAAAATAGGTTATGTTAATGATGGTTGTCAGTCCACAGCAAAAAGCTGCATTTACCAAATCTTATTGAAATGTTTTGATCAATGGCAGAATAAAATTATATTATTGTTCCCTATGTGTTCCCAGGGTGATGGAGAAAAATCCCCCCGTCAACGGAGACCCTCCAGCCCTAGCTCCAACAGCTCCCTGGCAGGCTACGGCCGAAGCACCCCTTCCCGCTCTCCTCAGAACTATAGCCGTGCAGGTATCAGCCATCATGCATACTCTGCTGTCATCAAAAAAACGAAAAGATTAGGATTAAATTTACCAAGAAAGATTTAAAACATGATTTTTTTCTCAAATGCTCTTAGCTGAGCCTAGCAGTGCTCTCTGAGCTGCTCCTACAGAGTTGCTGTTAACTTATTGAGTGTGTTGGACAAAGTAAACACAGGAATTGTGCAGAAAACAACATCTGTTGCTAATATCATACAAACTGAATCACTTCCTTTGTATTTTGAGCAGATTTTTCAAAGCAAAAACAAGAGTATGAGTCACAAAGCTCAGTTTTTGCTGTCAATAGTCAACATCTTTGTTAAATTGTAACCATATAATATAGTCTTTAGAATAGCTGTGCATCATTACTTCTTATGTGCAAAGAAACTGTATAAAACCACAAATGTCAGCATTGGAGCCACAGGCCCAATCCGAATTCTTCCCTCGCACTACCACTGCTCCCTACCATTCCATCTGTAAAAGCGCATTTGTAGTGAAAGTGGTGTCCAAAATTAGTTTTTTTAAGGGCTACCCTCCAAGTGGATAGATACAGAACCCTCCGTAGCGAGGGGGTTCGGCGTCGTGCTAGGCTGCAGAGGAGAAGCTCTTTTCTTCCCGTGGATGCGCTCTGAAGCGCAGAAGTTTACATGGAAATGTAAATAATAACAATAATAATTTTTGTTTTAGCAAGACCTTTTTAAAGTTATAAAACTGCTGTTGCCATGTATGTTCAAGTTCTGGAAGCTCCGCACTAACATAGCTGACTGGCGACTATTGATGACGTCATCAGGTGATAGTGACGTCTGAAATCAGAGAGACTATTTTTCCATAACTCCCTGTTTGGAGGGCTGAATTTAGAGCAAGGGAGAAGTGGTGGGGCGAAGGGAAGAATTCTGATTGGGCCAAAAAAAGACTGAGGATTAGGATAAGTAATTGTCTTCTGTGATCTGTGATTGTTATCTAGGCCCAGAAGTATACAATGTCCACGCCCGCAACTACAGTTCTTCACCCCCAGCCTTCAGGGCTGGAAATAAACAGCCCTCCAGCTGGGCTAAGGAACCTGTGTCCCTCACTGTTCATGGAGCTGAAGGGAGTGTCAGTGGTTGTGTTGGCACATGCTCACCCACACCACTAGGTGGCAATACTGGCTTATCCTTCCAGTTAAATCCCACCACTCTGGCTATGTTGCAGCAGCACAACTACATCCCTTATTTCAGAGGTATCAAAGTATGTTTGAAACTAAAACAAACGAATGACAATTTACTGGGGTTGTTGCTGTTGTCATGCACAAAGGGATTCTATGCAAAAGAAAACTGACAGTGCTGCAAAACATTTCTTTTTGCTTACCAATGTTATTAGTGCATATTTTAGATATTTAATCAAAATGTTGAAATTTTTGAAAACCTGGGAAGGTTTGAGGTTTCACAACAACAGCAACGTACCTCCGTCTTTGTCTTAATCAGTGGTTTAATGGAATGGAGTGCTGTGGCAAAATCACTAAATAGACCTGATTTGCATGGGTTTTGGTAAAACACCAAATTAATCATGTGCTGGAACATTATGAAGCTACGTACACATCAAGCATGTGTTTAAAACGTGCTGAACGTTTTCGAACAATCTGTTCATTCGTTTTTCAATTTAAAGTCAAAAATAAAAAAAAAAACGGAAAACAAATCATTTTTTTGTTTTCCGATTTGCAAATTAAATCAAAAATGGAGCAAACACATGACAAGCGTTCAATTTTGTTTTTTTCTTTTTTTGTAATTTTTTTTTTTAAAAGTGGTTTATTGAGGACATACGAGACAAGCTGCTGATGCTAATATGGTAAATTTAGAAGACTGCTTTCAGAAAAGTAAAACGCATGCAGAGATTTCAGGAATGTTGGTGAGAAGATTCTGTTTGAAGCAGCAGCTCCGGACAAAAAGGCATATGACGGACACACAACTTGAAGTTGCACTTGCGTCAGCCATAGATAAGGTAAGAATGGCCCTTAAATATTTATTTATTTTATGTAGGATACATAATGTAATACTGGGAGGTTTACTGTGTCTGCATTTTTGTTTGTAATATTTTACCATAATTGTAAGATTAACCCTGTGATGTGCAAAACAAAATATATATTAAAAATACATAAATAAAATTGTAATGAAAAAGCAAATCAGCAACCTATACTTTAGATTTTAGGCAGAGGAATACAAAGGGTTTAACTGAAGGAATATATCTGATTCTGGTGTTTTGACCCCTCCCTACTGCTTTTCTAGTATAGCCTGTCTTCTCTTCATTTTGCTGAACTTGATTCCTAAATAAAAGACCAACTGCAACTGGTGGGTTTTCTTTTTCCAGGGATTTCAGTGGAGCTGGAGTCCAGTACAGAGGAAGCTGCAAGCCTGTATGAGCAGGAGCTGGGGTCTGTTACCGAGGTATCTTCATCTGCAGAGGATCCTTTCTCAGAGCACGGCAGATATGATGCTGAGCAGCAACGTGGACAGACTTCCTCTGACACGACTCTTTCTGATGCAGAATTTAACCACAAACAGACTTTTTCCAGATGCATTTCTTCATGTAATAAATGTTACTGACAGACATGCTGAGTAAATGCTGATTATAAATGTAATATTTGAATGCATATAGAAGCCACAAAATAAAACCCTTAACTGTCTCTTTGTTTCTGTTGTTGAAAAACATATTCATGTTAAGTTTGTAATAAATTATACTGCTCTGCCATGAAACCATGTTGTTTATTTTATATCTGTTATAACACTCATGTCAGCTTTCAGTTTTACCAGAAAGAAGAGACATTTCTAAACAGCTTTGAAAATGTCAACATTGACTGTTTTAATAAAGCTTTTAACTTCAAATGGTAAACATGGAGCCAGTAAACACCAACTCCTAAATAAAACAAGTCCAATATGATGCAGTCCTTTTGGATGTTGTCTTCCAGGTCTTTCAGCAGGAATCACGGCTCCTCTTCTGCTCCCCAAGACATTCTTAACAACCAATCAGGCTAATGCAGCAGGTCCAGAAAAAAGGCTGTTCCAAAGGAGCTGCAATTTAAAAAAATGTAGAGATTAGAGTCAAGTAATTAATGATTGTATTGAACATAAATCAGTGGAATCCGTCATAGTGATTTGTCTGTATGCTACATACCATGGTGAAATCACTTTAGTTTTCTGTTTCATTCCCCTGTAGAGCTGTCCTCTGTTCTTCTGGTTCTGCACAAACTTTTCTGGAACTTTACTTGTAGAAACTTGACCTGCAGAAATGACACATTTTAACTCAACATCTATTTGATTTTTTATTGGAGTTCACTTTAAGTGTCAGTTTATGTAAACGGTTCAAATGTCTTCAATGTATTTTACTGATATAATTTCACACATTAACTTGTTTACTGGTTTAAATCTTGAATATATATTTAGCAGCACTTATCCGATATGATTACTGTGTGAATCAGAGAATCATCCAGGCTGGCTGGGGCCGTTTGTAGTCTTGAAGATGCTGGTTAAGGGCCTCCATGTTGTACACACGTGGACAAAATTGTTGGTACCCCTCAGTTAAAGAAGGAAAAACCCACAATTCTCACTGAAATCACTTGAAACTTACAAAAGTAACAATAAATAAAAATGTATTGAAAATTAAATAATCAAAATCAGCCATCACTTTTGAATTGCTGATTAACATAATTATTAAAAAAACAAACTAATGAAACAGGCCTGGACAAAAATGATGTTACCTCTATAAAAGATTGAAAACTATTTGACCAGACTGACATGATTAACTCAGGTGTGTCCTTTAATTGACATCACAGGTGTTACCAAACTCATAATCAGTCAGTCTGCCTATTTAAAGGGAGACAAGTAGTCACTCTGCTGTTTGGTGAAAAGGTGTGTACCACACTGAACATGGACAACAGAAAGCGAAGGAGAGAATTGTCCCAGGACATCCGAAAACAAATGATAGATAAACATCTTAAAGGTAAAGGCTATAAGACCATCTCTAAACAGCTTGAACTTCCTGTGACAACAGTGGCTCATATTATTCAGAAGTTCAAGACCCACGGGACAGTAGCCAACCTCTCTGGACGTGGCCGCAAGAGGAAAATTGATGACAAATTGAAGAGACGGATCGTTGGAATTGTATCCAAAGAGCCCAGAACAACCTCCAAAGAAATGAAAGGTGAACTCCAAGGCCAAGGTACATCAGTGTCAGATCGCACCATTCGTCGTTGTTTGAGCCAAAGTGGACTTCATGGGAGACGACCAAGGAGGACACCACTGCTGAAAAACAATCATAAAAAAGCCAGACTGGAATTTGCAAAAATGCATGTTGACAAGCCCCAAAGCTTCTGGGAGAATGTCCTTTGGACAGATGAGACCAAGCTGGAGCTTTTTGGTAAGGCACATCAACTCTATGTTCATAGACTCAAAAACCAAGCATACGAAGAAAAGAACACTGTCCCTACGGTGAAACATGGAGGAGGCTCAGTCATGTTTTGGGGCTGCTTTGCTGCATCTGGCACAGGGTGTCTTGAATGTGTGCAAGGTACAATGAAATCTGTAGACTATCAAGGCATTCTGGAGAGAAATGTGCTGCCTTGTGTCAGAAAGCTTGGTCTCAGTCGCAGGTCATGGGTCTTCCAACAGGACAACGATCCAAAACACACAGCCAAAAACACCCAAGAATGGCTGAGAGAAAAGCGTTGGACTATTCTAAAGTGGCCTTCCATGAGCCCAGATCTGAATCCCATTGAACATCTGTGGAAGGAGCTGAAACATGCCATTTGGAGAAGACACCCATCAAACCTGAGACAACTGGAGCAGTTTGCTCATGAGGAGTGGGCCAAAACACCTGTTGACAGCTGCAGAACGCTCATTGACAAATACAGAAATCGCTTCATTGCAGTGATTGCCTCAAAAGGTTGTGCAACAAAATATTAAGTTATGGGTACCATCATTTTTGTCCAGGCCTGTTTCATTAGTTTGTTTTTTTAAATAATTATGTTAATCAGCAATTCAAAAGTGATGGCTGATTTTGATTATTTAATTTTCAATAAATTTTTATTTATTGTTACTTTTGTAAGTTTCAAGTGATTTCAGTGAGAATTGTGGGTTTTTCCTTCTTTAACTGTGGGGTACCAACAATTTTGTCCACGTGTGTAGACTGTAATGAAGAGATTCCTAACCCCTTTGGTCAACTAAGACAGCTCTATGTAAGAAAAAAACTATAAATAGTTACAAGGTAAAAAAATTAACAATTTTCAATTAGCAATGAAAACAACAAATGTACACTTAAAATACTGCTTGACTATCGTAGTCTCACACTTATAACACCACCTCATAATAACACAGGTTTTTTTGTAACAGTCATGGTGCTTTGTCCTCAAAATGTCTGCTTTCTGGCTTTTTTATTTGCAAAGTCATCAAGCTAAGTCTGTTTTATCTTTTCATCACTACTTCTTTGAAGAAAGTGATGCTAAAAGCTTCTACAATCTCCTTTTTAAGAGAAAGGGGAAATAATCTGAATTGTCTCTCTGCCTACTTCATCAGTCGGGAATAAATCAGAGAGGATATTTCAGAGGGAATATTTCTGTGAATTTTTTAAATAAGAAGAAAACTTCCACTGAGTCAGTGCTCTGTCATTCACAAAGATCACAACAACATGTCATGTTAGAATCTGAAGAAATGGCTCTGGATACTTTCTGGATTTTCTCTTCTACAGTTGTTAAGGCAAAATAGTTTCCCCTGCCAGAATTTATATCCATATTTCAGACAATAATTGTTAATTGTAATCTAATGATTCCACAACAACAGTTTCATAGATCGAATTTCTTATTCTAAATTAGCTAAACAAAGCTCAGTTTTTGTCATTGATCCTTGGTAAAACACCGGTGTCTGACGCTAGCTCTAGCTAGCTAGCAGCACATTCAACACGTTGGGGGCGCTGCAGCTACATCACTAGCGTGTGTGGTTCAAAAAAGATGAGACACAGCTGATTGTATTGTAAGTACAGCCAACAGTTTTTCATCTAAAATTACATAAAGGGGTTTAATAAACTCAAGAAATAGCTACAGGTAAAATTGGACTTTTTAATTTTCCTCATGATGAAGTTGCTAAACATGCAACTTTAGAGCCTCCTAGTTGCGTGGGGACCCTATCCAATTGCCTAGTTCACCCGCAAACTCACCCGGCTCAGAGCTTCTTCTGGCACATCATTGCCGAAAACAGGAACAGCTAACTTCGTTGAAACAGTTTTAGTCTCCATCGGGTTCCTTTTGCGCATGCCCAAGTTTCAGTTGACTACAGTTGTCAAAGCAATCATCAGAGACGTGTGACGAAAAAAGCAAAACAACAATAAAATATATTTTCTCTTTGTTGAAAGACAATTGAAAGCACGAGCAGTGGTTCCACTATCAAAATAAAACTCCACACAAACTACTTCCAGATTCATACAAAATTGCAAAAAAAAACTAAATTAAACACTTGTTATCCGTTTGCTCCATTATGATTTATTACACAAATCGGAAAACGAAAAAAGCATTCGGTTTTTTTTTCGTTTTTGATTTTAAATTAGAAATTGAATGAAGAAGGGATACACGAATTTTATTGCACCCTTGCAGCATGTAGTATTCATACTGGACCATCACTACCCCATACCATCACTTGGACTCACAGTTGGAAGAGGCTTGGTGCCAAATGTTGAAGTAGTGCAAATCTATTGCACCTTGTTCCAGGCTTTTTTTTTACAGCTCAATTCCAACCCATTAAAGATTTGGTGTCAAATAATTCTGGCTGGGGACAAACTGCAATTATCAGTTTTTCCTTCATGATCAGATCGGTTGGGACTTTGGAAAGGACTCTATGCAAATGTTTTACTTTTGATGCACGCTCACTCACTGACCATTTTGTACATAAAGCCCAAAAATGGACTTCAAAACTTGCATAGCGACACGTGAATGTGAGAGCTTTCAATGCAAAAGCACAACATTTACATAAACACGGGTTTTCACAGACTTTTCATTCGAAGAGGTTCCGGGTTCATTCCGAGCCCGGTGTTTGAAATGGCTTCAGGGTCCCTCAGTTCACCAGAGACTTATAAGTGACAGTATATTGAGAAACAATCTTGCTTGGTGTGTTATGAATTTACGATATTGCAGATCCCAGGACTGGCATTAATAAAAACAAATTCTGAAAAAGCTCCACTGGCACTTTGACAACTCTGCTGAAATTTGTCCAACCAGCTCCCCGTGATTTATCTTCTACCCATTGCTTGACCTTTTTAGGGCTCACACAGGACTCCCAACCTGATCCTAAACCTAGGACATCTCTACATCTCAGTTTACCTCCTCCTAATGGTAAAAAAAGTCTTTCTCCACCAGTCGTAGTCTTTCTCTTGTCAGTGTCTCCCCCTCCCTGGTGGAATGGTTGGCAGGTTTTGTCATGTCATCATTTGTCATTGTGTTTTTTCTATTTTCTTTATGACTAGGTGCTTTGGGAATCAGTCATTTGATCCCTGAGTTTTTTTCCCATTCTGTTTGCTTTTTTGTGTCTGTGGTTGTTGTGGTGCATGGTTTAACTGGATGTAGACCTGAATTGAACCCTGTGACAGCTAACATTTCTTGTTTTGTTCTTGTCAGATTGCAGTTGTATGCCTGCCTAAGACATGAAATACCATTTATCTTCAAATAGAGACCCCGGCATTTATTAATGTGTTAATTAGAGACTGGTGTTTATTCCATCCCAGACAGAATGGTGATGACAAAATGCGGTTAAAATTTGTAACAAAACGCAGACAATAACACCATATGAGCATTTCAGGATTTATTGAAATAATGAGAACATTGTATTCTGTTCTGATTAGCACTGGCTGAACATTTATTTTCTCTTTGAAGCATCATCAATCTCCGTATCAAAAATCCTCTTCAATTAAATTCAATACCCGTTTCAGAACCCCTTTGTGAAAACTGCAATCACAGAAGCAGTTACATCGCCTGGATTGGCGTTACCGGGGCACCACCCTGGAGCCAGGCCTTGGGTTGGGGCTTGCAGGTGAGCGCCTGGTGGCCATGGCTCCTCCCACGAGCCTCAGTCAGGTTAAGCCTGAAGGAATGATGTGGGATCACTCCCCAGTGGGCCCACCACCTGCAGGACAGCTCAGAAGGGGCCGGTGTAATGTGGTTTGGGTGGTAGTCGAAGACAACTGCCTCGACTGCCTAAACCTTGGTCATGGAACATGGCTTTTGGAACATGGAACATCATCTCTGCGGGAGGAAAGGAGCCTACGCTTGTGCAAGAGGTTGAGAGGTACCAGCTAGATATAGTTGGGCTCACCTCTACATGGGCTCTGAAACTCAGTGTCTCGAAAGAAGATGGACTCTCTACCATTCTGGAGTTGGCCATGGTGAGAGGCGGCGGGCTGGGGTGGGCTTACTCGTGAGCCCCAAACCTCAGCCACCAAGTATTGCAGTTCACTCTGGTGGACGAGAGAGTCGGGTGGGGGAAAGGTCTCTGACTGTGGTTTACGCCTACAGGTTTCAGCAGAACAGCAGTTCAGAGTGCCCGACCTTATTGATATCTTTCAAGGATCTCCTCAATCCTTCTGAAACGCCTTCTCTTGAGGAAATGGAGGCTGAGGACTTTGGGGTGGACCTGTCCATTCCACAAGCTGAAGTCACTGAGGTAGTCAACAAGCTCTTCTGTGGCATGGCAGCAGGAGTGGATGAGGTCGCCCTGAGTATCTCAAGTTTCTGGATGCTGTGGGAGTTTCTTGGCTGACACGTCTCTGCAGCATTGGTTGGCAGTCAGAAACTGTATCACTGGATTGGCAGACAGGGGTGGTGGTTCCCCTTTTCAAGAAGGGAGACCAGTGTGTGTTTTCCAACTACCGGGGAATCACACTCCTCAGCCTTCCTGGGAAAGTCGATGCTAGGGAACTGGACAGGAGAGTCCGGTCGATTGTTGAACCTCAGATTCAGGAACAACAATGCGGTTTCCAACCTGGTCGTGGAACTGCGGACCAGCTCTACACCCTCTTTAGGGTGCTGGAGGGTTCGTGGGAGTTCATTCATCCTGTCCATATGTGTTTTGTGGATTTGGAAAAGGCAATCGACCATGTCCCCCATGGTGTCCTGTGGAGGGTACTCTGGGAGTATGGGATCCGGAGTGCCTTACTGAGGGCTGTCCAGTCTCTCTATGGGCAGAGCAGGAGCTTGGTCAGACCTGTTCCCAGTGCATGTTGGACTCAAACAGCACTGCCCTTTATCACCGGTTCTGTTCAAAGTCTTTATGGACAGAGTTTTTAGGTGACCCTGCGACCCGGTCCTTGATGAGATGGATAAGAGAAGATGGAGGGATGGGATGCATGGAGCGATGTCTGTGTTCATCTAATTTTAATAGCATGGACGACATGTATGATGTTTTCGAGATCAGATTCATTTATTTTGAAGAGCTCTATAGCTCTATGTTTGGGTTCATGAGAACATTTAGAGTCTCCCGCTAGCTACAGTGAGTTGCTCTTCCACTGTGTCTGGGTGACAGCTGCTGCAGCTGTGGTGACCGAGTTTGAAGACTTGCTAACCTGCATTTACCCGATAGGGCAAAAATAAAAATAAAAATACAATTAGGGGGCATTTTTATTAATATCTCGATGAAAATAAAAAATATCTTTAGTTCAGGAGACCCAAGCAGGCCTATCCAGCATCGACTCACTGTCTGGCCGCCAGTTCGTCTCCCGGGACTCAGCGTAGTGAGCGTGATCACACCAGCTCCATGAGCCCTGTGACATACTGTCTAGCGTGTACCCACCTTCGCCCCGCAGTAGCCAGGCTCTGTAAACCCTGCTGCCCCAAAAGGAATACAGGAGAAAATGAATACATTTAAGAAAATAAATGGAAGTTTAGGAAAACCGATCCATCTTATTGGATGTGCTTTCTACCCGCTGTCACTGAAAATGCAACTTACCTGAAGTTGAGTCCTGATTGGTTGACACGACATGGCAACCTCCCCAGAGTTTAGACTTTTTTTTACTTTGCCCCACCACAGCTGCCACCCTATTCGTGCCTCGTCACTCAATTCGCGTTGGAACCTGAACTTTGTGCCACGCCCACTGCCCAAATCACGCCGCAGAACCTCAGATCGCGTCTGTACTTTTGACTAAACATTGAAACTGGACTTCTCTGCCACATGAATCGTGTTCGGTGTAAACCCAGCATTGGGGGCCGCCAGACACATGGCAATATAAGAAGAGCCTTCCAAAACATTCATGATGTTGAAAAAATAAAGATAAAGTAAGTACTGTATTAATAAGTCTTGAACAGGAAAAAGCATTTCACATTTATTCATCAGGTACTACAAAAATGTAGTTTTAACAAGCGTTCAATTCCATGTATTAGAACAGTTTATCACAAGCCTACTGCTGGAAAAAAAATAAATGGTAACCTATCAATACTATGCAGCTACAAAGAAGAGAAACGCAGGGTTGTGTCTTATCTCCAATTCTGTTTGCTCTCTATGTCGAACCCCTGGCTTAAGCAGTACGACAGAGTCCAAAATTAGAGGGTATTACATTGGTGGGTCATCAACATCTTATAGAATTGATTTCAGATTATGTCATTCTCTTCATGAGAAATCCCAAAGACTGTCTTCCAAATTTAATGCATTTATTCAAAACACAAGATTATCTATCAGGGTATAGAACAAATATATCAAAGACACAAATTTTAGATTTTAATTATACACCCTCCCAAAATGTTTTAAGATAAATACAAACTTAAATCTAACATAACATGAATACAATAAAATATTTACACATCATATTGACAAAAACACTTTCTTCTATGTTAAAGCCTAATCTTAACAAAGTATAGGGAGAGATTAAAACAGATTTAGAGCAATGGTCCGTTTTACCAACAAATTTCTATTCTCAAATCCAAATAGTTAAGATGAATGTCCTCCCAAGATTTCTGTACTTTTTAAAATCTCTCTCACTTCCTGTACCTTCACAGAGATTCAAAAACATGGGATAAAAGGATTTCAAGGTTTCTATGGAATAGACAAAAGGCCCTAATAAAAACTACCTCATTACAGCTCTCGAAACAGAATGGAGGAATGGCTCTACCAAATCTGAAAAAGTACCACTATGCTGAAAAAATATGAAAGATGTTTATGAGCAAAAGAATGTCAAAGTAAACTCAGCTTTTTACACGTCACTTGAAGAAAGTAGATAAGAAATAATTATTTAAATTTAAAAAAGGAAAAAAAAAGAAATGAGAAACTGAGTTGAATATAAACTTAACAGATAATGTATGGCTTAGTTTATGTAAAATACACCAGAGGCACATATACAGTCTGAACCAGAGTCACAGCTACAGGTTCAACCAGAGGCGTGAATGCAGGTCAAACTGGGGTCACAGACAAAAGTTGAACCAGAGGCACATATTTTGTTTTAACCAGAGTAACAGACAGTTCTAACCAGAGGCACAGATGTTGGTCAAACTAGAGGCACAAATAAAGTTTTTGAATTTTGTTTTGTCTTCAGATTGGTGGTGGTGAATGGTCAGAAGAAATGGACAGCACCTGAGTTAAATATATGAGTGTCACAGCAAAGGGTCGGAATACTTAGAAACATATGATATTTCAGTTTTTCTTTTTGAATAAATCTGCAAAAATAGCAACAATTCTGTGTTTTTTGTTAATATGGGTGCTGTGTATACATTAATGAGGACAAAATGAACTTAAATGATTTTAGCAAATGACTGCAATATAACAGAGTGAAAAATGTAAGGGGATCTGAATACTTTCCGTACCCACTGTATATGAACACTACAGTTTTTGTGATGTTAGTGTGTGAATTTGTGTATTAATGGGCTTCAGCGTGTTGGTGAATACATATAAATGGAAAAAAATGCTTCTTAGTTTTATCATGACACTTTGCACAATTGAATTAAACATAGACAAGAAAGATCGGGGTCTTTACTGTCCCCATTAGTAACAGAAATGGCTGGGTTATCAAATGACTGACAAATTACTGACATGATATATTTGCTTTTATCAACTGGCCATAACAATATTTTGCTTCATTTTGCTCTCTGTGTTCTCATTTCCAAAACCCTGTCTTCTTTATTTTATTATATCCAATGGCGTCTTGCTTCTTTCTCTCTGTCATTTGAGGTAGTGAAAGTGGTCGGAGTACTCCCAGTTTGTCCACTTACTCTGATGGAAAATCTCCTTCATCAACTTCCACATACATGGCTGCTCCTCGTCATTTTCACATACCAGGTAGGCCATGTATTTTTATATTTCCTTTTTTTCCTTCTAATTTTGTCCATACTAAAAGCTTAATATGCACTTTTGAAAAAAATGTCTATAAGGTTCCAAAATTGTGATTAGGTTGGGTTTGAGGACTAATATTTAAGTGAAAAATTTAAGACACTAAACATCCTTAATTTACTTTCTAACTGCAGTGGTGGACTCTGCTTGCACTGCCACTTAGCATTATTTATAATGCTATAATGCTAACATTATTTGTTCAGAACAGTTTTTTTTAGATGTGAATACTGTTACGTTTATCACATCTCAAAGAAGAAAATCTGATTGAGGCCAAGTAATGATTTCGTTGCGAAAGACAGTGTCAATCATGCTGATGAGTTTTTGATGTTTTTAGGAGGAAGCAAGATTAGTGGAGGAAGCAGCATCATTGCAATTGTCATAAATGTTTTAATCTATAGACATTAAACAAGCCAGAAAAGGGTACACGTGTTGTTTGTCTGTTGTGGGTTTTTTTTCACTTGTTATCTATTATTATGCAGGATCCATGTCTTTCAAGTTCCATTGTCACAAAAAAGGATTTGATTGTCCCAGTTACACTATATTTAAAACAATTTGTTTCAACAATGTTATGTTGTTTAAAACATGAATGGTGTGATTTCGAGCTCTTTTAACACTGCTGCCACCTCCTGTTCCCTCTGATGCTTTTTTTCAGCCTCGTTGATTTGTTTTGGATCAGATAAGCTGGCATAGCTCCTCAATCAAGACCACTAAATGGATTTACAAGAAATGTTGTGCATGAAAACTACTGTAAAACCATACATGTTTGATTTGATTATATTCAGCCATGTTTCCACTGAGCGGTCCAGTTCACTTTAGTACAGCGGTCTGTGCTTTTGGTTGTTTTATTCTCAGGTGTCATTATCGTTGATCTGTTCTGACCCATGTTTTTGTACCCTCTTGGAGATCCTACACCAGTGGTTAATTAAGGTGAAAGCCTAAAGCATTTGCTACATTGTGGTTAGGTGTCAACAGGAATTACAAATGACTAAATGTACTCCATTGCTATCATTACCGGGGGCATGGGAATGATTTCACTCTAGTTCATGCAAATATCCACATAAAACCTGAATTATTTTCTGAACTGTGCGGCTCAGTGGAAATAATCCCGCAAATATCATGTTGAATTAAGCTACAAATGGTCTTGTTTGCATCTTTTACACTATCTCATCCCTTAAAAAATTGCTAACTCATGCTTCTTTTTCTCCATTCTCTTTCCATCCTTCTCTTCCCTGCCCATTTTGGCTTCTTTCACTTCCTTTCTTCTCCCCTGTTCCCATCTTCAGAAACTATGGTCAAAGATAATATCTATAGAAAACCCCCCATCTACAGACAGAATGGTACAGTCAACTGGCTCTTTAAAGCTCTTTTTCCTGGTTTTGTCTCAGAACGATGTGTTGCATGTCACTCATCACTTTTCCATGTTTTGTCCCAGTTCTCCTTCGTTTCCTCTGTACGCCTGCATTGTCCAATAGTCTCTGTTCACATGCATACACCTGATGTGGAAGTTCTGCACACTTTAACTTAAGAAAACATTTTTAATTTATAGAGATAAATATTATGTGAAAAAATACCAAAGATGTAAATATTAAGACGTAAAGTAAATATTCATTGGCTCTCAAATGAGGTCTAATGCTACGTACACACCACACATGGGATGCAAGTTAAATGGGCATTCTGAATGGGCTTTTAGCATATGGTGTTCACACCGGACCCATTACTAGTATATTACCTGCAGTTAGAAGAAGCTTGGGGTGAAATGTCAAAACGGTGCGATTCTCTTGAATCTTGCTCCAGGCTTTTCTTTCACGGCTCTATTCTGATTTGTGAAAGACTTGGTGTCATTTAAATCTGTTCGGGCACAAACCGCATTTAATAATTTCCTTCATGATCAACTTAAAACTTTAAAACAGGATTTCACAAAATTAGAATGCTGTGAACAAATCTGCCCACATTTTTCAGGAAATGTTTTAAACTGAGTTTCACTAACTAATAATCTACTAAACTCAGGTTCCCTGGGCCAGATGTTACCAAATTGGTTCGGTTAGATTCAATTGTCCCAGTTTGGTTCAATATATGGAAGATTTCAGACTTGAAAACTATCCAGAAGACCATCATTGATCCCTCCATAGACTGGATAAGACATTAAAGTTCATGGTTGAGGAGGCTGGCCGTTCACAGAACGATGTGTCCAAGCAGATCAATGGAAAGCCTAATGGAAGGACAAAATGTGTGAGAGGAAGATGTACCAGCAAAAGAGATGACCGTGGGCTTCAGCTGATTATCAAAAGGACCAGACTCAAGAACTTGCAGACATCCAGAAAAAGTGGAATGAGGTGGAGGAACAGCTTCAACAACCACCACATTCAGATGGACTATAACTGTCGGGTTCTTGGGTCAAGACATTTCTGAGCCTAGGCCAATGGAGGAAACATCTCATCTGGACAAGGAGAAGAAGGACTGGACTGTTGAACACATGTCCAAGATCCTGTTTTCTAATGAAAGGAAACTGTGTCCTTCATTTGGGAATCAAGGTCCAATGGTTTGGAGGACTGGTGAGGAGCGGAACCCAAGCTGCTGGAAGTCTCCACGGTCAGTCATGATTTGGGCTGTGACGTTCAGTACTGGTGTTGGAATATTCTAGAGGACTTCATGAGTCCTTCTGCTGAGGATCTGCATGGAGATGCAGATTTCATCTTCCACCAGGACCTGGCCCCTGCCCATACAGTTATGCTCAGAAGTATAAACATTTTTTCCTCTCATGTTTAGTGATTGGTTTAAACCATTTATTGTCATTTATTGTTTTTCAAACTTTTTAAATTATTAAGACAACAGAAACTTTTTTCAATGAAAATCAATGAACAAGTATCTCTTGACAGTAGAAGAGTTACCACAATTCGGAAGGGTGCCCAAACATTTGCACATGCCATTATTTTGTTTTCTGTCTATAAAAGGTAGATGATGGAAAAAAAGCCTATTTTTGACATGTTAAAAGAATGTCTTATCTATAAACTGATGCCTTTAGGAGATTTTTCAATCTTTCCTTGGGTTCTTTATACTCAATATTATAACATTTTATCTGTCAGACTTTCGACCCTCACTGTACATCGATTATAAATGATATTAAAAAATAAAATCTGTATCGAGACATGGTAGGTTTATTTTACTATAAGGCACTTTATAAGTGCATCACACCACACCACACGTGATGCAGCAAAAAGTGATCAAGCCATCATTACAGTGAAGCACTTTTTAGCTAAAGATGTCCTTGATCCCTTTAAGGTCAGTGACTCACATCCAATCGGATCATTCAAAAAGAACCAGTATTGACTACGAATCCTATTGACAACCTCAAATTATGATATGAATTGAATCGTTAGAATGAAGCGGTACACCCGTCCTTTGTATATATTGGTGGATGTTTGACTGGCCGTTCCTAATGTCAATCAAGTTATGTACTTGCACAGTGAGGATGAGATGATGATTGGCTTATGGGCGGCATGGTGCAGTGGAAAGGGCGGTCGGCCTTTAATCAAAGCATTGCAGGTTCGATTCCCACTCTGCCCATGCGGTAAAGTGTTCTTGGGCAAGACACTGAACCCCACACTGCCTCTGATGGAAGGTTGGCGCCAGTGATCGGCAGCGGAGCCTCCATCAGTGTGTAAATGGGTCTGTGACTGTAAAGCGCTTTGGGCCGTCAATGAAGGTAGAAAAGCGCTTTATAAGTATACGCCATTTACCATTGCAATTTATGTCTTTTTTTGATGATCTATCCACACATACGCCACCAATGTTTTGGGAATCGCTTATTTACATTCCTTCAGTTGGTCTGTCTGTTTAATTGAGACATACTCCTTGGGATTTTTGTCTTTTACATGGAAACAGTTTTTGGTGTTTTTTTAACTTTATTTCAGTTTGTAAAATTGATTTTAAATATAAGTCCTAATAATTACCTACAATAGTCTGGCCACTTTACTCTACCAATTAACAGATGTAAGTTAGGATGTGTGCTCTAAATGTTTGAAATTACAATAAGCAGAAGAAATCTCAAACTAAAAGAAGAAAAGCTAGAAGGTGAACAGAAAACATCTGGTCAGTCCACTCGGACTCAACCTATAGTCGGGCCACAGCTAGGTAAATATAATGTGACCTGGGTGTGACCGATCTTACACGCTCATGTACGTGACAACTATCAATACCTAAAGTCAAAAAAAGTTCCATTCTCTCTTTTATATACATAAATGTTTTTCCAAACTGTGGCTCACATTGATTATGAACTGAAAAGTGATTGCAAATAGATATGATAAAGTCTTGCTTATTTAACAATGTCGATTTAGATGTAGAAGTTTAAAACAACTCAATATCTTATAACCC
Organism: Oryzias woworae; assembly: GCA_016861445.1. Lineage (NCBI taxonomy): Eukaryota > Metazoa > Chordata > Actinopteri > Beloniformes > Adrianichthyidae > Oryzias > Oryzias woworae. The sequence continues at coordinate 222,886 of BOLG01000180.1, forward strand.
ACATCTTTTTAAATCAAAATTCTAGTTTCATAAGCTAGCTCATGACCACTTATGACCAGTTACTTGGATTTTTTTCAGGCAAGGACAAGAGCTCATAGTATTGTAAAGCTTGGAATGTGAGCCCAACTAACAGAGTGGGATCCTGCTGGTCAAACCGCTGAGCTACAGCTATCTCAATATTACTGCTTGTGTTGCCTGATACATCCATGAGTGACACCTCCTAAGCATCAAGAGGAATCATTTTTGCCTCTTGAACTTCAGCAAACACAAGCATAACTGCAGCAAAGCTTACATTTTAGTGGTGGTGATCGGGAAGTTCTTGACAGAGGTCTGGATGTACCATTGCGTATGTCTGTTTGGGTCTTGCCTGTGAAAAACTCTGCAGAACCACGATCAATGCATGTCTGCATTCATCTCATCAGTTCTTCAGTTGGTTCCCAGAGGATTCTGGGATTGTGTGCTTAGTGAATGGTTGGGTTCCTAAATCACTCTGTCGTGTATCTGTCAGTGAGTCTTTTTCCTCATGGTGTTTGAAATGTCTTTCATGTTTCCTTTGAGTTTTCCTGAACATGTGAGATTTATTTTGGATTAGCATTCAAAATGCACAGAACATAGGAATCAGATGAGACTATATATTGTAACACACAAGGAAACCCTACTTTTTAGCAAATATGACAAGAAAATCTGCTGCACAGAGCATAAATACAAAGAAATTTGAACTTAACTAAACCTTTGGAATCAGTAAAGCAACAGCACCATAAAAAGACAAAAGTCAAACTCTGATGAAACAAGGTTAAGTAGGAAAATCAACTTTCTATTCTATGTATATGTAATTTTAACACAATCTTAAGTTTCTCTCCTTTATTTTCTGCACCATGCAGAAATGCTCTCTGCAGCTGACAATGTTCGCTGGTGATTTTCTTTACAGTTGATGTTAAAAAGTGTATTTAGGCTAAAAGGCAGAGGGTCCAGCTTGTTTTCTGTGACATCCTGTAACATTTGACTATTTTCCAGCTTCTAGAACATCCTGGCAGGATGGTGAGGTTGGCAAGGTGGGTCTTTGTACCGTCTGTGTGTGCCTTTATATGTCTGCTCATTTCTCTTAAAGACATTTTCTAAATGTTAACAAGTACTGTACATCTATTATTTAGTTCACCAACTCATTCTTTGTCATCATCCATCACATCTATCCATTTACTGCCCTCATTCTCTCTTTTTTCTTCTGCAGAGGACGAGTTGGATGATCTTAAAGGGTGAGACTGATGGTTCGATAGGTCATGAGGACCCTGACCCATGCAAATCCACCTGCAGTCTCCCCAATGACATGTCCCAGCCCAGTAAGGATTCACTCAGAAACATGCATTCAAATAATGATCAACCATAACATAGAAGTGGATATCTCTGTCTCTGTAGACTTTTCCCACAATAAGTCAGCATCTTTGCCGGGTTATGGAAGGAACGGCATCTACAAGGTGAGGTGCCAAAGCACACCCTTGTGCCAGCATGTAATAATATTCCAATGTGCTTTCCACATTTACTCAGCATAAAGATCTAAGCTACTTTGATGTTTGGCTTCTCATGATACATGTTAAATGTCAGGGTGGGCTGGCAATTTTCTGTTATTTTTTAATTTAACTATAATATTTTTTGAATGTGTTGTTTTATATTCTTGTTAATATAATGTCAAAATGGGCTGCATGGTGGAACAGTGGTTAGCACTCTTGCCCTTCAGCAAGAAGGCCTTGCTGGGGGTCCTGAAACAACATCACCTAAGGGGGACCTTTCTGTGTGGAGTTTGCATGTTCTCCTCGTGCATGCCTGGGTTTTCTCCGGGGACTCCAGCTTCCTCCCACCATCCAAAAACATGCTTCATAGGTTAATCGGTTACTCTAAATTGTCCCAAGGTGTGTAGCCCTGCGACAAATTGGCGCCTGTACCTGCCTTCGTCCACGGGTGGCTAGGTTAGGCTTCAGCGCCCCTGTGACCCCGAAAAGGACAAAGCGGGTTTAGAAGATGAATGAATGAATAATGCCAAAATATGTATTGAGATGCTTATTCATCCATCTATTTTCTAAACCTGCTAAATCTCTTTTGGGGTCATGTGATTACTGGAGCCTTGCCCAGCCACTGTTGAAAAAAGACAGAGTATAGGCTGGATAGTTTGAGATGCTTTTTGTTACAACAGTTATAGGAGTCAATGATAGCATTAGGTTATCATCGACATGAGGCACAAAATGGAGCCCCGCACTGCGACATTTTTAATATTGCCTTCTCTTTCCCAATGATTTTAACCCAAATTTCACCCACTAAACATGAACGGAAACGTACTCAAATTTCCAGACATACAGTGGTATGGAAAGTATTCAGACCCCCTAAATTTTTCACTCTTTGTTATATTGCAGCCATTTGCTGCAATCATTTAAGTTTAAAAAAAAAAAAAAACTTTTATGGAGGGCCTCCAAACTTCTTCCTCCAAACGATTAAATAAAAAAAATTGGTTTGCTTGACCCTTTGTAGTTTTAAAGTGGCACTATGTTATAACTTAACCAAAATGATTCCAAATAACCATGCAGGGTCAGGGAGGGGGGCGTTGCCTTAGTAGGGCATGAACGCTTTAGTAGAGCAGGGTTAAAGAGGGTTCAGTGGGTGTCAGGAAGTGCAGAGGACCATTCAACATTAATTGCATCCTTAATTAACTTTTCTGAAAAAAAAAATGTAATTAACCCATAAGAACTCACCGTGAGAGTGTTGCAACAGAAAATGATCAGAAATGGGTTCTGGGATCCACGTGGTTTGTGGTAAAGTCCACATCATTTAATTTTGGGTTAACTTGAGAAATCACATTGCACTGGCTCTGTAAAGCAACAGGATGATCTAACAGTTGAATGTGTCTGTTGCCATAGGCTGCTGATACGGTGGAGGATAATGTGGACTCCCAGAGCTGGGGAGGGATGAGAGGTGAGAAATTACCAATAGCTATTAAATTGTTAGGTTCAATTGTTGGGTCTTCTGGTCTTTAGAAAATGGCCCAGTTCTCTGGCAATGTTGCTTCTACATTTTATCTGCTAAGTCTTCCCAAATGTAACTATCCCTGTATTGTTAAAGAGGCACAGGCCTAAGCTAAGTCTTTCAGAGTAAACTGTATCCTCATATATGACAATATTCTCCCTAAAGAGTTATTTTTGTGAGCTCTTTTCCTACTCGGAAGTAAGGCAACTTGATGTCTAAGGCACCCCCTTTCGCTCAGAAATAGCAAGCAGCTTCAAGAAGAACAAAGTCTTTTATTACAAAACAATCCACAAAGAACTTAGGAAGAGCAGTTGCTTGAAAAAAACAGGTATGAGTCACAAGGCAAAGTTCCAGAATCAAACTAGCAAAAAAAAAAGGCTTAGCGAACGAGTCCCAAGAAACCTGGCAGGAAAGACGAGCAGCTTGTTACCCAGAGAAGCAAAGCGAACCTGCAGGGAAGTGAGGGGAAGAAACGACTTAAATACAGAATAAGGAAAAGAACCAACAATAAGACACAAGTGAAACACATCAGGAAGGAGCAGTAATCAGCCTCGGAGAGGAAAACACCCACGAGAAAGACGACAGAACGAGAGAGAAAGGAGTGAAACAAAGACAAAAGCAAACAAACACCGAAGCTCAAACCCGGCACATGACAAGCGTGCATTTCTTTCCACATCCGAGCTGGCCTCTGGCTCAGTGTGCAAACAGAGCTTTCAGTGAGGCGAAGGGGTTGTTACGAGCCAACAGTCCTGCCATAAACCAGAATTGCATTTCTAATTAGCTAATACCGCTGAGCATAAAATAGGTCTTAAAAATGACAGTCTTTTTTTATTTTGGCTAAAATCTGCACAATTAAGACTACTAGGAACAATTTTCAAGTGAAAAAAAGATGGTTAGAGTGGGACTTTAAACACTAAATGGAATGAGCGTTTGGCCGTCGCTACTCTGGCTTACAACACAAATACAACAGACAACCAGAATCTGGACAACTGTGCACGACCCGGGGGGGGGTCTTAAAGGAGCCCTGTATGGGTTCAAGATAAGGACTTAAATATTCAAAACTGCAAATGAATGGATTCACAACCACAACTGCATGTTCGCACATAAATCAAGTTTCATCATACTGCTAAATAACTGTTTAAAACATTTCTTTTGCAAATGATCTGTATGCTCCATAGAAAAGATTTGTATTTGTGAAAACATTTCAAGGTTTTTTTTAAAGCATTTTTTTGCAGATGTGAAGCAAAAAAACTGCGTGTGAGCTCCTGAAGCTGCGATTGTGAATTCTGTCCCTATCTTTATGTATCTTTATGATTGGATGGCCACAAATTAAACTGTCCAATCAGAGAGCAGGTGGCTTTCTGCCGTCCCGCCCGTCGCTGACTTTAAGGGGGATATTAGTGTTAACATCATGAACAAATTATTGAAACAGATTTTCTTTGTCAAAGACAATTAAAAATCATTTTTTGTAGTCATTAAATTACCAAACCAGCGTGCTGTTACAACAGAAACTGTTGATTCCTGTTCATCCATGGGTGAACAAATCTTTTCTGACAATCTGATGTCGATGCCCAGCACCATGTGGAAGGTTTATGGTTTTTGGTAAATTTTCCACTTCTGCTGTTTACAAGTCTATTGAGTGATGCAGTGGCAGTGTTAGGGACTAACAATTGAATCATTGTGTTTTAGTCAAGTTCAACTCCGGCTGTTGTACTTTCTTTTCTCTTTTTTTTATTATACAAGATTATTTTTGAAAACAACTATTAAACCAAGGGTTTCCAATTTAAAAAAAATCACAACTGAAGTGTAAACTGCCTTGCTGCTAGAGCTCTAAAGAAGTTGGAGTGTCTGATGTTAGTTAAAGAAGCTAGAGGAAGAGCAAAAAAGAAAAGAGGAGGAAGAGCAAAAAGAAAAGAAGAGGAAGAGCAAAAAAGAAAAGAAGAGGAAGAGCAAAAAGAAAAGAAGAGCAAAAAAGAAAAGAAGAGGAAGAGCAAAAAAGAAAAGAAGAGGAAGAGCAAAAAAGAAAAGAGGAAGAAGAGCAAAAAGAAAAGAAGAGCAAAAAAGAAAAGAGGAAGAATAGCAAAAAGAAAAGAAGAGCAAAAAAGAAAAGAAGAGGAAGAGCAAAAAGAAAAGAAGAGGAAGAGCAAAAAAGAAAAGAAGAGGAAGAGCAAAAAGAAAAGAAGAGGAAGAGCAAAAAAGGAAAGAAGAGCAAAAAAGAAAAGAGGAAGAAGAGCAAAAAGAAAAGAAGAGCAAAAAGAAAAGAGGAAGAAGAGCAAAAAGAAAAGAAGAGCAAAAAAGAAAAGAAGAGGAAGAGCAAAAAGAAAAGAAGAGGAAGAGCAAAAAAGAAAAGAAGAGGAAGAGCAAAAAAGAAAAGAAGAGGAAGAGCAAAAAGAAACACTAACTACAATCAAACTAATACAGTTGCTAAAAGTCAGCTAAAGAAAACTATAGAAAACATGACGTGACGTTGTTGCAGTCTTGCATTGCTGGGCAGCCTGATGACGTAAAGCCTACGTTGCTATGCTTTTTTTCACCATGGCTTTGGTATTTGTGGTCCAGCTCCTGTCACCAGAGACTTGCAGTTCCAGGAAGTTGGGTCTGAGGCAGGGGCTCCGGTACTGACCCTGATCTCAGCCGACACCCGTCTTCCCATCCTTACAACTTGTGGTCTGTCAGTCAGAAAGTCTGAGATGCAGTTGCAGGTGGGGGTGGGAACTGTACGGTCTATCAGGCTGGGTATGGGGGAGAGTTATTGCTACAGCATCGTCCACTGATCAGTTGGTGTGGATGCAAACTTGTGGGGGTCAGTGGTGTCTGGGACCATGTTGTTGATGTGACTGAGGACTATTTTTTCTGAAAACTTCGTGGCGACCGATGTGAGTGCTCTTTTGTACTCCTGGTCCCCCCCCTTCTTTATTGTTCGCTCTACGTCCTAAACCAGGGTTTCTGGTTGAGAAACATGCGCACAGTCCTGGGGGTGCACAGATGGACATGCACCAGCTGATGTAGTCACAAATTGTCTTTGTGTATTCATGAATGTAATTTGTAGCTACTTTGATGCAAATCATTTTGTTTATTGCCAATAGAATGCTGCAAGAGCAAACTAGTTGGAAAACTTGTACAGGCCTGGAGTTTTACAAGTGCTTTAAATCAATGACTGTCTAATGCTACATTCACGCTGGCCTCGGCAACATGCCAACAAGCAACCAATTCCAATGAAAAGTCTACGTGAATGCATGTATATGTGCATTTTGGGCTTTCTCGTTAAAAATTCTTGCAGTCACGCTTTGCTATGCAAGATTTACTGTTTGTTTTTGGGCTCTATGTATAAAACGTGCAGCTATTGAACATGTTAAAATGTGAAGTTAAACCAGTTGAATTTAGACCAATCAGAGACTTGGACAGTGTTGGGGGTAGCGGATTACAAAGTAACTTTCGTCATTAACGGAGTAACGTAACGAATTACAGTTGAAATTTCAGTGATTTATTACAGTTACTGGACTATAGAAACTCTCATTACTTCGTTACTTAGGTTTTGTAGGCTCTGACATTTTCTCTTGGTTAAATAAAATAAAAACACAGATTAATTTAAAACAAAACGAAGTGATTGGTGCATACGCGCGCGCATATGCGCACAGAGTGTGGGATCGGCACAGACATGCATTCATTGTTGCAATCAAGCTGATTTCTAAACTGGCTCAAAGATGAGACGAAAAGAGACGCTGTCCTGAAAGGAGTCCTGTCATCTCCACAGAGCAGCAGGTGAGTCGCAGAGCAGAGATCCACACCGAGAACTGATGTGTTTGTTACAAATGAAACGTCTCTAAAGCTGCTCTTTGGTGTGAAAGACAAGAGTCCGCTCCTTCCTGGGACTCAGAGATGATTATTTCTATGTTAAGTCATCCTTTCTTTCTTTATTTTTCTCTCTAAGCTGCACGTGACTGATCACAAGGTTATTGCTTTAAAAATATAGTGTTTTATCATTTAGTTTAATGTTATTTATTTACCTTTATTTAACCAGATAAGTCTTATTGAGAATAAAATTCTCTTTTTCAAAGGAGCTCTGTTAAATGAAAGACAAGAGGATCTTGAGTAAAGTATGAGTAAAGTAATTTAATTGCAATTTTGATCCAGTAACTAAGTAAAGTAATCAATTACTTTTTAGAAGTAACTTACCCAACACTGGACTTGGATGTGGTAATGTCCTTTGTGATTCACAGAAGTCCCAACTGTTTGAAAATTGATCATGGAGGAGAAATGAATTATTGTTTTTATGCCGGCCAGAATTATATGACACCAAGTCTTTCAAATATCAGAATAAAGCTGTAAAAGAAAAAGCCTAGACCAAGATTTACCAAATTTGCACTGTTTCGACATTTTGCACCGAGCCTCTGTAACCCGCTCAGTCTTAGTGCCGGCTGGTTCATGGCACTGCTCTGCGCTGTTGGATTTTGAATGACAGGACAGCTGGCTTGTCTTTGATTCCGTGTTTATTTTCTGTTAAACAAAAAGATGACTGTCAGACATGGAAGGCTGCCGCCCGCATTAAACACGCAGCACACTACAAAAAGTAAATAGTCTCTTTAACATACACAGAGTAGCTAACTTAAAATACATTCATGAAACAAAGAAACACTTAAATCATAAAGTAACATCTCACAAATAGACATTGATTACAAATGAAAATAAATATTACAGAGTGCTGCAAAATGCGACCTACCATGGACATGTCCGTGTCTCAACTAATAAAGTTTTGTTGCTGCACAACTTATAGAGATATGAACCAATAGGGGGCGCTCAAGAGCCCATACAAACAAAATAAAAGACATAAATAGACATAAATAATAAATGGCAAGTGGATTCACATTTGTTCTGTTGCGCCTCTTCCATCTGTGAGCACATGTGCTAGTATTGATACAGTCAAGTGTGAACACTGTCGGCCAAAACCTTGTTCAAGAACCTGCATTCATAATCTGCATTCTTGAATAAGTGTCAAATAGTTGGTGTGTAAGTAACGTAAGGGAACACCCACAGTTTTCCACAAAAGTTTGTTTTACTTCTTTTGAAAAGTAAAAGAGCTTATCTGAACTCTGTAACAGACCAAACAAGCACTACCTGTCCCACATATAAATGTCGTTCCTCTGGTGCAGTTAACTCGCTGAACATAGATAAACTGCACAGGAGTTTATCTGTAGGAGCAGGACGGTAGTTAGACAAACCAAAGACAATACATGTAATCAGTATTTCTATGACCAAAAACTGAAACTCCAAAGAACCAGGTGGAATATTCTGACCACTAGATGTCACTGTGATTTGTCAACGTTTCCTATCTGTAGTATTGAACACTCGCAGGATTTGGAAAAAAAGATGACTAGGAGATTCAAGATGGCTGTAAAAATAATACCAGTTGCTGATACCTTATCTCGCAAAGCCATTCCAGACCTGAACCAAGCACGAAATGAGGGCATGAAAGCCCAAATTCACACCGTCCTGAGCAACATCACAGTCAGTGACAAGAGATTTATGGAAATTAGAGAAGTCACATCCAAGGATCCATAACTCACAACTCAGAAAATTGTTATCCTTGAAGGTTGACCAGAAACAAGATCATCGTGCCACACAACGTTTAAGAGTACTGGAACTACTGAGATGACATTTCAGAGTTTGATGGAATTTGATTTAAAGGTGAGAAAAAAATAATTCCTCAGAACCTGAGAGAAGCCATGATTGACCATATCCACTCAAGTCACATGGGAACTGAAAAAGCAAAGGAACAACAAGAGACGTTCTGTTTTGGCCCCAGATGGTTTAAACAGATTGAAGAAGCAGTTATGACATGTCGCATATGCCAAGAGCATCGCAGCTCAAACCCCAAAGAACTTCTGTTATCACTTGCTATATCTGAAAGACCCAGGGAAGTGATAGAGACTGACCTGTGAAGCTGGAACTCAAGAGTTTACATTATCACAGTGGATTGCTTAAGCAGGTACTTTGAGTTAGAGAGACTTTACAGTTGTACCTCTGCACCTGTGATTGCTAAGCTCAAAGCAGCAATGGCAAGACACGCTTTGATTGTTATAAGTGACAATAGACCATGCTACAGATCAAGAGTTCAACCACTTTTCAGAAACACAGGGATTCACACATACCACGAGCAGCCCCCACTGTCCACAGAGCGATGGGCTAGCAGAAAAGACTGTCCGAACAGCAAAATGCATTCTAGACAAAGCAAGAGCCGAAGGAAAAGATGCATACCTACGTTTGCTTGAATACAGAAATACCCCAGTTGACAACCTTTAGTCACCAACACAACTACTCATGAGCTGCAGACTTCGTTCCATATCCCCAACACACCTGAACAGCTGAATACACACATTTCCTGTCAGCAAAGTGTGCGCGTCAAGAGAGAAATCTGTCAGCTATGCCAGCAGGCATTCTTCAATAAATGTGCCAGACCTCTTACCCCACTAGCTGCAGGTACACCCATTTCTTACCAGCAAAAGATGGATCCTGCCAACCAGCAACCATGACACACCAGCAGACACAGAGAGGAGTTATCACATCACAGCAACTGAAGGACAAGCACGAAGACGGAACAGACGTCATCCGAGAGAGAGACATTCTGACAGCAAAGATTGAAATAACGCAGAACTTCAGCAACCTGAGCCCAGCAGCAAGGAACCGAAGAACACTAAGTTGACATATGCTGAAGCCCAAAACCAAGTGAAAGACACTGTACCATATGACCAACCTGCTATGTCACAAAGACAGGATGGGTTGTTAAGCCATAACACGAAATATAAGATGGTTGAAAATCTTCAAGACACTTCTCATAGGTAATGAAAAAAAATATTCAAATGATTCCATGTTATCTAGAAAAGATGACAAGCAGTTAAGATTATTTCATTTTCTTTGGGTTCTGTATTTTTACTACTGTTACTTTAAAGTGTTGACAATGTTAAACTATAAGGGTTTAGTTGATTAAAGTGTATTTATTGAGGCTGAGCATTTTTTTTTAGAAAAAAGGGGATGTAATATTCTGACTACTAGATGTCACTGTGATTTGTCAACGTATCTACCTGTAGTATTGAAGTCTTGTGGGATTTGGAAAAAGAGATGACTGGGAGATTAAAGATGGCTGAAAAACAAGGAATCAGACAGTTTCCCAGCCTGTTGGTGATTTATGACAACAATTAAGTTCTATAAGAAAGAACATTTCACAGGAATGACAGAAATGGTTCATGTATTCTCAGAAAATGAGGTGTAGACAGTAGTTGCAAGAAAGATGGAGGACGTGGGATTGGCCAGTTTTCATCTTCAGATCACAAAGGGAACTTTCCAAAATACAGTACTGTTTCAGGCTTCTAACATGCTTCTCAGAATAGTATCCTTTTACAAAAGCTACAGTGTTTATGGAATAGAACTATTTTATCTTCTCAAAGGCTGAACTCTGCTGCTTTGCTTCAGATCAGTTGCCGGAGGTAAGGTCACTTTGTGGCTGCACAATTTCTGCTGCTGTGTTTGAATATCATGAGGAAGGAGATGACAGTTCGGCCAAAACAGAATCAAGGTTCAAAACTTTTCCAGAGGCCTTAAAAACTCAAGACTTTTAGAGGAGAGGTTGTCATTATACAACATGATACTGTAATGTCTGCAATTTAGATACAAGGAAATACTTCAACAAATTAATTCTTTGTGTTTCTTTTTCCCCCTCAGAGTACAAGGTAAGACAAAACAAATCATATTTCATGTTCTTGACAGGCATGGCTGAACTTGGGGTGAATAACAGCATCTATACTTGCTTTGTTTACTAGGTTTACCCCTATGAAGTCCTGGCAGTGACACATAGAGTGAAAGTGAGGCTTCCCAGAGATGTAGATCGCACCAGACTGGAAGTAAGCCCTAATCCTCCTCCTCCAGCTAGTTCACCCCCCCCCCCCCCCCCCCCCCCCTTTTTTTTTTTTTTTTAATTTTTATTTTTTTATTTTCCACTTGTCCAAAGGCCATAAACAAGCCTGGAAAACTGTGAAGACATGGCTTAAACAGGGTTTGCGGCTACAGTAGTTGAAATAAAACTTCCATCTAACTATCGGGGGACTCATATCTCCAGTTATTTTAAATGTGCTTCAACCTCGGTTGACTTTGACTTGATTGTTCTGTTTTTCTCATGTAGTGCGTGGGGACTGGAATGTGTTTGGAATAAGGGTTATAATAAGTGTGTTTTAGGTCAGGCTTTGAGAAGTTTCTGTTTTGTTAAGTCTTCATGTTGGGCTTTGCACACCTTTAAATTTGATCTTAGCTCACTTTAAAATATTGGCCTCTTTTGCTGGAATGTGGACCTTAAGACCATACAAGCTGTTCCTAAAGGAGTCCTCTGAAAGTTGCTAAGGTGTTTGAGAGAACAGTTTAACTTGCGTCCCTAGTGTGAGGGTTTGTATTTAAACACGTATACAAACCCTTTCCAAAAAATGTAAAAGACACGAAACAGTGTAGTCATTTCTATGATTCATTTTCAAATACATGAGACTTTCATAGAATATAGATTCGTGGCCCACGTTTAAATTGATTTCAATGATTTATTACCGATCAACAAGAGCAACTACAAGTGAAGACTTTTAAGTCCCGTTTTGTGGAACACCTTTTGCTCAGAACGCTTTTTCAGCAAAAGGGGCCAATCTTTGGTACAATCTTACTATTAATATAAAATCTTTTACAAAACTCTCCACATTTAAAAACACAAATTAATTCCTGGTTCATAGAGCATCTGCAGTGCACCCTCATTGCATAAAAAATCCTGTGCTCACATGATGCATGTAAATGAGTGCATCATTTTTTATGTCTTTATTTTTTTAACAAGGACCCCCAATACCTTTCGCTAGCTTGTGTCCATCTCCAGGTGTTTATGTGAAAGCTGTGCTTTGCTGGAAGCTTGTCCTGTGCTGCGGTATTTAGATTTTTCCTGGGTAACTCCAAGTCTCTTTTTGTTGAATCATAGCCATATAATAACTGATCTTCAGCTGTTCTTGCAGCTTTCATCAGCTGTGTGCCACTACCAACGGGACATACTTTAGACCTAAAATCAACCTGTTTGAAGGCACAAGGATTGTAGACAGTCCTGTGGTTCAGTGCTGATGGTGTCTTTCCTCACAGGAAACCCCCACTTAAAATATTTTACCCATTTAAAACCCCGGGTATTACAGCACTGCATCAACCAGAGGATTACACTCCCTGCAGGAGTCGGACTGTAAGAACTCAGGGTGTAACTGAAATGAGAGATCCTCCAGCAGCCACAAATCTCTCTGCATGTCTCTGATTCAAATTGACTGAGTGTAAAAAAAAATTCTGAGTGGAGCATAACTTTTCTGTCCTTTAGACTGATAAGGCTGTGGTATTTAAGTATTGTCCTTTTAAAGTATTCAGATCGTATTGTGTATTCTTTCATACTCCTTTACTCTACCTGACTGCAACTAAGTGGTTATGAATGAGAATTGATCATTAGAAAAAAGGGAGATCTTATTTCTCTGTGTACTGAAATCGATTAATGAAAGTGACAATGAACGGAACTGAAGTGCCCGTGTGGATTAGAAAGCACAGCACATCGTATAATTGACAATGTCATAGTCGTGGAAATTGATCATGCAGGCTTGTTTTCCAACTGCAGATTCTGGACACTTTCAGTTCCAGGATGTTTTCAGATCAAATGAGAAGTCAGACAGCTGCAGTTTGAATAAAGTCGGTCATTCAGCAGGACGGTGTTTGTAAATGTGGCAGAAAACTCACATCAAAAAGCTGAAAATGATAAAAATCCAGTTGTTTAAGATCTCAGCCTGATTGAGATGCTTTAGGGTGACTTGAACAGAACTGTGAAGGTCAGGAGAATCTGGGTAAGGTCACCAATGAAAAGGAGACTGGGTTATCTTCATTGGGTTTGACTTGGTTAATTTGATATTGTAAAGAAAAGCTGACCAGTCACCTCTCAGGTGTTTTATGGTTAAAATCCTTCACACAGAGAGTGTATGACGCTGTGTAGATCCTGTGAGAGTTTACACACGTTCTCCATGTTTTCTGTTTGCAGAGACACCTCTCGCCTGAAGACTTCCAGCAGGTATTCGGCATGACACTGGAACAGTTCGACCGTCTAGCTCTCTGGAAGAAGAATGACTTAAAGAAGAAGGCACGCCTTTTCTAGACAGAAATGGAAAAATATTTGAACAACATCTCAATAATATTCAGAAAGAAGTAGCAAGAAAAAAAACTCCACCAGAAACCTGTCAACGTTCTGCTCTGACCGCTCCTCCTCTCAGCTGTGACCTGTCGCGCTGGGAGGATGTTTTCATGACTGTGGGGCAGCATTTGCATCTTTTTATTTGCAGTGTTGTCTGGATTTGTGACTGAAAGCCTTGCAGAGAAGAGGAGCTGTGTTTGCATGGCCTTTTTATGCTCCTACCACAAGCATCTGCATCCACCCCCACCTTAGAGAACTACTTTTTTAATTCTTTCACAGGCCTTTCCCTTGTTTCTTTTCACCTGCCTGGGTTTCTGTCTCGCATCTATTTCCTTTTTACAAGAAGTCATTTCTTGAAACCTGTCATCAGCTTTTACATTACTTTTCTTAATTTTAGACCAGGGAAGGCTAAAGATTTGCAACTCTTCAAACATGTCAAGGCCAAAGACAGGTGGAAACGCATCTGTGGAGAAGCACCTTATCAGCACCTATGATTTTCCACTGCCCCCATTTTCATTCGCTTTTCTCTGGAACAGTCATAAGGTGAAGGGCAACTCCAGCAGGATGGACTCCCAGTTAGATCAAGCGTGGACAAAGTCCAAGGACAGGAAGAGGATGAACAGTGTCAAAAACAGACAACGCTGACAGTGTGACACAAGCTCACATGCAGCATGAAAATCGAATTATTTTAATAGGGTATTAGGACTCTAAAGCAGGGGTCCCAAACCTTTTTCTTTTGTGAGGGCCACATTTCTTCTGGGATGAGGGGTCAGTGTGTCGGCTAACAGAAACAGTGTAACCATCAGAGGGTGTGTCTAAACATAAACATGGATGCTTTTCCAGAAAGACACACAGAACCACATTTAAAAAACCCTTCCTGTAATCTTCACAGAAAAATCCAACTAAAACATTTCAAAAATCAAACCAATAAATATTCTGTCCTCTCCCGCCATCGTCTCTTAGAGACTTTAGAGGCTGCAGCTCCTCACACATTTAACAGTTGATGTAAACTTCACAATAATGATGGGAATTCTGGCTCTTCTTAACCATCCGGCTCTTTTAAACTTGTGCACAAAATGAATAATGTAAAAAAGGTTTTATACATAAATATGCTTTTATTTTTCCTTTCAGATAAAATATTGATAAAACCCAAAATACTGATTAAAATGTGCAAAACAAAAAGAAAAAAATAAGGTTTGTACTGATGGTAAAGGTTGGTGTTTAGAAATAACAAATGTCTGATCTTTGTGAAGCTGATCTGGTTTCTTCTGTCAGTAATGATCTGTGTGTTCTGCAGAAGGTTGTTCTCAGGTGTCTGTACAGGTTGTTGTTTCAATCTCTTTTCTTCCAGATTCTAAATTCTGCTTCATATCATCATGAACTGTGAAAAGGTTTCAGATTTGTCTCCTTTTTCCAGTCTCACTCATTTCTTTCTGTTTTGTGTTGATGTCTTTGGTCGTTGTTACACCTCTGTCTCTCCCTCGTGTGCATCTCCTTCATGTGTTCGCAGAACGATAATGAGCTTGATCAGTATTGACACATATTGATCAGTCTCATGCAGCTTGAAGAGAAAAAAAAGTAAGAGGATTTGTGACACTAAATCAAAAAGATCAGCTGCTCTGTGTCCTGAACTATAATTCTTTATTTTTCTGCTGCAGATGGACATTTATCCATAACTGTTTAACCAGTACAGTGTTCCTCGTTTATTGTGGGAGTTACGTTCTAAAAGTAACTCCTGAAGGTGAAATCTGTGAATCAGGATTCCAGATGTTTAACTCCTCACTAAACACTTTACACTTTTTTCAGACACACATGAACATTTTCACACTTTTCTCTCTTGTTTAAACTCTCAAAGTTCAAACTTTTGTAGAAAAATAAGTCCAGGATTAAAGAACGAAGACAAAGATCTGATCAGGATCAAAGATTTATGGAGATCTGGAGATCTGCTCGTTTCTGCACACAGAACAGAGGAGATTGATTGAAAGGGTCTCCAGCCAATCAGGACACAGAACAGAGTGCTGTTTAAAAAAGAAAAGCAGCAGCGTCATCACTCAGACCGAAAGGTGAACTGTAGTGTGGAAAGAGCTCTGTATTCTGTTCTAAATGACAGGGATTTGGGGATGTTCAGATAGAGGCACAGACTGAAAGACACATTCTGTGTGATCATTGATCATGCGGCCAGATTGAAGAAAAAAAAATCCTGCCTCTGATATTGGTCAGGGGGCTGGGCCGTAGTTTGGGGACCCCTACTTCAGAGAGAGTCATTTCTGCATTAATGATATGCAAATGAGACAAAACCTGTTCAGCTTGGCTCAAATGCATAACCTTTTGTCATGTGTCTTTAAAGATTCACATCAATTATTTCATATTTACCAAGTCCTGTTGTGTCCTTTCATGACTCACAAATCCATGTCAGTGCTATTCTAAAACCGTGAAGAGATCATATTTATTTTGGTCTTAGAAAAGATTTTTTTTTCTCGCAGACTTAAGTTTTCGGAATAAAAGCTGAATTTTCATGAACCTAGCTGATTGTTAACAGATCAACTTGTATTCTGTATGTATGTTAACATTGACTTAATATGTTCCTGGATAACTGTTTGTATGCAATCCATGCTATATAACTCTGTAATGCATGAAGTTGTGGCACTGACGTCATGTCAGACATGTTTGAAAGCCTCATCATAATCTGAGTGATGGAGGAGTTTCTGCTCAAATGGAGTTGGCTTCTTACTTTTGCTTGTGTTTGGTATTTATTGCAAATATGAGGACAGGTGAGGGTATTATGACAAAGTGCTTAAGAAGAAATGTTTGAAGGAATGCAAAAATGTGTGTCCTCTTTCTAACACTCATCTGCTCATCTGATATTAAAAAGCTTTATGCAAACTGCAGTAGAGTCGTGCAGTTCCTTCTTTGCAAATTTTAATCCACCTGTTGGTAAAAGAGTGAAAAATTTTGCCTTTTTTCTTCAATCGAGGCAACTGAAACTGTGACATTGCGATGCTAGCAGATCTGCAAATCAAAATAAGCTGTGCAATAGATGCCAAAAAATGAAATGCTGTTACCAAGGCGTATACATCACGTTCCAAATTATTATGCAAATGACATTTTCTCTGATTTTTCCAAATACTCAAACAAATGACAGTCAGCATAATTTTCCAGTCACTAACCACTACAGTATATATTACATTTTTCTGAACAAACATCTTAAAGATAACAGTATTCTTATCCAAAATAAAACCTTTAAATGCACTGTTCCACATAATTACACTCAGGATTCCACAACGTTTGATAGATTTTACTGAGCTGATTTATGTTGACCTTCTGGCTTATTCCGTCAGGGGTCGCCCCAGTGAATCAGCTTTCACTGCTTTGCACCCAGAGGTTTGGCAGAGAGTTTTTACACCAGATGCCCTTCCTGAGACAACTCTGTATTTTCAAGGCACAAGGGGACTCATTTAGGCAGCAGCATCAAGGCCAAGGGTCTTGCCTTGGACCCACATTGGGTTGAGCTCAATGCACACCCTGGGAAGCAAACCCAGGTTTCAATGGAGTGATATTTGTGCCACCATATTTCAAACAAAAATCACAGTTTTGAGATCAAAATGTTCTAAATGGCAAACAAAAAGTTTTCAGAGTAAAAATTCATAATTTGCAAATGAAAATATGTAATGTTTGCTTTCAAAAACTTTTTTTTTTGCTTTCAAAAAATTGTTTTGCAGTTGCAACACAAATGTTTTCAGATGCGTAGTGTCTGCCTCACTTTCGTCCTATCATTGATTTTTCTGTTTCATGTGATATTGTTTGAAAACAAATTTAAGAAAAGCTGAACAAAAACTTTCGCTCAGGCAAAAACATTACTAAATGTATTGACATTTTCATCAACAAATAAAAACGATGACAACATGCAATCATTGCGAGTGCTGGTGGAGAAAGGCGGAAGCAAATGCCAAGCGATCCAATCAGAACACAATTCCTGCAGTCCTGAAAGACGCTCATTTAATGAACTGTGTTTCTGTGATTTAGCTGAAAAAATGTCTACTCCAGGTAGAAAAAGAAGAGCATATATATGGACAAATTTTACATTTAACGCGACAAGACGTGTGCAGCGACCATCACAGGCAAACTTAAAGCAAATTTGCAGACAAGCCACCTTGAAATCCACGCAAAGGTAAGCATTCAAACGCTATTACTTCTATATTATTTCTAACGTCTTGGTGCATTCTTCCAAAGTTAACGTTACTTTTGGTGAAAGAACATACTTATGACAATTATAAGATAATGTAAAACCTTTTAGCAATGAAGTAGGTGAGAAAAGTACTTTTATTTTTTTTTATTTTACCCAGCGATTCTTTAAATGGCTGCAGAAGCCTCTGGAGGATGACAGTGGGCCACTGAGTAGCAAGAAGGCTAAAGCTAACCAACAGAGAATTACAACTGCAAGTGTCTTGAAATACAAGTGTGATTTAAAAGAACAGCTGAGCAAAGAAGAAGCGACAGCTAAATGGATTGGAAGTAAAGGATTACCAATCACTACTATTGAAGATGAAGACTTTGTTCATATGATGGAAACCATTGATAAAAAACTGACTGATCCAGAGAAAACTAGACTAATTAACCTGATAGACAAACTCTATGACGATCTAAAACAAACATTCAGGAGGAGGTTGGCTGCTGCTCGGAAGAGGATTGATTTATGGCCAAAAAAGAGACTGACTGCTTCATTCGTGACTATTAGTTCAAGCTACTATGGCATTGAACAAAATAAACCTGAGCACATTTTGTTGGCCCTTGAAGAGGTAGTCCATGCTCGCACAGAACAAACATTTTTTATTAATTATGTGGATAAATGTATGCAAGAGTGAGAAGATCATCACAGTGATAACAAACAACAGGAGTAATATGGTGGCAGCATTTAAGAACATCACATCTGACGATTTAGAAGATTTATCCATCGGGTAAAGTGTGAAGCTGATGAACTCCGGTGAGCTAATTATTTAAATCCCTTTTCTTTCAATTTTACCCTTATTCATTTATTTTATTTTATTTTTTATCTGTGATTTTATGATTTAAGTAGAAGAGTTTGATCTTCTTTTCTTCTTTTTATCAACTATTTTTTGAGTAAAAATGAATTCTAAATAAAATGTGTTAAATTGTGTTCATTTTGTTATTAAGGTATCATAATGCCAACCTGGAGTGGATACCATGTGGTATGCACTCTTCACAACTTGTGCTCCACCTAATTCAGAGGGAGACAAGCGTTAGACTCCTGGATGAAGCAAGGTTGGCGGTGAAGCTCTTTCCCAGGTCTTTTGTTGCAACACAGAGAATCTCGTAAGAGCTCAAGTAGTGACAGCAGTTTACACTTAATTTTTTATTTTTCTTCGTCAGAAGCCTCTTTTTTAACTTAAAATGTAAAAAAAAAAAAACATTGGAAGTGTACTGAAATAGAAGTACCTCAAGGGACTCAAATAGAATGTGTCAGTATTAACATTTCACTCTCAATTGTGTGTATTGAAAGTCAACAGCCAAAGCAAACCTTAATGAGGAAATCATCAAGCTTTTACCTAAATATGACCATAAGACAGAGGTGTTTGTAATTGGGGATTTTAATATAAACTGGGACAAGAAAGAAGATAGAAAAAAACATAATGCTATAATGAAGAGGCGGAGGCATTTGGATCCGCATGCAAACATTTTAATGATAAAGCACAGGGACAAGACATGAATGAGGTCAGAGTCCAGGCAAAAGTCAGGAACACAAGGCCAAGGCAGAATGGCATGGGACAGGCTGGGGTCGAGGCACAGAGAAACGCTCAGAACGTCTGCAGGGCAAAACAAGACAAGTCAGGTCCATCCTTCAAGTCATATTTTCTTGAAATCATATTAACAATATCATAAAAGTGAAGCAAAAGACTTCAGGGTGAACCAAGGCCAAAATAACAAAACTCCACCTACCTGAAATCAGAAACCCTCTTACCTGTTCATGAAAGAAAAGGGAAAACAATGACCAAACTCTAACCTCCCTGGTCTAACATAAACAGGAGAAAATGTGCACTAAAGAAAATGTCAGTTCACCCCTACAGCTTCACTTTACAAAAGACAGAGTGGACCTCAAACCAAAGTAAACAAAGTGCAAACCAGACAACATAATCAAGTGGAGAAGAGCACCAAGCTGCAGTGCAGACTGGTTGCAGCCATGCTCCCTTCTCGCCGGCCAGAGGTCCACACAGTGCTTTTAAGGCTGCTCCCATCAGCTTTGATCCACTTGGGAGCCAAACCCCTAAGAGCTAAATGTTCAGTTTATATGCAAATTAACTTGCCAATAAATGGAATTGCCAGTAATTTGGAACTTTAACTTTTTTTACAATTCTTACAAAGAAAGCCTTAATGTAAAAACAGCTGAAGTTACATTTAAGAACCTTAGAAGCAGCAGTATTTAGTTTTTATTTATTTTGTTTTCCTGTTTCTCATGTGATCATTATTGAATACATTTATGTTCTAATTTAAAAAGGAAAATGCAGTCAGATACTCTTAACTTACTAACTTATGTGTTTCTTGTCTCAGTATAGAAAATTGAGACTACTGTCTCTGAAAAAGGTCAATACAAAAAGCAAAAGATTATTCATTTTATTTTTTGAACCTCTTGTTTCTTTATGGTTTCTGTGGTGAAGATCAAACCCCAAAATATACCTAAACTGAATTTTGATTTAAATTTTAGAAGCTGGGAATAAGTGCAGTTCTAGCTTGAAGGAGTATAAAATACCAGAATATCGGATAATTTATTATTATCAAACATGGTGGTGGCACCTTCATGCTTTGGGGCTGTATTTTAGCAGCAGGGACATAACAGCTTGTTGAAATTAAAGGAAAGACAAATGCAGCTAAGTAAAGGAATATCTTGTAAGAAAACCTCCAGAGGACAAAGGATCTCAGACTAAAGGGTCAACTTTCAACAAGACAACAGCCCATGGCACAATGTGAAAATAACAAATGAATTTCTTCAGAACAACTCAGTGACAGTTCTTGAATGGTCCAGCCAAAGCCCTGACCTAAACTCAATCGAACATTTCTGGAGAGACTTGAAAATGGCTGTGCCCAAATGTTCACCCTCCAACCTGATAGAGTTGGAGAGGATCTGCTGGAAGAATGGCAGAGGATCCCCAAAATCTAGGTGTAACAAACCTGTTGCATCATTTCATGGCTGTACTAGCTTAAAATGGTTCTCCTACTCAGTACTGACAAAATGGAATGAATGTTTTATGACCTTGTGATTTTTCAGGGTTTTCTTTTTGTAAATTTGCAGAAATGTCTCCACCTCTACACCTTCTAGAAATCAACTTACCTGATTTTAGCAAATGGTTGTAGTATAGAGAGAGTGAAAAATTTAAAGGGGCCAGAATACTTTCCATACGCACTGTAGCTAACACACAAGGGCTTGGACCAGAAACACACGATGGAAACTTTTTTACTGCAAATTTGGAAATTTGCACAGAAAAAAATCCTTAGCACAGTCAAAGACTCTCCAGTGCAGCCGATCATTCATGTTGATGTTCACACTCTGAATTTGGTTTTAATATTACCTCCCTCAGGGTACACCACTAAATAATATACAGGCCAAAAATAAAAAACAAAGACACAGGGCTTTTGACAGCAGAGGATATCTCTGTAGTTTCCTAAAACGAACTTACACAGATACGCCTTAGTCACAACTGTCTTTATGGTTAGAAATGAGCTGTCTGCAGAAGTAAAATGGGCAAACAAATGGTTACCGCAGATAAAAAATAGCAAGGTGGTAGACCACTCGGTGAGCCCATAGGATCATGTTTAGGGAAGTAAGTGCAAACACAGACACAGGGAAGAACTATGAACAAAGGTGTAACAAGATCCAAAAGTTGAATCACGAAACAAATGGCCACAGAGCCCCAAGCATGAACACAGAATGAACCGACACTGAAGGCAAAAGAGAAGTCCCTTAAATACTAGTGTGGCTGATGACTGCTCCCATCCATATAACTGCATGATAATCTTGTGCAAAAAATTCACTGGTGAATGGGTGGAGTCAAGAGGATAGTCAAATGAGAACAATTAAAAGCAACATTCAAATAAGAGGAGTAGATCAAGAATGTTCATGCCTATCTTTTTCTTTGAGGACGCTGCGAGCTGCTTAAAGATGCAGCCATTCCTCTCTATGACCCTCTATAGGCTTGGACACCCAAAACCTGGCAGCACCTTTATGGGTCGAATCCCCAGTACAGGTGCATGTGTCTAAGAGATGTCTGAGTTAAATCTCAAATTTAAATAAAAGTCCCAGAGAATTATTTTTTTTCCATTGAAAAAAATCACAAGCTTTAGGTCTTTTGTTGCATATATGCAAAAATTAATCCTTGCTATGTAAGGTTTAACTGCAGCAAGGAGACATGGCATTCATTTCAGATCATGTTTAGAACATTGTCTAAACTCTCAGTTTGGACTTAAAGGACATTGTTTTTAGTTTTTGATGCACAGAACATTTGTAAATCTTGTTACGTTAAATAATGATCTTTAAATCCTAGTGAGAAAAGAGAATTAAGCCAAATCCAAATTACTTACCTACCCCTATGGCTCCTCCCTTTTCTCCAATTTTAGGAGCCTTTGAAGAGATGGTGTCTGAATTTATCTTTTTTAAGGAGGAGCCATAGAAACGTAGGGCTGGCTATTTCTTCGCCGGTAGGGTGATCCATGTCGCACTTGTGGTGCGGAGGAGAAATGCATTTCTTCACATGGGTGTGGTCTGAAGCACAGAAGTTATTAAAATGTAAGTACTTTTTTAGCAACTTTACTAAGTGATTAGCGCTGGTAGCTACGTGCTAATGTAGATGACAGGCGACTGTTGATGACATCATCAAGAGGTAGAAATTCGAATTTGAAAACACTATTTATCATATCTCTTTGCTTGGAGGAATACATGCATAAATAGGGAGAAGCTGTAAGGTTAGGGAAGCAATTAGGTTTCAGCCTGAGAGTGTTGGTCTACAGGTGGGGTCCTGGGTAATTTTGCCTCCACAAACCTCCTACCAGCCACACAAAGGCTACAAAGGAAGCCCAGAGAGAAACCTGAAGCTATTTTTGGCCTATTGAGTGCACGCTGTACTGGCTGGTGCTTTTTGGGGCCACAGTATGTGTTTAGGTGTGTGTCTGCCTGCTGACTCACATAAATGAGCAGTGTTTCTGCTCATACACTGGCTTTCTTTCTTCATACATGACTGGCACTGGAAGGACACACATGCTTAGGACACACAGTGCTGCAGTGATAACACGGTCTAAGTCCTGGGATTGACAAATGTTTCTCTGTGAAATTAGAAAGCTTCTACACCAGTGAGCATACACATGAATGTGGAAATAGTGTCCCCTGCACTTGATGAATTAGCTGTGACTGTCTTGTCTTCAAGGGTTAATTGTCACTCAGGTATCACCGTCTTTATTAAGAATCCAAATCTTCAGTTTTAAATACTAAAGTTGTGAACGAAATGGATTTGGAAATGGTTAATTTCTTGCAGTCAAAGCAAAAATAATACAAAAACAAGACAAACATTGGTCTTGTGACCCTGTTCCCCATATACCTGGATGATAATCTCCAACATCCCCAATTGAATTATGCAGAATAAAAATGAAGGGGAAAGGACTCGTCAACCAGAGTTCCATTTAACTCAACACTTCTCAAAAATTGGCTTTTGGGATGGTAGTTTGAAGCTCTGTCAGATCCACCCACCTGTAAATAAAAAAACATTGAAAAACACAAAAAACAACAGCGCAAAACTGAATTTTAATAAAAAATAAAACAGCAGATAACAAAACAATCTAATCCACACAACTAACGTGAAGGACAAATAGACTGACAAATTTTGTTCTCGAAAGAACCTTGGGTTCAAATCCTGCACCCAGTTTTTGTAGTTTGTTGAATCTTTTTTCCTTTTTTCCACTAAATTACTTAACACACATTACTATAAATATTCATTAAAAACATCAGGATAATTCTTTGGATTTGAAACATCATTGGAATGCATTTTAATAGTCATTTTTAGGAGTTTTTTTAAGTAATACATAGCTATCACAAATAAATGTAGTTTATGAAACCTTCAGTTTAAATGTTCTTGTTGGTTTTAAAAAGATATTCATAGAAACGTATTTTTTAAAAATGGCGTATTCTCTATGCTTAATAAAATGCAACTATATGTTTAATGAGTAAAACACAACAATAATGAGATGTTTTAGTGCAGGACAAACCGCTTTCACCACAAGCACAGATTCGTTGCAAGGAGTGTCTGCTATTTCATGACTACATTTTCTTTTTTTTTGTGGGTAGATGGTTTAAATATTGGTTAATTTATTTATGATGGTCTGCGATCTATATGGAGGTGTGATCACTGATGTTTTTGTAGAGCTCTTCGAAACAGAAAAAACTGCACCTTATCAATCAGAGGGTGTGTCTAAACATAAACATGGATGCTTTTCCAGAAAGACACACAGAACCACATTTTAAAAACCCTTCCTGTAATCTTCACAGAAAAATCCAACTAAAACATTTCAAAAATCAAACCAATAAATATTCTGTCCTCTCCCGCCATCGTCTCTTAGAGACTTTAGAGGCTGCAGCTCCTCACACATTTAACAGTTGATGTAAACTTCACAATAATGATGGGAATTCTGGCTCTTCTTAACCATCCGGCTCTTTTAAACTTGTGCACAAAATGAATAATGTAAAAAAGGTTTTATACATAAATATGCTTTATTTTTCCTTTCAGATAAAATATTGATAAAACCCAAAATACTGATTAAAATGTGCAAAACAAAAAGAAAAAAATAAGGTTTGTACTGATGGTAAAGGTTGGTGTTTAGAAATAACAAATGTCTGATCTTTGTGAAGCTGATCTGGTTTCTTCTGTCAGTAATGATCTGTGTGTTCTGCAGAAGGTTGTTCTCAGGTGTCTGTACAGGTTGTTGTTTCAATCTCTTTTCTTCCAGATTCTAAATTCTGCTTCATATCATCATGAACTGTGAAAAGGTTTCAGATTTGTCTCCTTTTTCCAGTCTCACTCATTTCTTTCTGTTTTGTGTTGATGTCTTTGGTCGTTGTTACACCTCTGTCTCTCCCTCATGTGCATCTCCTTCATGTGGGCGTGGGAAAATAATGAGGTTTGCACCTCCAGTGCTTTGACTGTATGATGACTCTGCGCAGACACGTATTGAACAGTCACGTGTGGCCTGAAGAGAAACAAATGCAAGAGAGGATTTGTATATCTAAACATAAATACATGTTTAGATATACATGGCATGAAAATATTAATATTTTAATATTAATGGTGGCTAACTCAGATCATCTGCGCTTGATTTCTCTGGTCTGGTCTAAACCTTATGGAGGCTTCAGTGACAGGAACTTTTATGATCTTTTTTAGCGGCATAGAGAGAATGTGAAAGCAGGACTCCTCATCCCATAAAACGTAGGAATTTTGAAGGTCTTGTTTGGCACCTCACACACACTTCTCTGTCCACGTTCACCAGAACTCCACGAATAAATACATTGGAAATGGTAGTGCACGTTTAAAGGCAACAACAAGCACACAACCACAGATGTTATGTGATTCCTGTATTTCTGAGTTCTTTTTGTTGCATAAATGCAAATGTCTGATGTTCTACATAAAAACCAAATCAGTAAAAACAATATAGTGATGAAATGTTTTTAGTAAAATATCTTTTAAAGATGTAGGTATCTGAGGGATTTTGATTTCAATGATTACAACCATAAATACATAGGAATCTTTTTTTTTTCATCATTGCTTCATTATTTGCAGAAACACTTACAAAATACACACATTTCCTTCATTTAGTGCCTGTAATTTCTGTTCAAGCATCACATGAACTACAAGAACTGTCAGGACACTGTTTCCCATAATGCATTGTTTTGTAGTCATTTAGGCAGCTTGCAGTCAGCGCAGTACCTATTTTCTGGTTGCGCTAGCTTAGGTAGGCAACTTGCTTCCGCCCCTTTCTCACAAAACTTTTGAGACGGCGCACATGTGACGTCGGTTCAAAAACTAACCAGCATGAAACGCTATCCGCCTGCGCCCCAGGTGCTGCGTCCACCTGGGTGATCTCAAACACGCCTACTTTCTGCTCTGTCTGCTAACTGCTCCTCCGTCTGCACTAGGTGATTGTGTGTGTGATGTCACTCCTGTGTGTCTGTGATTATCATCCTGAGCTCCAGAGGAGGAGCAAAGGCCCCTCCTGTATTTGTGTGGGTCTGTGTGGATGTTGTTGGCGGGGTGGAATCACAACCAAGGGGCTACACTAGTGGGCTGGAGGTCAAGCCAACCAGGAAGTAACAAACATTGCAATACTGCAACTGACCAGTGAGGCTGGTGCTTAGACTGGATATATTACCATTGACTCCCGTGTTAAAATCGTCATTTTCACCCTTCAAATAAACCCCTTTAATGCCTGGTGCTGAAACTTAATTTCATCACTGGTTGCAGATTTGATTCATGACATCTCTGAGGGGAGTGCTTTTTTTTAAGTTTGTAATTTTTTTTATGAACAGCTTTTATTTTTGCTTAATGAGGGGACGCAGCTTTATGATTGACAGATGATGATCGCAGTGGATGCTGGGAACAGAGCTCCGGTGTTTAGCTCATCTGTTCCGTTTTAGCTTTAGCATTAAAGCTATATTTTGGTTTGTGTTCTGCTACTTTGGTTTTCCACCAAAAGATTTATTCCTGACACCAAAATCTCTAATACAAAACGTTTTGGGTCTTCAGCTGTCCCTAGAAATTACATCTAATTAGATGCTGCTTCTGCAGGCGCAAATCCCTTTGACCCAGATTTTTATACAATATTTAAAGTAGGAGGCTGGATCTCTTCCCTGGAGTTGTATTTTCCCACAGTTGTTTTTTCCCCATTCTGCCGCAGGTGCGTGGCTTACCAGCTGGGGCCTGTCCACACACTCAGCTGTTACACACATACCTGCTGGCTTAAAGACTCTTCACAAACTTGTCCACATCCAGTTCACACACACACTTATGCATACCAACCAACACATGTAAAGCATTACATTCTGTAAACTATCTGAAGGTGCAAAGGTGAGCCAACGCCTGTGCTCAGTTGAATGTTTATTTCAAGCTGAAGTGGATGAAGGAATGAAAAAAAAGGAGGGAGAACTCTCAGCCATCCCCGCACCAAATTCCCCGCAGAGGCAGCAGCGACGACCAGGGCCCGCCCCCACACCCATACTGTGGGGCCAATAGAGGAGATCCACCCGCCCGGCAGCCCGGCCAAGCACCCAGACCAGGACCCGCAGGACCGCCACACGGGCCCCCAACACCCGACAGCAGTGAGGTACGGAAGGACAGAGTGCAAGCCCTAGCCCAGCTAGAAGAGCAGCCCTCCCACCGCACCAGGGGGCCAAGCATGGGGCCCCACTCCCGAGAGCCTCACCACTCCAGACAAGCTGCCCACCACCACCCAGGAGTTCTGAGTTCATCCCGGCACCCCAGCCCTGGGTACGAGCCAGGGCCCCCAAGGGAATCCCGCCCCCAAAGCTCCAGGCAGCCGCGGAGATCCAGAAGAGAGCACGGCAGACCCCAGATGCAGACGAGCAGCCCATCCATCGCAGGCGGACCCGCCAAGGCTAGGGCACGGCGCCAGCCCCCCAGGGCACGCAAAAAGACCCCCCCCCCCCAGCCAAGCCAGACCCCCACCCCCCACGCCTAGACCCGGGAGACCATGTGGCCCCCACGCTCGCCCCATCCAGACGCCGGACCAGATCGGAGCCAACGGAGCCCCCCACCAGGCACCAGGAAGGCCCAGACCCCCCGCACCAAAACCCCAGCATGGCGTGGCGACACCCAAGAATCCCACCCCCCAAGTCATGGCGTTAGCTATGGGAGACCAGAGAGCCCGAATTCCTTCCAAGTTATTTGAACTCTTAGTTGACATTTTTTCCAAGCTGATATGATCCAATAGCAGATTCCTGTAATCCCTTACACTAATATTTTTCTTTTTTTCCAGTTTAATAAAATTGTTTTTTTTTTTTGCTATACAAAGAGTTATGAAGATCATGGATACTAATCTTCCCTCTGTGTTGATGTCCCTCATGTCACCCAGCACACAAAGTGAAGGTGAAGCTGTGATTGAAACCTTAAGCCAGACTGATAAATCAACACATATCTGTTGCCAGAGAGCCTGGACAGGTGTACAGAACCACAGAGCATGCATATAGTTGTCGGGTAAATTACTATCACAATGCTCACAAATGTCTGAGTTTTTGAGACCCATCCTGAACATCCTCTGTCCAGTATAGTAAATTCTGTGAAGAGTTTTGAATTGGATTAGTTGTAGGTTTGGACTTTTTGTTAGTTTGAAGGTATTTAGACACATTTCTGCCCAGAAGCTTATGTCTGTACTTCTGCCTAAGTCTGCATCCCATTTAGTTGTTGGGATTGAGACTTTGTTATCTAAGTTGCATAAGAGTTTGTATATTTTGGAGAGAGTTTTATTCAATGAAAAATTAATCATAGAGGTAACTAGTTCTGGTAATTTCAAGTCATTGTCACTGGATTTAAATGTTTTAGTGATTACAGATTTAAGTTGCTGATATTCCAAGAATTTATTTATTCCATGTTTTTCTTGTAGTTCTTAGTGTGTTATGAATCATTCATTCATTAATTTTCTAAACCGCTTTATCCCTTTCGGGGTCATGGGGCTGCCGGAGCCTAACCCAGCTATTCATGGATGAAGGCAGGGGACGCCCCTGGACTGGACGCCAGTCTGTCGCAGGGGCCACAGTCACACACTCACATCCACACCTAGAGACAATGTAGAGTGACCAGTTAACCTATGAAGCATGTTTTTGGATGGTGGGAGGAAGCCGGAGTCCCCGGAGAAAACCCTCACCTGCACGAAGAGAACATGCAAACTCCACACAGAAAGGTCCCCCATTGGTGACGCTGTTTCAAGCGCCCCAGCCAGGACTTGAATCGGGAACATTCTTGCTGTGAGGCAAGAGCGCTAACCACTGCACCACCGTGCAGCCCGTGTTATGAATATTCTGTCAATAATTAAGTGCTCAAGCAGTCTTACGCCCCCTGCTTTCCAAACAGGGAAGTGCAACATTTTCTTATTTATCAGGATGTCTGGATTGTTCCAGATGGGTGTCATTTTGCATGGTATTAGTGAAGAGTTTGACATTTGAAGAAATTCCCACCAGGCTGTTAAAGTAGTACTTATATTACTACTTTGGTAGCAGTCAAGTTTTTTTTATTTTTGGGCTGATAAATGGTAGATCTGACAAGTTAATATTTCCACAAAATGCCTGTTCCAGATCCATCCATGGGTTGGTTTCTGGGTTGTTTTTTATCCATCTTAAGATGTACTGCAGTCTGTTGGCAAGAAAGTAGTTATGGAAGTTAGGTAATTCTAAGCCTCCACAGCTTTTTCTAGATTTTAAAGTTTTTAGACTAATTCTTGCAGGTTTATTGTTCCATAAGAAGCTGGATATGGCTGAATCTAATGTTTTGAACCATTTTAGTGGTGGTTGTGTGGGGATCATTGAGAACAGATAATTAACTTTGGGAAAAATGTTCATTTTTACTGTGGCTATCTTACCCATGAGTGACAGAGGCAGGTTGACCCAGCGGGTTAGATCATCCTGTATACTTTTCAGTAATGGGGTGTAGTTTAGTTGCACCAGTTCTGACAGTTTCGAGGAGAAATAAATACCTAGATATTTGATATTTCCTGATTTGACTGGGATTGAGGTCATTTGCTCGGCATTACCATTCAGTGACAATAAAACTGATTTGTTCCAGTTAATTGAGTAATCTGAGATAGAGGAAAATTCACTAATAATTGCTGTTTTTTCACTAATGGAATGTGAATTGTTTAGAAAAAGTAATATGTCATCAGCATAAAGACTAATTTTATGATTACTGTATTTTGTTGTAATTCCTTTAATGCTCTCACGTTGTCTTATTGTTGCAGCCAAAGGTTCAATAAATATAGCAAAAAGAGAGGGGGAGAGTGGACAACCCTGTCTGGTCCCTCTACCAAGAAAAAATCTGTCAGAAGTCTGTTTGTTGGTTCTGACTGATGCATTTGGGTTATGATATAATATTTTAATCCAATCAATGAAGGATTCCCCAAACCCAAACTTATGGAGGGCAGCAATGAGGAACTTCCAATTTACTCTGTCAAATGCTTTTTCAGCATCCAACGAGAGTATGGTTGTTTCCTGGTTTTTAATAGTGGCAAAATCTATTATGTTTACAAGTCTGCGGACATTATCACTTGAGTGTCTACCTTTAATAAATCCAGTTTGATCATGATGAATTATATAAGGAGTGATTTTTTCTATTCTCTGCGCGAGTGCTTTGCAAATAATTTTTACGTCTGCATTGATGAGAGAAATGGGGCGATAGCTAGAAGGAATTGTGGGATCTTTTTCTGGTTTGAGAAGGAGGATTATGTTAGCTGAATTCATGTGTGGTGGCAGTAATTGGCTTTCCTTGATAAAAGTAACCATTTTATAAAAAGTCTGTGCCAGCTGTTCCCAGAATTCCTTATAAACTCAGCAGGAAAGCCATCAGGCCCTGGAGCTTTGTTGCTGGGCATCAGCAACAGAGCTTCATGAAGTTCAGCCAATGAAAGTGGAGAGTCTAAGTTTGAGCTTTGATCCTCATTTAATCTGGGTAGAGTTACATTATTAAGAAATGAGTTAATACTTTGCTCTGATGGATTGACCTGTGATGTGTACAAGTTTTTATAAAAATCTTTAAACGTTTTATTGATTCTAACCGGGTCGTGAGTGACATTTCCTGTGTGGTCTATAATAGATGTAATTGTTGATTTTTCTTTATTAATTTTAAGCTGATTAGCTAAAAATTTACCCGATTTATTTGAGTTATCAAAATTTTCGAGTCGAAGTTTTTGTATTTGGAATTGC
The DNA here is from genome assembly GCA_016861445.1 of Oryzias woworae. Classification (NCBI taxonomy): domain Eukaryota; kingdom Metazoa; phylum Chordata; class Actinopteri; order Beloniformes; family Adrianichthyidae; genus Oryzias; species Oryzias woworae. Next base: position 253,092 of record BOLG01000180.1, read on the forward strand.
GTTTGCTTAGAGTCTGCACAATTCTTTAAACAAAGTAGATTCGAAATTACGTCCTTGACCAGAGTGAATACTCCGTGGAGCCCCAAAGCGACAAACCCACTCTTCTGCGAGTACTTTTGCTATGGACTGAGCTTCTTGGTTTTGGAGAGGAAAGGCTTCTGTCCATTTTGAAATAGTCACCCACCACAAGAATGTACTTATTTTTATTTTGAGTTTCCGGTAGAGGTCCAAGAATGTCTAGGGCCACTCGCTACAAATGGTCGAGAAGGAACATATGTTTGCATGGGTGCACAAGGGTGCTTTCCCTGTGACTTGCGTGAGGCACAGTCAGCACAGTTTCTTACCCATGCTTTTACGTCATGGAACCAACCAGGCCAATAAAAACGGTCCTTCAAGAATTTGGGGTACCATGAGCTTCGGTAACACAACCTGCACACAAGCAGCTGCATCCGAGTTCACAGGGGGAATCCTCACCAACCTAGATCGCTGAACCTGCAGTTGGTGCCACACTGGGGCAAACTTCTGCAGTTCCAGAGAGTCTGGCAAAACTCCTCCGGTTTCTGTTTTACACCTCATCAGCTGACTTAATTCAGGGTCTTCCCCCTGTGCCTGTGCTAGCTCATCTATCCTTTCTGTTCCCTGAGGCTCGGATGGCAGTGTTTCCTGCAGAACACACACTTTACGATTGGCCGGAAGAGGCTCTTTTCTCTGCAACAGGCTACGTTCAACACAAGCTGGCAACCGTGACAGTGCATCTGTGTTACAGTGTAACCTGCCTGGACGATGAATGATCTTATATTCAAAGTTTGCAAGCTGTTCCATCCACCTGGCTAACTGGCCCTCCAAACCCTGAAAATTATGCAGCCATCGCAGAGAATTGTGGTCTGTACGCAGAATGAACTCTTTTCCTAACAAATAGTGTTTGAAATGTTTTGTAAAAGTCACCATGCTAAGAAGCTCCTTCTTTGTTGTTGCATACTGACGTTCTTGTTTGGACAGGGCTCGACTAGCATAAGCAACAACTTTTTCCACTCCTCTTACCAACAGTGACAACAGACTTCACAGCATTAATAAAACACCCCCTATCTGGGGAACCGCAAAATACATGCATAAAAACCCACTTAAAAAGGGGAACTAAGATTCCTGCCAGCTAACTCTTCCCATAAAAACATTAGAGACAATACAAAAAGCAAGAGTCTTTAAAATGGAACGGGTGTGACGGTGCACTACATAGCTCTTCCAGCTGAACTAAGCTGAAATAATTAGATGAGAACAAAATATCACCACTAAAACCCTAAAAACTAACAGCCTCCTGGATGTGATGCACTCGGAATCTCCAGGGTAGTCCATGTTGTCCTTGGCTGCAGCCTTATTTTATGGAACATAGAAACAATAAGACATAAAAATTGTGGTTGTTCATTCTGAACTCTATGATCTGCCTTCTGAGTAAAAAGCCGTGTGATGAAGTGTCACAGCAACAGCATTTGAAAAGCCTTTCTTCTAAAGCGAACTCTTTAATGTTTGAACGGCTTCTTTGTTTGATGTTTTAGGCTGATGACGATGTCGAGCACCGCCAACCACCAAGTGTGCTGCTCTCTTTTTGCTATATTTATTGAAACTTTGGCTGCAACAATATGAGAACATTAAATGAATCACAACAAAATACAGTAATCATAAAATTAGTCTTTATGCTGATGACATTTACTTTTTCTAAACAATTCACATTCCATTAGTGAAACAACAACAATTATTAATGAATTTTCCTCCATCTCATACGATTCATTTATCTGGAACAAATCAGTTTTATTGTCACTGAATGGTAATGCCGAGCAAATGGCCTTAATCCCAGTCAAATCAGGAAATATCAAATATCTAGGTATTTATTTCTCCTCGAAACTGTCAGAACTGGTGCAACTAAACTACACCCCATTACTGAAAAGTATACAGGATGATCTAACCCGCTGGGTCAACCTGCCTCTGTCACTCATGGGTAAGATAGCCACAGTAAAAATGAACATTTTTCCCAAAGTTAATTATCTGTTCTCAATGATCCCCACACAACCACCACTAAAATGGTTCAAAACATTAGATTCAGCCATATCCAGCTTCTTATGGAACAATAAACCTGCAAGAATTAGTCTAAAAACTTTAAAATCTAGAAAAAGCTGTGGAGGCTTAGAATTACCTAACTTCCATAACTACTTTCTTGCCAACAGACTGCAGTACATCTTAAGATGGATAAAAAACAACCCAGAAACCAACCCATGGATGGATCTGGAACAGGCATTTTGTGGAAATATTAACTTGTCAGATCTACCATTTATCAGCCCAAAAATAAAAAAAACTTGACTGCTACCAAAGTAGTAATATAAGTACTACTTTAACAGCCTGGTGGGAATTTCTTCAAATGTCAAACTCTTCACTAATACCATGCAAAATGACACCCATCTGGAACAATCCAGACATCCTGATAAATAGAAAAATGTTGCACTTCCCTGCTTGGCAAGCAGGGGGCATAATACTACTTGAGCACTTAATTACAGACGGAAGATTCATAACACGCCAAGAACTACAAGAAAAACATGGAATAAATAAATTCTTGGAATATCAGCAACTTAAATCTGTAATTACTAAAACATTTAAATCCAGTGACAATGACTTGAAATTACCAGAACTAGTTACCTCTATGATTAATTTTTCATTGAATAAAACTCTCTCCAAAATATACAAACTCTTATGCAACTTAGATAACAAAGTCTCAATCCCAACAACTAAATGGGATGCAGACTTAGGCAGAAGTACAGACACAAGCTTCTGGTCAGAAATTTGTCTAAATACCTTTAAATTAACAAAAAGTCCAAACCTACAACTAATACAATTTAAAACTCTTCACAGAATTTACTATACTGGACAGAGGATGTTCAAGATGGGTCTCAAAAACTCAGACATTTGTGAGCATTGTGATAGTAATTTACCCGACAACTATATGCATGCTCTGTGGTTCTGTACACCTGTCCAGGCTCTCTGGCAACAGGTATGTGTTGATGTATCAGTCTGGCTTAAGGTTTCAATCACAGCCTCACCTTCACTTTGTGTGCTGGGTGACATGAGTGCCATCGACACAGAGGGAAGTTTAGCATCTATAATCTTCATAACTCTTTGTATAGCAAAAAAGACAAGGGGGGCTGGCCCCCCTCTGGGCTCCTCTGTCTTTGTGTGGGGTGGGGGGTGTGGGGACGGTTGTTTCATCATCGGGGGTCAGTTTGGTAGCTGTCCCCGACCCTCCCTCCTTCCTCATACGACCACTTTTTAGGTTGGAAGGGGGGGGGCGTGCCTGCGGAATAGGTCAGGGGGCTGGGCCACTTGGCAGTGGTCCGGCCTCCCATGGTCTGCGCACAGTTTCGCCCCCTTCTCTTGGTTTTAAACGCACCTTAGACACGTAGGATACTTGGTGGGGGGGTGCTAGGACATCACTGCCAGCAAGCAGGAGATGTCCTCTAGGTGCTCTACCCTCCAATTTTAATTGCACTGTAGACATTTAGGGCTCCTTGGTGAGAGGGCGATTGGACATCCCTGTAAGCAATCAGGAGATGTCCTCAGTGCCCTGCTCGCCAATTTTAACTACACCCTTTATTACACACACCCTTCAACCACAAGAAACACACCTCAACGCACACACAAATACATTACACAAGGAAGGTGGGACTACTGATCTTCTGTCCCCTACCCCATCCCTGGTGGGGGGAGCAGGGTCTTCAGCGGCAGCGGCCTTGTCTCTTGGGTGTCGGTCTCCTGGGTCCGGCGGCCCCCTCCCCGCGCAGGGAGAGGGATCCCATAGTCCTCTGGCAAGTCCATGAGCGGGGAATCATATTCCATCTGAGCCTGGAGGGCGTCTGTGTCCTTGTGGTGCGGGTTCTGGTCCTTACCCTCGGGACCCCTTCTGGGTCACAATATTAGGAGAGCCTGGTCAGGCAATGTACACCTTCGGGGACCCGCACTTCTCGTGGTCATCCCTCCTCTGGATGGGGGTAACTGAACCCCAGCGTGCTCTCTTCTGGATCTCCGCTGCTGCCTGGGGCTTTGAGCGGGTCTCCCGTGGGGGGGCCCCGGCTCGTACCCGGGGCTGGGGTGGGGGGGTGCTCAGGGCTCCTGGGTGGTGGTGGGCGGCTTGTCTGGGGTGGGGGGGCTCTGGGGGGTGGGGGCCCCGCGCTGGGCCCCCTGGTGCGGTGGGAGGGCTGCTCTCCTGGCTGGGCTGGGCCTTGCGCTCTGCGCTTCCATATCTCACTGCGCTCGGGTGTTGGGGGCCCGTGTGGCTGTCCTGCGGGCCCTGGTCTGGGTGCTTGGCTGGGCTGCCGGGCGGGTGGATCTCCTCCGTTGACCCCACCATATGGGTGCGGGTGTGGGCCCTGGTCAGCGCTGCCGCCTCGGCGGGGGTCTTGGTGTGGGGATGGCGGCGGGTTCTTCCTCCTTTTTTGTGCATTCCATCATCCACTTCATCTTAACATAACATTCACCTGAGCACAGGCGTCGGCTCACCTTTGCACCCTCAAATAGTGTGTGTGATAGAATGTAATGCTTTACATGTGTTGGTTGGAATGCACAAGTGTGCGTGCGAACTGGATGTGGACAAGTTTGTGAACACTCTTGGAGCCGGCAGGTATGTAACAGCTGAGTGTGTGGACAGGCCCGGCCCATTGTAGACCAATACTCACTATTGCAATGGGTATACGATCCAGCATTTTGTTGCCAGTAGATTAATAACTCTACCTTCCCTTCCCAGTAGTCCTTCTCTGACTTCTATAATCCATTATCTATCACCCCCCCCTCCCCCCAACTCTCTCCTTTTCCCCCTTTCCTTTTCCGTCCGGTCCAACAAAAAGAACACAAAAAAATACATAAAATAAATCAATATTAATAAAGTATCGTTTAGATTACAAAAGGGGCTTATACCAACATACATTTTGTGTTCGCTATGATTTATAACCCCCGATTGTAAGAGTTAAATCTGTCAAACACAAGAGGCTCTCAGCTCATATCTGTTTGCTCAGCTGTTGGGCAGGACAAGTTAAAAAAAAAAAAAAGAATTGTGCAGACTCTTAAATATTCATAAATCTAGGACTTCACCTTATCATCCACAGTCAGATGGCTTAATTAAGCGTTTCAATCGTACACTCTTGTCAATGTTGTCCCTATTTGTAGAGGACAATCAGCTGAACTGGGACTCTCTTTTACCGTATGTGATGTTAGCTTACCGCAGTAGTGTTCATGCCAGTACATCCTTTACTCCTTACAAAGTTTTATTTGGACAAGAAATTGTTTTGCCTGTGGACATCATGCTAAATGCTTGAGTACACAGAATTTTTTCGTCTGTAGATAATTATGTGTCTAGGTTACAAGAAACCCTATCTTCTGTGGTGGATGCTGTCAGGAGACATCAGACCAGTGCTTCCAAACAACAGAAAGCTTTGTATGATTTCAGGGCTAATTTCCAATATTGTTCGGAAGGAGAATTGTCTGGGTGCACAACAAGGCAAGGAAGCGAGAAGTCTGTTCGAAGCTTCAAAGACGTTTTAAAGGCCCGTTTAGGGTCCTGGAGAGGATTACAGAGGTGCTCTATAGGCTAGCTCCAGTGGAGGGAGGACAGGAGAGTGTTGTGCATTTTAACAGACTTGAAACCATATACCTCTTCTTTGGCAGCCTCATCAGCCCAGGGATCCCAAAGGAGGCCTCAAGAAAAGACTTCGAGAGAGGAGACTGAGCCTAATGATGTGGACGACACTGCGTTTGGGAACAGCATCCCACATGAGGCGCCTGCAGCTTGTTCTGGATCAGCTGAAGAAGCCAGAGGACCAGATGAGAGGGATGACCAGTGCGTCAAAGGAAACCACCCGTTAGGTTCCAAGACTACACTAAAGACTACAGATCTTAACAAGTCTTTTCTTTTAGAAAAGGGAGGAGTGTGATGAGAATTTGCAGCTCTGCTGTGTGAATGGTGAAGCGAGGAGCACAGGTGACAGCCATTCTCACCTAATGAGGAACTAATTAAAAGGAAGCAGTGAGACTCTTTGAGGGAGAGCATTCTGCCAGCGCTACCAGCAACTTGACCTTGTGGGGAGGGTGCTGCTCGCTGCCGTCTAGGGCTGCCGGCGGTAAAGACAGGTAGAGAGGAGGAGCTGTTCCAGCGCAAGGAGGGGAGGCCAGCTGTCTCCTTTTGCCAGTGCTCTGTCCTCATCCATCAGCCATCTTGTGACACTGCAGCTGAGATCCCTCTCTGAGTATCACCGCCGCTCGGAGCAGTCAGACCCCGGGAAACCGGACGGCGTTGAAGCGAAGACCCCCGGGGGGTGGGGGTCCTCGTCAGCTGGACGAGCTAAGTAGCGCACCGTCACACACGCTCCATTTGAAAGACTCTTGCTTTTTTATATTGTGTCTAATGTTTTATGGGAAGAGTTAGCCAGCAGGAATCTTAGTTCCTCTTTTTTTAAGTGGGTTTTATGCATGTAGTTTGCGGTTCCACAGACAGGGGGGTGTTTTATTATTGCTGTGAAGTCTGTTGTCACTGTAGGTTTTATGGAACTGTATGTGTTCCGCAGGTCTACCTCTTCCATTGTTTTTATTGTGTCTAATAAAACCCAGTTTCTTTTAAGAAGAGTCTCTTGTGGTCCCTGGCTTCTCACTGACAGGATTAATCCCTGTCCTGGAACCCCTGCAACAAACATTACAAGAGTATTAGGCTGTTATGTTTCAGTTATTATTAGGCCATGTTTTAAAATGTTTTCGGGAGAAATGATTTTTCTTTATTAAAATAAAACATTTTTTTAAATAGATTGCTTATATGACTTTGTTACAAGTTATTTTAATAACTAATATGTCTGATTTAGTTTGATCCACAAATCCTATCAATATATTGTAGTATTTAATGTTTTGAAAAATCAAAAGGTATTGTTTTTATTAAAATGCATTATTGTATTTTATTAAGATGACAGAACACGTGTCTGATTTTTGTTGGAAGTTTCTCTTAATGGTTTTTGCTCCCAGGACTACAGAAAGAGAGAGAAAATAACAAATAGTAATAATTAAAATGAACTATCAAACTTAATTTGCTTATTTAAATAATTCTTCTGTTATTAACATGCAAACACATATGTCAGATTATCTAAAACAAAACATTTAAGAAAACTTTTTTTTTGTTATATATATATATATATACCTTACTCATTGGAAACAATAGCACTGGCAGCACACTTAGACCCCTTCTAGATGGCGGCACATCGAGACGTCACCTCCAATAAAGGGGGCGACAGTCCATCATGTGTCTACCTTTATATGTCAATGGTGACAGGTCTGAGTCACGTTTTGGGGAACTACAGTCGCCAATCAGGAGTGAGCTTGTTCGAAGTCTACACCCCTTCCACTGAAATCGGGCTCTGGAGAAGTTGTCAATCAAACATTAAAGGTGGGGCCAGCGAGCACCACATGTTTTTACTGAGGCTTCTGATTGGTCAGTTAATAACATGAATAACTTGGGATAAAAAAAAAAAGGATTGGAAAGATGTAAGAAGGCATCAGAGCAAGAATGGTTATTCTGACAAATAAAATGACTATAACTGTTTATTTCTCTATAGAAGTCTGTTTAACACTAAGTTTAACCTTTGAGTTTAAAACTTCTTTAGAAGTGTTTTTGCTGTCAATGGTTATAAACGCAATGTGATTTCTGGTCATGTCAGTGCTCTGAGTGTGAGAGTGACTATTGAATGAGACGGGTTTGTCCGTACGTCTTCTGTGGTTTTACTGTGGTTCATATGTGATACATCTATGAAAATTTCACTTGAAAAGTCCTGGCTTTGGGACTTGAAACAGAGTCACCAATGGGGACCTTTATGTGTGACAGACTGGCGACCAGTCCAGGGGCGTCCCCTGCCTTCACCCATGAGTAGCCGGGTTAGGCTCCAGCAGCCCCGTGACCCTGAAAGGGATAAAGGGGTTTGGAAAATGAATAAATAATAGACTGAATTTTTCTGTGATTTTTCAGACACTCAAAGAGATTACTCTGCATGCCGATGGCCAAACAACGGCAGCAGTTAGTTTTCTACCTTTTCTCACAAAACCCTCTGCATTTACCCGGACTTGGGACCGGCACATGAGAGCACTGAATTGTGCTCCCTTGTGGTTGCATTACTTTTTTTAACCTTTATTTAACCAAGTGAAACCCATTGAGCTCAGGATCTCTTATTCAAGGGTGACCTGGCCAAGATTTCAACAACACATATCTGATAAATCCTGCGCAATTATTTGTAATTGCGGTGTAACGATACGTTTCAACAACAATTCGACTTATTGGAACATTCTGCCACACTGTATGGTCACGTGTCACCTACTAACTAACTAAATTACTAAGTCTAACTTTCTTTTGACCTTAATGCCCCCACTCTAAAAATTAATTTAGTTAGCATCTACTAGCTAACTAAACTACTGATTTTATTTTCTTCTAAAAAAGCTAATCCTATCCTACGTTGAGTTACTTAAATCTTTCTTTTTCTTTACACTAAGCTTACTCAGTCTAACCTTTTCTTCATTTGAATGCCTACATTCTAAAAACCTACCAGCTAACTGACCTTCCAATTTACCTACTAAGCTAATCCTATCCTACCTGAACCCTTACCTTAACCTAAACCCTGCACTAAAGGCTACTAAGCCTTTTTCATTACTTACTCGTTTTCCTCACTTGTTCACTCCTACCTCACTCCTTTCTTGTTCTTTTTTTTTTTCTTTTTTAAACAACTATTTCGACTTTAATCGAGGACCCTGTTGAACAATGTTTCAACACAAGCAACAGAAAATCCTTCTGAAGAGACTGGGCCTCTTAGGTTTCAATAGATGTTTTTTAAAGATTGAAGCAACCGTATCATGGAATGACTCATTCAAGTCAATGACAACCATGATTATTTCTGGCTTTTTCCAAATCTTGAGCAAGTCTTTATAAACAAGCAAGTGGAGCTTGGACTCAATGTCTTCATCCTCCATCTCAACTGTGCTGTCTTTGACTTTGTCCAAAATCCTTTCCACAAGCTGTGTCACAGGGAATGCATTTTCAGTCAAAATGCTGGACCCTGACTTTGACTCAACATGTGAAATCAACTTTGACAAAGATTTTTCCAGAGCTGTTTCCAGCTCTTCATCTCCTCCAAATTTTGGACCAAGCGAAGAATTATTTGTTTGGTGCTGAGGAGTTGAGGACATATTGGACATGTCCAGCTGTGTCTCTGCATCCTTGTGTTGAGTCACTGCTTCTTCTGCAACCTGTGCTTTGATGACCCTTTCCTTTTGTTTCTTAGCACAGACTTTCAGTTTTGCAGCGCATGATTTCATTCTGTCAAGTCCTACTTTCATGTTTTGAAGGCAGGAGGTTCTTTCTTTCACAGCAGGTTCTGTTGTTGCAACCTGCAGGATCGTCTCTGGATCCTCCACTTGTTCCTCTGCATCCTTCTTTCCAGACATCCTTTGTTGGACACGTGTCTTGATCTTTTGGGTCTTCACTTTGATGTTTGCAGCACATGCTTTCAGTTTCTCAGCTCCGAACTGCACACTTGGAAGACAAGATGACAGTTCTGTAGCTTGTGGTTCTTCAGCTACAGTGTCCACTTGTGTGTCTCGGACTTTTGACTTGTGTCTTCGAGCATGCAATTTTGGGACTTTGCTCCTTAATTTTATGCTCATGAGACTGGTTTTCATCTTTGAAGCCTTCTGTCGGATTTTTCTGGCTTTTGATCTCATGTTTTGAACGCGAGAGGTTCTGTTTTTCACAGCAGGTTCTCTTGTTGCAACCTGCAGGATCGTCTCTGGATCCTCCACTTGTTCCTCTGCATCCTTCTTTCCAGACATCCTTTGTTGGACACGTGTCTTGATCTTTTGGGTCTTCACTTTGATGTTTGCAGCACATGCTTTCAGTTTCTCAGCTCCGAACTGCACACTTGGAAGACAAGATGACAGTTCTGTAGCTTGTGGTTCTTCAGCTGCAGTGTCCACTTGTGTGTCTCGGACTTTTGACCTGTGTCTTCGAGCATGCAATTTTGGGACTTTGCTCCTTAATTTTATGCTCGTGAGACTGGTTTTCATCTTTGAAGCCTTCTGTCGGATTTTTCTGGCTTTTGATCTCATGTTTTGAAGGCGAGAGGTTCTGTTTTTCACAGCAGGTTCTCTTGTTGCAACCTGCAGGATCGTCTCTGGATCCTCCACTTGTTCCTCTGCATCCTTCTTTCCAGACATCCTTTGTTGGACACGTGTCTTGATCTTTTGGGTCTTTACTTTGATGTTTGCAGCACATGCTTTCAGTTTCTCAGCTCCGAACTGCACACTTGGAAGACAAGATGACAGTTCTGTAGCTTGTGGTTCTACAGCTGCAGTGTCCACTTGTGTGTCTCTGACTTTTGTCCTTTGAAAATGGGACCTTTTTTCTTTTGTGGCAAGAGGTGGGATTTTCTCATTGCCAACTGATTGAAACATCTTCATTCTTTCACAAAGTCTTCTGATGCTTTCCTTTGTCTCGGTGACATCCCACTTCTTGACGGCGTGTCCCCTTTGTCTCTGTTCCAGACCGGAAGGGGAGGGGGAGGAGCTTTCTTCGTCGACGGAGCCCAGACGGTTCCTGATGAACCGGGAGGGCCGCTTCTCCGGGGACATCTCTTCTCTGATGGCGTCCATCACCCGCGTCCACAGATTGGCTGGTCAGCTCCCTCCTCAGCTTGGACATCTTCCTCTCTGTGTTCACATCGAAGATTCCAAAGACCACATGGAAGATCTCCTCTGCAGTCAGTTTGGTGAGGACGTAGGCTGTTTCCTGAGTTCGTTGTGATGGAAACTCGTCTTCGTCCTTGCGGAGCTCTTTCTCGTCGCTCATCGTTCTTTCTTTCTTTCTCGTTCTTTTCGGTTCCTCTGTTCTCGTAAAGGTTTCCCTCTTTTTTCTGTTCCTGTGTCAGTGGGGCTATGTTTATGGATTCTTCGCGCGTGGAATTCTACGTCATCTGGTGTCATTTTGATGTAATTCTACGGAATTCTTTGTAATTCTATGGAATGTTATGTCATCAGTGCTTTCGTCCATTTCATTCATGTTTACTCGTGAGTAATTGACGTCATCATACGTGGTGAATGAGTATGACATCTTAAAACGTGAGATTGTCTTTTGGCACAGAGCCATGTTCTGCTGTGACGTCAGCAATGTTTATCTAATGACGTTTCAAAATAGATAAAATGCTGCCGTTTTGCAGCAAAGTGAGGAAACACTGATGAAAATACTGTCAGTAAGCACTCACCTGGGCAGAACTGAAGGATCCGATCCGCCTTGCGCACAAACAGGAGTATGTGTCAAATAAATGGAGGATCTGTAGTGTTTGCATGAATACTTGTGGGCTCAGCACCTCTCCATCTACTCTGTTCTTGTTGTGAGGCAGGAGACTGAAACACACTGCCCTGCAAAAGATCACAGTAGTTCTGCCTCCACTGGATTTTCAAAGCATTCCCAGTAGTCTTTTAAATGATGATGCTTTCTTTTTTTTATTTGGCAAAATCAAGAGATCTGTACAGTTTTCAAGGACATAGTTTCTGCAGAGCGGCAGGAGTTGATCAGGAACTCAGCCCTGGGTTGTGGGAGGGACTGTTTGCACAGAGTAAGCCCGTCCCCTTCCCATCATCCATCTGCTGACGCGCTGTCTCACAAGGTTACTGCCCCCCCAACCTAACATTAGCAGTGCAACTAAAATGTTTAGCAATATCAGAGCGATCCATCTTTACAGTTTTGATCCGGATTCCAGCTCAGACAAGGAAAACAAAGACATACATGGATCTGTGTGTCTGCTGGTGGATGCATCAGAATGGAGTGCAACAGGAAGCATGTGGCCCACTGATTGTAGTTTGTATGGAACAACTACAAGTGCTTTTTCAAGCATCATTCTTTTGTTTGCCCCTGATTTGCCACAATTTGAACCAAAACATACCCAGAAATGCAGTAAAAAACTGTTTTGATACCGTTTTCTTTCCATACATGTCCTCCATCATAAGAAAAGTTCTACAAGAACATGGTAAAACATTGTTTTCATTGGCATGGGCCTTGAAGAAATTCCCTATGTCTGGCCTGGCCAACCTTGGTTCTCAAGAGCCATTACCCTCCCAGGTTTCCAGCTCTCCTTGACCATCTTTCTGCTGATTGGCTGACTCAAGTGAGTCCACATCCTGATGGGGTTTAAATAATTAGCATCCAGCAGTCCAAAGAAAGCTGGAAATCAGGCAGGGTTGAGGCTCTTGAGGAGCAGGGTTGGCCAGCCCTGCCCTACGTTTACTCTTCTTTTGGTCAAACAAAATGGAATTTTCTGAATGGGTGACATTCATTCAGTATTAAAAGAAGACAACGTGGCTAGATCGCGACTATGCTGCGTATGCACTCGCAGTAAAGTTAACTGCAGAACAGCAACGGGTGTTTTACATGCATCATTCAGTTCAGATTCTAACAGTTAACCTTTTCTCTTTACCATGGCAAGATTTTGGGAGGTTTGTAGTGCTTTTTAATCAGACAACAGGCTGGGATCCCACTGATAATAGGCTCATCTTTGTATTCTTTTTTCACTTTCTACTTACAGACAGAGAATGCGACGTGTGACACACTGCACTTAATGCCATTGGTTTAGTTCAGCTCAAGACTAGTCTTTTCTCTTATCCCTTGTTTTTAACCTTTGAATCAAGTACATAAGGACTCCTTCAAATGTGATGTGGGGGCAGATTAAAGATTGTGAGCCAGTTAAGATCCTTCTACCTCCAGTCCTCTTTCTAGGTGGTCTGGACACCTGATCATGGCATGAACTCCTGAAACAGGGTGAGCATTTCTCGCTCTGAAAGCAGGTCTGATAAATTGCTCTTGTTCTTTCAGATTCAGCTCAATTCTTGGTACAGATGGTGAATGGTAAAAAAAAAAAAGATGGCTTTATGTCTTCTTTTTTGTTGCAGCCTCATGCAGATAACTCAGTCCTGTGGCCTGCTACTCCACAAAACTGGACCCAGTGGCAGCAGGCCGCCCTGAATGTCTCAATGCTGTGGCTGCAGCAAAGAAAGAAGTTTGAGCCTCCAGAGATCATGTTGGATATTCTGACCTAATTGCAGTGGTTCATCATGCTCTTTCTGTCGATTTGTTGGAACAAGATGCGCCTCATTTTTCTCCATTAAAGTTGCTCAGGTAGTCATCTGTCCTTTTAGACACGCCTAACCCTAACCCTTACTGGGAAAGGGTGCACCACTTTGCTGCAGACTGAGAAAGATGAAGAATTGCCTTCATGTGAAACCATCTTAGTGTGAAAGACACATTTCCACACTGTGATTATGCTTCTTTTGTAGGTGGCGTTTTGATCCTGTCACTCTCTCTCAGCATTCTGAGCTAGTTCATCACCTGAGGCCTTCCTGCTGGCCAGGTGAATGTGTCCCCCCAGACTCCTGAAGGAGGTGTTCGATGCTGTAGGCCTCTGCATAGTTGGTTTTGTTCACTCCTCTCTGGTCTCGGGGTGTGTCCCAGCTGCTTTCAAAGACGCTGTTGTGCAACCCCTCTTAAAAAAAGAATAACTTGGACCCTAATGTTCTTTCAAATTTTAGGCCAATTTCCAAATGATCTTTTTCTTTCTAAAGATGTTTGCAGAAGGTGATTCATCTTCAACTTCAGGACCATCTAGAAAGTCATGATATTTTCGAGAAGTTTCTGGTTTTAAATCCTGTCACAGCCCAGAAACGGCTCCCCTCAGGGTGTGCAATGACCTGCTTTTAGCTCTTGATTCTGGGTCCAGCACTGTTTTATTTCTTTCAGAACTCACTTCTGCTTTGGACACAGTGGATCACAGTGTTCTATTCTCCCGACTGGAGCAGTCTGTTGGTGTAAAGGGCAGAGCACTCAGTTGTTTCAGATCCTATGTATGTGAGAGGAGTTTTTCTATCCAAGTTGGACAGTTTTCTTCTTCAGAAGCTTCACACAAACATGATGTACCTCAGGGCTCAGTTTTAGGCCTGCTTTCTTTCTCGCTTTGCTTTCTGCCGCTAGGTTCCATTTTAGAAAATACAATGGGTTAGGACATCCAGATCTACCTTTCCTTAAAATCTTGTGGAGCTGAGCGTCTCGACAGTCTTCAGAAGTGCTTAGCAGACATAGAATCTTGGAAGGACCTTAACTTCCTCTGTTTAATGAAAACAAAACAGAGGTTTTTGTGTTTGGAAAAACGGACCTGCTGACAGGTTGCTGTAGTACTGTTTGACCCCTGGACCCTTCTAATACTCCTTTTATTAGGAATCTTGGGGTAAATCTTGACAGGCTTTTTAAATATGACAAACAGGTTAGTGCAGTGGTAAAGACTAGTTTTCACTTGAGGCTAATTAGGAAAGTCAAGCCTCATCTTCCATATCATGCTTTGGAACAAGTGATCCATGCTTTGATTTTTTTTCCAGACCGGACCACTGCAACTCTTTGTACATGGGTATTGACCGGTCTCTTCTGCACCGTCTCCAGCTGGTCCAGAATTCAGCTGCCCGCCTGCTGACGGGGACCAGACAGTGTGAGCACGTCACTCCTATACAACGCTCTGTTCACTGGCTGCCTGTGTCCTTTAGAATTGTTTCTAAGATTTTACTTTTGGTGTTTAAATGTTTGAATGGTCTGGCACCTCAATATCTTTCTGAACTTTTACATTTTTATCGTCACGTCGAGTCCTAAGATCTGAAGATCAAATGCTTTAAATGGTTCCCAGGACTCGGCTCGTGACTCGGAAGGACAGAGCTTTTTCAGCAAAAATATAACAAGACCTTTCAGAATTGGTTTTCTACATATCACTTCTTTCAGGTAAACATTTGTACCTGGTGGTCCACGAGCAGGTCTGCCACCTAGAAGTCCTGGGTGGTCAGGATCCATCTTTCCTATACTTTGCTGACATTTTTTCCAAGATTTTTTCCAACATTGTCACTGGATTTAAATGTTTTAGTAATTACAGATTTAAGTTGCTGATATTCCAAGAATTTATTTATTCCATGTTTTTCTTGTAGTTCTTGGTGTGTTATAAATCTTCTGTTGATAATTAAGTGCTCTAGCAGTCTTACGCCCTCGCTTGCCAAACAGGGAAGTGCAACATTTTTCTATTTATCAGGATGTCTGGATTGTTCCAGATGGGTGTCATTTTGCATGGTATTAGTGAAGAGTTTGACATTTGAAGAAATTCCCACCAGGCTGTTAAAGTAGTACTTATATTACTACTTTGGTAGCAGTCAAGTTTTTTTTATTTTTGGGCTGATAAATGGTAGATCTGACAAGTTAATCTTTCCACAAAATGCCTGTTCCAGATCCATCCATGGGTTGGTTTCTGGGTTGTTTTTTATCCATCTTAAGATGTACTGCAGTCTGTTGGCAAGAAAATAGTTGTGGAAGTTAGGTAATTCTAAGCCTCCACAGCTTTTTCTAGATTTTAAAGTTTTTAAGACTAATTCTTGCAGGTTTATTATTCCATAAGAAGCTGGATATGGCTGAGTCTAATGTTTTGAACCATTTTAGTGGTGGTTGTGTGGGGATCATTGAGAACAGATAATTAACTTTGGGTAAAATGTTCATTTTTACTGTGGCTATCTTACCCATGAGTGACAGAGGCAGGTTGACCCAGCGGGTTAGATCATCCTGTATACTTTTCAGTAACGGGGTGTAGTTTAGTTGCACCAGTTTTGGAGAAATAAATACCTAGATGTTTGATATTTCCTGATTTAACTGGGATTGAGGTTGTTTGCTCAGAAGTACCATCCGGTGACAATAAAATTGATTTGTTCCAGTTAATTGGGGAGCTTCATCTGGGCCTCCATGAAGGACTTCACCGTGGCCTCCGGGTCTTCTCCCGCCTCCTCTGGAATCCCAGAGATGACCAGGTTGTTCCTCATGCTCCTGAAGATCCAAGAGGTTCTCCTTGATGGAGCGGTTCTCCTCAGAGAGACGAGCGGTGTCGCTGCTCAGAGTCTGGACGGTCTGAGGGCCTGGTTCTCCGCTGCGAGCTCCTGCACCTGCTGCTGGCTGAACTCCAGGGACTCTCACAGGCCTGGAACTCCTTGTGAAGGATCTCCAGCAGGTTTAAACGGCAATCAAGGCTGGAGAGCTTCTTATCAATCGATTCCAGGATGTCGCTGCCTGGAGACACACACACACCAACACACACACACACACCAACACACACACACACACCAACACACACACACACACCAACACACATATACACCAACACACATACACACTAAACACACACACACCCACACACACACACTAACACACACACACACCAACACACACCCACACACCCCCACACAACACACCCACACCCACCACCATACCCCCATATACACACACACACACCAACACACATACACACCAACACACATACACACTAAACACACACACACACACCCCACTAAACATCCACACAACCACACACCACCACACCCACCAGACACACCCACACACACAACCAATCCCAAACACACACCCACCAACACACATAACTCACCAACACACAAACACCCCCACACCCACTCACCACACACACACACCCCCCCACACCCTCCCACCACCACACCTACCCCAACCCACACCCACACACCCACACACACCTACACACTAACACACACACACCAACAACTCCTACACCACCACACATACCACACCAACCACATCCACCAACCCACCCACCCAACACACACCCAAACACACACATCACACCCACTAAAAAACAAACCACACAAACCACACCACACACACACAACCACACTCCCACACCCACCCACACCCACCCACCCACACAACTACACACCCTTACCACATCCACACCCACACACCCCATACACACCCCACCCACACACACACCCTACACCAACACACATACGCACCAACACACATACACAAACCATCATACACACCACCCACCACAACACAGAAGACACGTACACACCAACACACATATACACTAAACACACACACACATACACCAACACACACCCACACAAACACACTAAACACACACACACAACACATACACACACCAACTACCACACAACACACACATACGCCCCAACACAAACACACACCAACACACACACACATACGCACAAACACACATTTACACACACACCAACACACATACACACCAACACACACACAAACACATATCCACACACACCAACACACATGCACCAACACACACCCAAACACACACACCAACACACATACACACTAAACACACACAAACCAACACACACACCACCATCACACTACACACACACCCACACCAACACACACACACACTAACACACTTACACACACACACACCAAGACACACCAACACACACACGCACCAACACACACACACCAACACATACACACACACACACCAACACACATACGCACAAACACACATTTACACACACACCAACACACATACACACCACCAAAACACAAAAGCCTCCACCACCCCCCCATACACCATACCCAACACACACCCCAACAACACACCCTCCACACACAACACACATACACCCAACAACCAACCAAGCCCCCCCCTCATACACCCCAACCACATACACACACACACACCCACACATTCTTCAACCAACACCCCCCACCATACACACACACCCAACACACACCCACCCTACCACCACACCACCACCACAAACACACCACACCCCAACCACCCACCCACACCCACAACCCACCACCCCACCAGACACCCAAACATACACCCTCACACAACAACACAAACACCACCCACTAACACACTTACACACCCACCACACCAAGACACAACCAACACACACCCCCCTAACACACACACACACCACCACACCAAACACACATACAACACACCCACACCAACCCCACACCAACACACACCCAACACACACCTAAACACACACCAACACACACACACACTAACACACACACACACACACACACCAACACACACACACACACACTTACACACACACCAACACACACTAACACACACACACCAGCACACATACACACCAACACACACACCACACACCACCACACCACACCCACAACACACCCACTCCACCCCACACACAACGACCACCAATACACACCAACACATACACGCACCAACACACACACACCAACACATACACACACACACACCAACACACATACGCACAAACACACATTTACACACACACCAACACACATACACACCAACACACACACAAACACATATCCACACACACACCAACACACATACACACTAACACACACACACCAACACACATACACACATACACCAACACACATACACCAACACACACCCACACCAACACACATACACACTAAACACACACACACCAACACTCATACACCAACACACATACACACACACACCAACACACATATGCACCAACACACACCCAAACACACACACCAACACACATACACACACACACCAACACACATATGCACCAACACACATACGCACCAACACACACCCAAACACACACACCAACACACACCCACACTAACACACACACACACCAACACACACACACATACACCAACACACACCAACACCACACACACACCAACACACACTAACACACACACACCAGCACCACATCCCACCAACACAACACATAGCACTACCCACATACACAAACAACCACACACATACACACATAACACCCAACACACCCATCTCACCACACACTCACCACACACTAACACACTTACACACCAACACACATACACACACTAACACACATACACACCATCGCACACACACACCAACACCAACCACACACAACACCACACCCAACAAACACACTAACACAAGCAACAACACCAACACACATACACACCCAACACCACACTAACAACACACACATACCACCATACACCAACACACATACACACCAACACACATACACACCATCGCACACACACACACCAACACACATACACACCAACACACATTTACACACACACCAACACACATACACACCAACACATATCCACACACACACCAACACACATACACACCAATGCACACACACACACACACACTTACACACCATCGCACACACATACACACCAACACACACATACACCAACATTGGTGTTTTTTAGAAGAACTATTGTTGCATTAATAAAGATTTGTATTTTCTATGAAGTTGTGCGTCTCAGTCTTTGTGGTTGGAGAGTCCTGCGTTTATGTTTTCCGGTGGCAAAAGGGGGAGGTTTCTGAAAAAGCAATATAGTTATAGTAATATTCAACATGATTAAAAATGTACTTTTTAAAAAATGCTGTTGTGAAATGAGCAGGTTTTAATTTAATTTAATATCTGCGTACAGGTTTTTCACAATTTAATGATCCTTTAATATATTTCTTTGAGTGTCTGATTTATTTATTAAATGTTTTAACTTTCTGTCTCCATGCCTGATCTCCTGCATTTTGGGTCCCTCACTACAACTCCCTGACATATGAGCAACATGTTGCCTTATTGTGTGTTCTTACAGATCAGTGTGTTGTAGTTGTGAGTCTTAGTCATTTCAGAGAGTAACAATAACATGGAGCAACAAGCAAGTGTGTGTTTGTGTTGACTGAGGTCAGTGTCAGCAAAAGCTAAAATTACCAGCGCACCTGAATGCAGCAACAGTGACCTGTAAACGAAAGCAGAAACTTCATGCATTCACTGAATCCACCTCCTGCTGGGGTGAATGTGAGGAACAAATCTGTGCAATAAAGTCAGAATGAACTGTTGGACCCACACGCACTTAAGGTCGTGGTTGTGAGTTCGAACCCCTGCAGAGATGACTAAAAACTCTTCACCTGCCAGCATTTGGCCCTGTGTGTTTGTCAACTGTATGTTTTTCTAACCAGGCACAAGACGTGTGTGATGTTGGTATGAATTAGGAGGATGTGGAGGGTTAGGTGGTCTACTGGAGCAGCTGAAGCATTAAGAAGAGCAAACAAGTTGAAGAGCTGTTAAAACCGGGATGCCAGCTCAATCTGACCACAGAGATATTTCAACAAAACACAGAAAATACCTCCAAGTAAAAATGAGAGCTTCTTTTGTTTTCACTGAGCTGCTGCACAGACCCGCCCGCCTACAAGAGAACAGCTGTGGTCTCCAGGAGCCTGTGAACGCCCCCTAACAGCCTGCTGGGATTCAGGGAGGGGTCCACCAGAACTCCCTCCAGCACCCTGGATCCAGTCCTTCCTGCTTTGACAGTCGGGATGGAGACGGATCTGCAGTGAAGCCGCAGCATCAGCTGCTCCACCGGAGGCTGTGATTCTGCAAACCTCTCCCTGCAGGGGCGAACCCCGGGCTGCTGTTCCTGTCTCTTTAATCCCGGGAATGAGGGACATTTCAGGCTTTCGGGAGGAATCTTTTGTTTGTTTTCTACAAACTCAAGACGATGTCAACCCAAGATCTACCTGAAAAAGCCCAGAGCCGCTGGCGCGCCGAACCGCGCCGCGGACCCGGGAAGCAGCTGCGGTTACAGCATGTTCCTCCGGTGGGTCCCGGTGGGGGTTTTCCTGGGCTTAATCTCCTCGCAGACGTGGGGCGTTCAGGCTTCCTGGGAAAACCCTGCGAATAAGCTGGAAAAGCGGAGCTCTCAGCCGCACATCATTTTCATTCTGGTGGATGATCAGGGCTTCCGGGATGTGGGCTACCACGGTTCTGAGATCAAAACTCCGACCCTGGATCGGCTGGCAGGGCAGGGGGTCAAACTGGAGAACTACTATGTGCAGCCGCTCTGCAGTCCGTCCAGGAGCCAACTGCTGACCGGCAGGTAAAGAGTTTCCGTGCGCATCCACACCAATGGAAATGTAAGAATGCAAAGAGTGCAGATTCCAGCGAGAATCCAGCTGGAAAACAGCAGTATCTCAGTCAAAAAGACTCAATCCGTACGTAGGACTGGCGCAGTGGAAAGCGGGCTTCGTTTTTCAGGGTTCACAGTAAGCTGGACCCTCCAAGGCCCCTCACGCTACTGCTGAATGATGAAGCCGGGTGGGGGTGTCACTGCAGGCACGCTAGCAGCCTGTCGCATTTCTCTGGTCGAATCATCCTCATTGAATTTTCACTGCGCGATTGCTACGAGACTTACGGTAGCAGGACTGCAAGCCGAGAATCTGACGGTTAACCATCTGAAAAGATGGCTCTTCATAAATGCTTTAATGACTTTTTCATAACACAATTTGTATCAACCTTCAATGTGATAGAATAAGTAGTATTTCATCTTGTTTATTTAGTGTTATACATGTATTATTTGTTGAAACGTGTTTCATTCTAAAACTCATGAATTCTAAATCTCTGCTTGTAAGATGTCTTACTTAGACTAATTTCTGGTATCTGAGATGTTTATTTCTCAAATAGCCCACCATACAGTAAAAACATAAATAAATGAAATAACATTTACGGAATAACAACCATATGAAGCACTTGTTTTTCTCCAAAGAGAAACAAACAAAACAAAAAGAATACACCAAAAAAGCTTTATATCTTCAGTGATAATATTCTACCAAAAGTTAAAGTATTACAAAAAAGGTCTTTTGATGTACTATAATAAAAAGAATTTTTAAAAATGGGCACAACTCAAAGCCAAACACAGCTAACATATGCCCTTGTTACACCTTTTCTGATATTTCACATAAATAGATTTCAACTATTCATTTAAAACAAACGAACTGCAGATATAGTACTTTATGAATTTGTATTTATGAAGTTGTATTTAATTGAGGATTGGATCAGGATTTCGTCCCAGCCCATATCAGCTAACTGATGTCCAAATTACAATGTTATGGTATTCCAGACCTGTATTTCTCCTAAACTGTGCAGTAAAATTACTTTATATTTTCAAGAGTGGCAATCTTCAGTGACAGCTGATTTGACCAGAGAAATAAGAACTGCGGCTCACTTGACCGTAATGTCTTGGTCCAGGTGAGGTAAAATAAAAAACAGGTAAATAGCTGAAAAATATTATTTTAAATGTAAAAAAATTAACTACAAGAAACTTTCAGGGTTAGGGTTAGGGTTAAGTTTTATTTCTGTTTCCAAGTCCAGGGTACATTTTATAAGGACTAAGAGTAAAGGAAAAAGTCTATAAAAACTGTTTTAATTGTTTAACCCAAATCTTCAAGATATCCAGTGCTGACAAAGATTAAGAAAATCATCACTTGTTTTATTTCCTAAAAGTGCCTTCACACCGAATGCAATTCACTCGGCTAATTTTTGTGTCCCACCCCTCTTTCACTGTGTGGCGAATTCCCTGCATGCCACGTGGCCAAAAATGTCTTCCCTAAACTCACCGCTCCGGCCGCGTGTGGGAGGAGCTGTCAGCTAACGTTTTTAGCTTGATCACTACATGAAGTGGTGTCTCTGTTTATCCCATTAAAAGGCATGGAAGACACGGATGATGCTTAGGAATCTGGGTTTTTTTTCCAAAGAGCTTTCCATAAACATTGTTGATCAAGTCTCCATGTAGATCGCGGTTTAGCTAAAATAAAGTAACAAATATATAAACTTTCTACTCACAAAAAGAAAAAAAGATACATTTAGCCAACAAATACCAAACTGTCTTCCTTGCTAACTTGTGCTTGTGGCGTCAGTGGTTTGTCGTGCGCTGGGAATACAACCACTCTGGAAGTCACCAGGATCAGGTCTCACTATTATTGGGTTTTACTTTTTAAATACATAGTTGTGTTTTATTAAGCATAAAGAATACATATTTTTTCATAAATTCCTATGAACATTTTTTTAAAAACAGCAAGAAATTGTAAACTAAAGGTGTGATAGACTACATTTATTTATATTAACTATGTATGACTAAAAATATAACTATAAAGTTGTGACTGGCCATAAAGAAAATACTTTCTAATGACATTTAAAATCTAAAGAATTATCCTGATGATTTTGATTCATATTTATAGTAATGCGTGTTGAGTAATTTAGTGGGGAAAAAAAAGGAAAACATTCAACCACCAATGGCGGCCACAGGAC
This sequence comes from Oryzias woworae, assembly GCA_016861445.1. Lineage (NCBI taxonomy): Eukaryota > Metazoa > Chordata > Actinopteri > Beloniformes > Adrianichthyidae > Oryzias > Oryzias woworae. Next base: position 276,150 of record BOLG01000180.1, read on the forward strand.
ACGAACCCGGGGTTCTTTTTTTAACGAAAACCACAACACATGGAGACTTTTTACAGTCGCCACGAGAGAAGCTAACCCTAACGAAGGGTTTGTCACTTGATAAAGACAGCTACCTACAAATTATTGAGTAAAGGGCTCGCTCTGGTTGTCACAAAAAGATTTGTTCACCAATGGATTTTTATTTTTAGTTTTTAAACAGGAATCATGTGTTTCTATTGTAGCAGCATGTTTGTTATATATTTGAGCACCGAAAAATAAAAACTTCACATTATTTTATGCGCTTAAAGAAGCTCGTATGCCAAAAAAGTGTGAGCACTCCTGAGAAATTCTCTCGGAATAGTGAGCTTCAGTCCCGCTTTGTCTGGATGACGGCTGCTTCCGCTGTGTTCCCGTCTCTCTCTGAACGTGTTTGAAGGCTCGCTGTCCTGCAGTAACCCCAAAGGGCAAAAATAAAAACAAGAATAAAAATTAGGGGACCTTTTTTCTATAAGGTCTTTCAAAAGTATTCAGCCCCCTTGAACTTTTTAAGCTTTTGCCACATTTCAGGCTTCAAAAATGAAGATATAAAACTATTTCTTGTGAAGAATTAACAAGTGGGACACAATCATGAAGTGGAACCAAATTTATTGGATATTTCTTAGTTTTTTCACAAATAATAAACTGATAATTGGGCAAAATGATTCAGCCCCTTTACTTTCAGTGCAGCAAACTCTCTCCAGATGTTCAGTGAGGATCTCTGAATGATCCAATGGTGACCTAAATGACTAATGATGATAAATAGAATCCTCCTGTTTAATCAGGCCTCCATAATAATCCACCTGCTCTGTGATAGTTTCAGAGGTCTGTTTAAAGAGCAGAGAGCATCATGAAGAACAAGGAACACACCAGGCAGGTCCCAGATTCTGTTGTGGAGAAGTTTAAAGCTGGATTTCCCAAACTTTAGACATCCAACGGAGCACTGTGCAAACGATAATATTGAAATGGAAGGAGTATCAGACCACTGCAAATCCACAAAGACCAGGCTGTCGTCTAAACTTTCAGCTCAAACGAGGAGAAGACTGATCAGAGATGCAGCCAAGAGGCTCATGATCATTCTGGATGAACTGCAGAGATCTACAGCTGAGGTGGAAGAGTCTGTCTATAGGAGAACAATCAGTCATAAACTGCACACATCAGGCCTTTATGGGAGAGTGGCAAGAAGAAAAACATTTCTTAAAGACATCAATAAAAAGAAAGTTTAAGGGGGTCCAATACTTTGAACACATTGGATGTGTATTCTACTCACTGTCACTAAAAACATCACGTGCCCAAAGTTGAGCCTCTGATTGGTTGGCTCATTGTGGCGTCCTCCCCAGAGTTCAGAGTTTTATTCACCTTGGCTTCCCGCGCCCGCCGCTCAATTTGTGCCTCTTGAATTGCACTGTTCCCAGTCCTTCGCGCCACGCCCGCCGCTCGTGTCTAAATCATTGACTTAACATTGAAACTGGCCGCCTCGGCTGAATGCACCTTAATACACACAAGTCAGTTAGCGAGTAGGTAAGGTCAGCCACCACTCATGGTGCGGAAATAAATAAACACAACAGTATAAAACAACTAAGGGCAAAACAGCATAAACAACCAGACAACAAAACACATTGACAAAGACCCACATTTAAACCCCAGACAGACACAATGAATGGTATCCCACAATTCCTTGTGCTGCCACATCTAACAAAAGACCCAAAAACAAAATGTTTGTGACCTTCACTACCAATGAGGTATATATTGCTTGAGATGGCATGCTGCCCTTTTACCGCTGTCAAAGATACGTAAAGAGCGACGCCATATTGGAATGGTATAAAAACAATGAGACATGGCTTAGCAGATACAGTAAAATGACCAGAAAAAGCTTAATTTTAGTTCAATTTTTTAAAAAAGAAACAAACTCTTCACAAAAACTAGACGCAGGTCTGTGAAGTAAGAAAATAATTTAGGAAAAAGCTTTTTACTATAGAAACCTCAACTGTGAAAACTGTAAAAGGCTGAAGTCTCGGCTGAATAAAATAGTATTCTGCAGAAGCAAACGTTCAGAAACAAGAAAGTGTGTGAACCTAGCAGAAAAAGTGCATAAAATGTTTATGCAATTTTCCTGCAAGAACTTCACAGCGCTTGCATGTTTTCTTTCAAGCAGCACTAATGAGATTAGATGCTCATAGGTTTCTCTCAAGCCTGGAGATGTCTGCCCTCATCTTTCTTTAGCTAAAAAAAAAGATTGCAACAACTTACAGCATGTTTTAAGAATGCATGCATGGCAGGCTGAAACCAATCATTCTCTCTCTGTGCCTCCTTTGAGATGGAAAGATCACATTGTTGGAGAGGCAGGATCGCATGTCCCCTACTTGTCCAGACGCATCCAGCATGTTCTGGTGGCTTGTATGCATCTCAACCACATATCTTAGCTCTGGCTTTAGTTACGCTGATCTATTGTTGTTTGGTTTTAGCTGCTCATTATTTGCAGGCTATTGAACAATTAGTAGGATAGTACATGTACATTTTCACTTTTTTTCTGCAGTTGACTTCAAACCCTTCAAATCTGCACAAGAGTCAAACTGTTGACAAACTGTAGGGTTTTTTATGTTGCTATGGCGATTACTAAGGACGCCATCAGAAACCGGGAAGTTGCTGCTGTTGTGTCATGGTTTAATGAACCACAGATATCTGTTAAATTGTCTTTCATGTATGATTTAAAAAAAAGAGAAATTCCACAATCTAAAGCACAATACCAGACGAAGTTTAATTTTGCAATTAAAAGGAATCGCTGCGTGCTGTCTGCGCGGCAGACGTAACAAGACAGACACTTATTTTGTGGGGAATCACTGTTTTTATTATTAATAACCGGCTTTGCCTCATTTTGATCATGTTTCTTGTGAGAAATGGACACTTGATGTTTACCACATGCATTGGTTTATGTTTATGAGCCCATGTTTTTTTAGTTTTGACATGCATCTTTATCTGATCTGTCAGCAAAATTGTAGCGATAACAAGCTGTTGCCAAAACAACCCAGAAAATAAAGCTTTTTTTTTTTTTTTTTTTTTTTGGGGGGGGGGGGGGCACAAATATATAGTCATTTGTTTTTCAAAACATTTTTAAACGTGTTTTTATTAAAGAAAGGAGACAAAAATCATTTGCCCAAAAGTATGTTTCTATGTTGTTGCTCCAGTTTTATTTGTTTTATTAAATTACTTTTATTGTATGTTTTTGTCACTGTTATTCTTAAACACAATACACTCCCATGCTTAGTCCTATTCTTTTTGTCTTAAATAAATTAGAAAAAATAGATATTATTGCATTTTATGCCAGATAAAAACCGAAAACCATTATTTGCAGTTTGGTTATTGACAAATCTATAATACAAGTGTTTATATCAGGGACAAACTGAATCAAAAACAACAAATTGATATCCTGTTTAATTTTTGTATGGCAGAGCTTCAAACAGGTACCGAGGGAAGCTGGTAACATTGAGTCTGAATGGACCATGTTCTCCACCTCTATTGTCTCTGCTGCTGTTCAGAGCTGTGGTCGCAAGGTCTCTGGTGCCTGTCGTGGCGGCAAACCCCGAACCCGTTGGTGGACACCGGAAGTAAGGGATGCCGTCAAGCTGAAGAAGGAGTCCTATAAGGTCTGGCTGGGTTGTGGGACTCCAGAGGCAGCTGACAGGTATCGGCAGTCTCAGCGAGCTGCGGCTCAGGCTGTAGTGGAGGCAAAAACTCGGTCCTGGGCAGAGTTTGGTGAAGCCATGGAGAAGGACTATCGGTTGGTCTCGAAGAGGTTCTGTCAGGCGCCTCAGGAGGGGAAAGCAGCACCGTTTTCAGTGTACGTGGGGAGCTGCTGACTTCAACTGGGGACATTGTTGGGCGGTGGAAGGAATACTTCAAGGATCTCCTCAATCCTGCTGACACGCCTTCTCTTGAGGAAGCAGAGGCTGAGAGTTTTGGGGTGGGGCTGTCCATTACCCAAGCTGAAGTCACCGAGGTTGTTAACAAGCTCCTCGGTGGCAAGGCACCGGGAGTGGATGACGTCCGCCCTGAGTACCTCAAGTCTCTGAATGCTGTGGGAGTGTCTTGGTTAACACGTCTCTGCATCATCGCGTAGCAGTCGGAACTGTACCACTGGACTGGCAGACAGGGGTGGTGGTTCCCCTTTTCAAGAAGGGAGACCGGAGGGCGTGTTCCAACAATCGGGGAATCACACTCCTCAGCCTCCCTGGGAAAGTCTATGTCAGGATACTGGAGAGGAGAGTCCTGCCAATAGTCGAACCTCAGATCCAAGAACAGCAATGCGGTTTCCGTCCTGGTCGTAGGAACTGTAGATCAGCTCTACACCCTGTCTAGGGAGATGGATGGTTTGTGGGAGTTCGCTCATCCTGTCCATATGTGTTTTGTGGATTTGGAGAAGGCATTTGACCTCGTCCCTCGAGGTGTCCTGTGGAGGGTACTTTGGGAGTATGAGGTCCGGGGAGCCTTACTCAGGGCTGTCCGGTCTCTGTATGACCAGAGCAGGAGCTTGGTTCACATAGCTGGCAGTAAGTCAGACCTGTTCCCGGTTCATGTTGGACTCCAGCAGTGCTGCCCTTTGTCACCGGTTCTGTTCATTGTCTTTATGAACAGAATTTCTAGGTGCAGCCAGGGTCCGGAGGGGGTTTGGTTTGGGAACCACAGGATTTCCTCTCTGCTCTTTGCAGATGATGTTGTCCTGTTGGCTTCATCGAGCCAGGACCTCCAGCATTGGAACGGTTTACAGTCGAGTGTGAAGTGGCTGGGATGAGGATCAGCACCGTTGTCTGAGGCCATGATTCTCAACCAGAGAAAGATGTTTTGTCCTCTCTGGGTGGGTGGAGTTCTCCTTCCCCAAGTGCAGGAGTTTAAGTATCTTGGGGTCTTGTTCACGAGTGAGGGAAGATCGGAGCGTGAGATCGACAGGCGGATTGGTGCTGCGTCCACCGTCATGCGGTCGCTGTACCAGTCCGTCGCAAAGCTCTCAGTTTACTGGTCGGTCTACGCCCCAATACTCACCTATGGTCATGAGCTCTGGGTCTTGACAGAAAGAACGAGGTCCCAGATATAAGCGACCAAAATGAGCTTCCTCCATAGGATGGCTGGGCGCTCCCTTAGAGATAGGGTGAGAAGCTCGGTCACCCGGGAGGAACTCGGAGTAGAGCTGTTGCTCCTCCACACTGAAAGGAGCCAGTTGAGGTGGCTCGATCATTTGGTTTGGATGCCCCCTGGACGCCTTTCTGGAGAGGTGTTCCAGGCATGTCCCACTGGGCGGAGGCCCCGGGGAAAACCCAGGACACGCTGGAGTGACTTTGTCTCTCAGCTGGCCTGGCAACGTCTTGGGGTCCCCCCAGAGAAGCTGGAGGAAGTGGCCGGGGAGATGGAGTCTGGGGGTCTTTACTTAGACTGCTGCCCTCACGACCTGGTCCCGGATGAGTGGAAGAAGATGCATGGATGGATGTCTCATTTTTGACTCATTTTTACTGTAAATTTTTGTGTTTAAACTTTTACTTTTACTTCTTTTATAGTCAATTATACATGTATGTCTGTTTTGCATCAAAATCTTTAAAATCGCACCATTTCATTTTTACATTTTATTAACAGCAACTAAAAAGTATTAACACAACGACAACAATAAAATTAAAAAAAGAAAGGTCATTTGGTCATCAGAGCAACATAGATGAGCATGACGGCGTGTGTGTGATTTATCAAAGTGACTTTAAAACAATATTATTTTTAAAGGCATTGCATAGCCTTACGCAGTTTAGATCTATGTTACAAACCAGGACATGTCTCAAAGTTTTACAGATGAGAAGGAAATGTTGGTTGTCCTTCGTTTAGACATAAAAATTTCAAACAGTGAAAAAGTGTGCATGTAATCAGAGAATATCCATATTGGAAGACAAAAACTAAACATCAGTTCATCGGTAAAGTTCAGTAGGAAGAAGTAGTGATGTTATGCTGACTGTATCAATCTTTTAGAGCAGAGGTGTTGCTGGTGACGGCTTCATGACGTCACAGTGGTTTTGCTAAATCAAACACTCCGTGCTGCGAGGTGTTTTAAACTGGAACACACTAAAACAATGACATTTTGAAAAGAAAAGAAAGAAACTAAACTGTGAAGTCAGTCAGTGCTGTGGTGTCAATCAGCAATGGGCCATTTGTAATAATTTAACTCTCACACCGATTGTCAGAGATCATTAGAGATTTGCCTCAGATGTTGATGGAGCTGTTGGCGTGGAGTAAGCCTGCCCCCATTTCCCATCATCCATCCGTTTGCACGCTGTTTACAGCCCGTCACAACCCCAAGCTACCCTTAGCAGTACAACAAAAATGGGGAGCAATATTGGAGCTATCCCGTCTTACAGTTCTGATTCAGATTCCAGCTCAGATGAGGAAAAAAGACATACATGGATGTATTTGTCTGCAAGTGAATAAATCAGAATAAAGCAGAGCAGAGATTGTGGCCTGCAGATTGTAGCACCAACGTCACTGCTACAAGCTTTTTCCAACAGCAGCCTATTTTTTTAACCTCCTCCCAATTCAGTGACTAGAATAAAGAAATAGTTAGAAATGTCATTTAAGCCTAGTTTACTTTATCTATGTCATCCACTCTGAGAAAATGCCACATGAGCATGTTAAAACACCAAAACATGATTAGAATTGGAGTGGGTCTTTAAGACCTACCGTTCACATGCGTGGAAATCACATGTTGTGTTATTTTACCGCTTGTTACTTCTGCTAAACTGGGCCCTTGTTTGTCAGTAAGTGGAGGGTTAGCTCCAAACATTAGCTCAGTTTTTAAGAGGTTCAATCTTGCAGTCATGAGCACAGACAATAAAATAACATCAGCGTTCAATGTAACCCTTTGAAGCCGAACATATAATATTTGATACACGAGTCTGTCAACCCTCCACAAGATCACTGGAATGGAAACACAAATTTCTTGTACTTTTTTTGGTCTTTGAATATTTTTGTTAGCTCAGGAAAAAAAGGCATATTTGAGCTGTGTGACCTGATGTATCATATATGTATATCATATACCAAATGACATTTATATGTAATAAACAAAAAAAATGTTTTGTTGCTTGCTTGTTCAGAAGGACCTATAAAGGCTCCAAATCCAAATAATTGAATTTTTCTGTTAGTTATTTAGTGGTTTAGGCTTTACAGGGTTAAAGCTCAATTCTTGATTTTCAACATCTGTTAGTTTCTTACTGTTAGGAATCTTGCTTCAGCGTCTTAGCAACGCAGACAATGAAGTCACGTGCAGCATCATTGCCGCCCCTCTTGCTTTCCCACCACGTGCACTCCTTTCTCACACACAATGTATTAACTATTATATTAAATTACATTTGGGAAATCTATGCTGGAGCAAAAAGCTCTTGGTACTTAGCCATAAAGAGGCTATATAACCCTGTAAACCATTACTAGGGCATGAAACCAATGGATCCAGTAAAACCTGGTGATAGTTTTCCCTCTTTCTACAACTGATACACAACTCACTGTATCCTCTGTGAGTTTCAAATTCATGTACAGGTGGAATTTTTTGCAAGCCCCTCAAAAACATGGAGCAGATAGTAAGTGCTACAAGTTTGGGAGCTAATACGTCCTAGGATAAATATGGACATATCCCAGGAATTTCAAGTGATCCCTTGTGTTGCAAGAATAACATTCAAACCCCACTGAGTTAAGGCATACAGACAATTCCCAGTCTCTAAATCCTCCAATATGAAATTCTCCAGTCAGAACAAACTGATCGTGCACAGAACAATCACCACACAATCCTAAAAATGTCTTGGCTCAGTTCTATTTTTTCCCTTTGACATTTGGTTTTTATTATGTCTATGTTTTGCACATCCCAGCAGCTGTCATTCCACCCTCGTAACCATTTTCTCTTCTTTTTTAAAAACAAAAACAACAACTGGCATTGTTGATATTTTCACAACCTTTTCAGGCAAATTCTACAAAAGCTGCAAATATTTTAAAATGTTTTACACATTTGGATCATTGTTGTAAATGGCAAAAGCTATATATGGGCTCAAAAATTGGAGTAATGTGTTTGAATTAAGTTATTGAAAATGTAGCCAATTGTCATTTGTAAATAAAAACTTTGGCTACACATGAAACAATAAATCAATCAAGTTATAATATCACTTATCTGAAAAAGTAAAGAGTTAAACATTTTATAATAAATCACCCCAACCCATGCCTTCAAGCTGCATAGACTGCATTTTGGGTGCCTTTCCTCATTTTCCTACTGTGGACGTTTTCTTTCTTATATACACACGTGGACAAAATTGTTGGTACCCCTCAGTTAAAGAAGGAAAAACCTACAATTCTCACTGAAATCACTTGAAACTTACAAAAGTAACAATAAATAAAAATGTATTGAAAATTAAATAATCAAAATCAGCCATCACTTTTGAATTGCTGATTAACATAATTATTAAAAAAAACAAACTAATGAAACAGGCCTGGACAAAAATGATGGTACCTCTATAAAAGATTGAAAACTATTTGACCAGACTGACATGATTAACTCAGGTGTGTCCTTTAATTGACATCACAGGTGTTACCAAACTCATAATCAGTCAGTCTGCCTATTTAAAGGGAGACAAGTAGTCACTCTGCTGTTTGGTGAAAAGGTGTGTACCACACTGAACATGGACAACAGAAAGCGAAGGAGAGAATTGTCCCAGGACATCCGAAAACAAATGATAGATAAACATCTTAAAGGTAAAGGCTATAAGACCATCTCTAAACAGCTTGAACTTCCTGTGACAACAGTGGCTCATATTATTCAGAAGTTCAAGACCCACGGGACAGTAGGCAACCTCTCTGGACGTGGCCGCAAGAGGAACATTGATGACAAATTGGAGAGACGGATCGTTGGAATTGTATCCAAAGAGCCCAGAACAACCTCCAGAGAAATTAAAGGTGAACTCCAAGGCCAAGGTACATCAGTGTCAGATCGCACCATTCGTCGTTGTTTGAGCCAAAGTGGACTTCATGGGAGACGACCAAGGAGGACACCACTGCTGAAAAACAATCCTAAAAAAGCCAGACTGGAATTTGCACAAATGCATGTTGACAAGCCCCAAAGCTTCTGGGAGAATGTCCTCTGGACAGATGAGACCAAACTGGAGCTTTTTGGTAAGGCACATCAACTCTATGTTCATAGACTCAAAAACCAAGCATACGGAGAAAAGAACACTGTCCCTACGGTGAAACATGGAGGAGGCTCAGTCATGTTTTGGGGCTGCTTTGCTGCATCTGGCACAGGGTGTCTTGAATGTGTGCAAGGTACAATGAAATCTGTAGACTATCAAGGCATTCTGGAGAGAAATGTGCTGCCTTGTGTCAGAAAGCTTGGTCTCAGTCGCAGGTCATGGGTCTTCCAACAGGACAACGATCCAAAACACACAGCCAAAAACACCCAAGAATGGCTGAGAGAAAAGCGTTGGACTATTCTAAAGTGGCCTTCCATGAGCCCAGATCTGAATCCCATTGAACATCTGTGGAAGGAGCTGAAACATGCCATTTGGAGAAGACACCCATCAAACCTGAGACAACTGGAGCAGTTTGCTCATGAGGAGTGGGCCAAAATACCTGTTGACAGCTGCAGAACGCTCATTGACAAATACAGAAATCGCTTCATTGCAGTGATTGCCTCAAAAGGTTGTGCAACAAAATATTAAGTTATGGGTACCATCATTTTTGTCCAGGCCTGTTTCATTAGTTTGTTTTTTTTAATAATTATGTTAATCAGCAATTCAAAAGTGATGGCTGATTTTGATTATTTAATTTTCAATACATTTTTATTTATTGTTACTTTTGTAAGTTTCAAGTGATTTCAGTGAGAATTGTGGGTTTTTCCTTCTTTAACTGAGGGGTACCAACAATTTTGTCCACGTGTGTACCCTTTGTTGGCAATGACAGCAGTCAAAAGATTTCTTTAAGTCTTCACAAGGTTTTCACAAACTGTTGCTGGTATTTTGGTCCAATCCTCCATGCAGATCTCCACTAGAGCAGGGATGTTTTGGGGCTGTCGCTTGTCAACGTGGACATTAAACTTTCTCCAAAGATGTTCTATGGAGTTGAGTTCTGGAGACTGGCTAGACCACTCCAGGAAATGAAATGCCTCTTACAAAGCCACTTTTTCATTACCCGGGCAGTGTGTTTTGGGATTGTTGTCATGCTCAAAGACCCAGCCATATTTCATCTTCAATGCCCTTGCTGATGGAAGGAGGTTTTCACTCAAAATCGCAACGTCGCAAAATTAGTCGCAATGTTGTTTTTCCACATCAGAATAATCCAAAGGAACATTATTAGAACATTCGAACACACTGTATGGTCACATGACTTTGCTAAATTTCCATGGTGATTCTCCACCTTTTGGACAGTAATGATGATTGATCACTTTTTGCTGCATCATGTGTGTGCTGTCTGCTATGACGAACTTGGTTGTTTTTATGTTATAGTAAATACAAATGGTATTTTCCAAAATTGATTTTTTTATCTCATTTTGAAACGATTTTTTGGTGGAGATCGATTTGATTAACAACTTGTTAGCAACTTGCCTCAGACAGATTGATCTGATTGGATTGTAGAAATATAATTCTATTAATCTGTTAGTTGTTACACCTCAAAATAATTTGTTCTGCGAGGTGTGGGTGTCTATTGATTATTGTGTTTTACCTACATTTATAGATACATTCTGCCCACTCTTCTTTCCACCAGTTCAATAAAATTAATTACTGGGGTTTGTTACCTTTTCTAAGTCCAGTTATGGACCAACGATGCATACGCTGTATCTTTAGATCTATCTTTTGGTTTAAAAAACCTCTAACTCTAGCTCAGCAAGAGAAGAAGAAATGTTCTCTGTGTGAAACTAAGACTGTCCCTGCTTCATCAGGGCCAGTGTGGTCACATGATGACCTTACCTAGACAATTTGAGGAAAATAAAGTATCATATTACTCTTCTCTTTACAAACATAGACTTTGTGCACACATTGTCTATGTTAGTAAAGACATGTTTTTTTCTTCACTTTAATCACCAACCAGCAGCTTGGTATGGGGGTGTGGGCCTACAGGCCAAACAGCTGTTTAGAGTACCTGGATTTCTTAGACTCTGTTTTATAAAAATCAAATAAAAGATTTTCTATGATGATGAGAAGGAAGGTTTGATTATTGGGTTCATTCCTTATAGTGCTTATGTGTCTCAGTTTATGCTGCTGGCCAAGATGTAAAAAACAAGCAAAATAGTTGAATTCCAGGCATACCCTTGTATTAGTATCATTTTTGCTTCATGTAAGATACTGCAATACCTTTGACAGGTCATCAGATGTGTTTTTAAACTATGCATTGACTGGACACCGGCATGATACGCCACAGGCTACTTTATATTTTAGCAAAGAATTTATGGACAATATGCTGCTGCAAGAACTGCTTTTTCTTTATGAACATTAATCATTGCAATATGACAAAAAGCAACTTATATGAAGACATCTCAGTCAGATAAATGAATTGACATACAGAGAAATATTTCTGTTTTTTTTATAGTAGTTTTTGACAGAAATACCTTGCTGACTTAAAAATAGTAATGCAAAAAAACTTGTTTTAAGTTTATGTTAGAATTCAACAATTGTTATTGAAATGACACTCAACATCTTTACCAAAAAAACAAAAAAGGACATTGTTTCATCCTCTCACTGCTTCATACGTGGTGCTGAGATTTTTAAGGGCTAAATGTGTTTCTCTTGTCTATTCCTTTGCTGTTTTTATTTCGTGTCTGAATTTTTTGCATCATATTATGCATCTGAATTTTCTTTTCTAACAAGATTTTTCCCTCTTTTTCCCACAGATATCAGATTCATACTGGTCTTCAACATTCTGTTATTCGAGCTACTCAGCCCAACTGTCTTCCACTGGAAAATATCACCCTTCCCCAGAAGCTTAGAGATGCCGGCTACTCCACCCACATGGTAGGGAAGTGGCATCTGGGTTTTTACAAACGTGGCTGCCTGCCTACTCAGCGAGGATTTGACTCTTTCTTTGGCTCCCTGCTTGGCAGCGGTGATTACTATAGTCACTATAAATGTGAAGTTCCTGGTATGTGTGGATATGATCTATATGAAGGGGAGGAGGCAGCTTGGGAACAGGACCGGGGTTTGTATTCAACTGTGATGTTTACTCGCAAAGCCATCGGCATCTTAGCTCACCACAATCCTCACACGCATCCCCTGTTTCTCTACTTAGCTTACCAGGCAGTCCATTCCCCGCTGCAGGTTCCTTCCCGCTACCTCGAGCGCTACAAAGCCATTCCCAATCTGAGCCGCCGCAAATATGCTGCCATGGTTTCCTGCCTGGATGAAGCCATCCATAATCTAACTGTGGCTCTGAAACGCTATGGCTACTATGACAACACTGTTCTTGTTTATTCCTCTGATAATGGAGGTCAGCCTTTAGCTGGTGGCAGCAACTGGCCCTTGAGAGGGACCAAGGCCACTTACTGGGAGGGGGGCATTAGGGCAGTGGGCTTTGTTCATAGCCCCCTTCTTATGAAGAAAGGGACTAAATGTACATCTTTGATCCACATCACTGATTGGTTTCCCACACTTGTAACACTGGGGGAAGGAACCTTAGATGAAGATCTAAATCTGGATGGTTACGATGTTTGGGAGGCTATCAGCGAAGGCCGTCCCTCGCCTCGCCTGGACATTCTGCATAACATCGATCCAATTCACATCAAGGCTAAGAATGGCTCGTGGAAAGCTGGCTATGGTTTGTGGAACACCGCCATCCAGGCTGCACTCCGGGTGGGCCACTGGAAGCTGCTCACAGGTGTTCCAGGCTACAGTGACTGGGTGCCCCCACAGACGTTCTCTAACCAGCGGCTAACCAATCGCTTGCACAGTGAACGAGTCCGGTGGGATAGGGGTAAGTCTATCTGGCTGTTCAACATCACAGCTGACCCTTATGAGAGAGTGGACTTGTCTCAACGTTACCCTCAGATTGTCAAGAAGATGTTGATGAGGCTCGTTCAGTACAACAGGACTGCTGTGCCAGTACGCTACCCAGCCAAAGATCTGCGTTCCAACCCTCAGTATAATGGTGGCGTGTGGGGACCCTGGTACAAGGATGAAAGGGAGGGACAAGAAGAGGAGGAAGAATACAATATCTTGTTTACAAATCATCTTAGTAAAACACAATGGAAAAACAAATCCAAAAAAAGAAAATGATGACTTCTTGCATTTGTTATAAAAACCTTCTTTTGTTTTCTCAGGGATCACATCTTCCTGTTTCTTACATTCTTGCTCTTAGGTGAACTCCAGCTGTTACTGTTTGAAGAAATCCAGATTAACCTTGAGACCTCTGGTTTAGCGATTCTGTCAAACCTAAACAACTAAAAGGAAAACACCATTACTGAGGTGACATGCCGCTTCTCCACAATTGTCAGCAAAAATTATTGTTAGAATGAATAACAATCCATAACTGTTTTTTGTTCAATGCTTTTTGTGACAATGTCTAAGGTTGCTTGAAGGCATTACACAGAAAAGGCATTTCTATCCAATTTAGCTTTGATCATTCCAATAGGCCATATTGTTCACACTGCATTTTATTGACTTGACTCACTTTTTTTTACTTGTTTGTACACATTTAATATACACTATTGTTTTGAAAGAAATACAAGGAATCTGGAAAAACAAAAGACTACATCAAATAAGTTCAGCATATTCCTCAATACTCAGGCATGAAATCATGCAAAAAGAAAAGGAATAAATTCTCTTTACGTATAACTGTAGACTGTCGCAGTGATAAGCGCTCTTGCCTGTTTAAAATACCAATATTTGAAAATACCAGAATTACGGTAAGTTTATTTTACTATGCTGTACTACACCATTACAGCCGACAACGCATATGTAATGCAGCAGAAACTGATCAACCATCATTCCAGTCCAATGTGTGGAAACACTTTACGAAGTCATGTGACCATGCAGTGTTCTAGAATGTTCTAATAATGTTCCTCTGGATTATTCTGATGTGGAAAAACAACAGTGGAATGAACTTTATTAAACTCAAAAATGTGAATGGATTTGACATACATTCTTTTTTACTTGTTTGTTTGTTGATGATGATGAATAAAAAGATGAATAAATAACAATAATAGATGGAATTTTTCCAGTCACTCAAAGTGCTTACAATGTGTGTCCATGATTCAATCATATGTGGTGATGGTGAGCTACTGGTGTAGCCACAGTTTCCCTGGGGCAGACTGACAGGCGTCACTGCTAGTACACAGCTATGGCCCCTCTGACCATCACCAGGCAGAGGAGGAACAGGGATCAAACCGCAGACCTGCTCAACCACCTGAGCCACTGCTTGAATGAATTAAGATCGACTATGAATTGTATCACCAACTACAGAGATCTAAATAGATATAAAACGATTCATTCTTAAAATGAATCGTTCCACTCCTGCCTGGTTTTAAGGCAAAAGAGAGGCAAATTAGCAAAAGCTACATTAGCATGTGATCCAATGAGGACAAACAGGGCAGAGAAATTAGCTCAGTTTGGACCAGCTCATTAGCATAACTGGAAATAGCGTGTAACAACAGCGCTGTCTCCAAATCAACAAAATCTGTCTGTTGCTGCTTTCAGTAAAGTAGCTTTATCCCCCAGTTCTGACTGGATTCAGTTAAAGATTGCTACATGTTCAGTTGCTTCATCAGCCAAAATTAAAGGCTACACAGGTGAAGCGGCTGTGGGGGTGGAGCGTGTCTCACGCCGCATGTGTTTGTTTACCTCGCATGCAGACGATAGAGGAAAAGAGGACAAAAGAAATTCATCAAAAGAAGAGATAAAAAAACATGACTACGTTTACGCAAATCATTAGTCATGAATCACTCTTATACAGTTTCTCAAGTGAACACATTTGTAGACAAAACTGAGGACTTCTGACTGCTATCAGCACTCACTTTTGTCAGCTTAGAGAGTCTGATTACATAAAAACAAAAGGAGACAAACAGACAAACAAAAGGTTATTTAGAATATTTCTCACAGATTACATTCAAACAAAAGCCTTTCATGAGACAGTGAAAAAAACCTGTCACAAATCGTGTCTGTAACTTCCCACCTCCAGTAAACGCACCACTTGATTCTCTATCACCTTCACCTGGTCCCTCCTGCTCTTATACTGCTGACTCTCACCACACCACTGCCAGATCGTCATTTGTGCCAGATCAGTGATTTTCCAGCCCTCGCCAAGTGTCCTAGTCTCCTGTGTATTTTGATCCTGCCTCGTTTTTGACTACGTCTCTTCCTGAACCCGTCTGAATATTCCTGTTTGATGCCTTTCTGCCTTTTTGGTTTTTTGGATTCTGGACTGTTTTTGGATTACGCTTCTTGTCACACCCTTTTGGAGACCCCTGTCTGCTCGGTCTTTTGTAAGTTGGTCTTCTGTTGGATTTCTAAGGGTGCATGACAAAACCCTCAAACTATGACTATGATTGGCTTTATTCTTTTATGAAGCAGAGGAACTGATGTCTGGACCTGTTGAAATAGATTCAAATCTTTTTCCTCCTTCATTCTTAGGCCTTCTTAACTGAAACCAATGCATGCCTTCATGATTGACAAATTTGCAGTTTTTAAATTATATTTACAGTTAATGACTGAGCTGAAATTCAAAAGGAAAAACTGGGTTCTCACTTTGGCGTCTTTCAGAAGTAAATCAGGCTACAAATGAGAACTTGTATTTATTTTAAATGCTAAGCTGTGTATCATAGATAATTTACTGGCTCTAAAGTCCTCATCAGAATCTCTGCTCAGTCTGACAATCAGTCAGAAAATCAAGAATAATCCTAAATTGTTAGCTAAACTCAAACTTAGCCCAAAAACTGGAGATATGTCTAATTTAGTCAAAACCATCAGCAGGTTCCAGAACCATCAATGTTCCTCAGTGTAGATGCTGAAAAAGCTTTTGATCGAGAAGACTGGGCCTCTTTAGAGAGAACAACATCTGAAATGGGGAAAAACATTCATGACCTGAGTTAGGTGTCTTTATAAAAATTCTAAATCAAAAATAAAAGAGGAGTCAGACGAGGGTCTGTATTATTATAGATCAGCTATTTAACAGAGAACATGTTAAATCTTTCTCCCAGCTGCAACAACAGTATGGTCTTCAACAGATTTCTATAGATATTTACAAATTAGAAATCATATTTCAAACCACATGGAAAAGGAAAGCATTACCAAAGCTCTGAGCTACATAGAACAGTTCTTAATATTAGCACTAGAAAAACATATCTCAACTGGAAACCTTGTGTCACAATTCTACAAAAGACTGGCACAGAATACGATCTACAATACTTAAAAAATGGCAACTGGAAGTAATCAATGGGACAGGTTATGTGAAAACATTCATAAAAGTGTTAACAGCCAGTAAGGGAGAAAATTTGACTGGAAATATCAAATGAGAAATTTTTATACACCGCTGACTATCTCGAGATTTAAAACAACTATCATGTCACTGTGCTGGCGACAATGTGGAAAATCTGAAGATCAAACACGCATATTTTGGGACTGTCCTGTAATCAAAGATTAAATATGAAATATCTTCAGACATATTATCATTTTTACTTGGTATGTTACCTTTTGAAAATTTCAAAAAGGAATAAAACAGGTTATTTATACACTATTAGTGATTGCTCAAAAATTAATTACTTTAAACTGGAAAAGCATTAAAAGCATTAAATCACCAACAATAAATTAATGGAAAAGAAAACGTAAACAAATATATGTTATGGAAAAAAATGTCTGCCTCTCCATAAACGAAAATATGGAATTCTGATAAACGGTGGAGGGGAGTGAAGTATTACTTTAAACTCTAAAGTGAGAGACGCTCAGTCGACATTCTGAACTTGTTTGTTGTTGTTGCTGTTATGAATCAATGAGGACTAGGTTGGAATGGAGGATGCATGATTGTTTAATGATTTGTCTGTTCTAATTGTGTTTTGAATTTTTGGTTTGAATGATACGTATAGAGAAAAAAAGCAAAAATCAAAAAGGAAACATTTAGATTTTTTCTTTTGCTAAAACTATAACTAAGAATGGAAAAAACAGAAAAAGTGAAACTAAATCTTCCAGAAATCATAGAAACTGTCTGTAATCAGCACCAAAGCTGTGAATATTCCGGGGAAGATTCCCTCTGGTGGTTGGAGGGGGCGGTGGCTGGTTGACTCCTGACACACTCCTTGTGTTATGACCTTTTGCCCGGTTCCTGACTACGTCCTGCCTCATCCTTGTCTGTTTCCTCTTTACTTTTAAAACTTTTGCACATGGATTCCACTGCCTCAGTCCCTTTGTTACAAAAACACCACCCAAAATACTAATTAAAATGTGCAAAACAAAAAAATTAAAATGTTTAATCATGTTAAAGGTTGGCAATTAGAAATAACAAATGTCTGATCTTTGTGAATCTGATCTGGTTTCTTCTGTCAGTAATGATCTGTCTGTTCTGGAGAAGGTTGTTCTCAGGTTTCTGTACAGGTTGGTTGTGGAGTCGGTTCAGTTTGAAATTCTTTTCTTGCAGACTCTAAATTCTGCCTTCGTATCGTCATTCACAGTGAAATGGTTCCAGATTTTTCTTCTTTTTCCAGTGTCACTCATTTTCTTTACATTTTGTGTTGATGTCATTCCTAGCTTTTGTTGCACCTGATGCTGTCTTTATCTCTATACTATGATATGTTATACTATGATCATGTGCTACTGCTCAAGAAATGGTAACAAGCACCCCCCCGCTTAGCGCATTGGCTGTATGAACCCGTATTGAGTCATGTGCAGCTTGAAGAGAAAAAAGTAAGAGCGACACTACTTAATAAATAAAAAGGAGCAGCTTTGCTATGTTCTGAATTAATGAAAATACAAAATAAAAGTCCAATTCGTTTGTCTTCTGTTGCAGCTGGGCATGTATATTCATCACTTTTTCACCAGTGCAGTCTTCCCTCGCTTATTGCAGGAGTTACGTTCTAAAAATAACTCATGAATGAGAAATCTGTGAATAAGGATTACAGATGTTAAACTCCTCACAACACACCTTCCACTTTTCTCAGACAGACATGAATGTTTTCACACTTTTCTCTTTTGTTTAAACTCTCAAACTTCAAACCTTCATAGAAAATAAACCCAGGATTGTAGGATAAAAACAAAGATCTGATCGCGATGAAAGATGTATGTAGATCTGGAGGGCTGGTGGTTAAATCAAAACGATGCGGATTAGTTGGTTTATCTTTAATGTATTTAGATTAGCTTCGGGGGCACTGGTGCATTGTTGTAGGACTTGATGCTGTCGGTGAGTCTCCACAGATCAATGTTCTTCCTTTAAAGGAAAAAGATTCAATGAGAAGACACTTCAAAAGTAACACAAAAGCATCATAGATCATTCACTTGAGCACAGCTTCATATTTATTTGGAGGGTCTGGGTGAGAAATGATGAATCCTGGCTGATGACACATTTGTGGCTCCACCCTTCTTTGTCTCCACATCCCCCGCCTCCATCGTTTTTGTCCTCTGCAGCGTTCCCTCTGTGCCCCGTTACCCTGACAACAGACAGCCAGGCAAAGGTTTCCCTGGAAACGCTGAAGGAGTGCTCTCCACCCTGAAGTACTGCCTCCGGACATGAAACCGGATTTAGGTGACAAATCCATATTTGTCTGTTTCTCTGTCAGCAGCACGGTAGTAAAGTGAGAAGTACCCGGGCTTCAGCCAAGCCTTAAGGGAATACCCCCCCCCCCCAAAAAAAAAAAAAAAAAAAAGAAAAAAAAAAGCTTTTCAAGAGCTCGATTTCTCATTATTGGAGTCTGTGCATATTGTAACCATTAAATTGCCATTTTATTTCACAGCACCAGCAGTTTGGACTCAAGGAGATATCCAAGAGGTCAAAGGTTTTTTTTTCAGAAAAATCAGCAGCAAAGCTCCTGGAATAACATTTAATTGTTGTACATGCATTTAGTTTATCAATTTCCAATGGGAATTAATGTTTGGAGGTTACAAACCTAAACACATGCAGTTAGGAAATGCTTGCTCAGAGCAGCTGAAAAAAGAAACTAATAAATAAGAGCTGCCTCTCAGAGTCTACAGGCCTCAGTTGGCAGGTTAAACATATATATATTTTTATGCTTCCGGCTAGAATAAAGTACAGCAATAGTATTTTCTTTCTGAAAGAGTAAAAAGTCTGTTTTCTCGAGATGAAGGAATTGCAGGATGATATAGAAATATGATTGTCTTAAATACAGAGCATCACATTTAAATTACATAATAATTAATGATATAATAGAACAATGAGGGTTACACCTCATTAACAAGCATGGCTGCAACAGACTGGCTACCTGTCCAGGGTTCACCCCCCACGCACACCCAGCAGTAGCCAGGACAAACTCCAAAAACTCCACGACTCTGAAGGGGATTCAGCTGGTTAAGAGGATGGATGGATCGATGGCTGGATGGCTGGAACCTGGAAAATCCTGGGAAGTTTTTGCAAAGAAAATGTAAAATAAAGAAAATGCCATTTTTCTTTGTGTAACCTCAAAAAAAAGAAAACATATTTAAATGCTTTAGAAATTTCTGGTGTAAAAAACAAAAAAAAAAAAGAAACTGAGCGTTTTAAGAAAAGTAAATGAACCTGAATGAATTCCTTCTTTAATTCAGTTCAAAGGTGGGGGTTAATGGGAGTAGCTGTTATTTTTAGGGAATTTCCTTATCCATCATTTTTATTCATTTTCTTAGCCTGGTGGTTTTATGCAAATGCATGGTTTTGGTTACAAGTAAAACCTTGATAATCATCCAGGATATTTGAACTGGCAAGACTAGATCCAGATTTATTCAAATGAAGGACAACAACTCCTTCTCCCATCTACTGACACCCTTCTTTTCTTTCAGCCCCGTCTCTCCTTGTAACCATGTCTCTCTCTGACAACATCCTCCCTGTTTGATGCACAGCTCTGAATACCAGCAGTGCATTGAAACTCTCGACTGGGTTACTATGATTCTTCACATAGATACTATTACTATAGCAACTCTGCCTCTAGGAGGAAGTGGCTCAGCAGGAACACAGGGGGAATAGCACTTACTGTTAAGTACTGACACACTGTGGCTTGGTAATGAGGGGAAAACGCTCTATAATGATGATCATAACCTTGCATTGTTAAAAAACTGCATTGATCGATCCAGTATTTTAGAATTTCTGAGGCACCGTGACTTTATCATTGTGGTAGTGGCACTTGACAATTCAATTTGATTTAAAAAGTGTGAAAGGCAGCCATTGAGGCAAGAAGATCTCTTAATGCTTGAGAAGGAGTAAAGGCACGTCAGTTTCTTCACTTTAAGTTCAAGTTTTATAGATTTATTTGGTGTCTTAACATGAACTCGGTCAAACAGGCGCCATACATTAAAAGCTTGAAACACTATAAAAACAGCAACAATTTTAAAACCATTAAAGATAAAAAGTATAAAATGGTGACATAAAAACACCAGATAAAAGCAAAGCAAAACAAAAATACAACAGCAGAGCAGAGTCTCATGTCGTGTAAAAGGCCTGACAATAAAAATTGGTTTGAAGAATATTTTTTAGAAATGGACAGTGACAATGCCTGCAAAATGCTCAGAGCATTCTCTTGGACCTTGGTACCTCCAGGAGAACTGATCTGCAGACCTGAGGCACCGAGTTGGGGTGAAAGGACAGAGAAGCTCGGAGAGGTACAGCAATGAACAATTGTTTCAAGATTTAAAACCAAATTAAAGCTGCGAGTGGCATTGTGTGACTCGCTGGCACTACCAGCTCTCCCCCTCGCCACCCACTTCTACCCCTTCTCCGCACCTACCCTCGCTTCTACGCGCCGCTTCCGCCCTCCCCGCCCACCTCTATGCCCAACCGCCTCACTGTCCAACTTTGACCAAACCTTACTTGCTGAGCAGCCATAATTCAGCCCTGACCCCCCCTTTCTCTTGCTGTGAGGCTGGTCTGAGTTGTATGTGAGAACGTTCATGTAAAAAGCAGTTTTTAAAAAATAATAAACGGTGGCTTTTT
Organism: Oryzias woworae; assembly: GCA_016861445.1. Lineage (NCBI taxonomy): Eukaryota > Metazoa > Chordata > Actinopteri > Beloniformes > Adrianichthyidae > Oryzias > Oryzias woworae. Next base: position 297,267 of record BOLG01000180.1, read on the forward strand.
TATTCGTTTTATCTCCATAGAAACCATTTTATGTTTTGGTCGCTTAGTGATACTGAAAAGATTTATGTCAGTTTCAGAACAATCAGCAAAAGTAAACTTCTGAACGTCCTTAGCAACCGTGGTTATTTGCTAGCCCCGCCCACATTCCTAATATGTTCGTATCCGGTCTTATGATATTATGTCCAGCTCTACTCAGGGCTCAACAAATTACATATTCACATTTTCCATCAAAAAATGTGCGAGTAACAGGAGTACCCCACTTCTGCAAGCTTGCCATGCCATTCAAAATCTACAACGTTTAATTCCAACATTTTCTTTTTTGAAATAGTGTCTTATTGATGTCCAAGAAGTTACAAGACAATCAATGAAAACCCCTAGAACGAGTTTTTCTTTCTACTAACAGTTTTTTTTTAATTGAAGATGGTGGTCTTTTCCTGAGGTTGGAGGTCAACAAAACTCCAGGGGTCGTTGTAGACCTGTGCTAGTGGCCTGTTTGTGAAATTTCGTGAAAATCACCAAAACAAAAGGTCTGTTTTCTCGAACTTGAAAATCACCAAATCTCAGATTTTGCCTGCCAAGCTGTAGGTCGTGTGGCCATCCTATAATAATTTCAAAACTCTCTTTGGATATCCTCAACAAATGTAGCATGGTTTCATTAGTGGATTCCACAATTATTCCTTTTTTTTTTTTTTTTGCCACTGTATTTTGTTTACCACTTAGTTTACCACTACCAGTTTTACATTGTGTTGGAGAAATTGTACATAAGTTTATTCTATTCCTTACTATATTTTGTGATCATGAAGTTTTCTGTGTTTTGTCTTATCTGTTTATGTGTTTACAGGAGGACTTGATAACTCACTGAGCAGAAATGCAGAAGAGTTAACTTCATCCAGCTGTGACGTACGAAGACAGAAGGCTTAGCTTGATAAACATGTCGTGGTGATTAAAAAAGGAACATGCAGATTGTTTCAACTGGAACATTTAATCGCACCCTTTCCCTTAACAGTTTGAGATCTTGTGTAACTAGGGCATTCCTAACTGAATAAAAGCTCGGAGAATGGAGGCTGCTTTCAGAAGGGGTTTGGAGATTGTAACTGAAAGCAGATCTCCAACTCTTTCTCCCTGCAGGTGAAAACCATACTCAACTCTCTTGTGTTTCTTTGCAGATTTACTAATGTCTAGGTTTTGAACCTAACACATTGTCATATCGTATGTTATATTGTTACGTTCAGCTTGAGTCACCCAACCTGTAAACGAGAAAGTAGTGGTGTAACACAGCAACCTTTCTTTTTTGGTAAATAAATCTGACAATCATCAGCGATCAGAAGAAAAAAAAAAAAAAAAGAAGTTGGAATCCACTAACAAAACCCATAGATTTGTCTGGGATATCCAAACAAAGTTTTAAAATTATTATTAGGTGGCAACATGACCTACGTCTTGGCAGCTATTTTGTTTATTATCCGAGATTTGGCAATTTTCAAGTATATGAAAACAAACTTTTTGTTTTGGCAATTTTAACAAAATTACGCACATGCCGCTAGCCTAAGTCTACAATGACCCCTGGAGTTTTGTTGACCAAAGACCTTGGGAAGAGGTCGGCACCTTGAATTAAACAAAAAAGCCACTGTTATTACCAGCTACAAACTAAAACGTGTCCAAGTGACATTTATCGATAGTCCTGTAGCTTCTGGGAATCATCATAATCATTTTTTCTTAGGACCAAACAACAATAGAAAAAACAGTCCATCAACAGCAGCAGCTTAGAGTGACTCAGGGATGAAAACAGTCTGTCCTTTTCATAATCAGGTTTCGCCTGTGTACAGATAATTAGAGTCTTAAGTATAGACACTTTGTCAGATGTCTACTTCATATTTTGTTGGATGGATAAATAGTTAAACTAATTCATACCAGCATCCTCATCTGTTCTTCAGAGTCACAGGCTCAATCACATGGATCAGCTTGTTGACCCAAACAATCCCTCATCATTGCTTTTAATAGCTACTGTCCTGTTTGTGTCATCAGCAGCTGCCAATATTCTCATTCCACCCTGCAGGCTGATAATCTCAGACTCATTCACTGTAGTTCATAGCTACACTTTCAAAAAATACACACACCAGTCACTTTATCAGGTCCACCTTGCTTGTACTGGGTTGGACCCTCTTTTTCTTTCAGAACTGCCATAATTCTTGGTGACAGAGATTCAACAAGGTTCTGGAAACATCCCTCAGAGAGTTCGGTCCACAGTAACATGACAGCATCACACAGTTGCAGCAGATTTGTTGGCTGCACATCCATGATGCTGATCTCTTGTTCCACCACATCCTAAAGTTGTTCTATTGGGTTGAGATCTGGAGACTGTGGAGGTCATGACAGTCCAGAGAACTCATTGTTATGTTGAAGAAACCAGTCTGACATGATTCCAGCTTAGTGACATGGAGCCTCATCCTGCTGGGAGTATCGTCAGAAGATGGTACACTGTGGTCATGAAGGGATGGACATGGTCAGCAACAATACTCAGCTAGGCTGGGGTGTTGGAACCAGGATCAAAGAAAATATCCCCGTACCATCACACCACCACCACCAGCCTGAACCGTTGATACAAGGCAGGATGGATCCATGCTTTCATGTTGTTGATGCCAAATTCTGACCCAACCATCTGAATGTTGCAGCAGAAATGGAGACTCATCAGACCAGACAATGTTTTCCATCTTCTACTGTCCAGTTCTGGTGATCCTGTGTGAATTGTAGCCTCAGTTTTCCTGTTGTTAGCTGACAGTAGTGGTACCCGGTGTGTTCTTCTACTGCTGTAGCCCGTCTGCCTTAAGGTTGGACGTGTTGTGTGTTCAGAGATGTTTTTCTGCAGACCTCGGTTGTAACCAGAGGTTATTTGAGTTCCTGTTGTCTTTCTATCAGCTGGAACCAGTCTGGACGTTCTCCTTTGACCTCTGACATCAACAAGGCATTTCCACCCACAGAACTGCTGCTGACTGGATGTTTTCTCTTTTCTGACTATTCTCTGTAAACCCTAGAGATGGTTGTGGGTGAAAATCCCAGTAGATCAGCAGTTTCTGAAATACTCAGACCAGCCCGTCTTTTATCAACAACCATGCAGATATCCTTGATCATGTCTACATGCCTAAAGACACTGAGTTGCTGCCTTGTGATTGGCTGATTAGAAGTTTGTGTCAATTAGCAGTTGGACAGCTGTCCCTAATAAAGTGGATGCTCAATGTATATCCTGTTTAATGTAATACAATTATGGAATTCAAAATATGCAATTGAAAGGAAAATACCTCATTTAGAGGTTGAACTTACATTGACCCAGCAGCTTCTTGTTGAGTTTAAGCCAATGATTAGATTGGTTATACAAATGTTTAAGTATTATCAGCACACCTGCAGCACTGTTTTCACTGATGAAACAAGAAGCAGCTACTGTTTGTTACAGCTGTAGGCACTGTTTCAGGTCTCCAAGGCTCACAACAAATACTCCAGTAAAATCAAAGCAGATGGATGAGTTGCCATGAGAAGAATTATACAAATTCCTGATCATGACTTTTTAATTTAATTCATAATAGGCACAAGTAAAAATTCCCTTGCAGACAGATATTTTGACTCTCTTCCCTTGAGCAAACTACTCCTGTATGGGTTTGAAAGGTCCCAGCTCTTTCCACAGATGCTTGATAAGATTTAAATCAGAGCTTGAATATTACTTTTCTTCAGAGGCTTTATTGCTGTTTGTGTTTTTTATATCACTAACCTGCCAAGATTTACACCAACCTTCCATCCATCAAGCCAGTTCTTCCCAAGCCTTGTTTTTGAGGCACAGTGTTCTGCATGTTTTCCATGCTATTTTGCTCAAAAACACTCATATTCATTGTCATTATCAACCTTTGCATTGCAGACCTTGCAATGGCTGCCTTTGACGCCAGGGGTGTTTTAGCAGGTTAGCATGGAATTAATGCAGGTTATGTATCCTGAGGGCAATGATTGGGAGGCACTACACATGGCGTTACATTTTACTCCAGAATTCCTTGATAGTTTTTAGAGTTCCTTGAACAGAATGAAGAAACTGAAGCTGGGTGTTTGTGTTTATAATTAGAATCTTTACACAGTACTTTATTGCAAAATATGATGGTAAGCAAACAAATAAAAAGCAGCACATTTTCATCCTTTCTAATTGAATTTCAGGTGTCTTTGAAAATCAGTGTTTGTGTTGCACTTCACAATACTGGTTCACTTTGATAGTCCAGTCCTCCTCTCCGCCCTCTTATAAAATATTCAGAGACCTTGGTGCATGGTCAGATGCTCCCTCCCTCTGCACCAGGCCGACAGTCAGCTGACAGGACACAAGTCTCTGGTTTTTTTTCAAAGGGAATGCTGAAAGCAGGTAGTCCTGTACAACTTGGAACAGAATGTCCAAATATACACAGGTTTTCTTCTCGCCAGCTTTCATCATCCATGACCCCCCTCTCGTGAAAAAGTTAAAATACTGCATAATGTTTAGATTTTAAAAGATAGGGAAGTGCATTATAATTTAGCATTGTAATTGTTTTGGTTTGTTATCATTTGTCTGCTATTGTTTCTTTTAAGTGTAGCTGTTGAGGCACCTACAGTACGTGGAGAAATCTGGGAATCGAAAACAGTCTCTCTTCTTCGTTTCCTATAGACACTGATTTTATTTTTTCCTCAACCCATAACTGTGCAAAACAAGACTTTTTTTTTTTTCGACCCTCGTTTTTTTCATCCAAGAGCACTGTACACAGATCCAATGTATGACAAAACATTATTTGCAGAAAGTTTTATTTTAAACTTTTATGATTGCAACGTTTAAAACATGCTTGTTTGTACCCTCTTTGCTGTCCTCTACACTGGATGATAGTGAAAGTAGCAGAGGAGCAGTGTCCTCGGGTGAATGAATGACTGGCCATCATCCCTCCAATGGATCCATTTTTCTTCTGGAACAAACAACTGTTAATGCTTGTTTTATTTTACCTGTCTTTTTTAACTGCCTTCTTAACAAAAAGAGGGATTCTTTCTTAGTAGTCCATTATAGGTTTGATGATATCGGGTCTGTGATTCTGTGGTGCAAACTTTGATTGCTCTGCAGTCCAAAGCTGAAGGCACACCAATGTCCATAAATGTCACGCCTGTTGTAGGAATCCTTTCTTTCCCTGGTCATGGGAGATCAAGGTCCTCTTGCAATGTTTTCTGAGGTATCTCCTGTAATGCTACATGGTCATTTGTTGAAGGTACAGTGGGTACAGAAAGTATTCAGACTTGAAGGTCATTTTTTTCCCTCATAACTGTACACAGCACCCATATTGACAAAAACACAGAATTGTTTACCTTTTTGCAGATTTATTAAAAGAGAAAAACTGAAATCTCACATGGTCCTAAGTATTCAGACCCTTTGCTGTGACACTCATATATTGAACTCAGGTTCTGTCCATTTCTTCTGACCATCCTTGAGATGGTTCTACACCTTCATTTGAGTCCAGCTGTGTTTGATTCTACTGATTGGACTTGATTAGGAAAGACACACACCTGTCTATATAAGACCTTCCAGCTCACAGTGATGTCAGAGCAAATGAGAATCATGAGGTCAAAGGAACTGCCTGAAGAGCTCAGAGACAGAATTGTAGAAAACACAGATCTGTCCAAGATTACAAAAAATATCTGCTGCACTTAAGGTTCCTAAGAGCACAGTGGCCTCCAGAATCCTTAAATGCAAGATGTTCGGGACGACCAGAACCCTTCCTAGAACTGGTCGTCCAGCCAAACTGAGCTATCGGGAAGAAGAGCCTTGATGAGAGAAGAAGAACCCAAAGATCACTGTGGCTGAGCTCCAGAGATGCAGTCGGAGGAGAAAGTTGTAGAAAGTCAACCATCACTGCAGCCCTCCACCAGTTTGGGGCTTTATGGCAGAGTGACCCAACAGAAGCTTCTCCTCAGTACAAAACACATGAACGCCTGAATGGAGTTTGTTAAAAAAAACACCTGAAGGACTCCAAGATGGTGAGAAATAAGATTCTCTGGTCTGATGAGACCAAGTTAGAACTTTTTGGCCTTAATTCTAAACGGTATGTGTGGAGAAAAGCAGGTACAGCTCATCACCTGTCCAATACAGTCCCAACAGTGAAGCATGGTGGTGGCAGCATCATGCTGTGGGGTGTTTTTCAGCTGCAGGGACAGGACGACTGGTTATAATCCAGGGAAAGATGAATGCGGCCAAGTACAGGGATATCCTGGACCAAAACCTTCTCCAGAGTGCTCAGGACCTCAGACCAAATTCTTGTTTTTTTGTCAATATGGGGTGATCTGTGTACATTAATCAGGAAAAAAATGAACTTAAAGGATTTTAGCAAATGGCTGCAATATAACAAACAGTGATACATTTAAAGGGGTCTGAATACTTTCCGTACCCACTGTATATTAAAGATCTCATAGAGCCTTACCAACCAAACAGAACCCTTCGCTCACTAAATGCAGGACTGCTTGTGGTTCCTAGAATCTCTAAAAGCACAGTTGGAGGTAGAGCCTTTATCCACCAAATTCCTGTTTTATGGAATAAGTTTCCAGCTCATGTAAGAGAGGCTGACACAGTTTCTACATTCAAAGTTCGACTTAAAACATGCCTCTTTGGACAGGATTATTGTCAGACTAGCTAGTAGTCAGAGAATATCTAACTTACTGCTCCTCTTCCTCACCTACTGTAATGAAGTCATGTGTTGTCCCCTTCTCCCATTCCCCTCCGAGGAGGGGCAGGAGAGATTCCATATTTTAGGTGGAATGTCTGTGCTCCTGTCTTTGGATGTGGACTTCGCCTCTGGCTCGTCTCACACCCACAGATGTCCCCCAGTTCCATCTGGATGAAGTCCAGTTGCTACACTATTCACACATAGTTGTAGAGTTAGATAAGCTAATTCTTCTTTAACAGTCCTGGAACATCGCCTGTCCATCCTGGGAGAGGATCCTTGAGTCATATTTTATGACTGACTTTTTGTTTTTGGACAGTTACCAGTGTGAAGCCCATTGAGACAACTGTGTGAAATACTGGGCTATAAAAAAATAAACGTGAATTGAATGGATAGAAGAGCTGCTGTTTTCAAACAACTAACTTGGGAAAGATTGTGAGCCAATTTCCCAAATAAACTGAAGTCTATGGAAGTAGGAGAATCTTTAATAAAAACAAGAGAATGGTCTGTCTAGACATCAGGGAAAGCTGACCTAAAGCTTAGGGAGTCCTAGAGTTCCATCGTAGACACATTTTACAGTTTTAAAAACACAATCAAATTCATGATGTGTTTTTTCAATCTTTACCTTGTGTCCTGAACATAGAATAAGTTCCTTCTTCTCCAGCTTTGCTGTGTTTGTCCTTCAACATTTTAAAGTTTAACTGGCATGAATCTGTATTTTTAAAAGTCTTCCCACATTTCATAATTTCAATGTCTTTCTTATCCTATCAGTGCAGTGTTGTTTCCAGCTTTTAATAGGGCCACACACGTGTTAACAGCAGCTTCCCTCAAAGTCATGTCTTAAGCTTTTGTTCTAAATCACTTTGACTGCACTGGGAAGCCTTTCTTCTCATCTCTGCATGTCATTGCGAGTGTGAGCATTGCAGTGCAAAATGAAACCTCCTTTTGTCACTTTTTTCTCTCTTCACTAAGATTTCTCATGGAGGTGCTTTCAGGCCAAAACCATATCACCAAGAACTAAGTGTCCAAGATTCTTTGGAAAAAAAATCAATTATGTTTTCCTTTGGAGGTCAAAAGATTATGAAACTTGAAAACCCTGTGCTTTGAGGAGCTTGGTTTACAGTTGTTCAGTACACACATGCAACATGCTCGATTTCACATACTTCTTTAAAATGGTTCTCACATTTACACCATAAACCAGACAACAAAATGTTAATTTTGCATAAAAGAATTGTTTTCTAAGCTTTTTTCTGTCCAGAAACCATTGAAGATTTTACAGTTCAACATTACAGTCTACCTTATTTCTAAAGATTTTCTTTATTAAATACTTTTTACAAAATACAGCAACTCTTACTTTCCAACTACAATGGAAAGGGAAAGGCACAAATATGGTAGGTACATCTTTACTCACTTAGCCACATTGATGCAGGACTATATACCTATCAATATGCATCTTAGTAGGAAGTGAAAAGAATCTGGAAATAGTTTTCTAGAAAATATTTCCATATGGTCATTTGGAAAAATGGGGAAATCAAGTAACAACAGAAAGAGACAAACAAACCCAGAAAAGCTGTGCTCAGAAACACACTCAGCTTATGAGGCTGTCTTATAAGTAGATGCAATGAGAAGATTCAACGGTAAAACAGATCACTCTACGGAGTCCAATGAGAGAAGGATTTGAATTCATTTGAAGTGTCACAAAATGTTTTGCTTTTAAATGATCAGAGAAACCTTCTGATTTGATTGAGACACGTGAAGCAGATGTTTTTGGGACATGCAGCAAACGGCATTGTGATAATAAGATGTAATACCAGCATATTAGCTTGTTTAATTGTTGCATTTTTAGCATGGCCTTTCTGCTGGGATAAAAGCTCAAATTAATTTTTCTATAAGCTGAAAACATGTGCAATAAATATCATTGAAGCATGTAATCAAACATTTGAATACACAAGTTACACAAAAACAAAAATCAATGCAGGTTTAATGGCAATATCACTAGAAACCTGTTTGTTGTCAGTTTTTCAATAAACAGTGCGGATGATGTGAAAAAGGTTTGATTGACTGTTCCTCTAAAAGTCTTGGCAGAAGCTTAGTTATTTGCCTTCTTCCTTCTGTTGCAGGTTTGCTGCTCTGCACTGCCTGTTTTTGCATAATATTTGCATAAAATTTTATATAATATTTTATTGTTGTGACCAAGTTAATGCCACGCTTCAGATGTCAGTTGAACTAAAAGACCCTCCTCTACCATGTTTCATAGAAACATGTTTCCTTTCTAAGGTTCCTGCTGTCCTAAAAGCTTTTTGGTGTGTTCTGGTGTAGTGTGGAGAGCACTTGTCAAGCTTTCGTTTTTTTTTTTTTGTTTCAGACAATGTTTTTGTTTTGCACGTTTTGACACAAAGTCTTGTGTCAAAGTCTTGGACTTTGACGTGATGTCGAATCCCACTTAGCTCTATTTTTATTCATCATTATGTTGTGGAGTTCTTTTGGTAATTTTTTGATGATTATAGGCAAATAAGCCTCACTCCTGTCTAAATAAAAATAAAAATAGATGCTTCTGTGTGTGTGTGTGCGTGCGTGCGCGCGTGCGTGCGTGCGCGTGTGCGCGTGTGCGTGTGCACTCAAGTGGCAGCTATTTAGGTTCACCAACGAGGCTTCCAGATAAACACTGGTGGCAGCTGCTGCCATGGCAACACCATTGTGCTCCTCCCTCCCCTTTCTTTCCCCCTTCCAGACCCCTCCTCTCGCCCTTCACTTCCCCCTCCATTTCTGGCTGCATCTACATCGCCGAGAGTGAGGACCAGAGAGGAAAGAGCATTCTTCTCACTGATTCATTGAAGAGACTGTAGTGAGACTGAAGGGGAGAAGGAGGAGTACAGCAGAGTGGTGGTTTTTGGTTTGGGGACAAGATGAGTGAGGACAACCACTCCCACTACCGGCTGGACCCTGGTGATCGCCTCAATGGACTGGGGCAGCGAAGAAAGAGACCCAAGAAGGTACATGAATTGTAAAGAGCCACATGGGGTTGAGCGTGAGGGCGGTGGGAGCTGGGGGAGGTGGAGCAGGTGGAGCAATGGTAGCGTAATGATGGATTTTTGTTTTTTCCAAAATATAATAATAATAATATTTTTTTTGTGGTTTGACATTTGCAGCATTGTGTGATGAGAGAAGCTGGTCCTCTTGTGCTGCTCCCTGGTGTTGTTGTTTTTCTGTGTAGTGAGTAGTAGGAGGGGGCTCCTCTCACATGCTGACACGGTGGGTCCCTGCTTAGCTTGCCTCCCTTTGTGTTTCTCCTGTGAATTTGATTGCTCGCAGGTATGGGGGGTTAACTGTATTTTCCCAAACTCTCTGGGCTCTGTGACCGATTTTTGCTGCATTTCTTCTTTATGTCTGGATTCATTACCTGTCAATCTGTTAGCTTTACTGAGAGCAGTGATGCCATTTTTAAGATCAAAACATGTAAGGTATAGCACGATATTTAGTAGTGTCCCTTTAATTTAATGAAATCAATGTATTTAATACATTCCTACACATTTAAAAAGGCATTTTATTAACTGCATTAAACCATCCTTATATAATGAAATGGATGTTGATGCATCAGTTGGTTTCACTTAACATTGAATGCACAACTCGAATCAAAGAAGTAGGACATGCCCTTTAGAGACTAATTTGTCCTTGAATGATCAACAAAAACTAGTCCCCTTTGTGGTAATGTAAAATATTGATACCAGATTCAGATCTTTCCCTCTTTTTTTCAAAATCTAACCTGTTGTGATTATCAATTTATTCAATATCTGACAAATATATTAACAGTTTAAACTGTAAACTTTCTAAAACATGGCTTAATAACCATTTCTAAATTACTGTCTTCTGTCACACCTACATGCAATGTTAGCTTCAGTTAAAGCAAAAGACCTGCTTAATGTCTAAATATTCTCTCAAGCAAACATTAAAGAGGTGGGTGTCATTAAGTTCTTCAACATAGCACATCAGACTATCTCTCGCTGTTTGTGTCAAAGTCGTTCCAAAATGTATTCAGATGTACATGGAGAACATTAAACAACCTCATGTGAGTTTGATTTTCTCATTTCTGGAAATTCAAACATGTTCAGAAAATTTCCACAAAAAGTTCATCTTAAATTGTTTTTGAATGCATTTCCAGGTATAGAAAGGTACAGAAGTGTCATGCTCTTCATGCAACATTGACTCACAGTTTTTTGACACTGACATTTTTAAAGGGAAAAAAACACACGAAAACCTGACCACTAACCATTGTGAATCTATAATGTTCTGTTTTAGACACTTTATTTGATTTTATTGTTAAATAAAATGAAAGGTCTTTTCATCCATTTTTTTTAATCCACTATATCCCTTTTTGGGGTCACAGGGTTGCTAGAGCCTATCCCACTACTGATGGGCTAAGGCAGGGCACATCCTGAAGTATTCAGCAGTGGGGTACTGTCAGGGCATGCAAAGCCTTCAGTGAAGGCCAAACATTATCTGAAAAGAAGAATCTAAATCACATAGAAATTATTTTTTAAACATATGTTTGCTCAAAATATACTTGATATTCCAACTGCTCTGCCAGCTTTCTCTCACAGCCCTGCACTGCTGTCAGACTGTTTTTGCTGGCGACTTTTCATTTAAACACTGCTGATTAAACCACAGCAGTGTATGATTAAAGGCATTGACATTGATTCAACCAATCAGAGTTTGAGTTGGAGTCTCTGGGACTTCATGAAGGCGTATGACAACATAATTGCCTCTGATTGGATGGTCAAAGCTCACGCTACCAAAAGCTAACTTCTGCTCTATGTTGTTTCAGGCTGTAGGCAGTAGCTGCACTTGATTTTTGTTTGAATTACTCACTGTTTTCTGTTAACAATAGAAGACGAAGTTCATTTAGTTGTGGATTTATTGCATAAGCCATTCTTAAGACGGACTTTTCTGGAAAAATTGGGCTTCATCAAAATAGGTCGGCCATCCCCGAAGCTAGCAAGCCTGTCTCACCAGGAAAATAGATTTCATTGTTTTGTCCTGTATATTTGCTGACAATATCCCAGTTTTCATTTCTGAGATTGAGTTGTTCTCTGCTGAACATTATGCATATCAAGCCTTTCAGAAAGTTCTTTACATTCAGACTTTTTCATCTTAACAACTATTCTGAATACACTTCATGCATGTTTGTTTCAAGCTAAATAGATGCTTTATTCAGTATCTACACTCCTTAATGTTAGATAGAATGTGATTACAAAAAGTAGTGTTATAAATAGGAAAGTAAGCAGATGATCTAGGTCAGTTGATGTTGCAGATAATTTGATGTCTAAAATCCACTTGGAGACGTTCTCTGAAATTGTAATTAAGAAACCTGACTTTGGCTGTTTCTTTCTACAGGAAATCCTGACATACAACCTAGGTTTGCTTTGAATAAGCACAAGAATAAGTTGTTAGTCTTACTAGTATTCCCACACACAGCACTGTTCAAACTTTCTGAAAGTTTGAGACTGATGCTGGTGTGCAGAGCAGCAGCTCTTACTCACAAAGTGAAATGTTTGAGGGAGGCGAGGCAAAGCATTTGGCAGGAGGGGGCCACCAGGAATCAATAGCTGAATTATTGACATGCTCCCTCCCCCCATGCTTAAATAAGCATGAAGCACTCACACACACGCAGCACTATGGTGACCTATTATGAAGAGATATTTGTACCAGCACATTGAGAACACAAGTCACAGTTTTGAGATGTACATGTTCTAAGTTGCAAACAAAATGTTCAGTTTAACTTACTCTGCCACTTGCCTTTTTCTTGAAAGCACTAAGCACTTAAACCTCCTGCTGCCTGAATTAAATCTGTCCCTCTTGCTGATCCAAGCAGGGCTTGGACCACAGCTCTGCTGGAACCGGGCCACAAACTGTGAGCTATTTGCACTGAGAGAAGGTCATGAAAGGAGGCAGGAAGATTTAAGGTGTGCTCCTGGAAGAGCAAGGTTCAGAGGAGAAATGGGGAGTTTTTTTGCTACCAAATTCTCTCCTGACTCACACCCTAAGACTTTATCTGACTATTTAAAGAGCCAACTCCATTGTGAAGTTTTATGCCAGAAGGTGAGTACTACCAACGGTAGATTTGCATCTTTCAAGGTCTTGGCTGAATGCAACAACGTGGCTGACATGTACAATCCAGAAATCTTCCTGGCGGGTGCTTTTGTGAGGCTTTTTTATGAGCGGCGTGGAAAGTTGGTGTCACTGGAGTAAACTTCGCTGTCTTTGACAGTAGTTCAACATTTGCTAATCATTTGAAACAGTTTTGTGAAGAAACTGGTCTGACACTTTCAACTGGAGTTCTGTTGCCTGAAAAGTCACATTAGTGAAGCTTGGAATACAACCTCATGGTTAGACCACGGTTACATCAGCTGATGCTCATGCCTCTTTCACTAATATGGAAATCTTCTATGACCTTACATTTGCTGATCACATTCCTTTTGGGATGTAAATACATTTCCTGGCCCTGCACACGAGGCAGCCTTTTGACCATGAAAGTTATTCATAGTTGGATTGGAGTATACTCTCAAAAGATGAAGTAGCTTTCTACTCCATGGGTTCAGACAGATGAAGTGACATTTATTTTCCTAGAGAAGCAATGTAAATTAATTATAAAAACCCCAATCAACCAAAATCCAGAAAAAGGGGTAGACCAGGATGGAATACCCATGTTAAGGAGCTCTTCTTAAAAGCAAGACATGCTAAAAGAATGGGTTCTTGCTGGCAAACCAAGACATGGGCCAATTTCTGCAAAACTCTTTTAGATTATCCTGTTGGATCAACAGATTATCAACTTGGATTTAAGGAGAATCTTGGTACTGACATGTGCATATATGCTCTTAAAGGGATGATTTCTAAATACAGAAATCAAAATTCCTCTGTTTTTATGCGTTTCCTGGATGCTTCTAAAGCATTCGACAGAGTAAATCACAGGAAATTCTACATGAAATTGGAAAAGAGAGGTGTACCCAAATGTGTTGTGCTCATTCTGGCATATTGGTATGCTCAGCAAAATATGCAGGTTAAATGGGGCAACCAGGTTTCAGAGCCTTTTAAGATCAGCAATGGCGTGACACGGGAGCATTCTTTCTCCAATTCTTTTTAACCTGTATTTGGAGGAATTCTCTCTCCAACTGAATACTTATCACACTGGCTGTGTATCTGGAGATCTCACTATCAATTACTCCATGTACGCTGATGATATAGTTCTGTTGAATCCACATAGTACTGGTCTTCAACAGCTACTAAACATCTGTTCAGATTATGGGATTGATAATGACATTGAGTTTAATACAGATAAAAGTCTGATTATGATTCTAGAACTAAAGAAGACAAAAACCTGAAATTCCCTGACTTTCACCTTTCCAATGCTGTGCTTGCATGTTGTTATAAAATATAATATCTCAGTCATATAATCACTGAAGACATGACTGATGATGCTGATATGTACAGACAGTGTGGAGTGCTGCATGGCCAAGCCAACGTCCTCTCATGACGTCATCATCATCTTTTGTTCAGAAGGCGTCAAGTTGACTTTGTTTAAGGCTTCTGTTCTCCGTTGTACACAGCACATCTTTGGGTGAACTATAAGACAGCCAGGTTGAGAAAGCTGCAGGTGGCATACGATGATGCTTTAAGAGTGCTCTTAAGAGTTTAGGAATCTCTTATTGTAAAGTAACTGACATCACACAGGTGATCCAGACTTCATGTTAAACTATAAAGACATACAGAAAACATTCAGTCGATACAACAGGAACATTTCATTTTTAACAAAGTTGAACATGATTAATTGTTTGCTTTTTGTAGGTCGTAGTGAGTCCACACCTGTAGTGCACTTTTGAACTAAGAAAATCCAACATTCAACATTTAAGGCAGAAAAATGTATAAATATGAAATTTGTAGACGACTTCTGCTGAAGTGTGATTCAATAAAAAATCAATTTAACATATTGAGTGACTGGTCTCGTCTGATTATTCACATCGGTGTTTTAATTTACAAGAAAAACAAAAGGAAATATGGGTCAAAGTCATATCTTTACAATGAGGATTTTTTTAAAAAAAACAGATAAAATAATTTTAAGCATTTCTAGCATTAACCACTGACAATTCAGTGCATTTTTCCTTCAGTTGAAGAAAGTAGCGACTTCTTTAAACAATCACTTGACATGATAGCTGTCTGCCACACAGCAATGATGTGATGGAATTGTTTAACACTGATGATGGAGAGGCTGAGGCCTCCTCTCTTGGCCCATCCGCCCAGGTTGTGCAAGCTCCACCGGTACCATCATTAACTGGTGAAGCTGAGGTGGTGGCGGGTGACCCACATTGGGCACCTGTTGTTTCTGTGCCTGTAGGGCTTCGCCGGACAGCTCGTTCAACTGCCGGGTTGCAGTCTAACCTTTTCGTCTGCCCAGGTCTGTGCTTCCGTTGGGTGGTGGAACAGTGGGACACTGACCTTTCCTGGGGGGGCGTGAGTGTGGCCAATGGGGATTCGGCCCCGGGGTATAAATGGGAAACAGGTGTGTGTGTAGGGGCAATCACTCAACTGTTTCCGGGTTTGTGGTGTGTTGTGCGGTTGCTGCTTATGGTATGTTTGTTTTGTCTTGTTTGTTGTGTTTCACCTGTTTTCTTGTCACAAGTTTGTGTCTGTCATTATTGTCTGTTATCTCTTTGTGGTTGCAGCGCCGCTGTTTAGGTTTGAGTATCCAAATAAAAGGACGTGAACTCCACCTGTCTTTGCTCCCGTTCTTGCTGTTTTGGCACGCGCCTGTGAAAGGGACTGCTACTGTATGTTCAACTCCACTCAGGGGTAAACAGAATAAAAACTTCCTTACCCTGTATCCACAAAATTATATGTGATCATGAACAAACACTTTTATTAACGAGAGGAAAAATCACGTTTTACACGTTCATGTATTACTGTTATGATGTATTATTATTAGTGATGTATGATGTGTAAAATGTGTGTATAAAGACTACAAAAAGATACGTTTTGATGCATATTAGGACCACAGCAATAACATATTCAAACTTGTTAAAAGTTGGAGAACGGTTCGTACTGAACAGATTATTTGAGTAAACGTCTTTTCATTGTGGTCTGAAAGTTACTTGCACCGCTTTAATTATTATGTTTAAAACACCAAGTCTTTACAGTACCTACATAAAGATTCATGATGTAAATGTACACCTGAGTGCTTCTGGGAAGAAAATAAAAGCCCACCTTGTTCTACTTGGTCCTCGTCTCAACTGCAATCCCTGAACCAACTTTGCTTCTGACGCTTTGGTTCTGCCTACAACACTTCCTCTCATCATAACATCATAAACGCAGCGCAGAGCTTCGGAGATCCACATAGGCATCCGTGGAAGAGGGTTACATAAATATTAGTTCACCGCTACGTTGCTGAGCTGGAGGCTTCAGCTAAAGCCGCTTGCCGCGTCAGCATGGAGGGTCCGGCATAAGTTGTGGGCGTGGACATAAAGGGGAAAAACAACTCATTTTGGTCCCGCCTCTTTTCTCCATATTTGGGACATCTCGGGTAGGTGGAGTTACTCCAGCCAATATGGCTGCGCCCGTGAGCTGAGAATTTAGGCTTCAAGTATGCGATGGTAGAAGTGAATGAGTGACATCAGAGATGATTTGTCTAACCTGTAATTTGTCTATGGAGGGCAGCTGGCCTTCCCTCCAGGGGGTTTCTGTGTTTTGACAGGAGCCTGCTTTGACGTGTGCAGTGGACGAGGCCTGTTTAGTCACCTGCACTTGTTCCAGTTTATTATTCTATTATATCCTTGTCTTTAGACTCAAAGTCTCTGTTGGCTCATATAGTGAAAACTTTTTCGCATGAGAGTTGATGGTTTAAAGAAAAAAACTACACTAAACTGTCCATTTGTAGGTTTTGCTACAGTATTACAACGGGCTGATTGAAAATCGTGGTGACTCGAATGAGAACTATCCAGTACTCAGTTGTTCATCGTATTTTCTAAATAGAACAGCTTGATTTGAGTCTTTAGTTTTACAGAAAAGCTACAATGAAAATCCTCTGTAACTCTTTAATTACATTCATCCTTGTCCATTGAGTTTCTTCAGACATGATTATCTCTCAGATTCTAGGGCATAAATAGCTTTCATGAATCAGAGCCCTGTGATTACATCCCATTTGACTTCCCGCCTCCGTAACCTCACCTCTCACCATCATGGTTGACATTCCCTTTGACTGCAAGAATGCAGCCCAAACGCAGATTTCTGCTTGGTATTTCTGACTCTCATTCTATGTTTGTGATTGATCCTTATTTTTAGTTACTTTTTTTTTTGTTGACATGTCTTAAGTTGGAAGCAGCTTAACTACAGTAGCTGCATTTTTTTGTCTCATTAGCCAAAGTTTGCAAGTAATGTTCATTGAAGCTGCTTTTCCAATTAGCTGTTCAGGATTGTGAAGTGACTCCCATCGTTCCACAGAGTTTTTGGATGGTTCCAGATACAAAGCGCTTGGTGGAAAGATGGAGGGGAAGAAAGAAAAGTTAAACCAGTGCATTTGAATGACAGTTATGAATATCTGAAGGAATATTTTAATTTAAAGAAAACAAGGCTGCAGTTTTATTGCTCAGAAACAGGAAAACCTGAGAAAAATGACATTATCTTATGAATGGTAACCCACACATCTCACTGATTTGAGGAATGTTGTAGAAATTATGTAAAAAACATCTTTTGTTTAATTCATAACTTAGCTTCCACTCACTCTTTGTCTATTGTCCATTCACAACTGTCTGACCTTACGTATGAGGGATAATAAACACACCACACATAAGCAGGAAACAGACAAAAAACACTTGAGTTGTGCACAATTCAAAAAGGAAAAAATAGTTTCTTAGTTAATAAAAACTATATTCCTTTTCAACATATGTTGACAAAAGTTACTAAATAATAAATCAGATGGAAGTCTGAAATGACTTCAATACTTTGAGGCTGCTCTCTAACCTTCTGCTTCCAGGAACTAAAAGGTTTTTTTTTTCAATAGATTTGAAGTGTTATGTCTATGCAATAGAGGCGATTACCATGAAGGATATGTGTGTTTTAGTGTGTTTCTACTGATTAAAAATACGCCCAAGCCGTGGAGAACAGTTGAAAGCTTCCAGCCTTTCTGTGTAGGCATGATGAAAAGCTGATGAGTGTCATTGTTTGAAGCTACAAGCCATAGTTTTTGACCAAAGGTTAGGTTTGCGTCATCATCTGTTTTTCTCTGGGATTTTAAGTTTTACTTTTTCATTTCTTTTAGCATTTTACATTTAGCATGTCATTTGGATCACTCTCCAGTCTTCTCTGAGAGGAGCTTGGTGAATACTCTGCATACTCTGCTGTGAATACTGCACTGACTTTCCTTTGGACTTGCAAACAACAACACAGATGGCCAGTGAGGATGACACCCCTTAGTTGTCATGGCAACCAAGAGCCTAACTGTCTAAACCCTCAGCTGAAAACATCTGAGGCAGCATCTCGAGCTCTGGCAGCATATTCTCTGACTCTCAACTCATTTTTTTGTCCCGGAGATGACAGACCAGTTCATTTTACACAATATTTGACAACAAGCAGAGGAACTACAACTAAAAACTGTAGAATATGTTTTTAGGAAAACAATAAACTAGGCCCTTGAGGCACGCACTCGCTTGGTATTGTAACACCAGGGTGCGGCAGTTCCTTGTGCAACCATTCGACAGTTTTTTCATTTATTTATTGAGCACCTTCCACCACCAGCCAAGCAAGCCCAAAGTGCTGCAGACAGGGAAAACATAGATTGAACATTGTGTAACAATAAAACAAAGAGAAAAAAAAAACCTAAAAAGAATAAAACCAATTTAAAACAGAGATTATAACCAGGATAATGCTGGGCTAGGCTGATGCTAAAATGCTGTAATGGAGGAATAATTCTCTTTTAATATTTCAAAGTTTAGGAGCCAACACAGCAAAGGCACGGTCCCCCCGCCATTTACATTTGGCTCTGGGAACCAGTAACACACACTGGTCCACAGAGCATAAGGACTTTGGGGGGAATATTTTACAAGCAGACTGGAGAGGTAAAAAGGTGGAGTACCTGCCAGGGCCTTAAAAGCACAAATTTTAATAAAAATCAAGTACAGCACTGGCAGGTCAAATAGGCCAAGATCAGCGTTATGTGGTCAAACTATTTTACCCCGCAAATAAATCTGGCTTCTGCATTCTGGACTAGCTGCATAAAATTCTATTGGGTGTGGTGGAATGGGAGATCGTCATCAGAAATGCTATTAGTTAAAAAACCTTGACTAATAAGGTTAACTTTTCAGATTAATAAGATCCAGTTGGAAAAAAATGGCTTGCAGTCTATTTTCAGTCAACTCTGGAGATTTTTTCAAATTTTCTGGAGCCAGAGAAACATGTTTTATAATAAAGATAATTTTTGGATTAAAAAGGTAATACAATTGTCACTATGAAGACCTGAAGGAATAAGACTCTTGACTTTTTACAAATGTGAGTAGTACTCCAATAACAGAAAGATCACTGAGATTCGTTCTATAAGCGAATGTGACAGATCAGCATTGGCAAATTCTTTAATACTTGTTTATTATAATAATGTTCAAATTATATTTTAAATTCTCAATATATAGCTTAAATGGCAGTTTTCCTTATGTTGTCTATAATTACTAAAGGTATGTTTTTGCATTAGCAGGTTTTTCTTGAGTCAAATAGAAGCAAAACAGTAATGTTTTCAAATTTAGCCCAATTTTCTACAATTAAGTAAAACATTTTTAGAACTCTGGTTAGAGTATCACAGAATAACTGTTTTCTATTTTTTTGGGATCTACAGTTACGTTGTTTCTAGGTGGTTTTAACAAAAACCTACATAACAAACAATACAGAAAACAAATTATAAAGAAAGAAACAAAAGCAATCATCTGAGATTTGTTAAATCCAATCATTTCCAATGCAATTTATCTCGGGTCAGATTATTATAACCTTTTTCTAAAAATAGCTTTAGAGGGGAGGCAACAGATTGAATGGGCATGTTTGTTACATTCAACTGTGTTATGACTGTTAAACGCTGCAGGATGTCCTATAATAAACAAAACTACACATCTGCACTGTTGTCAGGGTTCAACTGTCCAGCTCCACCTCCAACCACCAGAGGGAGCTCTCGCCAGAGTACTGATTGCCTCTGTTCCCTTCCTTGCTCCAACTGCATCGCATCATTTTCATTGCCGTATAAATTCTCACTCTGAACTCTGCTCTGTGCAAAGTCTTGTTTTGCCCTGCATTCATTTCTGAGCGTTATTTCGTTGTTTGCCTCACCATGCCTTGATCCTTGTCTGTCCTTCGACTCCATGTGTCTTACTCCTGCCTGTTTTTTGACTTTGTACTGCTTTTCCCTTGTCTGTTTTAGAGTTTTAGAGTTTTAACATTTTCTGAGCAGCAGGAATTTAAATTTGTCATACAGCCAACTCTCAACAGAGGAAACAGCCTGGACTTGGTCATTACCTGAGACATGTCTGCTGGAGTGTCATCTGCAGTTGACTTGTCTACATCAGACCACTACTGTGTTTTTCAATGTTGAAAAAGACAGCTTGAAGCCTCAGTGAGAACTGTCAGGAAGCAATATATAACTTCTGAAGTGGTTTGTTCATTTTATTGATATTTTTAAGCAAATTCCTGCTCAGATTTTATATTTTTAGCATCTTTGATTATATTGTTGATTACCGTATTCTTAAAGAAAAGGTTGGTTAATTGGTTTACATTTATTATGAACATCTTGTTTTCACAATCGTAAAACATTTTTGCGCATTTGAGTCAAAATGTTACCCTGTCATATGTTTGAAAACTCACACTCAAAATGTGCACAAACCTATTTAAAATGGAAAATTTCAGCATAGTGAACGACAACCCCCCTCCCCCGCGCGCCGCCAAAACAATGACATCACCGTGAGCAAAAACCGTAAAAAGATGAATGAGACAAAAAGAAAAAACACAAATGTTGGGGATATCCAGGAGAACTTGTGAAATTATTAAGGAATGTCCACATGACCTACGGCTTGCCAGCTTTTTTGTAGCAAAGTGTAAGATTTCCACAAAATGGGAAAACAACAATTTGGTTCTTCTGATTTTCCCAAAACATCACAAACATGCTGCCTGCCGTAGTCTACTACCATCACAGAAGTTTCATTGACCTTTGACCTTAGAAAGAGGCCACCATTTTGAATTAAAAAAAAAAAAAACCTTTAGTACAAGCTACAAACAAAAACTCGTCCTAGGGATTTTCATTGATCATCTTGTAACTTCTCGTGCATCATTGGCAAGGTACTGTGGAAAAAATGTTGGAATTAGAAGTTTTAGACTTTGAACAGCATGTGTGTGGCAACTGTTGCAATCTTAGCTAGCTCGCACGTTTTAATGGAATACTGTAAAAATGTAATATGTTGAGCCCTGACAAGAGCTGAACACAATATTATTATTTTGAATACGAACATATTACGAATGTGGGCGTGGCTGGCAAATAACCTTGGTTACTAAGGAAATCCTAAAGTTAACTGTTGCAGATTCTTCTGAAACTGACGTTGATTAGTTTGGCATCACCAAGGGACCAAAATATAAAATGATTGATATGGAGATAAAACCAACAGAAAAGCTACCCTTCTGAAAAAAGTAGTTTTTTACATCAACTTTTCACAGACAACTTAGATCAGCTTTACAAAAAGTGAAAGGGGGGAGTCAGGTGTGTGTAGTGGTTGCTTAGCAAGTGAGTTTGGGTCAAAGGTGGACTTCGTTGCTGTGGCAATAAAATCAACAGAAAAGTCCCCATTTAAAAAAAAAAAAAAAAGTTATTTTACATAAATTTCTCACCTATGATTCAGACAAGCCTTACAGAAAGAGAAGGGGGGGTGGGGGGGTCAGGCATGCATTGTGGCTGCTTCGCAAGTTGGGTCGGGTCAAAGGTGGACAGCAAAGGCGGTGGTGGCATGTAGAGGTGGGTGGCGAGGATGGTGGTGGTACGTAGGGGCATGGGTGGAAGAAAATGGAAGCAGGCAGAAAGGGCTGCGGGAAGCGCCTGCGGGCAGTCCAACACGGCTTTGATTTATTTTATTTTTCATTTGAGTTGCTCAAAGCACTTTGCATAAAGAAGCACACAGCGCTTCTTTTTTAAATAAAGTTTGAGGTTTGACAAATCTAGAGTCCATTCTGCCAACCCTTGTCTTTTGTGGTGAAGATCCTGATAAGATTAAGATGAAGGCTGTCATACAAAAGAGCTCTGGAAACATGACAGCTCACTGAGCAGAAAGAGTAAAAAGAAAAAAAGGACAGTCTGTTCGTTAGCACAGAAAGATGCCCTTGTTGTAAAAGACCTTGGACTTCACTTCGCCTCCTCCCTCTCCTCACTTCTTCAAAGTGACAGTTGGAACTGAAAGACAAAGCCATGCTGTTTCCTGGGTCCGGGAGATTTTGTTGATGCTTGAATCTGAAACAGAAATGAAAGTTTCACATAGAACTTCAGATGCAAGAGAGGGGTGGGGGGCGGAGTTGAGGTGTTGTCGTAGCAAGCTATACTGTACAGCTGGAGGTTACAGACAGTTTAACATGTCTGAGGGAGACAGTCCAAGGGGCAGCTTTGTGAACTGATGGTTTGACTGCTTCGGCGTTCCATCGTCTAGAATCAAGATTCATTCTTATGATAAAGAAAACATTTAACACTAACATGTAGAAGAACCAGGTTGTGAACCCATATGGACTTAGTCCATCCATCCATCCATCTTCTTCTGCTCATCCGGGACCAGGTTGAGGGGGCAGCAGTCCAAGTAAAGATGCCCAGACTTCCCTCTCCCCGGCCACCTCCTCCACCTCCTCATAGGAACTCCGTTGGTGAAAAAAGAAAAACACTGGTGCACTTCAAGCATTTAGACATAAGAAACAAAGAAGCAAACAGAAGTACAGTAAGAAAAAAAGCAAAGAACAATTATCACATTTTTCTTTTTTTTGACTAGCTTCTAGTAAACAAAAAAATAAGTACCAGATAGGGTGGGAGGGAGCAGACAGAAATAAAGCTTTATGGAAAAAAAAAAAACGTTTCAATAAGGTAAAAATCTTACAGATGCATTTCGTATGTAGATGTTGATGTAATAGATGTTTGGTTTCAGAAGGTTTAATTCCACGAAATTTAGGGTAAACAGTTTTGTAAACATTTGTACCTGAGTGTTATTCTGTCCAAACAGTACTTGACCCCACCACAGCAGGCGACACTCAGACTGTTGTGGGCAATGGCTGAGGTAAGACATGCTCCTCCTTGTGTCCTTCCTCTGTAATTATATGATTCATTAAATTGGTTTCTAGTTTCTTGCAAATAGAACTAACACAATTATGAGCTGTTCAGTGACAGTTTCCCATAGTTTGTGTTGTTTTATTTTTGTTCTTGACTGCTCTAAACGGGCAGATGTGTGCGGTTGGTGGAGGTGCCACTTCCACTCAGACTGCTGCAGGCCGTGGCTGAGGGGGAGAAAAGATGGAAACTTGAGGATCTGCACAGATTTCAGATGGCTGAATGCTCAGACACTGAAGGGTGCACACCCGCTCCTTCACAAGGCTGCCTTGCAACTCAGGTTTTATAACAACACCATGTGTGAAGAGGACGAGTGCTACACTGCCTTCACTACACCAGTTGGGCTATATGAGCACAACAGAATGCCTCTGTATGCAGAAGTATCCTGCATCATTCATGGGCATGATGTCGAATATCTTTGGAGACCTTAACTTTACCAGTCTACTCTGCTATGTGGATGATCTGTTAGTTCTTATCCCTAAAAGCTCATCAAAGACTGTATGTTGTCTTCCAGAAGATGAGGGATAACCATCTCAAGCTGAGCCTGAAGAAGTTTCACCTTCTGTGCAGATCTGTCAAATTTTTGGGACATTTTTTTGACCAGGATGGAGTGTCTGTGGATCCTTCCAGAGGGACTCTTATCTCCAACATACCCAACGAGTCTCTGATGGATGTGGATGGTTCTACTCTCTCTGTGAAAAGCTAAAGTTTTTCTTAGGGATGCCGTTTTTATCAGAGCTTCATTCCTTGGTGTTCAACCATTGCAAAACCTCTGTTTGCTCTTACAGTTGGACAGAAATGGAAAGGCAGAGACAAACAAATGAGAAAAGGAATAGGGACATTCAAGAAACTGACTTAAGCAGATTGGACTCCAGTTTGTGATGAGGCCTTTGAGAAGCTATAGAGTGCACTCTTGAACTGTGCTGTGACGGCCTACCCAGATTTCAATAGGCCCCTTATTCTTTGGGTTGATGGATCGTTGGACAGCCTGTGTGCAGTTTTGTCTCACCTCCCTCTTGCCGTAGGAAAAGCTTGCAGGGTTCACGTGGCTAAGCTTTCAGCCTATGACTTTGACCTGAAATTAGGGGTGGGCAATATGGCTAAAAAATGAAATCGCTGATTTTTTTCATTCCAAATGTAATTTTACATTTTAATCTTTTTTTTAAATGTTTCTTTTATGTTGAATGCAAACAGAGAGGAACTCACAATATAATGAAATCATAAGCTAAAAACAACTTTTTTTTCCAAATACATTTTTTCTAAGAAACTCCTTTATAAATTTCTAATCTTTCTTTGCTCTCTGCTTTTGCCATTTTTACACTGCTATGAAGAGTTTTATTTTAAGTCACAAATGAGTTGTTTCTGTTTTCTTGCTGAAATCCCCTCCATGAGAAGAGGGGTGTCAGTCAGTCACCTGTAGTCTGAATCAGCTGAAGAGAATCACAGAGAAATATTATGAACACTTCTTTGGAGCCATCTAACTGTAAACCTAAATTAAAACATGCTGAGAAAATACGGACAGATTTACAAGAAGCGGGAAGATTAACAGAAAATAGATTGGAGGAGAAAAGTTTAACTCATGACTTGTTCAAACGGAATCCATTTGCTTTAATATGTAATAATATGGTCATATGTACACAGATTTTATTCAACAATACAAAAAAATGCCCTCAGTATTGCTCGGTCAAATTATTTTTCTAAGATCACTCATACTAACTCCAACAATCCCAAAACTCTGTTTTTCACTATAAATAAACTTTTAAAGCCTAACAACAACTCCTCATCATCTCTCACTGTGACCAGGTGCAATTCTTTTCTGTCAAATTTTCAATCCAAAATTGACACAGTTTACAGTTCCCCCACCCTCCCTTAGCTGAGCCTTTCTCTGAGTCGTCGTTCTCTGTTTCCTCTACTCAACAACTATCACAATGATCCTGACAATTTTGCTAAGTTTCGCCCCATCTCCAACCTGCCATTTCTTTCTAAAATACTTGAAAGAGTGGCAGCTTCCCAGCTCAAATCTCATATTGATTCCAATAATCTGTTTGAACCTTTTCAGTCTTACTTATGTCATTAACACAGCACTGAAACTGCTCTGCTGAAAGTCTCTAATGAGATCCTTCTCTCAGCCGACTGGTCAGCTTTCCATCCTCATTCTCTTGGATCTCACTGCAGCATTTGACACCACAAGCCGCTTCAGTTTCTTCTCCCATCTTAAAAACTGTTTTAACATCACTGGCTCTGCTCTGTCCTGGTTTCAGTCATACCTCACTGACCGTCGACAGTTCTTTGTGGGGGAAAAACTGCTCAGCTGGTTCTCAAAATGTTCTCAAACTCAATTGTGACAAAACAGACATAATTATCATTGGTCTGAAAAGCATCACTAAATCTCTTCCTAATTTCCTTTTCAATTTTGACCAATTTTGAACACCACATTTTCTCCGTCACCTGTCATATGTGATCTTGGAATTCTTTTTGACACCAGCTTTACATTTGAGAAACATGTTAGTCTAATAACCCTGACCTTCATCTTTTTAAAAAACGCTTAAAACTCATCTTTTTAAAACTACTTTTCACCTCTGATTTTACCTTATTATTATTTATTTTTTGTATTTACTCTCTATATTGTATGTTTCTTATAATTGTTTTTATCTTATTGTAATTGTTTGTCATTGCAAGCGTCTTTGACTATCTTTAAAAGCTCTATACTGTATAAATAAAATGTATTATCATATTTAAAAAGATGCCTGCGTTCCCAGAAAATGTGAAAGTTGTTAATAAAATTAACTCAGTTGTCAGAACATGCCTCCTGTTTAGTGCCAACAGTCAGCTGAATCTTTCCTCTCCAGCTGCATTCAGAGAGCTCACAGTTCTTATCAGTCCAGTGAAGTCTTGCTTTAGGACTTCAGATTTTTGCTTGGACACATCATTTGACCCTGTGTGTATTACAATACTTTGTACAGTTGGATACTTGGTCACAGTTTCCAGGATTCTCTCCTGCATGTCACTGACCATGTCCGTGGGAAAGCAAATGACTTTAGTGTTCCTGCTGCAGACCCACTGAACATCTTTTCCAGTGGAATCACCGACAATCAGAGTCTCAGAGCCGTCAGCTTTCTTTCTGACTGTTTACCTTTTGACAGGTTATGAGTCCTCATCCTGCTGCCCTACAGTGGATGGTCGTTGGATAAAGATCTGGGATCATCTGATAGTGGAGCAAATCTGTTCTTCAGTTTCACCTCTTCATTCAGTTTCCTTCTCTGCGGTCCTTCCATGTACATGAGTAGAACAGGTTCTCTGTCTCGTAGGAAGAGGAGGCCAGTCGGCCTCATCAAAGACTTCAGCTCTCCGTGTCGAGTCTGTCCTCACATCCATCCATCTTCTTCCGCTTATCCGGGACCGGGTCGCGGGGGCAGCAGTCTAAGTAAAGACCCCCAGACTTCCCTCTCTCTGGCCACTTCCTCCAGCTCCTCTGGGGGGACTCTGAGTTGTTCCCAGTCCAGTCAAGAGACATAGTCTCTCCAGTGTCCTGGGTTTTCCCCGGGGCCTCCAGCCAGTGGGACATGCCCAGAACACCTCCCTAGGGAGACGTCCAGGGGGCATCCGAACCAAATGCCCGAGCCACCTCAACTGGCTCCTCTCGATGTGAAGGAGAAGCGGCTCTGCTCCGAGCTCCTTCTGGGTGACCGAGCTTCTCACCCTATCAAAAGTGAGCGTCCAGCCACCCTACGGAGAAAGCTCATTTCAGCTGCTTGGATCCGGGACCTTGTTCTTTCAGTCATGACCCAGAGCTCATGACCATAGGTGAGTGTTGGGGCGTTGATCGACCGGTAAATTGAGAGCTTTGCTTTCTGGCTCAGCTCTCTCTTCACCAAAACGGACCGGTACAGCGACCGCATGACGGTGGACGCAGCACCAATCCGCCTGTCGATCTCACGCTCCGATCTTCCCTCACTCGTGAACAAGACCCCAAGATTCTTAAACTCCTCCACTTGGGGAAGGAAAACTCCACCCACCCAGAGAGGACAAAACATCTTTCTCTGGTCAGGAATCATGGCCTCAGACTTAGCGGTGCTGACCCTCATCCCAGCTGCTTCACACTTGGCTGCAAACCGTTCCAATGCTGGAGGTTCTGGCTCGATGAAGCCAACAGGACAACATCATCTGCAAAGAGCAGAAAGGAAATCCTGTGGTTCCCAAACCAAAAACCCTCCGGACCCTGGCTGCACCTAGAAATTCTGTCCATAAAGACTATGAACAGAACCGGTGTCAGAGGGCAGCCCTACTGGAGTCCAACATGAACCGGGAACAGGTCTGACTTACTGCCAGCTATGCGGACCAAGCTCCTGCTCTGGTCATACAGAGACCGTCTGTCCTCCCATGTCCTCCAATTCTCGAGCTGTATGATTTATTCTTTGGCTTTGCACCAAGATGGTTCCAGAGAGAATTATTTCTCAATGATTTGTTGTTGTACACAGAGGCTGTTTCTTTCTCTGTCGCGGTATCTGTGCCTTTTAGCTGCGCGTTAGCTTTGTCTTCTCTGCTGAGTTGAGGTAGTGGCAAAGTAGTGTTGTTTCCATAAAGCCCATTTACCTCTACATTCACTTCAATGTGGCGAACCTTTGTTTCCAGCGCCGTTATCTTCTCGAGAAGGGCTTGGTAATCCTTTGTGGAGAAGGATGGCATCCTGTTGCTATTAGCCTTGAGTTAGCTGCTGCACCAGTATATCAGGCTTCAGAAAGAAGGCTTTTGTTTTGAGTAAAAAAAAACATATATATATATATATATAATGTTATTGCTGGTGTGATTAGAAAGAAAAAAGGAAAAATAATCAGCAGAAATCAAAAAGCAGAGGAGAGAGAAAGCAAAGTGTGTCCACACCATAGCAAAGCAGGAAGTAGAAAAACAGGTGGGTAACAGGTGATATTAGTTTCTGAAGGTTTAATTCCACACAATTTAGGGTAAATATTTTATTGTAAACATTTGTATCTGAGTGTTAGTCTGTCAGAGGGTACTTGAACCCACCGCAGCAGGTGCTGACAAGCATGTGAACCCAGACTTTCGGCCGTGGCTGAGGTAAGACATGCTCCTCCTTGTGTCCTTTGTAATAATATAGTTTGTTAAATTGGTTTCTACTTTGTTGCAAATAGAACTGACAACATTTATAATTGTTCAGCGTCAATTTCCCATAGTTTGTGTTGCTTTTTTCTTTTTTTCATTAGCCGCTGTAAACGGGCTAATGTGCGCTGTTTCTTGGGAACTGATGAAGGTTTGCGGCATTTTTCCACAGATGTTCTTGTCAACTTTCTTTCATTTTTTACATTTTTCAGTTGTTAGGGGGAAATACAGAGGGAAAACCAGAAGGGTAGAGTAATATTTTGTTTTCTGTTAACCTGGTAACCAATGGTGGGTTTTTCTTGTTTGTATGACACTCTATGAGTGGGGGTGCCGCGCTCTCTGAGGCTGAAGGGGAGACACGGAGGGAAAACCAGGACAGCAGTGTTATAGTTTGTTTTTGTTAACCAGAATAAAAGAAATCAACTCAACATCCAAGTGATCATCTTTTTTCACTGAAGTACTACGCAGAGCATTAAAGTGGAACTGGTGACATAGACACAGCAAACGTGAAAACAATGGCTGTAAATTGTGAGATTATCAGTCAGTATTTTGTTTAAACTAGTGTTGGAATTAAAGGAAACCCACAGTTTTTAGTATGTCAAAATGTTTCCGTTATACGAAATGTAATTGAATGTCAAAAATATAGAATTTCTTTCATCATCAGTCTAAGTTAGTGCTGTATGATTTCTCATTCCTAAAAGAGCAAACTGGTCCTGTGACTGACAGGTCACATGTCAGAATCTTTAAGGAATTTTGAGACAAACTCGTTGTGGCAAAAAGAGCTTTAAGCACGTTTTTTTTTAGGTAGGGATGAATACATTATCTTGATAGTTCTACCCCTTTAAATGTTGGACTGAATCATTTGTAATTTATATAAGAAAAACAACCTTTTAACAGAAGCAGCATTTAGTCCAGCTGTGGCCCCTGCTGACAGAAACTGCTCACTGCATGCATTTTACAAAGGAGGGAGTCACAGCGACAGATACACACACACTTTGGATCAAACTCAGTTTTTGATGCTTCAAAAACTCAAGACTATGTGATGAGCGTGATATTCATGTTCTGATTTGTGAACTGAGTCTAAAGGTTTGTTCAGTTTAATTGTTTGCAAACTCTTCATAAAGCTGTCTACATTTTTCCATCTTTCTGACTCATGGAAACTAAGCTCAGAGTCTTGGCTCTTGAAATGACAAAAGTTTCCAAACATGTTCCCACGTGTACATTTCTTTCTAACAATTGCTTTACACCTTCAAGAGCTGAGGCAACTCAGAGATTCACCTGTGTTTGTCCAAGATGCCCGAGAGAGGAACTGTTCATGTGCAAAACATGTTGGCGTGTGTGTTTGTTTGCACACACGCCATTGTTTTTCTTTCGCAACTTTCTGATTCTAGGTCAGCAGAAAAGACTTTTCTATTTTTGTACACTTAATCCCCTTTAAGAATACACACAGGCCTCAGCGTTCGTCTGTGTGTGTGTGTGTGTCTGTCTGTCAGCTGCAGTGTGTTAATACCTCCAGTACATTACACACTAATCCCAAACACTGTCGCAGGACCGTCCTGCCTCTCCCCTGTACCTTGTACCGCCTGCTCACACACATCACTCTTGGCAGACGCACCTCCACATTGGCTCACACCTGCACACACGTTGGATATTTTTCATGCAGGGGCATTGTAGCCTCTTTGGGGGCATCCATGAGCTCAGGAATGGTGGTGGGAGCAACAGAACAGGTAAGCTATGACAGCAGGGCCATGGTCTATCCAGAGCTGTGTCTTCTTCTCTGTTATTAACCTGGCTTTAAACTCACTTGGAGGCTTAGAACAGAGAAGACAGAACACTGCAGCACTTTGGGAACAACATGCAGATTGTTTTCAACAATTCTTTCATTTAGAAAAGCAGAAATTTATCTCAGTGTTTCTGATTTTAACACACTAAAGCGTGTGTTAGGTATACTATTTAAAAACAGCAGCAACAGGACTCTGATAAAAAGATTTTCTTCAGAAATGTACCCCCCAAACACTCAGTGTGTTTTAATTTTAGTTGTAAAGAATTTCTGTTTGGTTTTATAGCTTCTGTTTCAATATAGACCAACAAAAGTGGGTTTTATTGTAAATCTTTGTTTGAAATTAAATAGAATTTTAAGTTTTTGGCTAAGAGACAAAAGTTTTGTTCAAAGCATTTTTGGGAATTTCTCCTTCCTGTTCCTGTTGTAGAACAGTTTTGTCTCCCCAGTTTCATCTTCCCTTGTAGAAGAGATTTTTATCTCAGTGCTGCATTTTGAAAGTTTAAATACATGCCTGCTGGATCACTTTGCACACCTGCACTCTGTCTTTATAACCTCTAATCCCTTGTAACCACGATTCCCCTCTCCGTCTTTCCTCCTGGATTTAAATCTGACTCATTAGCTAGATAAAGGCTAAAAGGCTAGTTAAGCAGGTTTTGTATTTGTGTGCTAAACAGAGGCTCACATAACAAGCTCAGTGTGACGACAAAATCATTTGAAAGCCTGCACAACTTTAAATCTTCTGTAAGCACATCATGTGTAATGATTTTGACTAAACACTTTAGTAAAAATTAACCAGTGTGATTTATCTGAACTGTTCTCCAATCCTCCTGGTGACGTCAGCAGTAGGTCCTGAGGAACCACGTGTTCCCTTCATTCAGGCACTCCACTTGGCCATTGGACTGGGGGTGATACTTGGAGTTAGGCTCACATTGATGCCCTAACCCTGGCACATTTCCCGCCACACTCGTAAGCTGAACTGGGGTCCACGGTCCGATACTATATCCTCCAGGAGGCCGATGGTACCGAAAGACATGGTTGATAAGCTGTTCAGCTGTGTCCATAGCGTGGGCAGAGGAATGAGATGACATGCTTTGGAGAACTGATCAATGACAGACAGGACTGTGGCGTTACCTCGTAAAGGCAGGTCTGTGATGATGTCCACAGCGATATCAGACCAGGGACGATGAGGTATGGGCAGAAGTTCCAGGAGTCCCCCTCCACCCCACTGCTGAAGAATGTCTGATACCGATCCGTACTCATCCAAAACACTTCCGATCATGCTTAGTAAAACATTCATCAAAGAACATGGGAGTGTTGCTCAATGTAAGGAGTTTATTTCTATTCAAAACAGCAGCGTACTTTCTGACGCAGATGAGGAGTGTCACTCTGTCTCTCTGTGCCTTCAAACCAGAAGCGTGTTTCCTTTCCTCCATCATCAAATAATAAACACCTGCTCCGGATGATCCTTATCCTCTGAGATTATCTTCTTCAATTCAGCATATCAGGATTTTTTTCAGCTGCTTCTGAGTCTGCTGATGCCATCAGGAGGGGGGTTGCCGTGAGCGCTCCTCCTTCAGAGTTCGCTGCACTCCGCCGTGCAGAGATACACCACAGCACCACAAGCACCTCATTTGGATGCAAAAACTTCATACAAATGTATTGAGTTGTCGTTGATGTTGGCTTGGTGTGCCCTCTGGCGTGTTAACTCATAGGTGCACCATGACAGTGTCAGTGATTGTTTCATTTTACAGTATACAACAGTAAAATGAAATACAGAAATTCTACAGTATTTTTTACACAGCAATAAAGCTGTAAAATGCTTTACAATAATTACTGGCGTCCAGCTGCCAGTAAGTTACTGTAAAATCTACAGCAACTATTTTATAGTGTAATTAAGAGACCTCTGGGAATGCTGTTACTAGAAAAAAATGTGGTTGGAGTGGAACTGTAAGGAGAATTTTCGATTTAGACCATGCTCATGCATTGTAATGCGACATGCACACCAAACGTGATTCATGCAGTGGAGGCAGCCGATTTCAATGTTAAGTCCATGGTACAGATGCGATCTGAGGTCCTGCGGTGTGATTTGATCAGAATGGCGCAATTCAAGTGGTGAGAGTTAAAAACATAGGAATTTGGGCATGTGACGTTTTGCAGGGATGGCAGGTAGAAAACAAATCCAACATGGTGAATCAATCCATAGTTCTCTTGAACTCCCATTCATTTTCTTAACCCACTGTATCCCTTTCGGGGCAGCGGGGTTGCCGGAGCCCGTCCCAGCTGCTTTTGGGTGAAGGTACAGCCCAGACAATCTATCGCAGGGCTCATGGAGCTATAGCAGTCACTCTCGATACTATGTCATATACTATACTATATACAGAGTCGCTGCTGGATGGAGAGGCAGGCTGCTTGGGCCTCCTGAACTTTATGAAGGTTTTTCTTTTCATCGAGACAATAATAAAAAAGGTCCCCTGATTTTATTCTTGTTTGAATTTTTGCCCTCTCGGGTTAATGTGGGACAGCAAGCCTACAAACTTGGTCAGAGAGACGGAAAGACTGCGGGAACAGCCATCATTCAGACACAGCGGGATGGAAACTCAGTGAATCGAGAGAATCTCTGAATGTTCTCATGAACCCAAACATGAAGACGTGATCACCAATGATTTCGTAGAGCTCTTGAAAACATATAAGCCTTATCTTTAAACATCATCTGTGTCTTCCATGCATTGTAAATGAGATAAACACTGACACCCCTTCCTGTAGCGATCAGGCTAAAAACATTAGCTGGTAGCTCTTCCCATACGCAGCGGGTGAGTTTAAGGAACACATTTTTGACCACTTGGTGAGCACAGAATTTGGTGTGAATGCACCTTGTGAGATGCTCTTTGTTTTTCCCACAAATTTGACTACATCCTCTTTGTGCAGATTATTTTTAGATCAAAGAGGTTCTTATCCAGAATCCTCACTGATATCCCTCTTGTACAGTTACATCCTGCAGTTCTAAGTCTAATGATAGCTGTGTCATTTGTAATTTCCTCAGTTTGTGCAGTTATTTGGAGAAATGCTCTCTGAGCAATGACCAAGCAGAGCAAGCTTTTGAGAAGACAGACATTTATCTAAGAGTTTTCCACTTGTAAATATGTCACACAACTATTACCTTATTCAACAATCCCCATTCTGTATTTGAATACACTTTAGTTGAAAAAAATCTGTCAAATCTCTCTTCTCTTTTGGATTGTGGCAGTTGTTGAGGGGTTTCTGGGTAACAATAAGGCAGACAATACTGAAAAACTGGTGAGTGATATGGTGAGGAACTTTGGCAGAATGGGCTGTCTCATGGCATTGAAGGTTCACATACTTGATGCTCATCTTGAGAATTTCAAGGAAATATGGGTGCATGTTCAGAGGATCAGGGGAAATGTTTCCATCAGGACATAATGGACTTTGAAAGGCATGCACAATGAAAAATGATGGGAGATTACATTTGGGGACTTGTATGTGAAAGTGATTCTGTGCACGATCGTTTTAAATCTCGTAAAACTTCACATTTCTAGTTGTCTTTTCACTTTTTGTTGTCAAGATATTGCAATACATTACTGTTTATTGGGATTTTGAAAATATTGTAAAATTGCCCATTTATTGTTGTATTCTTCAGGTCATTTCACTTCGCACATGATGAAGAATATTGCTGTCTACTGGGTTTTTCATAAATCTCTTAGAATTTTAGATTTCTAGTTGTATTTTTTTTTACTGTTGTTGTGAGCATGCACATGGTTTAGAACACTACACTGTTTATTGGGTTTCTATTAATAAAAACTGACTTTAGTTATTTGCTTGTGGTGGATTTTCATCATAGCAGCATGTGCTACTACAGGCAAAAATGCAGTATTTGAACTAAAAATCTGTTTTTCATCATAAAAACACAAAAGCAAAGTCTGAAACCGGCAAAGTGATAGTTGTTGTGTGTTTCACAAAAGAAGTCAGGAAATGTCACTTTAAACCCAGGAACAAAATGTATGTTACATTGTCAATCAGTAAAAGTAGGGATTGATCTAATGTATAAAACTAAAGTCTGCTAGCTTGATGCTAATGTGTAATGGATTTTCCCATAGGACAGCTAATGCTAACACTCAGTCGATGTAAACATACATAGCTGATCAAATGAACAGCTTTATTTACTCACAGGCATGATTTTTTTTTACAGTTTTCTGCTCAAATCTTCTGAAATACAAAGTAATGCTATAGCACAAGCTGCACTTAGTGTCCAGACTGAAACGTCCTCCAGGGCAGGCAGAATTTATTTTTGTAATATGAGCCAGTTTAGAGCCTTAACAATGTTAATGATCTGCACATTTTTGTTGGAGCTTCTCTATTTGAGAACCCATGTTGTACTGCAAGGTGTTAACAATCTCATTACATTTTACAGTATGTGAACTGTAACAGATTAATATGAATATCTTTATAACATATACAGATTATCAATGCACTGTATTTCCATACAAATATGCTTAAATGTGTAATCCGTGTCAATTCAAAATTAAATTGAATCAAATCGAGTGGGTTAAAAGAATTTTAAAAAATAACGGCAGTTGAATCCATCCAGGCTCTGATGAATTGAGTTGATTCTGGAATATATTGGCGATACGCAGCCCTAGTCATTTAACACATCAGAGTTTAACATTAAATACATGTCTTCTTGTGTCTCAAGAAAAGCAGCAATGGATGATGTCATTCTGGCCTCAAGGGAATCCAGGAACAGCTAGTGTGGGGGGTGAGACATCAACCCACCCCACCACACCTCTGTGTCTTTGTCTCCACACTGTGAAGCTCTGTCATTGTTCAGTGTCCACTATCAGCACATATGAGCAGGTTGGATGGTAGTTTTCATGACATGCGACAATTGGATAATGGCATTGTTTGTCTCACACCCACAGGTTTCCCTGTGTTCATGTTTTCCTGAAGGCTTATTAGGTGACAAGAGATTGTGCTACTGAAACCCAGGGGAGGAGGTTATCCAACACACAAAGAGACTTTGCTTCATCTTCCTCTCTGCTGTTACCACTGGCAACGCCCCACACCCTTCTTGTTGCCAGGCAATGAGGGATGGAAGGCAGCCACTGTGGAATGGTGTTTCCTATCATTTAAAAAGTTCTAAGTATTCATGTTAGACATGTTTCACATTAGACATATAATTGTTCTCTTGTTGTTTCAGACAGTCAAGAGTAAAAATTCTATTTATAATTTGAGTTAAAATTGTAAAACCTTAATCTAACCCAGTAATACTGGGAGCAGTTAGTTTCAGTTAGTTTTGGGCGATGGGGAATTTTTTATATCACGATATTTTTTTTTTCAAATCTGGCGAAAACGATATATATTACAATATAAACCAAATAACTATATCTGTCAAATTTTAAAGCTCTGTGTTCACACAAATATGCATTACCATACTTTGGACATAACAGATGTACTAAAGGAACGTGATACAACAGTTTTTCCCCCAGAAAACTAAAAAAAGTCATAAATATTACAAACTAAGCTGAGAATTAAAATAAAAGGTTCAAGTTTCAAAAGAGAACATCAATAAAACAATACTAAACTGCTCGATCAGTTCAATTTAAAAGCAAAGCTTTAATTGTACTAATAAATTCTAATTTTTTCAAGTTTTACAGAACAAACATCTGTGAATAATCTAGGAACTAAAAGCAAATTTCTTCTGGTAGTTTAGACTGTTGCTGCTGTGAAGATCTGAACTTTGTTGTTTTTCTGGAGAATTCTGGTTTATTTCAGTCTGAGATTGAACATGCTGGTGCCACTGCTTCAGGTGATAAAAAGGTTGGTGGGATTTCCAGTTTTAGAAGGAACATGACTTCTGCACAATTTGCAGTTCACGTTACTCTGTTTCTGTTGGATTTTAAATAACTAAAATACCTCCACACAGGGACCCAAATTTAATTTTTGAAAGACTGTCCAATACTGTCCAAAAAAATCTACTGGCCAAATATATATTTTATCAGCCAAATTCCAACCCTATTTTACACAGAAATACCTTAAACACTTTACTTTTTTGAAATTTTTTTTTTTTTTTTTAGGAAAATTAAACTCCTTTAAAGTAATTTCTAAATGATATGAACACGTCTTTACTGTCATCTAACTGTAAATTCAACATGCTAAAAAGTGAGGACAGATAGAGGAGAGATTTCTTAATTCTGACTCCAGATTATCACATTTTATTACAAATCAGAACACAAAACGCTTGAAAAGAGTCAAATGTTTTGGGTTATTGTCGTTATATATTATTATTGGAAATTAAAGCTGCAGCTTTAAGAAGGATTGATGCACAACATCTGACAGGTCACAGTTTTTCAGTGTAACACAGACTCTGTTATGCTACACAGACGCTGCTAAAACAGTGGATTCTGTTATTTAGAAAATACTATTTTTATGAATGTCCTACAAATTCATCTTGTTGTATTTATCCGCTGCATCTTTAAGGCCGTGAAAATACTGACCGATTTTAAACTGGTCTGTGATCACACAGAACAGCTAGTTAGCAGCATAGCATTAGC
This sequence comes from Oryzias woworae, assembly GCA_016861445.1. Classification (NCBI taxonomy): domain Eukaryota; kingdom Metazoa; phylum Chordata; class Actinopteri; order Beloniformes; family Adrianichthyidae; genus Oryzias; species Oryzias woworae. The sequence goes on from BOLG01000180.1 coordinate 333,789, forward strand.
GTCTAACAAGCTAGCATCATAGCATTAGCGTCTAACAAGCTAGCATCATAGCATTAGCGTCTAACAAGCTAGCATCATAGCATTAGCGTCTAACAAGCTAGCATCATAGGATTAGCAGTTAACAAGCTAGCATCATAGCATCAGTGTCTAACAACAGCTCTGTCTCCAAATCAACACATTTTATTCACCTGTCTGTTGCTGCTTTAAGTGAAGCAGCTTTATCCTCCAGTTCTGACTGGATCCTGTTAGAAATCTCCACATATTCTGCTGTTTCATCAGACAAACTAAACGCTGTACATGTGAAGTGACCATGGGGGTGGGTGTTGTGTTGTGTGTGTTTGTTTACCTCGTGTGGAGACAATAGAGTAGAAGAGGACAAAAGAAATTCAAGAGAAGAGCAAATAAACATGTTGACACAAATATTTACTCTCCATGTTGTGAATAACACTACATTTTACTCACCAAAGAGGAGAAAATCCTCACGACTGGTGAATGTTAGTTTCAGACCCTTCAAAATAAAAGCCTATCATGATAGACTATAATTTTACTATCAAGATATATTGTGTTATTGATAGCTTTCGTTTTAGGGCCCAGCCCTGGTTTTATGTCAATGATATAAATGACTGTAAATACACAGAAGAGATTATCATAAACCAACAAACACATTAAGAATAATGCAGCTGCTATGTCTGGAAAATGAGCTTTAATAATAATAATAATACACTTTAATAATCCCGGGGCAGGGAAATTAGTAAAGACAGACTGATTTAATTATGTTTCTTGGGGGTCATAAGGCCTTTGTGAAGGTTTGGTCATGTAAAGAGCTCAATTTGGCTTCTGTTATCTGCAAGGGCGACCTGAGATACATTATAGCTCAATCCAGACAGCACAGCCATTTCCCTGCTCTGCAAGAGATTAGTAATTAAAGACCCTGCCCCCTGGCCCATGGACACATGCAAAATAAATACATACATGTGTTCACATGAGTCTTTATGTCTCCAACCCTCCACAGCTTGGATATTCTTGTGCCCCTGCAGATGGCATACTGGTAGGTTACTACCAGGGTTGGAGTTCTGAGGAGTTATTGAAAGAGGATAGCTTTTCTTTGGTCAGACCTAAGCAAATGTTCTCTGTGATCCACAGCCTATTTATCTATGCCTCTGTGACTGAAGAAGATTAGTGACCACATGCATCTTGCTTTAGTAATCCTGTGCACTATTGGTTAACCCAAGACTTTTGAAATGTATGGTTCCATCTTCAAACTCAATAAGCATGAATACTGCTTTCTTTACCCGTCTTTTGAGAGCTAAGGACATGCAGGTGAATACTCGGCTCCACATTTGTCTAAACCTTACTCCATGTAAACCATCAGGGTGATTTTTATGCAGAAATCATGCAACACAGACGGATTCACCACAAATGTCAGAAGACTGAAATAATGTTAGAATATTGGATTGACAGATTAGTAGAATTTTTTTTTCAAATATTCAGTTCTTTCAAAGATATAAGAACTCCAAACATAATTGGGCTTTTGGTTGTATTTGTGTCTGCTTAATGAAGTGTAGTTTTAGTCACATGGAAGCAAAAATACACCAAGCATTTTCAATCATTATTCTTGCTTCAGGTTTGGATCAGGCCACAGGGTGGCACTACATCATAAAAAGCCAAAAAGGGTGAGGCCATGGACATCTAAAAACACTGCATTGGAAACCTTACATTTAAACATGATTGATTATTGTGGAATAACGATGGTAGAGTAGGCTCATGGGTGTCCTTATGCATAGACACTTGTCTTGCTGGTTTTCATTTTTAAAGGTGTCCAGTGTGATGGATAGATCGGAGGAATTATGGGATGCGTCTTGAAAAATATTTGAAGTCTTGCAAATGCATTTCAAAGTGATTCGGGAATTGGCTGGTAACACAAAGGAAAGAGGCAGCAGGGCTGTCACTTGCTGAATTATTTAGACATTGGCATTCGTGTGCATGCACAGACACAAACATCTCTCATAGAACAAAAACAGGAACATAAAACAAATACTGATGTGTTGTCTCTATGCCAGTAAAATAAATAGACCTGTGAGATTTTCTGTCTGCTTCTGTGTTTACTCTGGATCTGTTAAATTCCCAGACTGTACCATGAGCAGGCCGTATAAAAAATAAGGTAGATGTTGGAGGAGATACAAACCCTTAGTCCCCCCCTCTGATTTTAGCACAAATGGTGCCTCCCTTGCTCTTTTACTAAAGGACACACAGAGGCTTCCGCATCCCGCATCTCCTCCCCCATGGTATGTTTTTACCTCTCACTCCTCCCTCATGCACTCCCACACACCTTGGTATGTTCTGGATCAGTGGGGAAGTGGTGTATTTCGAGAGTCTTCCTGGGTTGACACAGCATCTGCTTGTGCCTCTGCAGCCTAACCGTTGGAGGGGGAGGGGTAGAACTCTCCTCTGCCTTTCTCTGTCTTCATTGGTCGTCTACTTTACCTCTTAGTGATGTGTTCTGGACCACCACTCCTCCCTTTTCAGCTCGGCCTCAGATGAAGTTGCTGAGGCTGTGCGTAGCTGCAGGGTTGGAGGACTGAGCTGAGGATACCATTGATCTTCTCTTCCTCCACTTGTCCTTTTGAGACACTTCGTCCTTGGAGGCATCACCTGCTAAGGTGGAGGCTAAAAGCTTTTATCTTACTTTTTTGTAAGAGCTGTTAAAGAGTAGCCATGGCTCACGCTGCAGCTCACATTAAGAAGGCCAGGTCAGAGATGGAGCAGCCTCCGGACTTGAAGGCTCTGGAGAAAGCCAGAGAAAGGAAGAGGCGTTCCCGAGAGCGGGCCGAGCGCAGGCGGAAGGTACCGCATTACCCATCAACTTCTTCCCACTTCTGTCAGTGTGTTGCTGGTAAATCCACCCCCCCCATCTGTCATCCTCGCATCTCATCACCATCATCATCTGCATGGACCAAAAAGTCAAGCACTGCAGCAGACTTCTGACAGACATTTCCATCAACAACTGCACCCTCCTTTTCCATGTCCAGCTGAGAACATCAAGGACAAACGATTTGTAGGAAGACTCCTCAAAACGAAATGCATCAGATCACAAGACACAACCTGTGTTCCACAATGAACGTCTGACCATATCAGCCATTAAACTGCACAGAAGCCGTCTCAGTCAGTTTAGTTTCATGGTCAGTGTGATTGCTCTTGGCTTTATCTTTGCCACATCAACACAACCGTGAGCGTGCTCATCAGTCATTTTTTTGTCAGCACTGTCTCCCACCTGCAGTGGTCGTCTTTAGTTTGTTTCAGACAGTATCTCTACTGGCATTGCGTGTTAGTGCACAGATACCTGGATACATCCTGGTGGGTCAGTTTGTCACCAGTCTGCTTTCAACAAGATTCCACCAGCAAACACGGAGAGATACTGAAAGCACTTAGTTCATGCTCAGTGCTTTTAATGAAGGACTTTGCTCCATTTAGCTTTTTTTTTTACAGGGGATTCTGGGAAGAACTGTTACTTTTCTTTTTTCCATTTGTTTTTACTTTTTTTCTCTTTTAATAACTTTTAAAATGAAAAATGATTTTTGCACCAATTGTTCATTGCATTTGTTCTTTAGCAATGGTTTGGTTAAAGTGACCTCATCATGGACTTTGCTGTTTAAGGTTAAGAATTACTTCTGCACATAAGGCGTGTCTGGCATGCTCTGTATAATCTTTTCTGCATTGACAGGGGCTGATTGACTAAATGGAGCAGATTAGTTTGACAGACAACACAGAACAATAACAGTAGTTACAGTTCCTGTCAATGTGGTGTGCAAAATGAGGGATGTTCATTAAGCTACATTCTTAGCTATGAAGTCAACTAGAGCTGGAGATCTGCAATTCAACTTAGATTCATTGATTTATTGTAAAAATGTATCATGGATATATATTGTAAGCGCTTTGAATGTCTGGAAAAGTGCAGATAAATCCAATCCATTATTATTTAATATTACAAGATAAACCCAGCTCAAGACAAAAGTATGTGTAGGGAATCGCTCATCACCTCCATTAAAACTTGCCACTAAAGCCGCAGTTACATCATGCAGCTGTACAGAGGTTACCCTGTACAGGTGCTGCGAGTTTTTGGGTTATGGGTGCCCATGGAGAGTTGTAGACAGGAAATGCTGCATCTTAAGGTGAGCAGATGCAGAGTGGACAGTGAGGGAGGGGGAAGGCAATCAATGTTACATGAATAAAAATGGCCAGACCGAGCAATGTTATTGATATGAGATTGACAAGATAGTGAACAGTCCAGGATGACACCCAGACTCTTGACCTGCGGGGAGGGGGACACTAAAGATGAGTTAATAGAAAGAGTAAACTGGTAGATTTGGATAGGGTGGATTTGTAATTGACAAGAAGTAGTTTGATTTTATCACTACTGAGTTTCAGGAAGTTTAAGGTGAACCCGTTTTTTACTTCAGACAGACAGCAGAAGAGTCAGTAACTAGAGCTGGCTGTCATTCGAGAAACAATGAAAATTAAATAATTAATTTACAGACAGTGTTGCCCAGGGGTAGGAGGTAAGTCATAAAATGACAAAGACCAAGGACAGAACGTTGGAGATCAAGAATCAGCTGCAATGAGATGGTCATTTGGGATCTTTTTCCACAGTGCCTTCCAAATGATGCTCTGTAAAAAACTGTAGAATGAGTTTTCGTTTGTAGCTTGTACTAAATGTGCTTTAAAAATACCAAAATGCTGGAGACTTATAATCACTACAGCCGTGTGTGCGTGTTAGTCTAAAATGGGTGGGGCCTGTCCACACACTCAGTTGTTGCAAACATACCTGCTGGCTCCAAAAGTCTTCACAAACTTCAACAAACAGTTCACACGCACACTTATGCATACCAACCAACACGTGTAGGGCGTTCCATTTTGTCACATGAACTAAGCGAGACCCGCCCCAAACCTTCAGGCAGCCGCGGAGATCCAGAAGAGGGCACGGCAGGGGTCAGCCACCCACACCTAGAGGAGGGATGACCAAGAGAAGTGGGGGGTCTCCGAAGGTGTAGAGAACATAGCCAGACCAGGCTCTCCCAATGTTGTCATTTAGGAGGGGTCCAGCACCTGAGGGCAAGGACCAGAACCCGCACCATAAAAATACGGACACCCCCAGGCTCAGATTGAATATGATCCACCGCTCATGGACTTGCCAGAGAACTAAGGGATCACTCTCCATACGTGGGGAAGGGGCCGCTGGGCCCAGGAGGCGCACACCCAAGAGACAATGCTGCCGCTGCTGAAGACCTTGTTCCCTCCACTGGGGATGGGGTAGGGGACAGAAGATCAGTAGTCCAGCCTTCCTTGTGTAATGTATTTGTGTGTGTGTGTTGGGGTGTGTTTTTTGATGCTTAAAGGGTGTGTGTAATAAAGGGTGCAGTTAAAATTGGTGAGCAAGGCACTGAGGACACCTCCTGCTTGCTGGCAGTGAAGTCCAAGCACCCCCTACCAAGGGTTCTACGTGTCTAAGGTGCACGGAAAACCGAGAGAAGGGAGTGAAACTGTGCGGAGACCATGTTTCAGACCACCACCACCACCACCACCTTAATAAGTGGTCGTATAAGAAAGGAGTGTAGGTCGGGGACAGCTGCCAAACTGACCCCCAATGGTGAGGGTTTAAACCCTAACCCTCCCCCCGCCCCTCCAACATTGGGCCTAAGTCTCCCCAGGGCAGAGGCCCCACCGCATGAAAGCCGACCCCCCCAGACCCCACATCCCCTAACCTACACAAAGAGAGAGGAGCCTAGAGGGGACCAGCCCCAAGGACAAGCACCAGCGCCCAGCCCCAAGCACTGCCCCAGTAAATCTTTGGTCAGGCACCAGCGGGACCCAGTCAGCTCAACCGGCTGTCAAGACTCTAGGTTCCCATACCGGTGGTGGACTTCCAGACATCCCCTCCTCTCTGGCCCGCTTCCCCCTAGACCCCGCCATGGTAGGCGTTGCCTGGAGCAAGAGGGTTGCCCCAACCCGTCTCAGGGCCTGAGAAGGAGTGATCCCAGACCCCAGCCCATCCGGCGCAGGCGGACCCCCCAGGGCCGAGGCCCCACGCCAGCTCCCCCCAGCGCAGGCAAAAAGACCACACCTGCCAGCCAAGCCAGACCCCCACCCAATGCGCCATCCGCACCCAGGCCCGGGAGACCGTGTGCCCCCCCCACACACTTGCTCCACCCAGGTGCCGGACCAGCCCCCCCGACCAACAGAGCCCCTTTGCCTCCCCACCAGAAAGGCCCAGACCCCCGCACCAAATAGCAGCAGATGGTCAAGGTGCTCCGACACCCAAGAATCCCGCCCCCCAAGTCATGGCGTTAGCTATGGGAGACCAGAGAGCCCGAATTCCTTCCAAGTTATTTGAACTCTTAGTTGACATTTTTTCCAAGCTGATATGATCCAATAGCAGATTCCTGTAATCACTTACACTAATATTTTTCTTGTTTTTCCAGTTTAATAAAATTGTTTTTTTTTTTTGCTATACAAAGAGTTATGAAGATCATGGATACTAATCTTCCCTCTGTGTTGATGTCACTCATGTCACCCAGCACACAAAGTGAAGGTGAAGCTGTGATTGAAACCTTAAGCCAGACTGATAAATCAACACATATCTGTTGCCAGAGAGCCTGGACAGGTGTACAGAACCACAGAGCATGTATGTAATTGTCAGGTAAATTACTATCACAATGCTCACAAATGTCTGAGTTTTTGAGACCCATCTTGAACATCCTCTGTCCAGTAACTATACTGGACAGAGAATTCTTTGAAGAGTTTTAAATTGGATTAGTTGTAGGTTTGGACTTTTTGTTAGTTTGAAGGTATTTAGACAAATTTCTGACCAGAAGCTTGTGTCTGTACTTCTGCCTAAGTCTGCATCCCATTTAGTTGTTGGGATTGAGACTTCGTTATCTAAGTTGCATAAGAGTTTGTATATTTTGGAGAGAGTTTTATTCAGTGAAAAATTAATCATAGAGGTAACTAGTTCTGCTAATTTTAGGTCATGTCACTGGATTTAAATGTTTTAGTAATTACAGATTTAAGTTGCTGATATTCCAAGAATTTATTTATACCATGTTTTTCTTGTAGTTCTTGGTGTGTTATGAATCTTCTATCAATTATTAAGTGTTAACAGTGTTATATTTTTCAATAAGCTTTATATTTATTGCACAAAATATCTTGAGCCCCGTGTCTGAGGCGCTGTCAGGGAAGGGGCTGCAGAGATGAAATGTTAAATTCTGGAAAATATTTTTATTTTTAAAGGGACAAGTGTTTTAAAAACCCTCATTTAGAGTTTTTATATTAATTAGCCGGCATATCTGTTTAAGAAAGTTGTAAAATGTCAAGTTTCACCAGATCTTATTCACAATCTAAGTTCAGAGCGGCTGATAAGAAAACTCTGATGACCCAGCATCCTAGCAGCATTTAAACGCATCACACATGAATCTGGGAAATGTGAAAAGAGTCTCAAATCAGATTTGTTTGTAAATGCGATTTTGTGTGTGTGTGTAACAAATGATTTGTGCATCATTTCTAAAGATTTGTGTGTGTAGTTAGTTTCAAGTTGTTGTAGGTTGTGCATGTGTACATTGTATTTAGTATTTTTTGAATGTTGTAATTTTTGTACTCATGCACAAAATGTTTTGTATGAGTTAAAAGTCAAGAGTTACGTACACACAAATCCAAAGTTACAGACTTTGTCCCGAACAAATTGATGTTGTGTCTAAACCAGGGGTGTCAAATGTCACACCTCGAGGGATCCTACATGTTTTCCAACAAACCTGCCATTGAAGCTTCTTATTGGCTAAACACACTTGATCCAGCAAATATAGCAGGATTTATGTAAAACAAGCAGGAGGCCGGTGTTCTAACGATCTTTCCTACCTCCTGAGATTTTCCTTCCCATAACACAAGATGATAGATATAGCTACCCAAACGTCCTACCTTATCAGAACATTCTACCTGTTGTATATGAATGAACGAACAGTTTTGACGTTGGATCATAACTACAGCAGAGTAGGAAAGAAATACAGGGGTCACACAGACTCACGGGGGGCAGCACAGACTCACAGGGGGCAGCACAGACTCACGGGGGTCACACAGACTCACGGGGGTCACACAGACTCACGGGGGGCAGCACATTTTAACAGGTTCAAATGTATATGTAATCTGCTCCACTCTAGCTGTGACATCACCCACTCTAGATCCAAACATTCTGTCCATCGAGTTTCATTTAAAATAGAAAAATGTCCTAAAATTTGCTTAAAACTTGAACTCCATAAATATAAAACCATAAAAAACTGAATTCACAGTAAATTACTCAATCTTTGCTGAACATTTTAAAGTTTGAATGGTCTGTAGCTGAAGGATGCAGACGTTTAAAAGTGCACAAAGTTTTTGCAAAAATTCTCTTTCATTTCCTGTGGCACATATTGTGCTCAATATTTCAAAAACGTTAAAGTATATAAATGCCAAAAGTACAAGCAGTAATGTCCTAAATGAGCTGAAGGTTTTGAGACCAAGATTCCTGAAAGTATGAAAAACAAACGGAAGAGAGCAGGAGAATCACTATAGTGTGAATGATGCAAAGCCTTCAAGCTATAAACTTTATTTATTACGCACTAAAACTGACCATACAGACCAGAAGTTCTGTACAATAACAGAAAATAAAAACATATGGAGAAGCAGATCAAATTAGATTAAAAGCATAAAAGGTAATATCTATAAAATTACATTGTTAAAATGAATCACAAACAAAGAGAATGCACTGAAATTACATTTGTTACACTGTCCCTGCGGTTTAAAGCCATGCTCATCTCTGCTTTTACATGTAATCTGTGTCTGCAGCTGCATACACATCTGATGCTGTTCAGACACAGACATTTGCACGGAGGATGTTAATCTCTGCTTTCGCATCCCCTTTTTATCTGTGAGTTTTTTCTCATCTGCCAGATTAAAAAATGGAATGATGCAACTCTGTAGTTTGTAGTGAATTCTGAATTGTTTTTTTTGACTAAAGGACTTCTTCTTGTAATGAGTGTAAGTTTGTTTACTGCCCAAAGCAAAATCATGAATAATCATCAGTAAACAACAATTTTGTGCCTGTCTTGTTAGCACACAAAAATTAAATAACCAGTGTCGATGATCATTTATAAACCAAATATCTTGATTCACAGCCAGCTTCACTGATGCATAACTACTTGATGCTAAAGTGGGATTGGCAAAATCCTGGATTAGAGAATTTGTAATCTGGTTGCTGGGGCACCCTGCAGCTCAGCAGAGATACCGTCGAGTTACCATGGTAACCACAAGAAGGAGAATCCACTGTGCATAGTAGCAACAGGCCAGCCATGAAAATACTTGCAGTGCGTTAGCACTTTCTTTAGCAGTTGCAACAAAAGTGTCACCTGCTGTTAGAATGATCCTATTTCTGCCTCCTACTGTTAATGTATAGCAATCTAAACTCATTTGTGAATGACATTTTTCATTACTTTGGTAACCTTTGAACTTCCATAGTACTTGCAGCGTTAGATTAGGGGGTTGGAGTTAAAAGCTGAAACATCTTAGCTCGAACAGAGGATAGTTTGGCTCAGTTATGCAACTAAGATCACCTGAAGGAGTTCAGCCAAAGAAAAACTTATTTTTTCACAATGTTGAGCTTTGTCACTGGTTACCAACCCTTTTGTGTGTCTTTACAGATTTCGTTGGGTTTGATATGTTAAATGAAGCTTTACCCAGTAAAGTATCTGTCTTGACCTTTATTCAAGTTAGTCATGACATGACCTGATTCTTGTTTGTGTTTGAAAAATATGAATTTAACTCTCGATCTAGTTTGTTTTTCAATATTTAAATCTTTGAAAACTGAGATGTTTAAACCTTTAACACTGGAGATGCCTCAAAATGGTTCAAAATCTACCATACTTGATCATTCGAGTCACACGGTCACATGCACAGTGGTTAACACTTCTAGCTGTCAGTATGAAGGTCCCTGATTCGAGGGCTGATCCTGTTTCTGCTATTCAATTTGCACTCGTGTCATCACCATCAGGTGTCACATTCTGCAGCGACTGAGGACCACGACCAAATCGCTGTGAAGTACAAACCGGTCCTTTAAAGGCATTCACACAGACGAGCATAAATGTAGCGGCTGTGGTGCAGTGGGAAGGAGCAGTCGGCCTCTGATCGGAAGATTGCAGGTTCTATTCCCCGCCCATGTGTTGAAGTGTCCTTGGGCAAGACACTGAACCCCACATTGCCCCTGATGGAAGGCTGGCGTCAGTGTTCTGCTTCGGAGCCACCATCAGTGAATGGGTGAACAGGACCGTGACTGTAAAGCGCTTTGGGCTTTCGATGAAAGTAGAAACATGCTGTATACAGTAAGTATACGCCGTTTACCTATGTCCAGGTGTGGTCTGAGGTCCTGCAGCATAATTCAAGCCTCTGTGGTGCATCAGTCCAGCAGCATTTCAGTTTTGTTGGGGCGGCACAATTTTGCCATCAAATGCGGCACCTCAAGAGTTAAAAAACTTTGAACTATGACGAGGATCAGAGACTCAGCTTTGGGCAAGTGATATTTTCAGTGTCTCAAAGCAGCGGGTAGAAAACAAATCTGACAGGCTGATTGATGCTGCTGTTTTTTTCATGAACTTCCATTCATTATCTTTACCGGCTCTGGCCACGGGGTGGCCGGAGACTGTCCCAGCTACTGTTGGGTAAAGGCGGGGTACACCCTAGACAAATCGTCAGGCTGTGGCGGCACCCATGAAGTTGTAGCCATCCCGCTCGCCATGCTGGGAAAGCCATTGAGCTTGTTGTGCAGTGTTATGATGGTGCAGTGGTCACATCTTCTGGCTCTACCCTACAGCGCTGTAGATACATCTGCGCTGTACCCTACAGATGACTTCAGGGCTTGTCTGGATGATTAGGAATTTTGTTTTTTATTGCAGCAACATTTCTGAATATTCAGATGTGCTCTCTTCAATGCTGCAGGGCAAAAAGATGGATGAATAGTTTTGTCTGGCAAGAGTAATGGAGTTTTATAAGAATGTTGAGAGACAAATGTATGCAGCCAGTGAACGCACCACGGGTGCTCCAAACGAACGGGCTGGTCCAATGTGTGCCTCTTGCTCTCACTACCGGCAGCTTCACGGCAGGAATCTGGATAATATAATTTCCCAGACAAAAAAACAGGTTTCCAGACCATGAAAAACTAGTGTTTATCCCCCTCATCAACCCCTAGAGATTTCGGGAGCAAACCTTCCCACATGTAGCTCTCTCCAGCTTAGCACAGAGCTACGGAGCGCTGTTTGATCCATCTCGACTGAGAACAGAGCTGACAGTCATATACAGCATGCAGGATTTTGCAGAGAATTCTCCCGCTGATCTCCTGGACTGACGAACAGCTTGCCACAGCTGTGCACTCTGGTGTGTTTGTCGGTCTGTGTCCACTGCTTCTGTGGAGCGGAGCTTTTCGGCCCTGCAGTGGATCAAAGCATAAGCCTGAAACATACGAACAGGACAGGCTCCTCTCTCAGGTGTGACCTTGATGAGCATTGAGAAGGACTTGTTGTTGGAACTCAAATGCACGGAAAGTTTAATAAAAAAAATTAATCCAAATATTTTTTAAACAAGAAAAGAGGATGGAATTTATCTTTAAATAAATTGGATTTGCTGTAAATAAAAAGGATTTTTTCCAAGTTCACTGAGCTGTCAATTTTGCTTTTCTGTTAATTGCAGCTGTTGTTACAGAGGGAGGAGACTTTCACTTGTGGAGTTTGATAATAAGAATGTGAATTTTGCTGAATTAATTCTGTATACATGATGTATACAAATGTTAAATGATGTAGCTTATACTTATTTGGTATTTTTCTACCTGTTTTGAAGGCCCAGGCCCTCCACATGAGGGAACCTGGGTTCGCTTCTCAGGGGGTACAATGAGCTTCATCCGGTGTGGGTCAATCAGCAATGTAGCTACGAGAGGACCAAGTGTGGGTCTCCCTGTGCTGGTCCCCAGTCTGGATAAAATAAAGGGTTGTGTCAGGAAGGGCATCCTGCATAAAACTCAGTGAAAAATCAGTGAAAGCTGTTTTGCTGTGGAAACCCCTAACAGAATGTGTTGAAAGGTGAAGAACAGCATAAATCCTCACAGCATCTTCAACAGAATCCCTTTCCCCTCCCCTGCCATAAAACTCTGTGGGTGTTTGTTCTGCTATTTTCGGCAGGTCTGTCTTCGCCCTGCAGACCAGCCTTTTCTCTGTAGTGGGTTGAGATGCCATAACAAACCAGTGAGCCTTAAAACGGGATTGTGATTGCACCAATTCAATCAAGCAGAGCTGGAGTAAGTGCTCACTTATATTAATTTGAGTTGCTGGATCCCAGCCAGGCATCAGTGTTGATAAATGCAAGTGTGGCTTTGTGTGTTCTATGAGGTCCTTCAAGAGTCTTGAACAAGAAATGACAGCAGCTGATGCCGTTTTACTTTATGTATGAATCTGATCAATTTATTCATCAAATCAACAACGCGGCATACAAAATATCATAGAAAAGGGTAAACTGTGGATGTACTATAGCTTTTGTTTTCTGTGCCCCCCCCCATCATCCAGCAGGCTGAAGCAGATGGCTTCCCATCCTAAGCTCTTTGTTTTCATTTTTATTATAGAGAACACTTTTCCTCATATTAAAAGCATTTGTAAGCTCTCCTGCTTTAGAACTGGTCTGTCCTGATGTATGCTGACAAGTTTAACCGCCTAACTCAGAAACTGAGTAAAAAGGTTTCAGATTTAAAGGAACAGTGAGAATGTTGTGTGAATTTGTGTTTATTCTGAAAATAAGCAGATTATCAACCGCATGAAGGGGAGGCTCGGCAACCAAAAAAGGAAAATGAAAAATCCAGACATTCTGGAACCCAAATGCCTTCATATTTATGTTTCTGACAAATGAAACATGTGATGAAAGAATGCTTGTTATTAGCAATGAGAGACAGTTTGAATGTTTTTTTAACTAATAATAAAAGAGGCCCCTCGCAGCAGGTTTACTGGTACAAACAGGAGCAAAGCTTATGAAAAAGTCCACAAAGCTAATCAGAGTCAGAATCCAGGCAAAAGGTCGTGGCAGACGGCAAAGAGACAGTTATGAAGCAGGGTCAGGTAAACAGATCAGATCAGATCAGATCAGATCAGATCAGATCAGGAGGAACCGCTCAGCAGGCAGAAAGGCACAAACATTACTTGGCACTGAGTGTGGCTGTGTGTGTGCTCAAGAGACATGACTGTGATTGTCAGATTGGAGTCAGGTGTGCAGCATCCGGTGACTGCGTGCTGGGGCTGCTGGGAGGTGTAGTGGTCAGTACTCTGGAGACGGCTCCCTCAGGTGACCAGAGGAGAGACAGAGCTCTGACTCCGGACAGCAGGACAGTGAGCTGACCTTGTGGTTTGAATTTGTCCACCTAAACCAGAGTTCTGAAAATTGTTGTTTGATCTTTCTGTGATTTCTCCTGGCTTCAGGTATAAGGCGATGGTTCCACTTCTATAGTGAGAAAGACTTGATTGTTGCAAAATTTGACCGCAGAATTGGATATTGGAGCACAGGGGATCAGGGTTTATCTATGTATTCTTTTTACAAACCAGACTTTGTTTTGAAGGTGTGTGACAAAGTAGTATCTACTTGTCACCTGTTTGTTCATTACATTTAGACACATCACAAAGGAGCAGAACAAACAAAACAAAACAATATGTTTAAACTTGTTTCTTGATTTTGTTATGTTTCTCACCTTCTCTTCCTGGTGCTCAAAGGGCTAAATGGTGGCCAAGGCCTTCACTTCCTGTTTTAAGGAAGGGCACAGGAAGTTGAAGGGATTTGGATTTGTTTGTTTGCCTTTAGGTTTGTAATGATTTGGGTTGCTTATTTATTTATGTTTGTTTTGTTTACAGGACTTTGACTATATAGTTTCAAGGCATTTTTGGTCTGTCTCTTTTGTCTGTCTTATGCTTATTTATTGTTTTGTTGTATTGTCACTTCCTTCCTGGGCGTGGCCAGCCAATTAACTGCAGCCCATAAAAGCGAAGGAGCTCAGTGTGGTGCTGATGAGAGCTGTGCAGTTGATGCAAGGTTTCCTTAAATAAAAAACTTCTGTTCTTGGACTTTAAAGACGTCTTCCTAATATGTAACCAGGCCGCTCTTGTCACATCTTTTTACTTTGTGACACAGTCAATGGTGCAGTGCAGAGACACACAGGCAGCTCGAGGGCTAATAGATTGATATTATGTTAAGTAAAACATTGGAGTGCCAGTATTATTGTGGCCTGTGGTGTGATAAAACGACCCTATAGGATAACAGAAGTTCTTCGCTTCTTGTGTGGTCAACAGCAGTCTGTGATGTGTCCTTTATAAGATGTAAACTAAGCCATGACTGAAGCATGATAAGGTCCCCCACCAATTTTGACTCAGTCCAGAAACAACAAAGAAAAGAAAGTTTACAAATCAACACTTTTCATTTTGGTTTTATTGATAACAATGTAATTGATTTGCTCTGCAAAAGTCATTTTTATTTGAAGTTTTATTAAAGGAATATACCTACTGTAAACCTCAGTGCATTAATGGTAAAAGACACATACTCAGACCTCCTAAGGCTTTCAGTGTGCAGAGATGCAGGCCATGGCTAAGGTGTGTTTTCATGCTTTCAGATCATGGTTGTTTTGGGAATATAACACACAGGTAACCAAAGTTCTGGAGTGTTTCTAAGATTCTTCTTAGAACAATTTTGCTGAGATTAAAACATGAATGAGTGTATGAAGCTTTTCCAAACCATCTATTACCATAGCAACACAACTCCCCAGTTTCTCTTTTCTTTGAAAGAAGTGTGTCTATGTTTCTTCTAGACAGACATTTTGGGGAATAGGGTTAGCTATGCCTAAAACTGATATATTTATAGGAGTGTTTTCTTTGAGGTCAGACTTTAAATCCCAGATTTGTGTTTACATGGATGAGCACCCCCTGCTCAACTTCATTACTTTGATATACACAGAGCTTTGAGTGAAGCCTCAAAATAAAGGCTATGTTCACATTGTTTTGAAACCTGAACGTTGGTTTATAGGATTCTTCTCCACTTATTTCTTGGAAGCTTTATTGCCGTTATCACCTGCTTTCAGAACAACATGAAACAATCTTTTATAACTCTAGGAGAAGAAACTCTTTATGTGGCGCAGTCAGCGAGCCATATGTTCAAACATAGATTAAGGTTTGTTCTTTTGGATGCCCCTCCCTGTAAGGTTACCAACCCATAGGGGGAAGTGTGTCTGCTGAAGTTAAAAAAAAGGAAAGGGAAAGATTTGTGCACGACCACAGAAAAACTAAACAAGGACAGTGTGATCCACGGTGTCCTCAGTGGGGCGGCCGTGGTCCAGCGGTAGGCCGGTCGTCCTCTGATTGGAAGATTTCAGGTTCTATTCCCACCTTTCCCGCCCATGTGTCAAAGTGTCTTTGGGTAAAACACTGAACCCCACATTGCCTCTGGTGGAAGGCTGGTACCAGGCTTTGGGCCTTCAGTGAAGGTAGAAAAGTGCTTTATAAGTATACACCATTTACCACATGTTACATTACTTGTCTGGCTTGTAAATTAAACACACACACGCACATATGCGCACACACTGTTGTGACCAACGAGGTGGGTGGAACCCAAGAGCAGACACGTCTTAAAGGATGAGAAGGAATATTTATTGAATAGGTGAATAGTGGAGCAGGATGACAGGGCGGGCAGGTAGGCAGGCAGGAAAGCTTAGCTGTCGGAGCGGGGCTGACAGGCTGGCGGGCTGAGCTGACAAAGCGGGGCTGACAGGCTGGCTGGTTGGCAGACTGGCTGGTTGGCAGGCTGGCTGGCTGGTTGGCTGGTTGGCAGGCTGGCTGGTTGGTTGGCAGGCTGGCAGGCTGGCGAGATGACGTAGTGGCAGGCAGACTGACACACAAGCGGCATAACGATCTGACAGTGGCTGAAGGTTTGACGCTGCTTAAAAAACCATGGTGATGATGAACAGGTGGTGATGATCAGGAACAGGTGTGGTGCTTGACGAGGGAGAAGGAACGCCTCCAGGGCACAACACACACTCTCTTTTTCACACATCTGTTTGTTCGGGGCATGATTGATTGAAGGAGTTGGCAGATGATGTACTTTTGAAATGCTGATTGGAAGTGATGCTGATGGCATTAGAGGGAAGAAAAGTTCACTGAATCCATGAAGAGCATGAGTGTGTAAGGTTACAAATAGTCACAGAACAGAAACAATTCAAAAACCTTTTACTGATTTTGTTACATTTCTGCTGTTTGAGTTCAGTACATACAGTATATAACCAGCTGGTGATCATCTACTGTATCACCTGAGTATAAGGTTTTATGCCTGAAAATATGAAGACAAAGTCATACACTATGAGTCTTTAACTGTAACTCATCCACCTTTTGAGTGTAATGTCCATCCATCCATCCATCCATCTTCTAATCCCACTCAACCCCTTTCAAGGTCACAGATAGCAGCTTGTTTGGCAAAGGCGGAGCGCACATCCTGCACAGGCTTCCAGTCCATTGCAGGGCAACACAGGTGTCTCTGCAAGGGTCAATGCTTGGGATTGTTTTCAGGCATCAACAATACTTGGCATAGAGCAGAGTCCTGAAGGGGAATATATATGGTGACACTGATGAGAATGATGTAAAGCAGCAGGTGAGGACGCGAGTGAGAGAGCAGTGACTGATGGGAGATGGAGAGAGGAAGTGAGCCGAGCAGATCAGCACTCCAGAGAGGGCTCCCTCTGGTGGTTGGAGGAGGAGCTGGATGGTCAAGTTACTGTATTTTCATCTCAGGATAAAAACAAAGCATCTGTAGTGTTTTATGATAATTCATCTCAGTTCCACAATCCAAAATGGATTTTACGTTTGCAATGCATTATGGTATTTCACTGTGTCAGAGTTAAAAATTAAGAAATATGGCACCAAAATGCATTCAATGCGTAACAATAAATAGACATGGTTGTTTTCTACAGGAGGCTGCTCTACAGATGGTGTAGTGGTTGGAACGCTTACCTCACAGCAAGAAGACCCAGGTTTTCTGGAGCAGAGGAGGCTCTCAGGAACTGATAGAGAGAGATAGTTGGGTCGCATGAGGAAGATATTGAGGGGGCAGTGGACTCTACGACAGCTTGCCTGAACTTTGTGTGGACTTGGTGGTCCCTGTCAGTACTGTGAAGTACTTCTCTAACAATAAACCCAGGGTCACCTGTGAGGTCAAGGCTGTTCTGAACTGAGAAAAGATGGTGTTCAGAAGCCAAGACCAGGAGGAGATATGGGGGCCCAAAGTGAACTCAAAACCTACATCCAGGAGGAGGCTGGAGAGAAAGCTGAAGGACAGCATGTGGGCGGTCTGACATAGTAAGAAAACTATTACTGGCTACAAGAGAAAAGATGGCAGTGTGGAGGTCAGAGGCCTGGAGCATTGACTGTAGAAACAATAGAAAGTGGAACCCCTCACCTCTCGTGTTTCCAAATAGTCAGTACTTGCTGGTTCCAAGAAGTCAAAATCCCATAGCAAAATCTTCTTTCCAATCTTAGAGGCCCCACCTCAAGTTTGACTGACAGCTTCTCCTAAGTCTTCAGTGGAAGGGGTGTGGTAGTTTCCCTAAAAACATGACTCAGACCGACTCGGACCAATCACTGTCGACTGGTTTCAAAATGGTGGCACACATATCAGGAAGATGTCGCGAGAGCCGAAAGTGAGGCACTTTCTTTGGGTAACGTTCCTCCTCAATTCGTCCAATGTTGCCCGGAGAGAGCCGAGGAGCTGAACATTTTCTTCAACCTGTTCAACAAACAACAACATCAGTTCATCTTGGCCGCACGTGATGCACATTGCTGCTTTGCCCACATGTATTTCAATTGCATCCAAGGCTAAATGTAGCTGTTGTTTTAGAAGGTATTTTTTGTTTTACAGGGTATTTTAAGGGTAATTGAAAAAACAGGAATGGTTACCAAGAGGCACAGTGAATATTTTAGGTGCAGTTATTAAATCATGTATTTTCATCTTACAAAATAAAAAAATCAACACTGGCTGCACATATATTTGTGAAATGATATGCAAATGATCACCTCCTTTTGTTTTTTTATGTTTTGCTATTCATTTCATCCTTTTTTTACCTGTATTTTTTCACACATCAGATAAGGTTATGAGCAAAAGCAAAGGGGAGCAATTTTAGAAAATACTGCAGCAGTAATCAGTTTTCATTTAGTGTAAGACACACTGAAATTGTCTTACTTTTGCTTTGTTTTCAGTGATTTTTTTGAACACGGAAATTTAAGCGACTTGAACTAGACAGAAAAGATCTTTTGCAGCTCTACATCTCATTCCCATTGTAGAAAGCTAGCGTTAACATAAATCAGAAGAATAAAAATCTGAACTACCTTCATAATCAAACAAGTTGCATTTAATGAAGTCCTTGTAACCTTTGTCTAACTTTGACAGGGTTGTAAGAGAGAAATGATCCAAGACTCATCTAATATCGGCCATATGAACACGGGGAAGCAGCTGTGCAGGATTCTGCAGGCAGGATCACTTCGATTTTTACTTTGATTTGTGAACAACCTAAGAGAGGAAAACAAATACAACTAGGTAGGACGGTAATAAAATAAACATTGTTAAAATGTCTGTTACGATTGATAAGGTTACCTTGTAGTATTTATGTACAATGGTAGGAAATAATGTTCAGCTGATAGTTTTGCCGGTGTATATCGGTCTATATCCATAAATCCAGAAGTACATTTACACAGTGGTGGAGATGTCGTCATTTTGTCTGACATCATGTGAAAGGGTCTATAAAATATATCCTTTACAACTTGTGGATACTTTTGTTTGGTTAGATATGGCAAAAGCAGAGACACCCAGTTATAATGCATTGTCAGCATTTGGTAACAACACATCAGTTCAGCACAAACATTTCATGTTAATGATATGAAGGTGATTATAGGGCTTGACCTTCAGGTCAATGAGAATACAAAAGGATTCTAAAGTCAAATTTAAGCCTTTCTTTTCGAAAAAAACGACAGCTTTGCTGAAACTGGATCTTTTAGCAAGAAAGATGCCAATCATCAAAGGCAAAGTATGGCATACATGTCCATGTTTAAATCTGATTGAAAGGCTTTGGTGTGACTTTAGCAGAGCTGTTCACAAACCAGTGTTTGGAAACTTGTACCTTTTGTCAGCTTAATTCAACCATGTTTCCAGTATAATTTAAAGGGCCTATACCATGAAAAATCAACTTTTTGAGCTTTTTAGTGTTTTATACTGTTCATTCCGCGCTATAAAGAACTCCAAAGCTGTATTTTGATCCGTTCACGCATTTTTGGTCAATCCCCCAAAGACCACCGCTCTTAGCCGCAGCCCCTCCCATACCCATGAAAACGAGCGGGTCCTCACTGTGTGATGTAGACCAGTGAGAACACCCATACCAGGAAGAGTCTGCGATGCAAGCCCCGCCCCCAGGCTAACACAAGCACTCGCCCACATTACCCGCGGAGCTAGCGGTGATCAGCTAAATGGCTCATAGAAGAAGCGGTTCCTCTTGATCAGCAGAGAAAACAGTAGCTAGTTTTTTTTTGTTTTTTTTTCGCAATGCAATTTCTTTGAAGTGGAGAAAATGTTTTTTTAAGCTGCGAGAGGTTTGGGAGAGCCTGCTTTGGGAGCGCTCGACAGACCGGCCAACAACTTTTTGTGTGTGATCGCCACTTCACAAATCCTCAGAGCTAAAGCCAGTCCTACAATCAATGATGAAGATGCCAGACCCGTAAGGAAATCATACAACTGGCTGAAATGACGCTGGATAAACATATAATGCATGAACTAATGCTACATTTCACATATTCTGTGCCTCGCCTATTCTGGATCAGACTGTGGGTCAAGAGTGTAAGGCTCCACAACATGCACATCCATCTTTAAAAAGCTCAGTGTTGTTTGGTTTTCATGACATGTCATGATTTGGGCGGAGCCTCAGAGATTGAGTTGTTTTACTTCCTGTTGTGAAAAAGGTCCACAAAAATAATTCATATTTCATAAATGATTTGTTCTTTAGTGTTCCAAAGGTAATCCGTGATCATATTCATGGATATTGTTTACTATAAAGGCTTAAGAAAAACATGGTAGAGGCCCCTTTAATGGCCTTTAAATCTAAAATGGGAAGGGTTATGACTCCAAAATAGTTTAACCAAATGAAGCCGAGAACATTTCACATTCGTAGTAACTGTGCATTCATTTGTGTCAGGGTTTGCCATATTTAACATAACATTCTTAAATTTACCCTTGTTGATAATTCCAAAAAACGACTTTATTTTGTGCTTTCTTCAATTCTTAACAAAGAGGAGCCTTTCTCCTCATGTTAGCGTTTTCAGTGAATGAGGTTTGTTTGGAAGATGTTAAGACAATCAGTTATTGTTTGACTCCTGACTTTTAGATCCACAGCGTTTACCTCCCTGACTTAACACACACTCAGAGTGACTGCAAGTCTGTCCAGATGCCCCAAAGACCTCATTTATTAGCTTAATGTCAAGTATTCAAAACAAACAATGTCTGAGAAAGGTCACTTTCAGTCCAGAGGAATCAATGCAAGTTTGCTTTGGGCTACGGTCTGACACAGATGTGCATTAGCCAAACTCCATGCCTGCTGCCATTAAACAGCCTTGATGTAATGGCAGGCGACTACAGTGCCAAAGAAAGGCCACAGACAAGAAGCCACCTTCGCTACTTAAGCTATAGTTCTGTTAATCAACACTTTTTCAGTTCTCTTTCAATGCCAACATTCTTTATTTTATGTCATCGTGGCACCAAGGCGTAAAAACAAGAAACAAAGAAGCAAACATTCTTCATTTTGATGGTATTTTGATCAACCTTGGGTCCCCTCAAAAAGGTTGTTTATCTCACAGAATTGTTGATTTACTTCTGCATCCTCATAAACACTTGTTGAACTGAGTACTGGGAACAATGGAAAGGTCTCAAAGGCACCTTTGAATCACCTTTTAGATCCATGGATTTTTCCCGCCGGGGGGGTTCTGTCATTTCACACACAGCTTCAGATGACACAGTGTGTCAGAGTCAAGTTTCAGGGGGTTGTTGACCAAACAACATATGCATGCCTAAATGATCAAATATAATCTCTGTTCTCCAGAATGATTGCTCTAAATGTAGCACACTTTGATCTGTGTGTGGTGTCGGTGATGCCACCTCCCCCCATTGCGGTCTTTATGCCTGCCCATGCCAACCACCCTCTCTCTCTACATGCATAACTGGGATGGTGGGTGTAAAAATAGCTGGATAGGGAGGTAGCAGTGAGTGGGTGGGTGTGTGCGGGAGGTTGTTTGTCAATGGTCAAAGAGCTGAAATTAGCAGTGAGAAAGCTAGCTCTCTGCTGCCTTTGGTCAGAGGACAACTTGAATCCAGCTGAGATGAGCCCCAGAGACCGGTAGTCTGCAGATCATTTAACAGTGTGAGGTTTGAGGGAGGGTTGGAAGATCTGTTGGGGGGTCTTAGACGAAGGGCCAGGGAGGCAGAGACAGAGAGAGGATTATGAGCTTGATTTACTAAACCCTCTTAGACTCACTCTGATGGGATAGACTTTAGTGCATTGCACCATGGGCAACACAACCATGTGTAAGGTGTGTGGCTCTGAGAAAGGCCTGAGAATTGCTTGGAACCAGTTTTGCCAGGACCAAAATGCATTGCCAGAATACTACTGTGTGGATCATTTTCCTGTTCAGCCTCCATTGATGCTGGTAAGATCCTCTAATAAGAAATGCAGCTCTGACTGAAGCTTTACTCTAAATGAGAAACATGTTTTGAGTCATGTCTGTAAAAAGCATGGAAAGAGCTGATCTAAAGCTAAAGCTTCTTCAAAGCCCTGGGTTAAGCAGGCACAGAGTTCTAGAAAAATAACACGTTTTTTGTATTTTGAGTCTTGTTTTCTGATGGTTTTTCTTCATTTGAGCTAATCTTTGTGGAAATCTTTTGTGATCACAATGACAGATCCTTTTAATAAATGTCATCCGATCCCCTGCACAGCAGTGGGAATGTGTGTGTGTGTGTGTGTGTGTGTGTGTGTGTGTGTGTGTGTGTGCGTGTGTGTGAGATGTGAGCCTTCATTAAAAGCCAGTGTGACATTTTATTGTGGAAGTGTTTTTGAGCACACACATCTTCCTGCTGGCCATGTGTGGTAGTAAAGTGAGACTTCTGTTTTTCTGACAAAGGGTTTGCATGTAAAGAAAGAGTTCTGAACACATGATGAAGGATGAGTTTTTCTGAAGACAGTTTTTAGAAGACTCCCTTTTTAGTTTTACATTTTACATCCTGGATTCGTTACAGTGTTTTTTTTTCAAGATGTACAGGAGTTATATGTTATAACACTGACTTTAAGTCACCTTTCTGTTAAATGTTTGTTAAAATGTTGTTAAAAGTTTCTGATGTAAGTATGCTCAGGTTTGACATTTTTAAGTAAACCTTTTAATTCTTTAAAGCTGAAATTTTTTCAAGATTATTTTATTACTTTAAGAAATGTAAAGAACAGATTTTTTTCCAAAGGCACATCAAAGAAACTGTTGTTCTCAAACATCAACAAAGGAGGCCTTAACCTTGGAAATGTCCTTCAGTTTAAGCTGCTGCATTTGAAAAGTACCAACTGAAAGTGCTGTTTTAACAGTATTTGTGCTGTTCACTGGATTCTGTCACTTCTGGAGCATTTTGCTTTCTGCGTTACCTCCAGCCATCCCAACAGTCAGCCTTCCTTTCCAATTCACTGAGTTTCATTGAGTCTCTGTTCCAGCTCACCACTTTGTGTTTTCATACAGTATTGTCTTGTGAAAGGTGCAGTAAGGTTCATGAGATGTATGTGATTGTAGGTGTCTATGTTCATAAAAACAGTCTTGCTCTGATTGCCTAGCTGCCATGGTTTTCCATGGGTTTGTTCTGTTTGAACTGACATCATAAGGTAAGGGGCTGCATTTTCTTCATGGTTTGTTTAAAGGCATCAGAAAACTAAATTCTTTGTCAATAGTTATTTTGCTCAGAGTACTGACATGCAGAAAGCCTTGTTGTTATGGTAACCTCCTGACAGGGCGGTTCATCTTTCCGTGTTTGTGGGAGGGGCTAAGATGCTTACATCCAGAATGGCACTCGCTCAGCGAGTTTGCTTTCGAGACAATTTGAGCAAAAGCTTTGCATCATTGATTAAGCTTCATGCCCTCAGCAAGGCAGACATGGGCAGAAGATGCATGTTCAATTGGAGGTGTGGATATTTGTTATACCTGACAGGGTCGATTGAGTGATGTGAGCCAATGCAGGAAAAACTAGACATAATCAAGAAGACAGGAAGGTCATAGACTTATGCAAGATCATGACATATTTTAACTTGTTTTTAAATATTGATTTTGTTGCTCCCAAAGTCTAGTCAAGTCATTATTAATCAGTTACTGTTTTCCATTTAGGTAATTTAGTGCATAAATGGTGTAACCTGGTGTAGGTATCGGATCTACTCGACCTGCCAGACCGGCTTGGGGTCCTGCGACTGATGATGACGTTGCACTATTTCATTGGCTGTTAAGTTGGCACGATGACGTGTAAGATAGTGATTGGCCCAGACAAATCGATAACAATAATTAGGACAGTCGTAACTTGCACAAGGGACTGATCATAGCCTCACCCTCGCTTCAAAGAATGATACGTTTTTAATGCTTTCAACATGTTTTAAAAGGAAATATAAACTTTACAATCATAACTGTTACATCTGATGAGGTTCTGGAATTCCATAGTGTGGAATTTGATGAGTGTTTAGGACTGTAGGCCGCTGCTTATGATTATAGTTATCAATATGACAATGTTTTTTTCTGAGATAAGAAAAAGTAAAACTGACATTTGGGCCAATTTAACCAGACTGCAAACCATAAATAAATATTGTTCTTTATACAGTCATACATTCACTCACATTGGAAAAATAAGTTTATGTTGCAAATACATTAACAGCACAGATCTGTTAATGTATTAAAGTACAGTTTACATTTGGTGTAACAAATAATTATGTCAGACACACAGACGTCATCATCAGTCGAAGGACCCCGAGCCGTTTTGACAGGCCGAGAAGATCTGGTACCTACACCGGACCAGGGACCAGCCCATTAAATCCGCCCAACCAATTCCCACCCAGTCGCACTCTTATGGTGCCAGGCAGGGCCAGCTTTTATTCATGTCCGGGTCACATCACCACTTCCTGTCTGCACTTCCTACTTCGGCTGCTGCTGCTCTGCTGTATACCAGCTGTACTAAACCGTTTTTTTTTTTTTTTGCTCCTCTGGAAGTGTTTACCATTCACCTTGGTGAATGGTGCATGGTGAGCTAACCACCCACGGACCTCCGATTGAAAAGGACTCTGTGAAAAACTTGAAACTTGAAGAGCTCCAAACATCTGGAAAAGAAAGAAAACAGAGCTCTGGACATTCCCCTCTGCATTACTACATTGATTCATGTTTTTGCTTGTTGTTGGTTTTTTGTTTATTGTTTTCAATACAATTGACTGATTTTTTTACTCTTGTTGCATTTTGGACCCACACACTCTTGGCTCCATGAGATGAAAACAAACCAGAATGGTCTTCTGTAGGTCAGCATGCCTAGTCTCGATCAGTGTTACAATGACATGCACTGCTGTTTTATTTTATTTATTTTTCTCTGAGAATGAAAACATTTTGTTAGGTCCAAGTAACCTAAAACATTTGTTTCTTTGAAGGGAGACAGAGACAGTTAGGTTCATTTTACTTAGAAGGGGACGCCCCAACCTCCTCTGAGCACCCCCTTCCAGACCCTTACTATGTATTAAAATCTGGGAGTGCCCGAGTTACAATCAGATGCAGCTCTGAAGGAGGAGTGAAAGAACAAACACAGCTGCACCAGGGAACAAGAGTTATACAGAGTTTCAGCTTCTCAGCTCGCATGTTATCAGTGTTGTCTTGTCGCTCCCACAGCCACAGGTCTCCTTAGCAACAGGCCTTCAGCAAAGCAACAAAAACAGGACACTGCACAGTATCAGAGCAAACCCCGTTTCAGACGCTGATTGTAGGTTCTGCAAATGGATGACAAAAGACTTTAGATTATGTACAGTTAACTCTAATACATTTCTTTTTTATTAGTTTTTAACTAAACTGATGCAGCATTGATTCTCACTGAAAGCTTTGAAGCT
Source organism: Oryzias woworae (assembly GCA_016861445.1). Lineage (NCBI taxonomy): Eukaryota > Metazoa > Chordata > Actinopteri > Beloniformes > Adrianichthyidae > Oryzias > Oryzias woworae. The sequence continues at coordinate 359,047 of BOLG01000180.1, forward strand.
GTTTCTTTAAGAACTGGTCAGTTTGAATTAGGGGTGTCCCGGTCCAATCACATGATTGGAAATCAAACCCAATCATGTGGTTTGTGACTCGATCAAAAATCAGATGTTGTCTCCTAATCAGTATCAGATATTTCATTTATACTTATTGTGATCAGCGCTTTATATTTCAAGCTTATTTACCCAAACAAATATTCTATTTGAAGTCTGCATATCATGAACAGATCTCCACAATATATGACGACGCTAGTTTGAGCAGGAGCTGGACCAAAACCATTCAGCTAAGCTAAGCTAGTGAGATATTCGGATTTCAGGGATCAATAACTCTTTAAATAAACATTTTAAACTGACAGCGAGTGTCTCTATTGGATTGTGTCAACCCAAAGAACGACCTACAAATGCCTTTAACAGAAAGAAGATTGGGTTTGTGATTCTTTTTCTTCTGAGAACGGTCCTCTCCTGCGGTTGACAAACGGCGGCAGTGAGAGTGAGACGCCCGCAGCTGCAGAAAAGGGGATTTAACCTCCAGCAGGGACCTTGATGTCTGCTTGATGTCAAATTGAGCTGATATTTGATTCAGTTAGTGGACAATGTTATTTTAACGTTTGTTTTCATACCATTGTTTTAGTGTAGGAAATCCATAACCAGTAGAAACTCAGTCTCACATGAAAAAACTCAATAAAGCCTGCTGGGTAATACAACTGAAATTGTTGCAAATGTATTAAAAATGAAAAGCTGAAAAATGAACATCAATTAAACACTGGGCCCTGAATATAGGATCCTTAATTTGACTGGAATTATGGAAATGAAAACACGTTTCCATGATATTCTAATGTTATGGAAAGGTCAGTGTGTTATTTTAACAATAAATAAAAACTCTTTACTCTTTATGTGAAGGAAAAATCCAAGTCAAACAAAAGTTGTCAGGGCTCTGTCTCCCCCTCTAGTCATTGGTGGGAGTCGTCTCCAGAGTACTGACTGCACTCAATCTCCCAGCAGCCCCAGCGCACAGTGTCTGGATGCTCCCCTGACTCTCATCAACTAATAAGCCACTGGACACCTAAGCACAGCTCAGGGCTACGCTCAGTGTGAAGTTTCATTTGTGCCTTTCTGCCTGCATACTGAGCTACTCATCCTGATCTGATCAGCTGTTTACCTGACCCTGCTTCATACCCGACCCTGCCTCATTCCAGACCCTGCCTCATACCCGACCCTGCCTCATACCCGACCCTGCCTCATACCCGACCCTGCCTCATACCCGACCCTGCCTCATTCCCTACCCTGCCTCATACCAGACCCTGCTTCATACCAGACCCTGCTTCATACCAGACCCTGCTTCATACCAGACCCTGCTTCATACCTGACCCTGCCTCATACCCGACCCTGCCTCATACCCGACCCTGCCTCATACCCGACCCTGCCTCATACCAGACCCTGCTTCATACCTGACCCTGCTTCATACCTGACCCTGCCTCATTCCCTACCCTGCCTCATACCAGACCCTGCTTCATACCAGACCCTGCTTCATACCAGACCCTGCTTCATACCAGACCCTGCCTCATACCAGACCCTGCCTCATTCCCTACCCTGCCTCATACCAGACCCTGCCTCATACCCGACCCTGCCTCATACCCGACCCTGCCTCATACCAGACCCTGCTTCATACCTGACCCTGCCTCATACCCGACCCTGCCTCATTCCCTACCCTGCCTCATACCCGACCCTGCCTCATACCTGACCCTGCCTCATACCCGACCCTGCCTCATTCCCTACCCTGCCTCATACCAGACCCTGCCTCATACCCGACCCTGCCTCATACCCGACCCTGCCTCATACCCGACCTGCTTCATACCCGACCCTGCCACATACCCGACCCTGCCTCATACCCGACCCTGCCTCATACCCGACCCTGCCTCATTCCTACCCTGCCTCATACCCGACCCTGCCTCATACCTGACCCTGCCTCATTCCCTACCCTGCCTCATACCCGACCCTGCCTCATACCCGACCCTGCCTCATACCCGACCCTGCCTCATTCCCTACCCTGCCTCATACCCGACCCTGCCTCATACCTGACCCTGCCTCATACCCGACCCTGCCTCATTCCCTACCCTGCCTCATACCCGACCCTGCCACATACCCGACCCTGCCTCATTCCCTACCCTGCCTCATACCCGACCCTGCCTCATTCCCTACCCTGCCTCATACCCGACCCTGCCTCATACCCGACCTTGCCTCATACCCGACCCTGCCTCATTCCCTACCCTGCCTCATACCCGACCCTGCCACATACCCGACCCTGCCTCATACCCGACCCTGCTTCATACCCGACCCTGCCTCATACCCGACCCTGCTTCATACCTGACTCTGCCTCAACCTTTTTCCTGGATTCTGACTCTGATTGGCTGTGTGGACTTTTAGCTGAGCTTTGTTCCTGTGTGCCTGTCTGTACCAATAAACCTGCTGCTGTGGAACCAGCTGTCTGCCTGTTTGTGACAAAAGCACAATAAAGAATGTAGTGTAAAAATATTATAGTACACTGCAGAGAAGGCCTAACAAGTTTTTTGTTTCTTCCATTACTCAATTTTTCTTTATTGTGTGAAGAAATAAAAGTTATTCATAAAAGAAGTGAATATATTTACGCTGATGTTAAAGTTCATTCAAGGGTCCGCTAAAGCATTGCTGAGTGAAAACATCGCTTAGCGAGTCCTGAACTTTTGATTCTGTAAGCATTGGCCATCAGGTTGCACAGCAACTTTCATGACAGTTTAGTTAAGAAAAGAGTATCTGGGTAAAACTTGGAATTGAATTCAATTATTTCATATTTAAAATAACAGCGCATTCACAATGCAAAGCATGGTGGTGGAGGCTTGATGGTTTGGGTTTTTGTGCAGTAGAACATTCAGGATACACACCAGTCTTGGAAAAGATTGTTTTACATGAAGGCTGCGCACATGTCAATGTTGACAACACAAGTATTTTATAGCAACACTGAAATTAAAGACAGAACAAAGTTTTGTGCATTGATTCCAGAAATTCAGAAACACTGGCCTGTGTTAAATGTGAGGGGTAGCTAAATTAGGAAGATCATTTCTGCTGAATGAAACATGGTCTAAAACATGGTGTGAGAAGTTGTAAATGTGTTTCTTTTCTGTCTTCCACAGTCGGACAGTAACACCAGTTTCCTGAGAGCGGCGAGAGCAGGGAACATTGACAAGGTTTTGGAATACCTTAAAGGGGGCGTGGACATCAGCACCTGCAATCAGGTATGAGATGTAGCTTTTACTCCACTGCAATAAACATGTTAAACGTGGCTAGGAAGCATCAAACCTGAACCCCTTCCTGTAAACTGACACACAGTGGATGGTTTTTTATGTTTTCATATTTATTAGTTTTTATTTACATTTTACTCTGGTTTTGGCCAATTTAACACAGATTTAGAATCCTGACTTTTTTTCATTTTAGCAAAAATTGGTTTGATTTCCTGATTTTCAGATAAGCACTTTTTATGTATTTTATGTTCAATTTATTATTTTAGCAGTATGTTGTTCTATGTAGTATGACTGCTGCACTGACCAGGAAGCACTTTCACTGGTTTTGGAAGAAAACATTTGTTGTGCAACTACTCATTTAGTGTCACTTGAGTTGTAACCTGTCACTGAGAAGCAAAATCCTCATGACGTGCACCCGAGTGCACCCGAGTGCCTGCCATGATGTGGGAATGCTATTAGCCAATACCTCATCAGTTTTTAAATCTAATTTTGTGGGTCTACTAAAATAGGATTGCAAATTACCTCTCAAATTTCCTCTGTGGATTTGATTTTGATTCACATCCTGATTATTTGATTGATGATTTGACTAGTTCAGTTTTCAAACTTTCATTAGTTTAGGGAAAAAATAGAATTTTCTATGATACAGTTAGAAATTTCTACATTAAAAATGCATTAAAAATATTCATGGCTTTTACTTCTTTTATTTTTTTATTTAAAAGGAAGTGACTGAACAAACTTAATAAATCAATATTTTTTTTAGTTAAGATCAATTTCATTCAATATAGTTATTCTTCTGTAAAGACCCACTCCAATGAAAATGGTCTCTTTAGTGTTTTTAACATGTTCTTGTAGCATTCTTCTCATAATAGAGCAGTTATATGAAATAATGTATGATTAAATTGAGTTATTCTTAATTCAAATCGTGTTGGATCAGAAACCGGATGCTAGAAAAAGCTCAGGCTGATGATGCAGTAACTGAAATGGGCGTGCCAAAGTCTCTCTTATCACTCTGCTTCTCCTCCCCCTTGAGTGCATTCATGTTCTCGTCTGGCTGGCCTCTGGCTCAAAACCATACAGTTGGATCGATCCAATACTGCTTATCATTACTTTTAATTGCTTGGGGCTATAAGCTCGCTCGTGAGCGGACAAACAGAGCTCTGAGCGACAGAGATGGGGGGGTTCTCTGATTCCACAGTCTCACCCACAAACCAGAGTTATATTTCTAATGAGCTGCTGCCGCTGAACATAAAATATGTCTTGAAAAACGAGAGTCTCAATGATTTTGGTTAAAGACTGCACATTCATAATTAAAAGACTACTGGAAAGCATTTTACAAAAGAAAAAAATACAGTATAAATACAGGGACTTAAAACACCTCGCAACACATTTTTTTTGCCACTTTTACATTGAAAAATGTGCTCACAAATGTAGCCTGCTATGTTCAGAATGTTGCCATGATACACATATGCACAAAGTTAGGAGGTTTTCCATGACTTTTAATTTTACAATGAATCTGAATCAATTTGAAATAACGTAACTTCTTGAGCTGGTTTCTGCAGCCGCCTCATGCAGCTGCAGTCATGTTTTCTCCACAGACCTCAGTTCCTGTCTGTGCCACGCTCACATTTCTAGTCACTTCTCAGCTCATTAGCATTTCAGACATGACAGCGGTGCAGTGTCACCTGACTGGACATAACAGTCCTGTCCTGTCAACGGTCAGAAGTAACAACCAGCAGGTTACATGGAATGGACATCTTAGGTTGGACTGTGCTGGTGCTGGCGAAACTGTTCGGAAGTTATCAGCTGTCGTTGACAACGAGGACTGATGTCAACCTTGATATATAAAAAGATATACTATTTTGGGCTCTAGTTTTCAAATGTGTTTTCTTTCATGTGCTGCTTTCAAGTATATTTTCAGCAAAGTGTAAAAAAAGTGAAAAAGTACCCAGATGTGAAAAAATACTGACATCAGACAGGAGCAAACAGAAGACACAGAACGCAGAGCGAGTAAAATTCCTTTAGCTTCTTTCGCTGTTTAATCCCAAAGTAAAAGAAAAAAAAAACATCTTTTATAAAAGACGGATGTTATTCACAAGTTATTCACAATGTGTGACCAGCACAAAAACTGATGACTCATGATGGCCACTGCTTCAGGACCAACAATTAAAATAGCTGTTTGTCTTGATTGAGCTTTAAAAAGTTCTCTCCCATCCATGTTTCAATATCTAAAATACAGCTTAAAAGGTCATCAACGAGACACAGATCATCAGGAGACACAGCCACATATAATTGGGTGTCATCCGTATGACTATGAAAGTTTATTCCATGTCTCCTGATGACATCTCCACATGGAAGCACATACAGGTTAAAAAGTGTGGGACAAAATAAAAGAACTCAATTAAACTTTCAGCTACAGAAATCATTCAACTTTTAAACTATTCAGCAGACTTTGGGCTCTTGAACTTGTACTTTGATTTGTAAATCTCCTTACAGTTTTTGAGAAATCGCAGGTCAAAGTCGCCATGTCATCTTTGAGTGAGTTTTTAGTTATGAATGAAAGTTTATGCTAAATTAACGGCAGTTGAAGTCAGGGAGCAGAGTGGGAAGAGACCGACCTGCTTCGTGGATTCGTTTTGTCCCTCACAGACAAAGATTTCACATCAAGACGTGAGCATTTTTCCTGGCTTTCAGACAATACACTGTGAAAACCTTGTGACATGTAGTTTGCTCACAGCGGCCCCAAATATCAGCTAAAAATGATCATTCCTGTAATTGACCCCAATACATTTTTGGTGGAGAATATTCTAGAAAGAGGTTTGTTTTTAATGTATTGCTGTATACCTGGTCCTAAAAACATGAAAATCGTTTTGATTTTAGTCCATCATCTCTGGATTCTGATGGTATTTTTAGTTTTACTCTGAGAAAATGGTTTAACCAATTCTGACAATAAAAGGTTCAGAGAATGTCCTGTAAATGTATGCCTTTGCAGAAAACATTGAATTTACAATATTTATTATTATTTTAAATTTACCCCATGTTATAAGAGTGCATTAACAATTTAAAAAGAAATAAAGAACAAAATCGAAATTTGATTTTAAAGTGTTTTTAGTGAGAAAAACAATGCAATTGAACATGAACAACAGGTTTTGCATTTTAAAAGCTTAAGTTGGACAAGTATAGAACTATTTACAACAACATTTCTGTATCTTTGTCTCTACATGTGCAAAAACATAAGATGTAAAATATATATTGACAAGTTTTGGTCAAACAGGCACTTCTCTCCTCCTTGGCTCCTCGAAGGCCTTGGTGATGCTGCCAATGACGGTCTCTGTGGGAGGAGCTACTGTCAAATGTTTTCAGCTGATGGCTACATGGTGCGCTGTCTGTTTACATCTCATTACTCTCCAAGACACTTAGAGAAAAAAGTGTTTGAAAATAGTTTTGAAAATAACAAATCAGTCTGGAGTAACCCCTAAAATCGACATTTTTCCTGATGTCCAATTTAAATTTTAATATTTTAAAAGTTCAAATTAAACTTAAGAAAGTGAACTTTTTTCTTGGCTGCACAGACCCAGAAAAAGGTTTAAGTTAGGATTACGGTTACAGTGAGGAATAAACCACCAAATGGTTCCAATGCGGCAATGCATCAATGTGCATCACCAAAGGTGACGGAGCCTTTGCAGCAATGGCTCCATCTCTGGAACTCCTTCCCTCTCAGCCTCAGATCTGCAGACTCAGTGCTTTCTTTTAAAAAGCTGCTGAAAACACATCTTTTTACTTTTGCATTTTCTTAATTCTGTTTTTATTTTCTGTCTTTTTATCTGTGTTTTATTGTGAAGCACTTTGTGATCTTTTATCTTGAAAGGTGTTATGTAAAAAACATATATTATTATTATTATTATATGATCTTGGCTGCATGTATTGCCTGTGGAAAACATGAATATCCATCAATTTTTGTGCCGATTGCACATAAAAATGTACAAATAACATCAGCCTAACCTTAAATGTGTTTTTTTAATAAATGTTTTAATATACAAACATTTGAAATAATTATCATCTATGAACATGTGTCCCACAACATGCACCAACCCTGTTCCCATAACAGGTTGTTTTTTTATTGTTTTTAGCCAGACATTGATCCTGTTATTGATGGATGGAATACAGAGAAGAAAATCAGAAAAGTCACTTTACTTAAATTTTGAAGCTAAAAAACACAAGGTGAATGCTACACATTATAACAGAAACTGCCGTGGAGGATAATCTCTCTTAACACTAATGCACACACACACACATACACACACACACACATACACACACACACACACACACACACAAACAAACGATGGTCAAACCTTTACCTGTAAATCAAGTACATTCATCTTTCTTTATAAATCTTGTTTTCTTCTTTTAGTTTTATGAGTCTCAATAAACGTGTTTTTCAGCATCCGTCATCCGTTCATTATTACTTCATGTTTTGAATAAAAGTCTAACTTTGACATTTTTGCAGTTGATCAAAGTCATAGCAAAACATATAAAACAGGCTCTTATTGCATAAACTTTATTTGTAACAAATGGGGAACAAACAACCCAAACTCACCAGCGCCCTCTCTGTTGAGACCATGCTACTGCACTACCTACTGTCTTTTCAGTGTGGTTTTATGTTGCATTTAAGCACAAAATAAACTATAGACAAACATGAAAAATATAAAATATTACATCAAAAGTGATGAGGTGCAATAAAATTGTGTAAAACTTAAGGATTGGATTTAGGCTTGATGTGTTTGCTACAGCAACCCCTAGCTATCCCCTGGCGCTGCCCCTGGCCTAAACATTTACTGTTCTGAGCAAACTCACTCAGTTCTTCCTAAAATGTTTTCTTCAAGTTCTCCTTCATTAGCTGACAGTAATAATTTACTTGTGAAAAGTCGTATCCTTGTTTTTCCAGTTTTGTTTGTACAGTCGTAGCACAGCAGTGAAACAGCATCTGTACCATTCCAATATTGCGCCTAACTTTGCATTTTCAACAAGCTAGCGCAGCACATTTGACTTGCTACCGTAAATTCTATTATTCTTTAGCTGTGGTGTCACATTCTCTGGGCTCACCAGCGCCCTCTGCCTTCAGGCACACATACTGCTCCTTTTTTTTTTTGCCAAATCCTGCTTGAGTTCCACCACATGTCCATTAGGAAAAGCTATAAACCACTTTGGCCTCATCAAGTCCTTAAGATGTTTTCATTTTGTTTACTGCAAAACAAATCAGTAGGCTAAAAGGAAAGGGAAGTTAGCTTAAAGTAGACCCTTCTATAAACAGACTAACACACACAGCTATTTATAACTTTCTTTCTTGTACATTTACAATTTACATCTGCCTGTCACGGCTCAAGGTTAGGATCACGGTTACGGTAATAGAAACTGCTTCGATAGTTTGTGTTAAGACCTGTTCCTCTTCTGTCGTTTACTTGTTGAAGACATGGAGGAAGGAAGGTTGGCTCGGTTAGCTGAAATGGGTGGAAGGAAGCCCTTCTCTCCCCGTGGAGGAGTTCTCCTCCTTCAAAACAACATGCCTGACATTTTCCCTCACCTCTGATTCCAGAATGGACTTAATGCACTGCACCTGGCTGCCAAAGAGGGCCACATAGACCTGGTCCAGGAGCTGCTGGACAGAGGAGCACCTGTGGATTTATCCACAAAGGTAAGACAGGAACAGCTGGATGGATTTGGTGTTTGCAGGGTGAAGATTTAATCATTTTGTTTATGTCAATAAACAAGAGGTTTCAGAGGTTTAATATATGAGATCAAAAAAAGCAGTGCATTAAAGGTTAGGTTTAAAATAGTGAGAAAATGAGCAGTTCAGATGTTGAAGACTTTTGTTTGACAAATCCGATCAACAGATTTTATACGGCATGTGTGGAATGCATAAGAAGGACAATCAGAGTTTCTTTTAAAGACCCTCTGCAATGAAAATAGCATTTTTAGTGTTTTCCACTTGTTCTTGTGTACATTTTCTGATGATGGAGGCCAGATATGAGAGAAGTTAAGCTTAAAATTGCATTTGTGAATATTTCTTTATTGAAATCCTTGTGAATCAGGAGCAGTACAGCTGGAAAGCTCCTGTACTGCTCACTGTTGTAGTACTGATAACGTTAGTGTAACCCCTTGGTAGTGCTTCTGTGTGGCAGCTCTGAATATCTTCAAATAGATTTACCTAAGATCTAGGTTCAACGAGGAGACTGGTTACTGTCATGTATTCAGAGCCGGCCCTGGACAAAGGCAACCTAGACGGCTGCCTAGGGCGCCATCTGCTGGAGGGGACGCTAAATCAAAATGATTCGGTCATGGTTTTTGTCTTTTACAAGTTTATAGCAGTTGGACACACCACTCATTTATGTATTAAGTGTAATAAAGACACATCAGAATAGGGGATGGTAATGCACTGACATCACATTTGAAACTTTTGGACATCAGGTCCTCTAAGAGGTTACAATTACAAGTTTGTTTCAAATTCCGGTGAGACAACCCTAAGGCATTCATGCAACTTCCACAGAAAGGGAAGATTTTTCTGCAAATCTCTTAAAATATTTTGGGATAGATACCTGCTAGAATAGAAACACTGTTAGAAATACTTTTAATAGTTAAAGTCTTTAAAACCTTTAATAAGGTTAAGTTAAGAGATCAATAACGCACGTAATCTTGCACTTAATCAGTTCGACTAGTGTTCGACTGACAGCAACCCAAACTTTAAAGCAAATCTAACTCAATGTTAAAACATCCTTGTTCTCCTTTTTAAAAAGAACAAGCTTTTAATCCAAAAGGGGTCTGGGGGAAAGACAGTTCTGCAAGAACCTAGGTTTTGGAGGTGCAGTAATCTTGAAGGTCTGCTCCTGCTGAAGCAATGCTCATCATTCCTGCTTCTGCAACATGAGAAGACTCCTGTTTGATAAAAATTCACAGTGAATGAAAAAAATAATTGCTGGAATACAGGTATCACACACTCCTGCATAGGTGATACAGAAGCTTTTGCTGCCATGGCTATCCAAGCACACCTTCCCATAACAAACACGAGCATTGAGTGGCCGGGTTAGGCTCCAGCAGCACCCTGACCCTGAAAGGGACAAAAATGGTTTAGAAAATGAATTTAAAAAAACAGACAAACCATCAAAATGTAAGCTTGTTGGAAAAAGGAATTATATTTATTACAATTTCTTTAACATTTGTATTAAACATTCATTCATTTTCTAAACTGTTTCGGAGTATTAAATGTTTTGTAAAAAGCATCAAACAGCTTTTTTCTGTTTTCATGGACAATACTCAGATACATCATCATGTTTTCTGTGCAGAAAGGAAACACTGCTCTGCACATCTCCTCTCTGGCTGGTCAGGCTGAAGTTGTTAAGACTCTAGTCAAACGAGGCGCAGACATCAACGCTCAGTCTCAGGTGAGTCTGTCCTCCTCCCACTGCTCCCTCTGTCAGCAGTACGTCTGTCATGCATGGCAAAGACCCATGAATCTGTTTTGGAATCGCTCTGAATAAAGTAAAAATGGTAACAAGTCAATCAGAAGCAGCCATTAATGCAGAAACGGACTGTGTTTTCCAGAATGGATTTACACCCCTGTACATGGCCGCTCAGGAGAACCACATGGATGTGGTGAGATACCTGCTTGAGAATGGAGGCAACCAGAGCACAGCTACAGAGGTGAGTCTAGAGTGTGAGGGACCATAACTGAGCAGCTTTTCTTAACATTTACTCTCATCATATTTGAGTTAGAAGATTGAGGATTCATGTGAACAGGATTAAACTCATTCATACAATATACAAGACAGAAAGAAAATCAAGAAGAAAAGGTAGAAAATGGATGCAAAAACAAAGATCAATACAGATGCGCTGATAAAACTCGCCTGCGAGCCCCAGTCCCAGGTCTGGCTTCAGGGTGAGACCCTGGTAACGCCAATCCGGGCAACATATCAAGATCTACGATTGTTCTTCTCAATGGCGTGTGACCATTTCTAAATATACATGGCGTCATCAGCGTCTTTGTGTTCTTGGAGTAAAACTGCAGACATTCAAATCTTTACCTTTCTGTTGATGTGTTTTCTGCACACAAAATACTCTTCTGAGTTAACACTTTATCAATTAAAATATTTCTGACAATAGAAATGAAGGAAACGTGTTTTCTCTGGCCTTTATTTTTGTTCAAAAGCAGAATATTGTCATAGAAAATGTTCCTAGTAAAACATTGTGATTAATCTCGATCCAAAAGTCTGATTGAATATTATTTTTAATTGATTGACAGCACTTGTCTTTTTTCATGTGAAACATGTCTTTTTGATTTGGAAAGTCATTTAAAACAAGTTATTTTGAAATAAAATCCTATTCAGTAAATGCAAGATCAGATCAGGTGGTCAAGATCTTTTCTGCTCTTTGGGTCATTTGAAACATTAACGGCAGTTTTTCCACTGTATCTTTTCTTCTCTTTGCTTCCCTCTGGTAGGATGGCTTTACGCCGTTGGCCATTGCCCTCCAGCAAGGCCACAATCAGGTGGTTTCCATCCTGTTGGAGAATGATACCAAAGGCAAGGTGCGCCTGCCTGCCTTACACATTGCTGCCCGGAAGGATGACACCAAATCAGCCGCCTTGCTTCTCCAGAGCGATCATAACGCTGACGTCCAGTCCAAGGTAAAATGCAAAAAAGTTCCTGATGAACCGGCTTTGGCATGTGCTCTGTATCTGTCATATATAAGGAAGAAAAGGATTGAAGGATGCCTCGAGGCTCCACTGCATGTGGATGCAATAATACACGTGTGAAAACATGAAAATGTCAGCACAGTCCTGTTTTCCTTCTGACTGATCTGTATCTGGATAAGTCCTCTTGATAGTCAACAGTGTTGGATCTGCAGGCTCTGAATGAGTTCTTGTTGTTGGAACTGCAGGCAAACAGTAGATTTCTGGAGGGGCATGTTGAACTGGCTCTTGGTATGGGTTGTATTATAATTGCAGTGATGAAATTAATGTGGCTTCTGAAAACATTTCCACCCACAACTGCAGACTCACTGCTGTGCAGGCTCTTGATATTTTTGGCTTGATAGTAAAAATGCCAAACAACATTTCTGTTTCCTTGAATTTACTTTATTATTATTGATATTAATGAGTCACCAGGAGCTGCATCAGTGGACCTCATTTACACTTCCAACATCCCCTCAACAATCCTTAACAATCCTTCAAAGGAATTGATGTTATTGTTACTTTGAGAGGACTGGCACTCTGCTTACTGTGAGGCTCTGGTTCAAATCTCACTTGGAACTTTTCTGTGTGGCGTTTGCATGTCCTCCTCCTACAAGAGTGGGTTTTCTCCGGGCACTCCGGCTTCCTCTCACAGTGCAAAAACATGCTTCAAAGGTTCATTGATTTTTGCAATTGTCCCTAGGTGTGAACATGACTCTGTGTGTGTGTGTAGGTGTGTGTGGCCTTGCAATGGATTGGAGACCTGTTCAGGGTATACCACTAGCTTTTAAATCCAACTTGAGCGGCAACAGTTGTCTTTGTCGCACAATCCATCAGACTCTGACAGTGTTCTGGAAAAAAAAATCAACAAATTCCCTCTTTTCATTCACACGATGTTCCACCACATCAACTCATGTGAGCTGTGAGCTCTACTCAAGGTCCTGGTGCTTGAATCAGGCATCCTCTATAAAGCAAAGGAAACAAACACAAACGGTTAGTTTACTCTAGCTCTACAGTCCCAGGTCATGAGACTTCCACCATTGTGCTTGATTGTTGGTAGGTGGAGTTTTTGCTCAAATGGACTTTGGACAGAAACTCTTTATCTGATTTGCTCTTTGGTGTCATTTGTCCAAAAGCTTTAAAAAGCTTTTGGACAAGCTTTTGGGTTTGAATTCTTGGGATTCTCTTCTGCAGAAATTCTCTGTAATTATGTGATATTGTTTATCTGAAGCTGCACTCAACTCTGTCAGACCTGTTGAAGACATATGTCTACCCTGCACCACTATATGCTAATGATTTCAAATGACAGAAGTTCTCTTTTTGTCACATGGCTGGGTGTCTATGGTTTGTCCAAAGCCCAGCAGCTCTAACCCGTCATGTACCTCTTTTCATGAAGTTTTGCCCAGTAATGGTGTCTCCATCACTTTGTGTCTCATTTGTAGCTCATTTTCTCTCTGTCACCTGGTGTCTTTGCCTCCCACTATCCCAATCCCCGTTTCTGTTTCCTTTATCTATTCAATACTTCCTCTCTTACTTTTCTGCTCTTGACACCACCCTTCTCTGCTGCATGGGTGACTTGTAGCACTGTCTACTGCATGGAGTGTGCCACTGTCAGGTTGTATGGAGGTTGTCTTTAAGGATGCATGGACACGCTTTGGTGGAGAAAGCTTTGTTAAAACTATTCTATGACCAATCATGATGTACAGATACAAGTGTAAATCCTTACAGCTGAGAATTCAGTCATGTCATGTTTACTTATCTGTTAAGACTGAGTGGTGGCTCTAAGTGATGAAGCTTGACTGAAGATGATTCTGGTCACTATGTAGTTAGTCCTTATTCTAAATGTTTACTTATTTTTAGTGTACTTCAGTCATATCATTGTGTAAGAACTTGCATAAAACTGTATTTATTAAAACCACAAACTGGGTTTCCTGGAGTCCAGAAATTCATGAAAAAAGGCATCACACACCAGATGTAATAGTTCCCAAACACACAACAGCATCATTAAAAAGAATCATTGTGACAAAGAGGCAGAGGCAGTTGGATCCATGTGCTACTGGTTTTAACGAGAGGCGAGAACATACAGACAGGGGCAAGGCAAGACAAAGTAAAAAAAAAACAGGCCGGAGTCACAATACACCGAGAGAGGCAAGAAGGCGTCAAAACAGACAAGGGTCAAAAACCACGGAGAAACAGCAACTGAAACGCTGCGTCGAGTAGAGCAAGATGCTGGAATATAAACAGTAATGAAGATGACACACAGCTGGTGAAGACCAGAGTCACGGGGCTGATGGGAAATGTAGTGAGGAAGACAGCCAGAGAATGTCATACTCAGGAGAGGGCTCCCACTGGTGGTCGGAGGAGGAGACGGAAGCTTGAGCCCTGACAAAAAAAAACTTTGTTAATGAATGTTTGTACATTTTCTTGATTTAAAGTAGTGTTGCTAAAGGCAGAACTGAGAAGTACCATGTGGTCCTGAAGGGACTTATTTTTAATTGTTTTAAAAAAACAAAAACGTTTCCTCTTTTTATTTAGTAGACAATGGTGATCTGACTCATTCAGAGTGTTATTCTGGAAAATGTATGTCTTTAAATATTAGACAGTTAATAAGTAAATCACTGAAATAGATCAGGATCGTGTTACAATTCTAATGAGATTTTTCATAGTTGTTTAAACCTTAAAACGAGCAGCTGCTTTCCAAACACTGAGAGTAAAATGGATCTCACATCTACAAACGTTCACCAATAGCTGTGCTGATGTAGCAAAGTGAAGAGCGTCCTGTTATGGTGTTGCAGTTTTGTCTTTGACTGCACACCTGCACAGTGATGTGTCACACAAACCTAACTGAACTGATCTCTCCCCACCCTGCAACAGATGATGGTCAATAGGACTACTGAGGTATAAACACGCTCCTTTGATTCTCCACAGACTCACTGTTCACTCGCATCACTGTCATCCCTCTTTGCTTTTTCTCCACCCTGCTGCACTGCATTGTCAACAAAAATTAGCTCATGTGAGGTTTTTTTTTTTTTTGTTTTTAGTTTGACTTTAGCTCTGGATGGGTGGAGGTCACTGTGCATGGCTGACAGGAATGGATGTGCAATCGCCATGTGTACTGCACATTCTGCACATTCATTTTTTTTTTAATTCTCTTTCAGTTTTGTTTTTCATGCCCAGTCATTGGCTTATTTTGTATTTGATTTATTTTTTCTTTTCTTATGTTTGTTAAGCTTGTAGAACTTTTTTTTTCCTATCAATCATCCATCTATGTAAAAATATCTGAAAATTGTTTTGCCTGAATTGTGTTTGGTAAATTAACATTTTATTTGAGCTTTTATTTTGATGTATTTTCAGGCAATAGTTAGTTGTGTACTTGTCTGCAGTGGATACTGGCTGTTTTTATGATTGTTGCATGATTTGTGTTGATGCACTCTGAGTAGTGTTGATGTGTTGCTTACAACCTGTCTGATACTCATACTGAACGGGAAACAATGCAATACTCCGCATGGATGTCCAGAGCTGCCAAAAGAAAAACAAAGGAAGAAACATTGATATTTTGTTAAAAAAGAGAAGGAAACTATGATTTTAAAAAGAACAAAACTTTGTTTTGAAAATCATGTCAGCAAAAAAAGTAGGATCAAAAGATGGGAAATATGTTATCTGATAGCAATCAAGGATTTCTGAAGCTTTCTTTTGACTGTATTGAAAATACAACATTTATGCATAAATAATGAATGTTGTTGTTTTACTCTGTCCCAGAACAGCTGATGTTCAAATACTGCAAACGTTTATGGAAAAAGTGAGCTCAGATTTGAAATACAGTTGACATAATGAATCTTGCTGCAGAAGCTGTCATCCCTTTACAGCATTGAGGCAAAGCAGGACTTCTTGAGACTTTTCTGGAAGAAACCATATTATGGGTCCATTTTATTAATTACCTTTTCAGACATCTCTCTGCAGATAGAAACTGGGGTTCAGATTATACTGTAATCCTAATGTTGACATTTTCCTCACACTTTACCAAGCACAGAGAGTGTGAGGTAGAATTAACCAGGTAGCAATTCTTCTAAAACTTCCCCTTCCTGCTGGGAAAACAACTGTCATTCTCAGTCTGGTGTTTTAATTTGTTGTTTTTCTTTTGCAAATAACACTTAACTGCTAAAAAAGGATAGAACGGTCCTTAGTAGATACTATATATGAGCTCTGTGTCATCATTATAAGGCAACTTTTTAAACTTTTTAAAGGCTTGGTGTGAACTATCTTCAAATATTACATTTCCACTTACTCTTGCAATTAGTTTGAGGGACAAAACTTTTGTAAAAAGTTACATAGACATACATATATATACATTCTCTAATACTCTCTAAATATTATATAATAAATATGACATATTATAAATATATGTGTGTGTGTGTATATATATATATATCATATTTAGAGAGTATTAGAGAATGTATATATATATATATATATATATTTATTTAAATAGACAAGTTGCACAAACTCCACATTGTTGGCAGACTTACAGCTTATTTATGAGAGAATGACAGATTCTCCTGTGTTATCTTCCTCTCTAATTTCACAAGATATCTACACCTTTCAATGTTGTTTTACACATAGCTTTAAATTTCAGGTGAACGGTTCACATAGCAATAGTACTCAGAGAAAACATGACGACAGTTTTTCAATGACATGTAAAGACCCTGCAGACCATCAGACCAAACTAAAAGCCATTTTAATGTCATTTTAGACATTTTTTTACAATATTAGTATTATGCCACAAACATTCTGCTGAAAGAGATGCTGCACTGTTCTGTAAGCATCAAATGAAATATCAGAGTGAGCCTTCTAGATTAGATCATTCTGTTTCAAAGCTCTTTCTAAGAAATAAAAATCATACTTTGCATTTACATTCTTTCGGAGTGCTTTTTTGTCACAGAAAAAGAAACGTTTAGTTTTGTGTTGGCAGCTCTGGGATGTCCCTGTAAAGCCTTTCTTCAGATGCACGTTTTACTTTTAGAATCCATTTTTATTGGATTTCCCAAACTATTGCTCTTTTATGTCTATAAACAGTTGAAAGTTTAAGCATGAAAGCTCCAAAAGTATGAATCCATGAAAAAATGTTCTAATCTGCTTGAAGACTGTGCCTTGAATAGCATGCTGCATCCACGCTACCCTTTTTTGCACCATTCTGAGCTTTTGACTGTAAATTTTTGTAACCATCACGTTAGTCAATGTTTTCTTCACGCTCTTGTAAACAACTTTTTCACATTAAATCGGACCAACACTTTCAGAATGGCAAGGTAAGGCAAACATTTACTCCAACCTGCTCTGCAATCTCTAACTTTTCCTCATAGATTTCTCATCACTTTCTCTAATTATTTCAGATGTCTGTAGTGCGTATTTGCTATGTTCATGGTTTTCTTTTTTGCTAGATGATAGTTTTTGTCCATCTTTTGTTTCAGGGTGAAAGTACTGTTTCTGTTCTCTCTTGAGTGTTGAGTTGTTAGCTTGCATGGAGGATGTGTGGGTTTCAGGGCTGGATGTGGGTGCTCCACTTTTTCCCATTTCAATTTCATATGTTTTTTTCCAGTGATAATATGATTCTGCTTCCCTTTTGGATTTCTTGTTTGTGTTGATGCTGACTGCTGCATGCTGGGAAGTTGAAGAACAGTCATGATCACAGATGTTAGTCTGACCTCTCCTTTATGTCTGTGTTCCAGAGCGGATTCACCCCGCTGCATATTGCTGCCCACTACGGAAACGTAAATGTGGCCACACTTCTCCTTAATCGGGGGGCAGCTGTGGATTTTACGGCAAGAGTAAGGGAACATCTGATGGTTTTCAAACGGCAGTCATGTTATTTTAATTGTTCTCAAATGATTTACTCCAAAAACATGTTTCATTGGTTGATTCAAAATTCTTCCTTCGCTCTGACTGTGTTGGTTTATGCTCCTGTCATGGATTGACAAACTATCCAGAGTTTGATCCACCTTAGCCCAGCAGTGGCAGGCTGGGCTTCAGTGACCCTGTCATCGTGATAAAGACAACGTTGGTTTAAATAAAAGATGAATGGATAGTGGGGTTTTCAGCCATTGTTTAGCTTTGTTTGACTGCAATTGTTATTGTTCACCATCAATCTTAACACACCGTTTGTTTCTAAAAAGAAAAAGAAGATACCATTTACCAGCCATTCAAATCAAACTGGTGTCTTGTGAACACATATGAAAGAAACAAATCCTCCTAAACCTGGTCCTTTAAGAATTAATTCAAATTATTTTAATTAAATGCCCTCTCATGCTATTCCTAATCCATTCAGGTTAAACTATAACACTGTGTGACCTTTGGCACACAAAAGAACACATTTTTTATGAAATATGAGTTATTTTGGTGAGCTCTTTCACAACTCAGAGGTAAGACGGCTTGATCTGAAGGTGCTGTCCATTTCATGACGTCATCCTAGAGCCGGCAGTGTGTCTGCATTTTGTCCTCAAAAACAAACATCCCATCTTCTGCAAAGATGGAAGAGTACGTTGTGCTTAAAAAAAAAAAAGCATTTTGCTGATCACTGTTAGCTCTGCGGAGAAAGTGGGTACGTGTGTTAGCCTGGGGGGCGGTGTTGGCAGCGCAGACTCTTCTTGGAAAGGGCTGTTCCCACCTGTCTACTTCACAATGTGAGGACACGCTCTTTTTTGTGGATTGGGAGGGGCTGGTGCTCCGACAATACTCAGATATGTGTGAAAGGATCAAAATACCGCTTTGGTCATAAGGAATTAGCATTATAAAACACTTAAAGGTCAAAAAAGATGAATCTGAATAATAAAGGCCTTTTTAAACAAGCAAAAGATGAGAGAACAAGAGAAAAACACAAATCACAGCCAAAAAGGTTTCTGAGAAACACCTTTTAAGATCTCAAATAACAAGAATAGAGAGGTGATGGTAGAGTTGCAAATTCTGAATTGGCATAGTGAGATAGGTATTTGATGAATACACAGGGGGCGTATCCCAAAGGGATTCTGCAGGTAGCCTAAAGTTAGTTTCAGAGATTGCCAGACCAGCAAAAGGAAACAGGATGCACCAAAAGGATGGATCAAACGATAACAAAAATATTGCAAAAACAACTTCATAAATCTAACCTTATTTTTCTTCCTTTTTTTGAAATGTTTTAATCATTTCCTCACCAAACAGTTTTTCTGTCTTTGCAGAATGGGATCACTCCCCTGCATGTGGCTTCAAAGCGCGGAAACACCAACATGGTTCGCCTACTGCTGGACCGAGGCTCCCAGATCGATGCTAAAACACGGGTACATTCCACTCCAGAAAACCCCAATCCAACATCAGCTGACAGTAGGAACCAAAGCATCATTGTGGCTAAAAGCTGCAGGGAAATGCTGTTGTGGGTCAGTAGATTACATTTAGTGCCACGCTGGATATCCTGGCCCCTGCTCTATTATGTGATTGTAAGCCAGATAGCTTGACAGACATTCTACTAGCTGTTATGGGATAATTAGGTCTGCAGTCACATCTGCATGCTATCACCCTTCAGGTCAAACAGACAGAGTTAGAAACCGATTTGCAATAAATGCAGATCTGTCAGATGAACAAACAAGCATCCTTCTGTAACATCATGCTGAGTCATGGCGGGCTGTGCTGACTGTCTAGCAAACTCTTTTCTGCAGGATGGACTGACTCCTCTTCACTGTGCAGCTCGGAGTGGACATGAAACATCTGTGGAGGCGTTGCTGGAGAAAGAAGCACCTTTGCTTGCCAGAACCAAAGTTAGTTCATCTTTGACATTTTCAAACATACGCCAGCATAGTTAACTTAAAGGGGCCATACCATGACTTTCTGAGGCCTTTATATATGAAATATATTATATATGATCATAAATGACCTTTGGAACACTAAAGAACGAATCATTTATTAAATAAGGCTTATTTTTGTGGACTCTTTTCACACCCTTAAGTAAAACGACTCGATCTCTGAGGCTTTGCCTTTCGCTCCTTGTCCGTCCCGCTCATTTTATGTCATCATCCGAGAGCCAGTCTCAGCGCGCCTGCACGTGGAAACAAACAACATCCGAACTTTTTGCAAAGATGGATGTGCATATTGGAAGTATAAAATGAAAGCGTTTTACAGATCACCGCTAGTTCCACAGAGAAAGCGGAGCTGGCAGCACAGACCCTTCCTGAAAGGGGTGGTCCTCAGTCTACAAGGTGAGCTTATGAGAACCTGCTCACTTTTGTGGGCAGGGGAGGGGCTGCAGCAGAGAACAGGTTTTTAGAGGGTTACTCAGCAATGCGTGAATGGAATCAAAATACCACTTTGGGGTCGTTTATAGTGAGGAATGAACTGTATAACACTCTTACAAGTCAAAATGTTGATTTTCATGGTATGGCCCCCTTTTAAACAGCATCATGGTCCAACATTAGGGCTGTCAATGTTAACTCGTTAACGCATGTCATTAATCAAAATAAATAACGCATTCATGTTCATTAACACAGATTAGTTACACTTAGTTACACAGCGACCGTTTTCTGCTTCATATCGGACTGTTCACATTTCCATGGCGTGCGTCAATTTCTGAAAATACACACTTCATCGGGCATTATCCCTCTTATACCATAGTCACTTACAAAATAAGTAAATATATTTAAACAGTTTTTTTAAACTTTACTCTTGTTATTTGTACGGTTTAGATCGCTTTCTCATGAAAAGCAGACTTTAATTGGTGGTGCAGCCCGTTGTCTCGGTAACACGACAATGCAACTGCAGAAGCAATGGAAAGTTATATACATGATGTTCATCACGATACGTAGGTTCAGTAAAGCATCAGTTCAGAGAGAAAGTTCCCCTCACCGCTTGTTTTGTTTGTTTGTTTTTTGTCATTGTCACATTTGCAATGAAATTAAAGGAAGATGAATAAAAATGTTGTTTGAAAGAAGGCTGCGCAGTGATATAGAACATTTGGGCTATGTGACCGGAACTACTTTTTAAGTGTGCGTCAAAAACCAGCAGCCAATCAGATTAGAGTATTCACCCGGACCATTTAAAGTGCAGAAACACAGTGTTTGTTTCTTGTGGATGTATATCTGCATCTTTGATATCGTGGAGTAAAACTGCAGGCATTAAAATCTTTACAGTTCTGCTTATCTTATTATTGATGTGTTTTCTGCACACAAATGGTAATTCTGAGTTAACACTTTGTAAATGTAAACAAAATTTGAATTTGATGTTCGGAGCACAAGGACATCAAAACAAGCAAGACATTTGGATAATATATGTGAAATGTAATCAATATAGTCACAATTTCTCTGAAAGTTTGGGTACCATTCAAGTTGTAGTGTTATAATAATGAAAGTGGTCATTAATTCAGTCCTTTCTTTGCAGCTCTGTGTCTGTGAAAAGGTTAAAGTTGTTGTTTAAACTGCATCTCCTTCCCTTTCAGAATGGGCTGTCACCTCTTCATATGGCAGCTCAAGGAGACCACGTTGAATGTGTCAAGCATCTTTTGCAGCACAAGGCTCCCGTTGATGACGTCACGTTGGACTACTTGACAGCACTGCATGTGGCAGCTCACTGTGGTCATTATAGAGTAACCAAACTGCTGCTGGACAAGAGGGCCAATCCCAACGCCAGAGCACTGGTGAGTTCCAAGAAGCTGTAAACTAACAAAGACACTCTGCCCTCTTTTACTGGGACTCACTCAGGTTAACTGAGATGAACCGTGAGATTCATGTCAGTGCTTGTTTGCAAAGCACCACTCTCACTGAAATGTGGAGATATTTGCTCATGAAACAGTTGTTATAAAGAAAGTCAGACACAACTGCTCATAAAATCTATAGTAATCTGTGCTGTGTGAGAGCTACATTTGTATGGGAAGTTAAAGAAGGATTGGCTTAAAAATGGTCCACATTTCCACTTCACGTTTGGAAACACTTTTTGTGTTGCCACCAACCCCCAACGTCTTGAAATGAATCAGCATCTCACAAAACTAAAATAATTATTTATTTCTGCTTTCCCGTAACTGAGCCTGAGTGTCAGAGTAGCAGAAAAAAGGAGTAAACGTGTCTGACAAACTAACGGTTTGACTAGTGTCTTGTTTCCTTTGTAGAATGGCTTCACACCACTGCACATAGCCTGTAAGAAAAACCGAGTCAAGGTGATGGAGCTGCTAGTCAAATACGGAGCATCCATTCAGGCCATCACAGAGGTGCATTTCTTCTTTTATCACTTTTAAAGATGGAAGTTAGTAGAAGGGTGACGTTTATGCTTCACCTCTTTCTCCTGATCCAGACACTGGAGTTAAGCCAACTTGCTACACAACAACTTATAATTCAAATGTAGTTTTAGTCCAGCATTCATGTTTGTGTTTTGCTCCTTGTTTGGATCCAGTCCGGTTTGACTCCCATCCACGTGGCAGCTTTCATGGGTCACTTGAACATCGTCCTGCTGCTTCTGCAGAACGGAGCCTCGCCTGATGTCAGCAACATTGTGAGTGAAGAGAAAGTAGCCTTAGAGCAGTGTGGAAAGTGACTGGCCTGGATTAGTCAGGCTGAATGATAATGTTGTGTTTTCAGCGTGGAGAAACGTCATTGCACATGGCAGCGAGGGCCGGGCAGGTGGAGGTAGTCAGATGTCTTCTAAGGAACGGAGCCATGGTGGATGCTCGGGCTCGGGTGAGGCCGCTCTTTCACCAGAAGAACTAAAGTAATGATCAACCAAACTCATAGAAGACAGAGATCCAAGCTATAGTCATACAAACACCATACAAAATAGAATTAATAACCTTTACTTCACGTGGAAGATTTCATAAAAATCTGTTTCTTATTTAAAAAATGTAAACTATACAGTAACATGCAACCATTTAAATACAACAAAAGTATTAAAAACTAAAATGGCATCAATGGTCAAAAGAGCCTATTTATCTTTCAGAAGAGTTTGAATATAATAATAGTTTGTAGAGACCAGAAATAATTTAAATTGAGGATGTCCAATGTCTGCAGCAACAGGATGTACAGGATGAAGAATCCATCCTAATTTCTGTGTTAGATAAATCCGATTGTCATATTTTGTTTCTGGTCCACCTTGAAAAGATGAAAATTGTCTGAACCAGAGTGCGTACAGTTTGAACTGCCTTTATAATTCTCTGGGTTCACACATGTTACTCATAGAGAGAAGCATCTGCTTTACCCTCCATCATCTGACAGCAGTGTTTCCCTGCAGGAGGACCAGACTCCGCTCCACATTGCATCCAGATTGGGGAAGACTGAGATTGTGCAGCTGCTGTTGCAACATATGGCCCATCCTGATGCTGCCACAACCAATGGCTACACACCTCTTCATATCTCTGCCAGGGAGGGGCAGCTGGAAACGGCGTCGGTCCTGTTGGAGGCCGGGGCTTCACATTCATTGGCCACCAAGGTGGGAAAAGAAGCCTTTAGAACATTTACAGCTGTAAATCTGAAGGTTGGTAATCTCTGCAGAGAATTTAGCAGCTTTTTCAAGCGGTTGTAGAAGAGATTTGTGATAGTTGAGCAGTAGCATTTATCGGACTTTATTAAAACGTATCTGGAGTTGAAGAGTCAGTTCCTACTGTTGTTTACTGACAGGAAGTCATCATGTTTTCAGAGATGAGTAAACTAAAGCATAGATATGAAACACATCAGTGGTCTGGTTCCTGAGTGGCCCTTCAGGATCATGTACACGATGACCTCAAAGCAGATTCCCTTCCCCCCCAACCATCAACTTAAAAGGTTGAATTTTGGGTTTGAACCTCCAGTTTAAAGTCGGTCACAACTAATGGGACTTTACATTTCTTATTCAGATGGAACTTTACTTCTTTCTATTCATTCCCCTCTATACTGTGAAATAACTAAAGCATTATTTAAAGTAATTTTCTTCAGTTTAGAAAGATTTGTGCTTTTTTTTACACTACTGAGTAACATATCTGCCATCTTGAGCACAGCAGCAAACCATTTTTCTTGTCTTGGTATCTGTATGTTGTTTCCTCTCTCAGTGTTGACAAATACAAAAGAACATCATGGAGCAATCATTTTAGCAGCAATTACCTGTTATAATGTACATTTATGACAGAATCTCTGTGTCAAGATGATACAGTATATAGATGTCTCTGTTAGGAATCTGTGATATATAGGAAGGACCTGTCACTCATGTTAGTGTTTACTTTTAAAGCTTTCCTCTTTAGCATATACTGTTGTTTGACTCGAGCAACAACCATCTACTGCTTCATCTTCTGCATCAATCTCCACATCTGTTCAGAGAAAGACTTTAAAAAGAAAGGATTTTATCCAGCTGGGACATAAATGTTGAGGGGTTTCTGAGAAAATGTCCAGAAATAAAACAGTCAAAGAGCTCCCTCTGCTGGCCATAATGTAAACAGATGTTTCCCACAGGGTCTTTCAAGGATTTGCATCATTATCAGTAAAACCTGGAGTGTTCATATTTTGAAAAGGAACAGACACATTCCTGTACAGTAGCTAAGCTATCTTACAGATTCTAGGACAGGGATGCCAAAATCCAGGCTTTGAGGGCTGGCCTCCTGCTAGCAAGGTGGTGGGTCTTTGTACTGATCAAAAGAGAAAAAAAAAAAGGTTCTCACGAATCCTAAAAAAGTAAAACACATTTCTCGGCTCATTGTCAGAGGTTATTTCTCTTTACAGAAAGGTTTTACTCCTCTACATGTGGTCTCAAAGTATGGCAGCCTAGATGTGGCCAAACTTCTGCTGCAACGCCAGGCACCTCCTGATTCTGCTGGAAAGGTAGTTCTCCAGATAAGTTACGCATGAATATGATGAACGTACTTGTCGTTTTTAATAATACATTTTTGTCATGAAGGTCCAGTGCTCATCTGTGGGGTACTATGGTTAATAATACACAGGCCAACACAGATGTGTCACCTTTAATTGTTAGTGACTTGTGTTCAGCTCTGCTGTTCCAGAGAAATGACTCAGAATCTCCACAAAAGCATAAAAGTGAACAGATTCATGATCACATTTAAGATTCCTTTTCCTAAATGTTTTATGTTTAGAACTCATCCTGTCATTTCTATCCACCTCCAGCGTTTTCTAACTCTGGGTTTTGCCCTGTCTTGTCAGTGCTGGACTAACTGTTCTCACACCACTCACTACTCCTCCCCCCCTGCAGAATGGACTCACTCCCTCCATGTTGCAGCTCATTATGATAATCAAAAGGTAGCACTTCTACTATTGGATAAAAGGGCATCACCCCACACCACAGCCAAGGTGAAATAGTATTCATTTGCTAGAAGTATCTCACAGTGTGGCAACAAAGTATTACAAGGTGATAAAGGTGATAGTTAAGGTATACCCATGATGAAAGTCACAGGCCTCTCTATTCTTTTTAAGCGGGGGAACTTGCACACTTGGTGGCTGACTGAATACTTTTTTGCCCCGCTGTAAACATTTAACTTTAGGGAGTGGAAACAGGATGGTGACCATTCAGTGAAAGCAATATCTCCCCATCTGCATTAGAACGGCTACACCCCTCTGCACATTGCAGCCAAGAAGAACCAGATGGACATCGCTATGGTTTTGCTGCAGTATGGTGCAGAGACCAACACTCTTACAAAGCAAGGAGTCACTCCACTCCATCTGGCTTCCCAGGAGGGCCATACTGACATGGCTGCCCTGCTGATTAGCAAGGGGGCTCAAATCAACGTCCCCACCAAGGTAAGGTTGAGCCCAAACCTACCCCCCTCCCGGTAAAGCGCTGCTTTAACTTCTCTATGTCCACTAAGCAGAGTGGCCTGACCTCCCTCCACCTGTCAGCTCAAGAGGACAGAGTCGCCGTTGCTGAGATCCTTGTCAGGAATGGGGCTAACCTGGATCAACAGACCAAAGTGTGTGAAATCAGGATTTTCTTCTGCGAATAGACCAATGCTACGCAGCTTTTTACACTATTTTTATTTTTGCCATCTTGTATTGTTCTTGACAGAAGGGCTAAGACTGAGATGTTATTCTTTTACAGTTGGGCTACACTCCACTGATTGTAGCGTGTCACTATGGAAATGCCAAGATTGTGAATTTTCTCCTTCAGAATGGAGCCAGTGTGAATGCCAAAACAAAGGTAACATAGTTATTCAGCTTCAATAGTGCAACAGTAGGTCTGCTTTTCTGGGTTAGAATAGGGTGTAACCCTTCACTTTACCAACAACTTCACTTATATCATCATTTGTAGTTCCTGATCAGATTAGTAGTGGATTTTGGTTCATGTTGAACAATCCGATTCGGTCAAATCACAGACCTAAAACGGATCCAGAACATCTTCATCCAGAACTTCAACAGTGAGACTCAGAGATAAATTCCTGCTCCTGAACAGTGAAGTTTTCCAGTTTCTTGTGTTTCTTCAAGATCATCGAGTGTAAATAAATCTGTGTTCAAACAAACAAGTAAACAAGAATAAATGTCAAATCCATTCATATTTCAGTTTGATAAAGTTCATTCCACTGTTGTTTTTCCACATCAGAATAATCCAAAGGAACATTATTAGAACATTCTAGAACACTGTATGGTCACATGACTTTGTAAATTCAAAGCATTTCCACACATTGGACTGGAATGATGGTTGATCAGTTTCTGCTGCATCACATGGTTGTTGTCCAATGTGATGGTATTTCTTCCTTTTTACATTATTGTAAAATACACCTACCATATCTGAGTCCAGCATCCACTGACCTCTCTCCGTCCGTTTACGTGGTCTACCACTTGGTGGCTGAGTTGCTGTTGTTCCCAAACTCTTCCATGTTGTTCTGATAGAGCTGACCGTTGACTGAAGAATATTTAGGACATTTCACCACTATGACAGTTCTACACTGGAATTCACTGAGAGCGAAACATTCTTCCACAAATGTTTGGGAGAACAGTCTGCATGTCTGAGGGCTTGATTTTATTCACCTGTGGTCAGACCGTGTGATTAGGACACCTGATCCTGATCATTTCATTTTATCATGGATAAGGATGGAGCATACGGTATTAAACAGCACACCACATTTACTAGGGACCCCCCCCCCCTTTGGTGCGAGTGCAGAGAAGGGGAAGAATTGTTGGTTCATGTCTTGTGTAGCTGCAAATTGTAAGGTGGAGCAAAGAAGGCAGCTGGATGATGGAGTCAAGTTATTGGAGCGTTGAGTTTGAGGAGGCTTTTGGATGAGAATTCCTATGAAGTGGTTTTCGAGAAGGACCGGGTTGCTGAGGAGAATTTGAGGTTTTTGGTTTTTTTGGCCTAGTTAGGTCGTCCCCCACTTTCCCCACACTTCTACACAGTAGGTTGCGGAAAAGCACCTACTGCCCCTCACCGTATAAACTGCGAAAAGAGGAAGAAGAATGCTTTTGTTAATATATAGCAGATTTACAGGATCAGTTAGTTGAAGCTGCTCTTTCACCAGAACATGTCATACATGCAGTATCAATGTCTGAAGTTCAGATGTTAATTACAGCAGACACCAGCTGTTCATGCAGAATACAATATGAGGAAGATGATTGCAGCTACACTTACATATTTTCTTGTAATGCTTCTCTCCTACTAGTACATGCTCTTTCTCAGCCTTATGAGATGTTAGCTTAAAGTACCAACAACAGCAAGAGTGTTTCTGAGCTGCAGATAATGTGTTTGATTTCAAGAGTGATATTTTATCTGACGTGACATTTTTCTCACCAGAATGGTTACACACCACTTCATCAAGCAGCCCAGCAAGGAAACACTCACATCATCAATGTCCTTCTGCAGTATGGTGCCAAACCAAACGCCGTCACTGCGGTGAGCGAACACACAGATCTAGGAGTTTGCATTCTTCCATGTTTGAGTTTGCAGCCAGTAAAACTGTTGTCTGTTTTTCAGAATGGTAATACTGCTCTGGGTATCGCTCGGAGGCTGGGCTACATTTCTGTGGTGGACACACTGAGGGTGGTCACTGAGGAGATCATCACCACCACCACGGTCTCACACCCACACGCTACGCATAAATACACACAGACACACACACGTACCCAGACCCCTACACACAATCACCTGGACATACAGATGCACACGTGTGGATTTCCTTCCCTGTTTCGACTTAAGTCTTCACTGTTTGTGCAGAGTTGGTCACCTCTCAGCATGGTCACTAGGATCCTTCAATAAAGGAAATTGCCTCAGCTCCACCTGGGAGACACATTAGAACAGGTTATCTTCACAATTAGGTGCTTGAAAGCTTAGAAAAACCAAAACAAAAGTCTTTAGAGACTTAATGTATACATGACATTACTTCTATCATCAAAAATCTGGATCTAAGCAGGGGTGATGATGTGAATGCATGTGGCACCTGACACACAAATGATTTTTTCCATGAACTTCTGAAATAATGGCTTTCTGTTTGTATCCTTCCTGTTTAAAGACAGTGACAGAGAAACACAAGCTGAATGTGCCAGAAACTATGACGGAGGTTTTGGATGTGTCTGATGAAGAGGGTAAGTCATGTTGGGTTTCTATAGAGACTTCTCTGTGGTATGCTAACCATATGGTCTGATCTACAGTCCTAAAAATGTGATAAAACACTTCTAAGAAGGCATGAAAGGTCACTGACCTGTACACCTACAGCATGGAAATCTACTCCCGAGGATGTTCTGTCTGACAGGTCCTCGGAAGAGGAAGGTATTCAGTACGGCGTGACGGCTTGATCTCATGGAAGCGCCTGTAAACACTAGAGGGTCCTGATCCACAGAACTCAAAGTGCTTTGACTTAAAAACGCTCTGTCTTTAGCTGAGATGCAGCAGATGAGTTCTTACTTCTGACATTTTGTCCCATCAGAAGATTCAGTATGAGGTTTAAAAAGGGATTTCAGACTCCTTTGTTTCATTTTTTATGGGGGGGGTTCATTTGAAAAAACGACTCTAAAGTGCGAGTGAAGGAGAACTTTTAACCTGCCTTGATTTGTGTTGTTTATCTTTACTCCTTTTTTAGGTAGCCAATGCACTTTTGGCTTGAAATGCTCTCTGTCTAACTACAGTATGTCACTCTTTTCTTCTACTGGCTTAGCGTACGTCTGCTTTTTCCAAAGTCCAGTGCAGCTCCCTCACAGCCAGCAGCTTCACTGCTTATGTTTTGCATGTCCTAACAAAGTTCAAGCGCCACATTCACTATGTTACAGGTCATTTCTGATTTAAC
Organism: Oryzias woworae; assembly: GCA_016861445.1. NCBI lineage: Eukaryota > Metazoa > Chordata > Actinopteri > Beloniformes > Adrianichthyidae > Oryzias > Oryzias woworae. Next base: position 388,223 of record BOLG01000180.1, read on the forward strand.
ACTTGGTCTTTTAAATACAGTGTTATTTGAAATAATATCTGGTATTATGAGCTTTATTCACTTTAATATTTTCAACAAAAAGCCATTTTTCTTTTTCAGGAAGAACGGGGGGAAAAAAAGCTCCTGGACTTGACCAACTTCTCTCCTTTACTCTGCTCACTTTTAAAAATTAAGGACATTTTGTCTTAACCATTGATTAGTTTGCATTGTGTGCATTACAGTAGGAATTCATTTAATTTATTGAATAGCCAGTATTAGTGGGGGAAAAAGCATATAGTCAGCCACCAGTCCTGCAAGTTCTTCCACATTAAAAGATAAGATGATCTTGTAATTGTCAGAAACTTGAACAATTAGTAAATAAACGTAATTATGACAAATCCAAAAGTGCAACAGTGACAAAGCAGATCACCTGACAAGGAAGAGCATCACCAGACATCCCGAGTTATATCCAAAGAACACCTGTGAAGCATGGGGGTGGAAACATCATGCTTTAGGGTTCTTTTTCTTCAAAAGGAATAGCACAACTAATCTGTCCATATTAAGAAAGGAATGAAAGGGGTCATGAACAGTGAGATTTTGGTAAAAGTCTCCAGTCATTGAGAACATTCAAGATGAAATGTGTCGGAATCATCCAGCATCACAAGGGTCCCAAACACATCGCTCAGACTACAAGGGAGTGACTGGAAAAACGATTTCACGGTTTTGGAGTGTCCTAGTCAGTTTCCAGATGTTAGTCCAATAGAAAATCTTTGGAGGGAGTGGAAGGTCAATGCTGCCCAGCAACAGCCTCAAAACATCCCAGCTTCAGGGCAGATCTGTTTGGAGGAATGGGTCAAAATAGCAGCAATAGTGTGGGAGAATCTTGTGTTTACACTCACAGTTGATGTCTTTTTATGATGAACATTACAAACCAAACTCTGCTTTTAACTGGTAAGACTTGCAGAATCAGTGGCTGACTAAATATTTGTCTTTGCCTCACTATATTGGCTGTTCAGTGGAAAGCATAGTATTTACACAGTGCTGTTCTTTAAAAATGAAGAGGCTTATTATTCTGAAATTCTTTAATTTTTTTTCCATTTTCAAACATGACTGAACTGAAAGATATGAATATATTTCTGGTAAATGCAAATTTTGAAATGTGTCTGTCAGCAAAGAGCTAAAACTGAAAGATTGTGATTTTTAATAATCTGAGCAGTACAATAAATGCCTTAAGCCTCTTTTTGTCACCACAACCAATCAGTTATTTGAAAAGTAAGCTTTTCAAATAATTATTTCAACTATAATAAGAAAAATGTCACATAAGACTCTTTAAATAAGAGTCCCGTCTTGTAATTGTTGAGTTGAATGTTAAAGCTTTGTGCCAACCTTTCCTGACCCTGCCTCTTTGCCTGACTGATTAGCTTTGTGGACTTTTAGCTGAGCTTTGCTCCTGTTTGTACCAATAAACCTGCTGCAAGTGGAACCAGCTGTCTGCCCTTGTGAGACATAGAGATTGTGGTCATTTTATTGTAATCAAAATAAAGCCTTGATTGTCTCCACATCTGGTTGGAAAATGGATGAGATAGAAAAAGTACACTCAAAGGGTCAAATTAAGCAAAAATAAAACTTGAGATTTGAGTTAGACGCAGTGTTTTTTTTGAACTGTTAAACCTTTGAATTTTGAAAATAAAACAAAGACTCCATAAATGGATCTTTTAGAAACCGGTATACAATAGATGCACTCGTATTAAGCCTTTCCATTGTTACTCTGATAAAATAGTAATGTGTCCAGAGTGCGTCCAGCGTCTGTGTAAGGACAGACCTTTGACCCTCATTAAAGGAAAGGGAAAATCTATCAGCTCCAGTAAAGAAATCTGTTTTGATCAATAATCTCTTCTCAACTCTATAAAAGCCAAACATTGAGCATAAGCTGCACCAACTTTGCCAAGACGAACCTTAAAAAAGTGAACAAAAGTGGGATAATATAATGGCATGTCTGCCATTTCAGCCAGCATACCTGTTTTTTAAACTGGAGCTGTCTCATGTGACAGAACTACAACCCCTGTCTCCTGTCTGTGAAGGTGATGACACCATGACCGGTGATGGAGGGGAGTATCTGAGGCCAGAGGACCTCCGGGAGCTGGGAGACGACTCCCTGCCTGGACAGTACCTGGATGGAATGAACTACCTTCACTTCAGCCTAGAGGGCGGACGCACTGACAGGTACGTGGTGCTCTGCAGCACCGTCAGCTTTCTGCTGCTGAAAGATGTCTAAGCTAAGTTCACAAAAAAGATTCTACATCACAGTCAGTTCCAAAAAAGGCTGAGGTACACTGTGAGAGTGTAAATGGAGTTTTTGCTCTCTGTACTCTTCATCTAAGCTCTTTCTCTTGCTCAGAAAGGTTGCTTGAGTCTGCCTTGTATGTGTGGCCCATTCACTGTTTAAAACCTCTACCTAGATTAGTGATGTGATGAATCAGCTTACTTCCTGTACCAATAACTGCACTTTTCCCTTTGAGCATGAACCGACTAACAATATTTGTTTGCAAACATGTGTGTTTTGAAATCTCTGCACCTCATTCTTGATGGTCGGTGTCCCTTGTCATCCCTCCATAGTCGATTGCAAAGGTATGTGTTGACGACAAATGTTCAATGATTTGATTTATCTGTCTTCCAGAAATAGATTATGAAAACAGACCTCGGCTGTAAACTTATACTGGAAAGTTTTCATTGAGAAATAGTAGTTATTTATATCATATTTTTTAATTTAGCCTTTTTTGTGACGAGAAAGTCTCTTGAAATAGAATCCAAAGTTTCAAGCCGTATCTGGGCAAGAGGCACAAAATGTGTTTAGTTGGATCTGAAATTGTTCCTGGAACATTATTTAATAGTAAACACACGGTTCAATCTGCACATGCATACAGCTGGAAATAAGCTAGAGGCCATTCTATTCCCCAAAAATGATATAATGCTCTCCACCACCACTTTTTGAAAAATAATACGAATTATGACAGAAAAAAAAGAACAAAAGTATAACTCCATGAAATAAGAAAAAGAAGCTTAGTACCTGTTTAATTGTGACTTCTACCATCAGTGTGACAGACACGATTCCTGTCACAGCTACGGTCAAGTTGAGACATTTCACTAATACTATAACAATACTAAAAGATGAGTGATGATTTTATTTAGAAGTTTATGCACCTAAGTCACAGTTGCAACAAAATGGCTCTGATCCACACTTCCCAATGTTGTCAAGTCAGTTTTTTACTCAACTGACAGTTTATTGTTCCTATTTTCTCCCAAGCGTCCTTTAAAGTGTAAAGGCTTTGGTCCAAACTCTCCTGGAGGGTCTGAAAGAGAATAGCTGGTTTACAAGCTTCTCGGCTTCACTTGTAGACATGTGAAGCACCTCATCATGACCACAGGGGACATAAAGTCTCTAAGCATTAGAGGGTTACCATCAAAAAGGTTTTTAAATAAAAAGATGTCAGGCATCTATGTGTTTCATGCATTTGCAGTCCTAGTGCCACTGCAATGCACCATAAAACACTGATAAGGGGTTTTTTGAAAAAAGACAGCACTTGTTGGACTAAAAGTTGGTTACTGAAAAACAGTGTTGCCATTCCCTCTGAGATGGGAACAGACAATCTGATTTAAGTATTTTCTGAGACAGAATGAACCAACGAGAGCTTGAATTACCCCCCTCCACATGCTGACCTCTGTTTGGAATTGAACCAAATTCTTTAATATAAAGATTTTGTGTGTTTTGTTGAGCAAATCTGAAGTTTAGTTTTCATTTCCCTCTGCTTTTACTTTGCCATGTGTTTTTCCCAGTTCAGAAAGGTCTTTCACACCCACCCACCATGGCTACTACTCTCCTAGACACGAAGGCATGTTGGATGAGGTGCTCAGTCAGCAGGTGAAGCTACCATCGACGCACAACTTTATTTGACCTTTTTTGTAACAGTTCATCAAATTTGATGTGTTTCAATCAGAAGTGGAGAACGTTTTTTATGGGGGGCAGAAGACTTTAGAAGGGTGGCAAATGAGAACAGCAGAGTGGAAGACCACGGCAAATGAAAGGATAAAAAAATGTATTTCAAGCAGTTTTTGTTATAAACAACCAAACAGATGTTCATCTGAGGGGTCGTAAACTGCTGTTGTTGCCGGTCCGGTCTGGTCCGGCTGACCCTCGAGTAGTAACAGAATAAACAGCACACCGTTGAACTTGAACAGGGCTGGCAGCCTCTTTGTTTCCACTTGCACATAACTGTCCATACAGCCCAAAACGCCTGCAATCACAGATTTGTATCCTGACTCTACAGCGAGCTTTTCTTTTTAGCGTGAACTCCCTATCTGCCTACGTCATCACCTGGCAAACGTACCAACACTTGCTTCCGTCGCTGCGCTGCATCCATAGCAACCACAGTTCTTTACAACATAACTAACACCATGGGGGGAGACATCAGTAACGTGGGGGGTGGGAAGATGAGGCAGCGTTTTTGCTGGAGAGGCAACCTCCACTCCCCTGAAGCTCTGCTCCTGGGTTCAATGTTGTGTTTCAATGTTACAGCAACATATTTGTTTTTTCTCCTAGTGCTACCTGTCCTGCTTTCTTTCATTGTTGTCACTTTTTACCTTTTTTTTCCCTGTTTTCTTTATTTTTTTATAGTGCAATTCGTCTTTATAGACTTCTTTGTTTCCTTTGCAGCTGTTGACTCTTGCTGGAGACAATCAGAGGGACTCCTACAGGCTGAGTTGGTGTGCAGATAATCTGGACAACGTGGCTTTGTCCTCCAGCCCCGTCCACTCAGGGTAACCACAGTCAACAATCTCATCTGTAATCTGAGCAAAACAATCCTTCAGACTGCTCAGAAAACTGTTTACATGGGGTAAATACTGGATCCATATGTCACCAACACGGACAAAGCTTAAATGTAAAGAGCAGCTGTCGGGAATGAACTTTGACAGGATCTTCTTAAATGAAGATCACAGTTTTGGTCATGATTTTCCTGCAATTGCAACTTCAGTTTTCTTTTCCCACTTTTTTTTTCCTCAGACAGCGTTTGTGTGTTGTTTTGTGTAGCAAAAATTATTAGCTATGAATGTTTAAACATAAGACACATGTTTCTGGGAAAAAAATGTTACTTTGTGAAGAACAAAATCTGAGAAAATAGACTCATCTCTCATGAATGCTTGTAATAAAATCTAGCCTTTAGCCTTACTGAGCAGAAAAAAAACTACCAGGTTTTTTGCAGTAGAACGTTATGTAAAAATAGTAAATACTTCAACTCTTTCTCTCTAAACTGTTTCTGATTTTCATTTCTCTTCATCTGATGTGGTTTTTAGCCGCTGCTCTCCGTGCCATGGAGACCATAGCAGGTGACCCACTGAACCTTGGTTTTAATCTCACTCCCTCTCATCTTCATGACCCTCTACTTACAGTACGCTCTCCGAGTGGAGGCGCACATGTCACTGTCCTGAACACACATCGCCTCATAGAACATTACTCAAGTCATTCAACAAGCCCATTTCCTCAATCTGACTATCATCCAAACATTGTTCTTGGTTAAAAAATCATTTCAAAAGAGATTAAATGAGGCAGTAAAAGTTCAGGACAGGTTTCTTTGGATTCATACATCGGTTTGTTAGTCTTTCTTAACATCATGCTTGCTAAAGGAGGGTGCCACTAAATGTGTGTTCAGAGCATGGAGGACTGCAGTTTTCTAACAGCCCCTGTAGCCACGCTGTTGCTGAGGTGTGCCTTCAAAGTGATGCTGGACAAGGGCTAAAGGAGAGACACAGATGACCTGTGTGTTCATGTCATTAGATGTATTCACAATGTGATCCATATCCATAATTGTCACATTGCATGGAGTATTGAGTGAAAAACATGCTGTAGTCCATTCTGGGGTGAACAAACAGACACCAACGTCTTTCAAAGCGACTTGTTTGTTTTTAATAGAGAAACATTCATGAATGTGTTTGCTGTTTAATGAGCTGATGGTTTAGTCTATTTATTCAGTAAGACTATTTGTCTTTTTTGTACATCACACTGCCCCCATGTGAGCAGCAGTTGTAAGTAGGTAATGTGAGTCTCTCTGCTGACTGCACAAACTATTTTCTCTTCACAATTATTGACAAAGGACAGTACAGGGTCCTGCAAAAAAAAAAAACCTTTTCCAATTTCAAGCAAATGTGTTTTCTGTCATGGAATATTTGCGTAAATATGTATTTAATATGTATTTTGTAAATGGTTCATGACTTGTGGAAGCATCTAGAAAAAAATCAGCTGAATGTTACTTCCCAGTATTAAAGGACCCACTTCAACAAACATGGTGTTTTTGGTGTTTTTAACATGTTCCTAGTATCATGATGGGCATATATAAGCAAAATTAAGATTAAAATCGCATTTTGGAGCTTTTTTTTTATTTTATTTTAATCGTTGTGAATCAGGAGCAGATACAAAAAGGCAGTTTGAAAAAACTTGTATGTGGGATTCTTGGCATTTAAGGTTTGATCATTTACTAGTTGCGCTCATGCAAACACTCTCAAACGTGTTTGGTGTCTGTGACTTTATCATTGAATGGGCTTGTATATTCAAAATTTGGCTTCAATTGGTGTAAAAACCTCCTCCTTCCTTTCAGTTTCCTGGTTAGCTTCATGGTGGATGCGCGAGGTGGCTCCATGCGTGGTTGCCGGCACAATGGCCTCCGTATCATAATTCCACCAAGGAACTGCAGCGCTCCAACACGGATCACATGCCGGCTGGTGAAGAGACACCGTCTGGCCACTATGCCACCCATGGTGGAGGGTGAGGGTCTGGCCAGCAGGCTCATTGAGGTGGGGCCCTCAGGAGCCCAGTTCCTTGGGTAAGGCTGCAGAGAGTTGCTGGGCGTGGAGAACTATAGTAAAATTTTAAACATTTTTACCTGAGAAAGGTAAAGAAAAAAGCCTTGTTGTTGATGTTCCAGTAATCTATGTCCCAATCAACCCCTGTGGTTACGAGCGGGTAGAGACTGAAACAGATTATAGTTACAGCCTTTAATTTTTTTTTCCTGTGGTAAGTAATGTTACTAACAAGAGCAAAACTAAGAATAAAGAAAGCCATTAGCAGGGGGTTCACTCATCCCAGCGGATCATCAGAACCACCCTTCCAGGCTCACAGGATGTCTAATCAAAGTGGTGTGAAGCCAGATCTCTCAGAATTATTCTAGACCGGACTCACCCCAGTCACAGGTTGTTCCACCTGCTGCCTTCCCCGAGACCTCACACAGAGAGGATGAGGAGGAGCTTCTTTCCTCAGGCAGTGAAAAGGCACCAAGTTTATGAGCTCCATAGAGATCTGGTCAGTGTTACATTTGGATGCTCCTATCAAATGGGAATTAAGACAAAAATATTGCATTTAAACTAAGGCTGTCAGTTTTGTCACGTTCAAAACGCATCAACTCAAAACATGTTTGACGCCGTCAAGTTTTTTTTATGGCATTAGCTGCAGATTTTGAATTTGGCACTTGCGCTTTTTCTATACCACCACAGGAGGATGAGGCAGAAATAGACGGCGAGAAAGGACCCCTAAACGTTTCTTTTAAAGACCGTGCCAGATGGCTCTCTGGGCAAAACTATAGTGATTTGTAGTTACTGCTGGTGTGACATGTTATCATCGCAGCACGTCAAGTTTGAAGTACCACTTACTAGCCAAACACACTGCTGTCCCGGGGACCTCGGTTTAGCCCTCCCATGGAAAGCAGAAGACGCTGATAGTTTGCAGCAAAAACGTCCGACCACCTCAGAAACAAGCAAGCTTTTAGCAGCTGTAGTTAATGGAAAGACGGCTTTCATACAAATCAATGACCCAAACACTGTTGCAGCATTTCTTTAATTCAGAAGCTTTCTAAATACAATGTTACAAAAATAAAGTCTTTCTAATTAGAGCAATGCATCTCTGCCATAAACAATGTCAAACTGCTAAACACTCTTCAAGTACACATTTCTGTATCTACAAAAAGTAACTTATTAATTGAGATTAATTGCAATCAACCAATTGTGATTGTGAGTTAGCTATGGACAATCATGCCATTAGGCAGCTGTGGTGCCGTGGAAAGGGCGGTCGGCCTCTGATCAGAAGATTGCAGGTTCGATTCCCGCCTTCCTCGCCCATGTGTCGAAGTGTCTTTGGGCAAGACACTGAACCCCACATTGCCTCTGATGGAAGGTTGGAGCCAGTGTTCAGCAGCGGAGCCGCCATCAGTGTGTGAATGGGACTGTGACTGTAAAGCGCTTTAGTAAAGGTAGAAAAGCGCTTTATAAGTTCCATCAATCTAATCGCTCGACAGCCATAATTGAAATTGATACTTACTGCAGAGATCGTACTCTTCACTAGAAAAAGGGTTTCTTCTTGGAAGAGCTTAGTTATTCCCTTTGAAATCTGGGTCCCAAGTCTAGGTTCACAAACTGGAAACCTGATCAAAGATAAGCAGAAAAAAATCTAGTTAAGTTTGAAGTAGAGGACAAAACTGCTTTGACTGCTTTGAAGCCACCAGCTCCAAGGTACAGTGTCCACCCTAGAACTGGTTGATTATGGGTCTGAGTCCATAAACATCGCAAAGATTCTAAATAGGGGCCTAATGCCTCCTTGCTTGACTACTCAGCATTAGGAAGCTGTATTTGGAAATAAATCACCATAATGATTCTGGAGCTCAGTTGTGGGGCCAGCTCCCCCTAATGATAGGTCAAATGTAGAAGACAAATGTGGTCCTACTCTGTGGTGTGGGACAATAGTTACAATAGTTTGCTGAATTGTGCTACATTTCTTTGCTATTAACCCCCTCCCAGTCTTTGCCTTACTAAAATTGTTTCTTGCTCTATGCCAGCATCAGGCTTTGCTCTTCAGCATGTCCTGTTTGATTTCCTACCAGCTCAGCTATCTTTAGCCTCTAATACTCAACCCTTAACACTTGAAAGGTTTTTATTAACATAAAGATTGCACCAGGATTGCTTTTCTATTTTATTTTGCTTTTGTTCACCTTATTCTCTGATGATAGTATGTAAAAATAGGACTCTGTTGTTTTTATGTTTTTCCACTACAACTGGAAACTGTACATATATGATTGCAATGAAGATTTTCACTTTTGTCATTCTTGATCAACTAGATAATGTAATTATCAAACACACTTCCCACCATGTGTCTATTGGTTTAGAAAAAGGAACTAAATCAAGATTGACTCTATAGGAATGAAAACCTGCAGAAAAGGATCCAGAAAAACTTTTTTCACATTAAAATGGTCAATTCTTAACAAATATTTACCTTACTTTACCACTGACACAAAAGTATGCTTTTTCAAAGGACACAAGTGAATAAGTTTAGTCTATTGATGATATTTCACATTTCTACATAGTTTTTCATACATGTTTGTTCTAAACCGTGTACACTTTTGAATTCTGTAGACTGGAAAAAACTTCCAGTTTTTACCAAACCAAAATATTGTGTGTGCTCTTTCTTCCACACTGCTGCGTATGGATGCTTGGCCTATCACACAGTAAACTGCACCTTCCCAGTGCCCCCCCACCTCTTAATGAGGGCGAGAGTTTGGTTAGCAGAATCCTCCAGCTTGGTCCACCAGGGACAAAATTTCTTGGGTAGGGTGTCAAGCCAAAATGTGCTGTTCCATATGAAACAAACCATGGATGCTATTTTCAGTGTTTGCATTTCATATTTAGTTCCCTCATTCATTATTCTTTGATAAATTCCCCACTTTTATTCCATTATTCATTACTGCTGTGCTCCCCTTCTGTCTTTTTCTGTTTTCTGTGTGGATGCTTCCATCTTCCTAGAAATGTGTTTACCAATTTTTCTGAGTGACAGTTAAAGGGTTCTCCAGCCTTAAAACATGTTTAAAGTCCTAAAAGATTTGGCCCTCATTCGTTCCAATAACTGTTTATTGAAGACCAAAAAGTCAAGGAAAATTCCAAGTATATGCATTATATATGACATAACTAGTTGCACTGACTTGGTGTCGTGTTGAAGGACCCTCTAAATATCACCAAAACCATCAGTAGGTCTGTCTTAATAGCTGTGCTTGGCCCATGTTTTCCTGTGAAAAAGCGTGTGCAGTGTTGACAGGTATTAAGTGTCTGGTTTACAATGGTGCAGGTCAGGTAAGTATCAAAAGAAAATGTTGCAGTCAAAATTGATAAATAAAAATGAAATGTAGGAGTTAATGTGGAAATTCCTGATCAAGTTCCCATATAAAATGAATAACAGCTAACACTACTTCCCAGCTACTGCTATGTTGGCAAAAGGTGTTGGGAAAATGATCTTCAAAAACAATGATTAACAGATACAGCAATCCAATTCTCATAATGTTCTAATCATCTTCCACAAAAACACACCTTTTTTCTTCTGAATCAGCAACAAATTCAGAGACATTTTGGTAAACTTTTGGGATTTCAAGTCCATGTTCTGGACCTCTTTCATGATTTGTGTCTTAAAGATGCACTCCGATGAAAATCCTGTTTTTGGTGTTTTTAGCGTCTTCTCGTAGCATTTATCTCATGATGGAGAACATATACAAGGAAAATTAAGATCACTAGTATCAAAGACTCCCATATTTCTTCTTGTTCTAATTTCAGTGCTCTACTGTCTCATTAGCTGAAGCTTCTTCTTTTTGCTTCTCCAGTCCTGTGATAGTGGAGATTCCTCACTTTGCCTCTCTGCGAGGGAAGGAGCGTGAGCTGGTGCTTTTGAGAAGTGAGACAGGGGAAAGCTGGAAGGAGCATCACTGCGAACACACCCAAGAGGAACTTAACCAGATTCTCAATGGAATGGATGAAGGTGGGTTTTCATTTGGCAAAAGGTAAGAAGCATTCCTGCATAGGGACTATTTCATTTTTGCCTTGTTATCTTTTTAGATCTGGACACACCTGAAGAGCTGGAAAGGAAGCGCATTTGCAGAATCATCACCAGGGACTTCCCACAATACTTTGCTGTTGTGTCACGCATTAAACAAGACAGTCATCTAATTGGTCCTGAGGGAGGCATCCTAAGCAGCACGGTTGTGCCCCAGGTGCAGGCTGTTTTCCCAGAGGGGGCACTCACCAAGAGGATAAGGGTTGGACTACAGGTAGTTGTCAAAAGCACTGATTTAATGCAAGTCATTTACCTACTGCAGTAAAGAAATAGAATAGAATAGAATAGAAAAAATACACAATTTTAACACAGAAGCATAATACACACAAGAACACAGTACATAAGGTGTAATGGGTATTAATCTGGGGCAACGCCAGCACCCATACTTGCCCTGACAATGCATGGAAAGGGGAGAGGTGTAGCTGGAAAGTTAAGGTCATGAGGGGATGAGCAGCAAGTGTCATCGTCCACACACCACTGCATTCCACTTTGTGCAGAAGGATCAGTTTTGGTAGAGCCAATGACAGCACCCTCAGCACAGGGGACTCAAAAAGGAAGATACCAGTAAAACTCTAATTACTGCAGAGACCATTTTTCCCTTTTTAGTCTCGCAAATGTATGAGAAATTTGTGGTATCTAAAATGTCTGGTAATATTGAGTCTGGAATACTGTTTAGATTTCAATTGATAACCCACTTTTGGAACTGACTCAGACAGTGTCTCATGCTTGCACTGCGTTGGATTGCAACAGTGAAATGCTTTTTGTACCACTTCAAGAATTATTTCATCCAATTTATTCTGAATGATATAATTAGTCTAATAGACAGACAAACAACCAAACACACACACACACACACATACATACATACATACATACATACATACATATATACATACATACATACATACATACACATACACACACACACACACACACACACACACACACACACAGCTTGCAGCTGCCCTCCATCCATGTGAGGATGTTTCCGATGGTATCCAGCTGCTTACACATTGTGTTTAATCACTGCCAGGTCTGGGGTGTGTGCTCTTTTACAGTTTATTTCTATATTTGACATACCCAAAGTGATACAGTCAGATCAGGGCTCAAATGTCTCTTTTTCCCAGGATTTGAAACAACTACATATTAAACACAACAATAAAGTGTTCTATCATGCGCAGAGTCAGGGAGCATTGGAACACTTCCGTCAGACATTGAAATCCTTGCTGCACGCTTATTGTGTTGAGTTGGGGGAGGACTGGGAGGAGGGATTGCCTCGGCTGCTGTTGTCAGCTCGTGAAATGACTCAGAAGAGTACAGGGTTTGGTCACTCTGTGCGTGGCCTGTTGCATTTGTTGCATGACCAGTGGAAAGTTACTGGTCCTCATAAAGTCATGCAACAGGTGTCAGAACACAATCATATTATTTCTACTCCTGATCGTAGAAAGAAATCACAGCTTTGTCATGTGAATTTATTGAAATCATATTACAGCCGCTCCTCCACTGTTGAGGCGAAATCTCTCCCATGGCCGCTCAACCCGCTTGCTTGATGGACAGAGTGTGTGAGATTTATGTCCCTCAATTGGTGCCACCAGAAACAGAAGATGGGTTGGTTCCGTTAGATTCTGCTGTAAGTCACAGCCGGTTGAAGAACTCTGAGTCTTTGGCTAAGTTGGATGTTTTGCTGGGTCATTTGTCTGAACCACAGCAGTTGGCACTTGGTGAGCTCATACAGAGTTTCCCTGTGTTGTTTAATGATGTTCCCACACAAACCCAGATGACAGAACATGATATTGATGTCAGAGATGCAACACCTGTAAAACAGCGGTTTTATCATATTCATCCAGAAAGGTGCAAGTATTTGGATGCTGAAATCAATTACTTATTAACAGGATTGAGGAACCTTCAGCATGTGGGTGGGCTTCACCATGCACTATGGTTCCCATGTCCGACCAGACACGTCGGTTCTGCACTGACATCCTTAAGGTTAATGCTTTGACCAAGCCAGATGCCTTTCCTCTTCCCTGCATGGAGGATTGTATTGATCAGGTTTGTTAGCAAATTTAATTTGTTCAAAGGCTATTGGCAGGTTCCTCTAATTCCACAAAGTAAAGAAATGTCTGCGTTTGTGACACCAACTGGGCTCTACGGTTACAATATAAGGCCTTTTGGTCTTCGTAATGCGCCTGCTACCTTCCGAAGGCTGATGAACAAGGTATTGGGAGATCTTGAGGGTTGTTCAGGCTATTTGGATGATGTAGTGGTTTACTCAGATACCTGTGAGTCTCATCTGACACGCATTGGGTCCTTGTTTTGCCGCTTGACCAAGGCACGCCTTACAGTAAACCTGGCTAAGTGTGAGTTTTCTAGGGCTATGGTCTTATATCTGGGTCGGGTGGTTGGGAAGGTGACTGTTTGTCCTGTACAGTAAAAAGTTCATGCGGTTGAGTCATGTCCTATTCCTGGAACCAAGAAGAACTTGATGCGGTTCCTAGGGCTGGTGGGTTATTACAGGAGTTTTTGCAAGAATGTTTCAGAGGTAGTTGTGCCTTTGACTGATCTGCTTAAAGCTACCAGTACCTTTGCTTGGACCCCAGTTTGCCAACACACCTCTGACAAAGTGAAGAAGCTGTTATGCGGTGAACATGTTCTCACTGCTCCCCATTTTGATCGTCCATTTGCTCTCCAGGTTGATGCCAGTTAGATCAGAACAGGAGCTGTTCTCTTGCAGGCTGATGGCCTGGGTGTGGAGAAGCCATTTTGTTTCTTTTCCAGGAAGTTTGACTCCTATCAGTTGAATTTATTCAATAACCCCAGGCAACAACCAGTGGAGCAGCAGGGCAACCAACAAAGGGCGACCCCCGGAATCCCTAGCGTGCTCCTGAGTAAAGCTCAAACCAAAATCAACTACGACACTGCAAAAACAACAAACTCAGTGAAGGCCAAAGAGCCAACACTGCTATGCCTAGCAGAGGATTGGCAATCAGGCAAGAAGGAACACCTGGACACCAAACCAACTGGCTTACACCGAACAAAACAAAAAAAGTCAAACCACAGACTCCCCACACACTAAATAAAGAACAAAAAAACAACCAAACATACCAAAAGAGAAGACGGGCCCCTAAGTTGTCATGACCAGCCCGAATAAAAGTCAAGACAAACAAGAGAGATTGGGTATAGCTTAACAAAAGGTTTATTTCAACATATTTACCCCAACTAAATCTGCAAAGAAACACAAAAAGGGTTGGTAAGGCTGCAGCTTCAGACCTTTTGAAGCATGAAGAACTACGCCTTGTGAGAGGGAGAGGTCGAAGATGGTGGTAAACACCAGTACTAGCTGGTCAGCAAGTGCTTTCCAGACATGTCCAGGAATTCCATCTGGTACTGCTACTTTTCTGGTGTTTACCCTCTTGAACTCTTTCTTGATGTCTTGCTCAATCGCAGTTAGCACTCGTTCCCTCCTGTCAGGTTGTGCCTTCCTTGTGGAGCTGTTGTTCTCAAATCGGGCATAGAAGGTGTTCAGACACTCAGCCATTGAGAACTCCAAGCTCACCACACTTTGCCACTCTTACTGCCTTGCAGACACAGTAGGACACAACCTTGTACTCATCTATGTTTCTGGTGGAGAGCCTGGTGTGATATGCAGCTGTGCAATGAGCCAGGGCATTACAGATGGATTTGTCCATCCACGGCTTTTGGTTGAGAAATATCCTTCTGGAAGTTTGGAGAATGGTGTTTTCTACCATTTTAGGAAGCACTCTGACATCATCGTTGAAACTCTTCTGGAACATACTCCAGTTTCCAAATCATCCTACAAGGTGGCCTCCGATTGAATCGTACAACACATCACCACCCGCGTCACCGGGACTCCCTGCTTCAGCTTTTTTAAAATATTTTGGCAGATGAGGCTTTATGCTCAGCAGTGGTCTAGGGTTTTGTCACCTCTGATGGGGCATGTGACATGTTAGAAAAGGTCTTCCCCCCTCTATAGTTTTAGTGTGTCTAGCCATAATGAGGGTTGCATCACGGTGATTAGCCTGTTAGATAGCGAGAGCATTGTGTTGTCTGGAGAGCACAGTGTCAATGTTTGCTTGACGTAGAATGTAAGCAGCGCAGAAGATGACAGAGGTGAACTCACCAGGAAGATAGAACAGGTGGCATTTTGTGGTCAGCAGTTCCAGGTTTGACTAGCAGAGACATGAGAGGAGGGTTATGCTCCTGCTTTCACACCAGTTGTTATTCACCATGACACACACTATCCCATCTCAATTTGCCGGACTCTGCCAGTGGAATAGCGTGGAACCGTAGGGGTCAGCCAGGTCTTGGTAAGAAAGATAATGTTGCGGTCTCTTTCATGTCTTTGGAACCTGATCAGAGCTCTTAAGTCATCAAGCTTCTTTTCTAGAGTCTGGACGTTGGATAGGGGGGAAGCGGTGATTTGTGTGCCCTTTTTCTCAGATGGTTTCTTATCATGGCTCAGACATTTTGGGTGTTTTCTTCTTGAGGAGAATGGATCTATCTCCTTAATGAGGTCTTTGGTAGCAAAACCTAAGATAACTGTGTTCTGTTTTCTTTGACAGGCCCAGCCAGTGAGTGTTGATGTAGTAAGGAAGATCTTGGGAAACAAGGCTACCTTCAGCCCCATTGTAACCCTTGAGCCCCGCAGGAGAAAGTTCCATAAACCCATCACCATGACCATCCCGGTTCCAAGGAGCAACTCTGACCCAGTTCTCAATGGCTTTGGAGGATATACACCAACATTACGACTGCTCTGCAGCATCACTGGTTAGTGAATGCTCTCACATGTAAACCTAAAAGAACGCAAAACCTCCTGACACTGTGATCTTTAATCTTCATCTAGGTGGAACAACTCCTGCGCAGTGGGAAGACATCACTGGAACAACTCCACTAACATTCATCAACGATTGTGTCTCCTTTACTACAAATGTTTCTGCTCGGTAAAATACTTAAGGCACAGTTGTGAAATTTTTTCTTCATTTTAGGCTGTTAAAATGTAAGAAATCTTAAAGCATCTGTCCATATCATTAACTTTACGATGTTGGTCTATGATTTCCAGGTTTTGGCTCATCGACTGTCGACAAGTCCAAGAATCTATCAACTTTTCCACTCAGGTCTACAGGGAGATCATCTGTGTTCCTTACATGGCAAAGTTTGTCATCTTTGCCAAGTCGCATGATCACATTGAGGCTCGCCTTCGCTGCTTCTGCATGACTGATGACAAGATTGATAAAACTCTGGAACAGCAGGAGAACTTCACCGAAGTGGCCCGCAGCCGAGACGTGGAGGTGAGAAAGGAGAGTAGAGGAGGAACCACAAGAGGACGTGACACCATGTGTTTTCTAGAAAATAAGTTTGAAAGAAAAGGCTCAGACATTAATATTTGGTATAGATCACTCTACAGTATATTTGGAGCCTGATTTTCTTGTAACCGTTAAAGCAGGGGTGTCAAACTCCATGACTCAAGGACCGGCCTCCTGCTGATCTTGCAGAAATCCTGTCTGATCTTCTGCTGATTATCTGGATCAGGTGTGTTTAGCCATTAAGGAGCTTCACTGGCAGATTGGATAGAAAACATGTAGGACACCGGCCCTCGAGGCCTGGATTCAGACAGCCCTGCTTCAAACACTTCACTGATTCTATATTCTGTTAATTCCTTTCTCTTGTGTGTATATTTCTTATAGTTTTTACCAAAAAGTGTTGACTTGGAAAAGTATTTTAGTGTAGTCTTTCTGAAAAAGGGACAAAAAGAAGATTGCTCATTTTTGATTATACAGCAGCAGCTCCTCTAATATTCATTTAGAAAAATGAGATTCACAAATTCTTGCATTGTGAAAAAAAAGACTTGATGATTAACTGAAAGTCATTGTGACTCTCTTTCTTCTCAGGTTCTGGAAGGCAAACCCATCTATGCAGATTGCTTTGGAAACCTAGTTCCTCTCACTAAAAGTGGCCAGCATCATCTTTTCAGCTTTTATGCCTTTAAAGAAAATAGATTGGCACTCTTTATCAAAGTAAACAGCGTTTTCATAGACAACTCGTCCGATTTTTTTTTCATTGAGTAAGTTGGTCTGAACAGACAACCTTTTCAATGAGGCTGAATTTCTTGTTTTTGTAGATTCGAGACAATACTCAGGAGCCATGTGGCAGGCTGTCTTTTATGAAGGAACCAAGGAATTACAGATCACTAACACAAAATGCCATATGCAACCTCAACATCACCCTGCCGTCGTACTCCAAGGTAGAGCTGCGACCCTCAACTTACCTTATGCAATGTCTTGCCAAGCTGAAGTGACAAAAAGCAACATTTTTGTCACTTCACAAGTTTTGCCTTTCAGGAAACAATGAAAAAAGAATCTAGTTGTAAATTGATGTTAAAAAAAACACACACACACACTGTGAATCAACAGCAAAACAGGCAAATGTTTTGGTTCTTTCTGCTCTGAAACATTCAGGCGTAAAATAACAGAATGAATATTTCTGATATGCAAAAGCTGTAAAATGGGAAAAGGCACGCTTTGCTGTCTGTAAGATGATGGCAATCTGCAGCATGAAAGCTGACTGTGGCACATGCTGAGCTTGAGCATGTTTATACTGCTTATTTGCCTTTATATTGTATTGAAATCTGCTTCATTCACTTACAGTGCAACTGCTTCTACTGCAGTTTCTACCATTTGTATGTGTGACAGTTTTAAGTAATCTTTGTTATAGTATTACTAAAGAAAACCTCACCCTCAGTGTGGCTTACCATCTCTACAAGCTACTGTTTTTTTCCAGTCTAAAGGGGACACGTTTACTTGTCTGTTAAAATGACCATGCCCTGTCTTTTTTCCTCCTTTTAATGTTGCTACTTTTTGTATCTGTGCCTCTTTCTGCTTCTTGCTGTTTTTTGCTCTCAAAAGGAGTTTGATTCAGACCAAGAGCAAGAAGAAGAGGTAAAGGCAACCTCTGCATCCCATTCCCATTTGTTCCCACTCATCTGCCAAATCTTCATTTTCCTTGTCTGACAGTTGTTACAAATTTTATATTGTCAAGTTTTTTTTGGTTAATGTTAGACAAAAAGACCTCTTATTGTGGTTTTTGCCTGAAGCAGCTGTAGTGATATGTGCATTGATAGGTCACTGGGTTCTGCTCTCCAGAGCAGCTGGACTTTAAAGGTGGATTTTTGATGCTCTCTTATGTGGCTTCTTTAGTTGTAGCTGCTGATGTAGAATTCAGGTCATTTTTTTGCTGACTGTTTTAGAAGTGTGGGACAAAGGTTTAGTAGGTAGATACCACATGAGCAGATGCAAATGCAAACCATCCATTAAATATAATACCTTAGCCCTACAGACTCAGAAGGAATCCACAGGAACAAGAGCCACAAACCTGCAAATCCAGCAATACAGAACAACAAAATCTGGTCCACCCCAAGTACAAAACACAAGGGAGAGAAGGGAGGAGCAAAGTAATGTGGTCTCTGCTATCCAGTACAGTCAGGGGGCCTCTGATATCTAGGATGGGAAAATTAAAAGAGCAAAAACATCGGGCAGGAGTCAGCGGCTCACCTGAAGCATGGTGGACTGTTCTTTCAAGACAACAAAGTCCCATTCTGCACAGAGAGGGCAGATGTCTGAGAGAGGAGTCAAAGAAACATCTACAGTATTTTACATAGCATAAGGTGCACCGTATGATGCCAGGACCAGTCTTAATTTGGGGTCTATTTTTGTACTTAACCCAAAAACAAGGTGCACCATATCAAAAGGAGCAAAAAAAAAAGTTGGAGATGGTCTTTTTACAAGGTGGTTGTTCAGCAATGATGCCGGCTTTAGCAAACGCTTGGACAACAGTTAAAGCAGACTTTAGCCTATACATCCACAATCTATTGATAAATGGAGTAGAAACTCGCCTGGCGCCGCCTCCCAGCTGTACTAAAAATGTGTGTGCCGTCCGTCATCCGTGGCTTTCATGCACATTGATGCGCTCTAATTTTGCTTTTCCTCCTGTTGCACCGGAAACCTTTCTTTTAAGGCCTGTAGGAGATCTTGCAGAGTGTGATCAAAGACTAATTCACCAGGGCAGAATCCCAGTGACTCACTTGCAGCAAACAAACTGAATAAACGTGTAAAGCTTGATGTCTGTGTGGAACGCTGCCGTGTGTGTGGTGAGCGTGGACTTTTCAAAGTGCTTGAAATCAGACTGTGTAGTTGTCACCTGCGCTGGAAAAACTGTCAAATTCAAGGAATGACATAGTAACATGATCACCTCCTGAATGCAAAGAAACCTTCTCTCAGAGGGTGGTGGTGGTTTGAGACAATTCCAGTTCACCCCCCCCAAGCAAGACATGTGGTTGACGTTTTGCATCTGATCACGCGGCATCTCTTCTCCTTTGTGTCACACCTCTGGAGCCTAGAAATAAGCTGAATTCCCCTCAGCAGTAGAACTGTAGAAGTTACTCAGATGATCAATGACATGTCTTCTAAATCACCCTTTGGAGCCCTGAAGAACAGAGTATTTGATAACATGATCTGGAAGACTGAGAATCTTCACGGGCAACTAATGTGGCATCTCACATTTTCTCTTTCAGACCAGCAGAACTCTGGAGAAATGTAAGAGACTTTTTATCTTTAGTTTTCTCAGTAATGTTATCCAAACCATTTTCTGACTTGCTAATGCTAATGTGCTAATGAACCGTTAGCTGAAGAGCAAACAGTTTGTGAGACTAATGAAGTTTAACAAAGGACAATAATAACCAAGCCCACAGTTAGAGTACAAAAAATATCATCAGGATAATATGATAACTACTGGTAGTTTTTTAAACAATTAAATTCTCAGTTTGAATTTTGGGTCACGTGTGATGCTGTGAAAATGAAAATGCATTACACCAGGGGGCGCTGTGTTTCTGCTTCTGTTACATTTGGACTCAAAAACACCATGGGAAATTACAATGCAATAGATTCTGACTTACTTTAAAATGAGTTTAAAGCAAATGATGTATTGAAATGTTATTTTTTCATTGGACATTTTTATGCAATTTGTAATTTATTTTGTGAGCTGCAAAATACATTTTCAAAATGAATGGTCAAATTGCATATTTCATTGCAAATTGTAAAATGCAGTTATTTGAATTATGGCATTAAAAACCCATGACAATTTAAAATGCAAATGATTTAGGCTTTACTTAATATTTTACTTTTTAAATTGTCATATTGAACTGTAATTTATAATATTGAATTCTAAATAGCAAAATGTATTTTCTTATCTTAAGGCTTTGCAAATTGAATTGTCAATTGAGAATTGCATATTACTTTGAATTATGGGAGAAAAAGACTTCCGGACAAATACATTAAAAAATATTTGCGATGATTTTCAAGTGAAATACTGGAGGCTCCCACAACTAGTTTTATCATCCGGTTATCAACATACATTTATATTATCCAGTGTTGAAAATAGAGCCTATAATCTCAGTTGTGCTAGCTGTTTTTTATAGTAATTGATAAGCAAAAAGTAGTATGATATCCAACATCTGACCAATTGCTCTCAGCCTCCTTCCATGCCTGATCCATGTAGTGTGAAAACTTAAATCTAGAAATGTATGTGAAAACATCATTATTTTAAAGCAACAAAGTTTGCTTTCTTATATTTGAAGGAGTTTTGTAGTTTTTTCTTCAAATCCTTTTTTTTAACTGGAATATCACAGAAGAATGAAAACATCTGTATGTACAGTTTTTTATTGGTCAAATACTTTCTCCCATGACTTCTCCATCAGCACTACCCTTTGTTTTGCATATAAATAATTTGCCTTTCCTTAATGAGTGTGTGCTTGTATGTGTGTAACAGTGACTTCATCTCAGGTCCTTTTTCTAAGCTGTTTTTGAAAAATTCCTTCATTATTTTATGTAATAACATTTTTGTTCCACATCAGTTTTGAGATTTGACTTGTTTTCATCTAGAAAAACTGAAGCAAAGAGAATCCTCGTTTTTTTTAGAATATGTTGTGATGGAAAAACCTCACATGGACTTACTTGATCACTGGCTTTCTTCATCAGATATGTTTCATTTTCAACCATTTCTTCATGTTTCCAAATAGACATTTTTCATAGATTTAATGTCTTCATAGATTCTGTGGTCTCGTAACTCACTGGTTTACCGTTGTTGGTGTGTGTGTGAATGTCTGAGTGTATATGCAAGTTTTTTCCTGCTCACATTTGCAGTTAAGATTATTTAGCCTTTCCCAGAAATATGATAAAGTATAAACCATACATGTGATACCCTGTAATCCCTGCAGTTTGTTCCAAACCTTTCTGACCTCCTTTTCCAATGTCTGTCTCCTTTCATTTAAATTTTTTATTTGCTTTACTCCTTATTTGTCCTTTTCTATATGTAAGATGAAGAGACGGAGACATCAGTCCTGAAATCTGAGCTAATTCGACAACCAGATCTTCTGTCTGACGTGTCAGAGATGAAACAAGATTTGATCAAAATGACTGCTATTTTGGCTGCAGACTCAACTGACAATTCTCGTTCTGTTGGAGGGTGTGGTCTAGAGAAAGGGACTGAGGATGTTTCTGGAGAACCATTAGAAATAATGGAAAAGGACTTAGAGAAAGTAAAAGAGGACCTAGAGAAAGTCAGTGAAATACTGAGAAGTGGAACTTATGAAGACAAGGTGTCAGAGGAGGCGGCTAAAGCAGTCAGTATTGCTGAGGAGTGGGTTCTTCTTTCAAACAGTGAAATAGAAGAAGCCAAAAAAATGGCAACCTTAGAGGTTCACGAGCCTGTCTTGCGTGAAAGTAGGGCTCACAGAGGGACACCCAGACCTAAAGCAATAAAAGACAGTAGTGACCTCAAAGAATATGTCCTGGATGCACAAGTAAGCTCAAAAACAAACTCTTATAGAAAAGAAAGCGGTGTCCAAGAAAAATTTACTGATGTGGTTCTACGCAAAAGTGCAAAGCCAGCAACTCTAACTAAAGTCCATGACAGATCCACCATAGGAGATGGTAAAAAGCTGATAAAAAAAGACAAAAACCAGGAGCAGCCTGGGGAATGCAAGGAGGCTTGTACTCTCCTAAGTGTACCTGCCACTAAACAGCCATCTCCTGTATCTCCAGTAATCGAAGAAACTCCCATTGGTTCTATTAAGGACAAAGTTAAAGCCTTAAACCAAAAAGTAGAGGCGGAGCAAAAGAGTAAAAAGGTTGCTAGAAAATCCCCTTCACAGCTGCCTGTTACTTCTTCTAAACCTTCTCCAAAAGCCAAAGAAACTCTAAAAGCAAGGCATGGTCCACCAAAATCTCCAAAAGCTGAATCAGAGAAAGCTGGGGAGAGCATGACAGTTAAAGAATTGATGCAAGCATTCCAAACAGGGCAGGATCCCTCTGAGAGAAAGTCTGGCTTTTTTGAGGTCAAAACAGTCCCTACGTCAAGATCAGACAAATCTACAAAATCTGAAACTGTCCAATCAAAATCCACAACCAAAGCAACTACCTCGCTGAAGGCACACGAAAAAGAAGTTTCTTTGGATTGTAAACCCAACTTGAAAGACGCTCTACAAAACAAGAAGGACAACAAACCAGCTGCTTCTTACTCAGAGCTAACTGAAACTGTAGACTTTGGAAATAGTGCCCTTGATGATAGCTCTGACAGCCTTAAACATGAAGGTGTGGCAGGCTCACTTAGTGCCAGTTCCGGAGATGGAACTCCTCACATGAGCTCTGAAGACAGTTACAAACATGAAGGTCTGGCTACTCCAGGCTCCAGCCCTGAGAGTCTGTCAGAACAGCAGACATCTGCAGCTTCAATACCAGCTTCCACAAACATGAAAAAATACAATAAAGATGGAGAGAAATCTGATGACACTGGTGAGGGGGCCATTGGTGATCACCTGTCTACAGAACTGGCCCTTCCGGTTTCTTCCAGTGACGCTGCAAATAACCATACAACAAGTGAGTTCATAACTATTAGGAGGAGTGACTCTATGCAATCTAAATCTCAAAGGCCAACAAGGAGGGTTTCTGAGACTGTAGAAACATTTCTTAGTGATGATGATGACAACCCTGACCATCAGTTAGCACTGTTTTTAGTTGGTTCTCCAACCTCTAGATCCCCCTCACAGCCTTTTCAAAGCTTTGAACTGCCTTTAAAACAAGAATTAGACACTCTCAGTCCATTAGCTGATGACTCTTTGACAGTAAGCCACAGAGACTCTCTTGAGGGTAGTCCTCTAATGGAAGAAAATTCCTCGCAAAAGTCCCCTGACTCTATTGATCCTAGCCCAACCAAGGAATCACCTCCTCGTGACTCTCTAGAAAACAGCCCTGTAGAGCAAAAAAACCACCTTCCCTTTCTGTCAATACTTGAGGACCCTAGTGAATCCCATATCCACCCAGAATGTTCCAAAGCCACAGAATTCCCTCAAGATGCATCACATAGTAGGCTCCTTCGAGACCACAAGGCTAGTGCTGATGATGACAGTTGGGAGCAGACATCTCAGATGACAAGTTCTGGTAAGAGCCCCTTTTCCCCTGATACTCCTAGTTCTGAAGAGGTAAGTTATGAGCTAAACCCCAAGCTCCCTGACCATGCATTCCTCTTTGTTTCATCAATGCCGGCTGTCATTCCTGAAGACCCAAAAGAAGAGGATTCCACACACAACTATGAAGCACAGAGAAAAGTTACTCCTGAAGAGGAGATGTTTAAGATGGCAGCCAAAATTAAAACATTTAATGAAATGGACCAAGATGCCAAGATCAAAAGGAAGTCTAGCAAGGAATTGTGTCTCGCCACAGATTCAAAAATAGGGAATGGCAGCTGTGAAACACTAGAGACCACCAATGAGAAGCTTTCACAGAGTGAATGTGGGCTCAGTAAACCCACAGAAGATTCAAAATTAGCTCTTTGTGTTTATACAGATATTAAAGTTCAACCTCCCTCTCCTTTTTCAGCAGGTTTTCATGATGGACCCTACAGGAAAGAAGTCAAGAGTACATCAGCCACTGTCACTTCTGAGGGACCTCACCCTGTCTCAGACCAATATCATTTAAAATCTAAGCTGCAAATGGCTCATGAAGAAAAGTCTGGATCAACAACCAAAGCTGAAAAAGACATTTGTGCCAAAATGTCATCAACAGCAAATTCTGAAAACCGGACTGATGAGCAAAAGGAAGAAAGTTTAAGAAAGTCAAGCGAAACCAAAGGAGATGGTCAAAAGTTTAAGGTTAGCAGGGCACAGACTGGTATGGTAAGAACAGTTGGTAATGTAACAGATGAAGTCAAAGGAGATCTCATGGGGCATTCTGGGGCATCAGCAGCAGGGCCATGTGCACCTGCAACTACAAGTCATGCAAAGCAAGATGTCTGCATCTACACAGATAGAGCTGAAAATGAAATGCAGGACTGTCCCGCGACTGAGTCAAAAGGTGTCACCGCAAGAGTAGACAAAGACTCATGGTCTGCATTGCGAGAGGATGATACTGCTTTTGAAGCTCGTGTAAGAGAAGAAGAGCAGAAAATTCTGAATCTGGTGGTTGATCGTCAGTCTCTTCAAGTGTCTCCTGATACCACGCCAGGTAGAACACCAACAGAAGAGAGCACTCCAACAAGTGAGCCTAACCCTTTTCTTTTCCAAGAAGGAAAACTCTTTGAAATGACTCGAAGTGGTGCCATTGACATGACAAGAAGAAGCTATGAGGAAGATGGAGGTGGCTTTGCATTTTTTCAGTTAGGTGAGCAACCTTTAGAAGAGTGTGTCTTGGAGGTGACAAGGCAAGAAAGCAAACCAGCAGAGGAATCTCAAGTCGGTCTCAATCTAACATTAGAAGTTAAACCTGGTGAAGATGAGACCTCAAAAGAAACCATTGATTTTCAATCTCATGCTCTACCTGAAGGACAGACTGAGACTTCCAGGACTGATTCCTCCAAATCTAAAATCCCTAAAATGGGCGTTTCAGCTTCAGCAAAACAAATAAAGAAAGATCAGACATTCCATGAACTTTCCAAAACAAAATCAGAAATTAATGTCAGTGATTCCGAATTGAACATGAGTTCCTCTGAACAAATTATTACAAATGTGCAGACTGCAGAAACCACTGTCACTAGATCAGTTTATTCCGAACAGGGGCAGGAGTCGTCTGACTCCTCTCCGGAAGAAGCCCAATCAGCAACAGAAGCCTCCAAAACAACAGGCAAGTTAAAACAAAGTACTTCTAGAAGTGTTAAGAAAACTCCCGTCAAAACTCAGGCCAAGTCTCTCTCTCAAAGTCTGGGAAAATCTATTGTTCCTTCTCCTTCTCATGGACCATCTTCTCCAGCCACCAGTCTCAAAAAAGAGTTGTCATCTGTGGAATCCAAATCTAGAATTCCCGTCAAGTCGAGCAGTGTCAAGTCTGATTCAAATGCGAAACGAACGGAATCTAACAAAGATAAAAAACTTAAGATAACAGTAAAAAAGGACACACGAAGAAAATCTGAGACAGATGCAGGTCCCTCTGTGGAAGTCAAAACCAAGTCAGCATCTTCTAAAGCCAAGAGCTTCTGTGAAGGAGAATCTACCAGGTCATCGGCTAAAAAAGAAAAAGGTCATCCCTGGACTACTGAGTCAGCAAAATCAAAATGCTTCCTATCCAGATTGCCAGTCCGGGGTAAAAGTGCTCAGTCGTCTCATTCAGCAACACCTACTAAAGAGAAAGGTGAACCACACAAATTGACCACTGAGTTCTCTGAGGAGATAAGTGATGAAGCAGCCAAACTTGTGGCAAGGCTGACACAGGTGGAGACAGAGAGAGAGCAGGAGGAAGTGTCTGCCTTATCAGATGATGAAAGCAGTCTCCTTGATCCATCCATAATAGAAAGAGAAACTTTCCTAGAGCTGCAGTACCCTCCCTCTGGAGTTGTCTTTCCCATTAGACCACTGTGGGATGACCCTGTTGAGACACAGATGCAGCGAATACCAGACGATAAAGTCCAAAGTCAAGGTATCCCCAGTTAAAGGGGCTGTTCTTTATATATCTTACCTCATTAGGGCAGCAGATGGTGTTGCCTCTCTGTCTCTTGTTGTTGTGTCCCGTTGTAGTCTGTGAAGAAGATGTGTTGCTTGAGCTGTTTTTTTGTTTTTAATGTTCTTATCTTTCTTACTCTGTATACTAAAAATTTCAAAATTGTCTTAAAAGCTTTGTGTAAGTTATGAGGAAATCTCACAATGAAGTCCTGAACTTAAATAGAGAAGTCTGAACATTCAGCTAAAATCTCCATAGTTCTCCAGAGACTAAATGGCTTCATTTATAGTTATCTGTCAATCGTCTAATGGAATTTATTACTTCAATAATACATTTGAATATTCATCAACCTCATTAACAATATATTCTACACAGTAATCAAACAGTCCATAGAAAAAAATAAGAAAGCCAGTTAAGATTACTTTAAGGTCAACTTTAAATATTAGACTTAGCCAGGTGTACCTTCACTGCTCTGAGCACTTACATCTACCTGATGATATTTGCAGTAGATCCACAGGAAGAAGCAGAGAAACAGGAGCAACGACTCGCCATTATAGCTGATCACCTTGGCTTCAGCTGGACAGGTGAGTTACAAATTCTGACCCTGGGCTCACGGATGCCAGAGTCTTTATGTAAGATGAAAAGCGCAAAAGGCGCTCACACTGCATCTGGTCGGGCCTCTGCGGCGCTCCGTGTTCGTTTTGTTGATTTGACATTTTCCAGACACTGGAGCTGATCTGTAGCACTCTATTGTGAAGTTGGGGCATTTGATGTCATGAACCGGAAACCATGCCAGCAAATGTGAAGTGCATCCGGAACATGACGTCATATTGAAATGGCGGGTTCTCACCTACGTGAGTTCAGAGGTCCGCAAGGTTTGCAGCAGAGGCTGTCTGCAGGAGATCTGCTAGCAAACCGTAGTCAGTGTGAGTTACAGACCGAGGCTAGACCGCGCCGGCATCCGCACTGGGGCCAGACCGCATGCAGTGTGAGGCCAGGGTCAGTCAGGCTTTAGGTATGCATTTTCTTCTTCTGACACTTCTTGTTAGGCTCTCAGGAAGGATCACATGTTGTTATTCTACTGCAAGCCCTTCTAAGTTGTTTGCATATATTATTTTGCTTTTCTTTGGACCAACAGAATTAGCCCGAGATTTGGGGTTCAGCGAGGAGAAAATCAACATGATAAGAAATGAAAACCCAAACTCTTTGCAAGACCAAAGCCATGCCCTTCTACACCAATGGGCAAAGAGTGAAGCGCAGCATGCCACAGGTCAATAATGATGTTGAATATACACTTACCCTGAAATTAACACGAGAGTCTTGGTCAATGTAAGGTCTTTTTTTGCTCTGTTACAGTAGAAGCAACTCTTGTCAAGAAACTGACCAAGATCAACCGAATGGACATTGTTCACCTTATTGACACTAGCTTACACAAATCTACTCAAGAAGATACATCATCACATACCTATGTGGAAATAGAGCAAACTATTGCTCTAGACCATAGTGAAGGTGTGCAAAGTTAGACCTATCTGTAATAGGGATGATCAGGCTGATGTACATTTTTTAAATTATTATATTCATTAATGATAACACTTGATACTCATTATGTGAGCCCAGGTTTCTCTGCTCTTCATAAAGACATTGATAGTCCACGGCCAGGAAGACATAAAGAAACTGCAAGTAGGAGTCCAGTTTCAGGTCAACAAGTACCAGTGGTTTCAACTGAAGATTTGTCCTCCAGTCTGTCATCACTTCATGAGACAACAGGAAGGTCTGACCCAAGTGCCATGGCAGCAAACCTTCTAAGAAACGCACAGAAAGAGAAACTAGAAAAGGAGATAGAATCAACTCAGTAAGTATCCTAAAACATAGTAATATCCCCATATTGAAGTATCCTGCATCACACAATATTTTGTTGATAAACATCTCTTGTATTGCATGGATCAATGCCAAGAATATATATAACAGTTTTAAGCATAAAACGTATTTCGTAAATCTTGTAATAGAAGCATATATATAGCATATAAAAAGAAGCTGAATATACACGTTTATTTATTAAAGCTGGGGCTGAATATACGCGTTTATTTATTAAAGCTGGAGCTGAATATACACGTTTATTTATTAAACCTGGGGCTGAATATACGTGTTTATTTATTAAAGCTGGAGCTGAATATACGCGTTTATTTATTAAAGCTGGGGCTGAATATACGCGTTTATTTATTAAAGCTGGAGCTGAATATACGCGTTTATTTATTAAAGCTGGAGCTGAATATACGCGTTATTTATTAAAGCTGGAGCTGAATATACACGTTTATTTATTAAAGCTGGAGCTGAATATACGCGTTTATTTATTAAAGCTGGGGCTGAATATACGCGTTTATTTATTAAAGCTGGAGCTGAATATACGCGTTTATTTATTAAAGCTGGAGCTGAATATACGCGTTTATTTATTAAAGCTGGAGCTGAATATACACGTTTATTTATTAAAGCTGGAGCTGAATATACAACGTTTATTTATTAAAGCTGGAGCTGAATATACACGTTTATTTATTAAAGCTGGAGCTGAATATACACGTTTATTTATTAAAGCTGGAGCTGAATATACGCGTTTATTTATTAAAGCTGGAGCTGAATATACACGTTTATTTATTAAAGCTGGAGCTGAATATACACGTTATTTATTAAAGCTGGAGCTGAATATACACGTTTATTTATTAAAGCTGGAGCTGAATATACGCGTTTATTTATTAAAGCTGGGGGCTGAATATACGCGTTTATTTATTAAAGCTGGAGCTGAATATACGCGTTTATTTATTAAAGCTGGAGCTGAATATACGCGTTTATTTATTAAAGCTGGAGCTGAATATACGCGTTTATTTATTAAAGCTGGAGCTGAATATACACGTTTATTTATTAAAGCTGGAGCTGAATATACGCGTTTATTTATTAAAGCTGGAGCTGAATATACACGTTTATTTATTAAAGCTGGAGCTGAATATACACGTTTATTTATTAAAGCTGGAGCTGAATATACACGTTTATTTATTAAAGCTGGAGCTGAATATACACGTTTATTTATTAAAGCTGGGGCTGAATATACACGTTTATTTATTAAAGCTGGAGCTGAATATACGCGTTTATTTATTAAAGCTGGAGCTGAATATACGCGTTTATTTATTAAAGCTGGGGCTGAATATACGCGTTTATTTATTAAAGCTGGGGCTGAATATACGCGTTTATTTATTAAAGCTGGAGCTGAATATACGCGTTTATTTATTAAAGCTGGGGCTGAATATACGCGTTTATTTATTAAAGCTGGAGCTGAATATACGCGTTATTTATTAAAGCTGGAGCTGAATATACGCGTTTATTTATTAAAGCTGGGGCTGAATATACGCGTTTATTTATTAAAGCTGGAGCTGAATATACAACGTTTATTTATTAAAGCTGGAGCTGAATATACGCGTTTATTTATTAAAGCTGGAGCTGAATATACGCGTTTATTTATTAAAGCTGGGGCTGATATATACGCGTTTATTTATTAAAGCTGGAGCTGAATATACGCGTTTATTTATTAAAGCTGGGGCTGAATATACCGCGTTTATTTAATTAAAGCTGGGGCTGAATATACACGTTATTTATTAAAGCTGGAGCTGGAATATACACGTTTATTTATTAAAGCTGGAGCTGAATATACACGTTTATTTATTAAAGCTGGAGCTGAAATATACGCGTTTATTTATTAAAGCTGGAGCTGAATATACACGTTTATTTATTAAAGCTGGAACTGAATATACACGTTTATTGATTAAAGCTGGAGCTGAATATACACGTTTATTTATTAAAGCTGGAGCTGAATATACACGTTTATTTATTAAAGCTGGGGGCTGAATATACACGTTTATTTATTAAAGCTGGAGCTGAATATACACGTTTATTTATTAAAGCTGGGGCTGAATATACACGTTTATTTATTAAAGCTGGAGCTGAATATACACGTTTATTTATTAAAGCTGGAGCTGAATATACACGTTTATTTATTAAAGCTGGGGCTGAATATACGCGTTTATTTATTAAAGCTGGGGCTGAATATACACGTTTATTTATTAAAGCTGGAGCTGAATATACACGTTTATTTATTAAAGCTGGAGCTGAATATACACGTCTATTTATTAAAGCTGGAGCTGAATATACACGTTTATTTATTAAAGCTGGGGCTGAATATACACGTTTATTTATTAAAATGTATATTAGAGACCAGCATCTATTGGAGACCGGCGTTTGTACCATCACAGACAGAATGATGATGGTTAATGGGTTCATTTTGTGATGAAATCTGGTCACAAAATGCACAAAACAATAGATGAACCTTTAGGGATTGATTGCAATGGTGAGAACATGTTATTCTGTTTTCATTTACACTGGCTGTGAACGTTTCTTTTCCCTTTAAATCATGAATCTTCGTATAAAAAATCTGTTTCACTGTAGTGCAGATTGTTTCCTGGAGAAGCAAGCACCTTTTCCTTTGCTCAGTAATCCATGTTCAAACCAGTTCTTCTAAGTCATCGCTCACTTTCTTTTCTCTTCAGTCATGTGTATTTGCCTTGAGCTGATAAAATGTGCTTGTCCTTATATATTTTAGGCAATCTTAAATGTTTTATTTTTGGATCAATTGGGTTTCTTAAATTGGCCCAATCACACACGAAGTGTGCGAAGGACCACCTTGAAATTGCTTTGAAAGAAAAAAAACTCCAAAAGGTTTAAAAATCCCCCAAAACAAAAGAAAAAGATCTAATTGACGGAGTACTGAGTACTCGATCACACAAACAAATCACACAGCACTTGTGGCTTGAGAAAACCCTATATTGCTTTTGCAAGGATTCTTCTTTCTTCCTTTTTCCTGTGACACAAATTGGACCACCTGAACATGCACGACATGTGTCCAGAAACATCTGGTCTGGTGAAAAAAATGTTTTTTTTTGTTTAGATGTGCCTGACACTGTTACAGGGTTTGACATTTAGATCTGAGAAAAGGGTGAAGGCCCATAGAGGCTTTTTGACATTAGGAGAAGCTTGCGTTTGACGCTGCCATGATGTCAACACTGATTACTTTGAAACTAAAGATTGTTATGGAGTTGACCTTTGCCCCACAGATTGGCCATCATAGGGGGATAAATCGATTGTTTTGTTTATTTGGAATTTGTTGTTTTAGATGATTTATTCTTGGGAAAATCTGGATTTTCTTTTCTCAGCTCTCTTGGACTTCCTTTGTTTGGAGGTGGGTCAGACTGCCTGTCTCTCACAATGAGCAGACATAGAAACAGCAGCTGGAACAGAGGAGCTTGTTCCGCGAGCTGCACAAGCGCATGCGACACAGGAAGCTTGAAAGTTTTAAAAAAACACTTACAGCGGCAACCCCCACCAGGGGATGTAATGATTAATCGATGAAAGGATTTATCCAACCAGATCAGTCTGTCTGAGGCAAGTTTTTAATCGAATCAAATTGACCTTTACCATTATAAAATTGTTTCAAAATGAAATAAATTGCTGATTATCAAACTTTGAAAATACAATTTGAATTAAGGCACAGTAGGTTTTTTTACTATATCTTAAAAACGACCAAGTACTTTTCAACACCTGACACAGATACTCCTTCAAGTACGAGAAGCATTTCCCTTTCTGAGCTGCTCAAACTAGTGGTAGCTCACAAAGCATCTGCTGTATTGGTCTACAAACATTTTTACTGCTTGTATTTAGTTGTGCTTTCATTTCAAAGTAATTTCTAAAGGAAATGTTGAAAAAAAAATGTAAGTGATACTTCTTGTTATTTGGTTTAGTTCTACCAATGAAACTATGTTTTTTATTTATTATAAAGAGTGGAAATTGAAATATTAATTTGCCACAATTATCACACAAAAATACTGCAACAAGCAATAGATTAATATCAATAATATTAACGTCACATGAAGAAAAAAACTAACAGCACAAAAAAAACATAGATTCAAGTATCAACATATTTCAAGTATCCTGATTTTAGTTTAAATTAACAAAATTCAACTACTGTTACAGTTGGGAAAATAGGGAAAACAAAAGCATTTACAGGAATAATTAGCAACAATGAACAATATCTCTCTGCTGCACTTAAGTAATTCACTCTTCTGTTGCACATTAACCAGAACTTCAATATCTTCAATTTCTAAGGTTCCTAGACAGCTGAACCACTGACTGACTGTCAGTTATTATTTGTAATAATTTGTCATAGTTTGAGGTGATGGACAACCAGGAGTGCAAACACGGGGCTTTAACAATCTGGAGGGAACACGGAAAAGAAAACAGGTTAGGAGAACAGTTTTGGACATAGACTTTGGGACACTGGCTCAGAAACATCAACTTGAGAATGCAGACACAGGGACATCGGCACAGGAATCTGTTCAGGACGCGATGACTAAGGCAAGTCAGCTCAGATGAGACAGTTCAGGTGCGGTGACTTAGGCAGACCGCCTTAGGTAAGACGGCTCGGGTAGGTCTATGCAAACACTTGACTCAGGAGGGCAGCTTGGGTAAGTCGACGCCGACCCTAAAGCACACAGTGGGAGCACACACTCCCACGCTGAATGTCAATCAATCTTTTCTAGGCTGTGTCTCTGCAAAACCTACATACATCTTCAATCCCAAGCAGATCAATAATAGGCTACTAGACTTAGTTTTCTATAACGGTTTTCTGTGGGAGTGTTTGAACAAGCCAGAAAAGCGTCAAAATAATCATCTCTGTCAGAGAAAAAATGTAGAAAGTGTGCAGTAAAGGTTTGTACAGCCTTGAAACATCTTTTATCACTGTAAAAAATGTACATGATGACATTGTAGATTTCACCTACTGCAGGGTATTTTTAGAATTTAATGCCTGTGATGAACGAGGAAACGTTGTACACAGATTTTGACTCGAGTATCATTATTATCGTTAGTAATGTTACTCTACAAGGAGTTAAAAAAATGAGATCTTGTAACATGTTGTCTTACCCTTCCAACCCTGTCAATATCCTACCAAATTAATTATTATGTGGCTAAATATTGGAATGTTCTTTTCCCACAGATCATTACACGGACTAAACAAGGAAGAAAAAGACTTAGTACACACTGGCATCTATAGACAAGTAAGTCCTTTCTTCACGCTGTACAGAGCCTCTCCTTACAATCTTCGATCTCATTTGATTGACCCTGTGTATAAAGGGGCACCCAAGTTGTGTGCTCAGGTTATTCCACCTCTCAGCCTCACTTATGAACCATGTGATAATGAAAGGACTCTTGAATGTGAAGGCGCAGATGGTGGTGAGGACTGGAGCTTGGAGTGTCTACGTACTACTCATTTTGGAGACGAGCACTATTTATCCCAATTACCTTTACAAGAGACATTTAATACCTCTCAATCAGGTGTATGTGAAAGCCGCCCTTCATCTTTGACTGATTTTGGAGAAAGCTTGGTTGAGTGTGAGCAAGCTGAGCAGGATTTTGACAAGCTGTCCATAGAGCTGAAGGAAATTGATGCAGTTTCAGAAAAATCTTCTCTCCCACCGCAGCTTTTAAATGAAGCTATTCTTGAGTGTACCTCATTGAGTGCAAGTCTGGAACAAAGACCTGACCAACAAACTCTCATGGATGAAGTGTCACACAGACTGTTTGATCAGTCGGTGGTGAGTGAGGGACTACTTCATGACAACAAAACAGTTGGAGATGTCACAGATGTTTGCCAGGTCTCCATACCAGCTGATCTGAATGCAAAATCTATTCCCAGTGCAGATCAGTTCCAGAAGATGCCAACACTGCTCAATTCATCTAGTGGCAAACTGAACGTTGCAACTTGTATATCTCATAAAGAGGACATGGCTGCTCTTGTGGGATCTATTCAAAAGCCGCACGGTTCAAACACTGAGCACAAAGAGTTTTATTCTATTGATGTCATGCTAGCTAGTGCTGAACACGTAAATAAAAAGCAGCAACATGAAAAGATCTCCCAGAGCACACTTGAAGAATGTGAAGATAACACTGCTTCACCTGAATGTTTGCCAAATGAAGATGCTTTCTTAGCAGAGGCCAGAGCATCTTCGCCCGAGTCTGTTTCATCCGTGAATGAGCTGAGTCTTCTGGCACCTGATTCTCCAGTACCCCATTTTAGGCCTTTGTCCCCTCTCCCACCACCTTTTATCCTTTGGGAGCCTGCTCATGATGAATATTCTACCCAAAGCCAACTTCAGCTGAGTGGAGTGATGTGCAGTCCTGTGTTCTTATCATACAACTCAGAGGAAAGGCCATTAACTCCAATGATTTCCAATAAAAGGCCATTTGGACAGCCAGTATCCCCAGGCAGTGACTATAGTAGTGAACAGTCTTTCTCACCGCAGTTGTTGACATTTGACATGAATAACAGAGCATTATCACCCGAGTCTGTCATCTTACAAACAATGAATTTACCATCTGGTCTGTGTGGGACTCCTGAAAACTTTGAGATCAGGTCATCTGAATCTTTAGAGTCCATCCATTCGTCCAACCAATTTCAAACAGACTCACATGAGCCACAGTCCATGGAATTCCCCTCTCCACCTTTTACAACGTGCACATTTAGTTCACTGAAGTCAGAACACTTATATTCTGAAGAGAACCTTCCATATGTGTTTCATAATGACAGGAACACATCTCCAGGACACTCATTTTCAGCTATGGAACATCCACCACTGTCACCCGATTCTCCTGTACCTGCATTCAGTAACAACATTCTTGACACAGCTCATCTATTTCCATCAAATGAATCCAGCTCTCTAAAGTCTGTATGCTCAGAACTAGAGCACAGTTCAGGTTCTTTAGCATCTTTTGATCCTGAAGAGAGAGCTTTGTCACCTTCTTCAGGGTTATCAGCTGAAACAAATGTACCTTTTGTCAAACACAAAGCATGTCTGTTTGATTCCGAGCCCATTGATTCCAATCCAACACCTTTGGTAACTGACATTGAAAACAAACCTCCTGCATCAGTGGAAGTAATATCAGAAAGTGATGATGAGCGGATTATGATTTCTCTCCATGAAGTTGCAGAAAGTGCACTTTTATCAGGCTCAGGGACCTGTTGCAGACCAATGACCCCAGTGTTAGACAGGGAAGCAAATCACTCCAGCCATTCAGTAGTGCCAGAATCTAGTCCATTAGAAACTAACCATGCTGAAAAATATATTTCACTTAAACAAACAAGAATTATTGTAGCAGAATCACATCCTGTAAATGTTGAGCTAAAATTTGAAACGGCTAATGTGGAGAAAACAAACGGAGACTCCCAGAAATGTCAGGATGAAAACCCTGTGAGGTGTGACAACACAAAAGAGTCTCAAGTACTATCGGCTGATTGTTATCCGGAGTCAAAAGAACATTACCATTGTTTGCTAAAAGCAGTAAGATCACAAGAAAACAGATTTAATCCTCGAAAACATGAGAAAAATATTGATGCCAGATCTGGAGATGGCAGAAATGGTCCATTTAGACCAGAGCCTACATTAGAGAACCTTGGTTTTTCAGTGCCAATTTCTAAAGACACACATGAAGGTCAGGAGTTGCCTGTAAAGGCTTCAGCTTTTGAACTAAAACAACAATGTTCCCAGCTAGTTCATGGTTTAGCTGTAAATGCAAAGCAGAGGAAATTCATCTCTCACATTCATGATTCTCAATATGTGAAGAAAATCATTGAACCCAAAGCAAATAAATGTGAGTCAGAAGAAAGCGTGAAAGAAATGTGCCAGAGTTCCTACCCATTTGATTCTGGAGTAGAATGTAGACTGACAACACTTGACAGGTTAAACCCACATGACATATCAAGACCAGATTCCTTTCAGTCAGGTACTGCTAAAAATGGTCAGCAACCTTCAGCACGAGATTCACCCATTTTTCAGAATACACACTTGATCCCCGGGGCCTTTCCAGATTCACTCAGATCTGTGTCGCCGGACTCCTTTTCAGCAGACCCAGAACTAGAGTCTGGTTTAGATAGTTCCATGCATTTGGAGGGCTGGGAACCGTCGCCGGCTTCCGTATCGTCCATAAACATGAACAGAGCTCTGACCCCTGACTCATCAGTTCCTTGTTTTGAGTCTGGTTTAAGTTCTACATTGAATTGGTTTTCATCATTAAAAACAGTTTCTTCGGAGCATGAGTCTGATTTTTTGGCATCCGTGTTCATTGAAAACAAAACTGCATCCACAGACTCTGGTAATGAAAATAGATTGCTGTCACCAGACTCACCCATTCCAGACGTTGAACTTGAAAGCCACCTGCAAAACCCATTTGTTTCATTTGCCTTAGATATAGAGTGGACATGCTCCTCTCTGCCTGTGTGCAGTGAAGAAAGAACATCATCGCCTGATTCAGCACTCTATGAAAGTAAGCAGGGAGGTGATTCACCAATCACACATTTCAATGCAGGGCTTGTAGAATCTGCTGCTATTGATGTGCAACAAACATCTTCACCCATATCTGTGATTGCAGATGTTGATTATACAAGTTCTGACCTTATTTCAGTTAGTTCTGAGCCACCAAAATCACAAGTATTTGAGAGCCTAAACAGACAATTTAGTTGTCAGGTAGTCAGTAGTAGTCAACCTGAAAAAGCAACAAGATTACCAGTTTCTAAACTAGTTTATGATGCTGAACTTTGGAAACGTATTTCTCAAATACGTGATCCTCACAATGCTGGGGAGTCATTTTCCAGCAAAGCTCAGAGTTTAAAGATTGGTGGAACCAGAACTGAGTTTCTCTCTGATTCTGAACTTACCAAAGGAGAGCCACCTGACTTTGGGAGGGTAGACACAGCAGATTCACAGAGTATGGAACAGGAAGATGGGGAAGGAGACTGGCAATCAGAGTGCAGACCTCCATCTGCTAAAGAGCCATCTTCACAAGAGTTAACTTTGGCAGATGAGAAAACTGAATTTGACATGTTCAATATTTTCACTGAAAACAGACCTGAATCACCAAGTTCAGCAATTTCCTTTGATGAAAATAGTCCATTATCACCAGCTTCACCCTTTTTAGACTTCCAACCTGTTCGATTGGAATCCAAGAGAGCGAGCTCTGGATTCAGATCCGCCTCACGTAAGGTGTTTGACAATGGACATACTAGCTCCAAGCCATTTACACTCAATCCAGATGCAGCAAAAACACAAAAACTATTG
Organism: Oryzias woworae; assembly: GCA_016861445.1. Lineage (NCBI taxonomy): Eukaryota > Metazoa > Chordata > Actinopteri > Beloniformes > Adrianichthyidae > Oryzias > Oryzias woworae. Next base: position 425,308 of record BOLG01000180.1, read on the forward strand.
TTTCCTGAGTCTAAAGCAGACTGTAATCACTTCTCCCCTGGAGCCTGGCAGCAACAGAGCATCAGTAGGTCTAGTTTTCAGGAAGCACAAAACTCCGTAAATGAAAGTCGAGCATTGATTTCACAAATAGGCATGTCATCTTATGAACGTAACAGTGATTCAAAAACCTTATTTCCAGACTCTGCATTACCTCATATTATCCAGAGTATGAAACCAGTTATCATGGTCTCAAATAGCAGTCCGTCCTCAGCCACATCTATAATTTCAGAGACTTCTCTGGAAGTGTTGGATATTCCCTTCAAAAAGGAATTTGAACCTCTATCACCCGAATCACCTATACCTGACTTTAGGCAGTTTCTCCTCCAGACTTTACACTCTTCAAGAGCTGAAAGCAGGTCCACTTCACCTGAGTCAGCTTGTTTTTCTGATAGAGAATATGGGGATGACTCATTTGCTTCAGAGTTTGATGAATACCAGCAACAATCACATAAATCTGTTTCATCTTATGATGCACTAAAAAAATCACAAAAATGCTCTTGTCTCATTGCCAGAGAAATTGAACGGTTACCCTCATTTGTTGGGTTTAGTGGTAGTTTTCCTGAACCAGTTCCATTTGATGTTGACAGTCCTGCTTCAATCAGTTTTCCACACAACAGTGGAAGGATGTCAGGAACTCTGCATTCTTTGAAACTAGAAATGAAAGACACACCATTGTTGCCTGACTATGAATCAAAAGGATCAATAAATGAATTCATGGGTCTACCATTAGATGCTCCCTTAGCAGAATTTAGTGAGGTGGCAACGGACTCCGCAGGAGTTTGTACAAAATATCAATCTCCTTCCTTACATTCAGATATAGAAGTGAAAAAAACATGTTTGACAATGTTAGAGGATCATCCCTCTAACATTTTAGGCCCGTCAGATTTGCACGGCACAGATTTGTCTCTAGATTGGCTTTTTGATTGCAGAGCTACATCTCCTGATCCAACTGTTTCAAAAGATAAATCCCTAACCCCTTTACCTTCATTTATTAAAGGTCTGCAAGAGTCCTTCTTATCACACTCAGTATCAAGGTCCACTTCAACTGAATCTTTGTTTTCAGGCTCAGAAATGGAATTATCATCTTTATTGTCAATGGAAGAAGGACCCTTATTACCAGATTCCTTACCTACAAACACTACATTCAGGAGTATTTCTCCTGATTCCCTAGTCCCTGACTTCAGGTTACATTTGTTACCTACTGAAAATGACCTCAGTGGTCACAGGTCATGCTCATCAGAGTTGGAGTATTCAGATTTAGAAAATGTTCCTTTGATTCCTGACATATTCATGTTTGAAGACAGAGCAGAGTCATGCCAATCTGGCCAGTCCATTTTGGAACATAGAGCTTTGTCCTTGGACTCTCCTATACCTCACTACTCTGTGCCTTTATCTTTTGAAGGAGCAGTAAAATTCCAATCCACATCATTGGAATCTCTGCTTTCAAAGGAAGATAGAGCTGCATCACCTGATTCAGCTGTTTCAAAACAAGAACTCCGAGCTCCTTCCCCTGTCTTGCCTGTTTCACAATTTTTACGACATGCATGCACAACAACTCATAGAAAACTAGGATCAATCACAAGAGAGTTTATTTCATCAGATCAGGAAATGGACTTACCTTTACAGTTGTTTATTGAAAATGGACCTTCTTCTCCTGAGTCTTCCCTGTCAGTCCACCAATACCCTCACTCTCCTCCACCTGACTTTGTCCAACCATTGTTTGGATATTCTGTAAGCACTTTTGAAAGCCGGTCAGTATCTTCTGATTCAGCTTGTTCAGATGTTGAATATACTGTTCTTAGCCTGGGACCAGTCTCTAATTCTAACAGACCCTCCTCACCAGACTCTGGAGAAGAGGCAGAGAAATACAAAGTTGTGTTACCCGACTCACCAATTCAACAGTTCATAGCAGCAGAATCTGAACTCAATTTTATGGATTTGTGCAATAGATCACCTTCCACTGAGTCTGTTGAATCCGATGTTGAATATTATTTAGGCAGATCTTCATTGTCCTTGAAATTTTGCATTGATGATAGGCCAGATTCAGCTCGATCAGATGGATTGGAAGCAGAATGCAAACCCATGTCACCTGTGACATTAAAGTTACTTGAAAATATTAGATCAACATCTCCAGAATCAATTCAGTCATTAAGCGAATACACAACCCCATGTCCAGACTCACCAGTGCAACAGTTTATCCAGAGTGTCTACAAGACTGGTTCCTCTGAAAGGTACTATAAAAGTTCCTCCACAGAGTCATTGGTATCTGACATAGAGGATGATTTAAAAAATGTTTCTTTAATTGATAAAGATATCATTCACCAGAGAATGCTGTCATGCCAGTCAGAAATATCCATCGACAAAATCTCTGAGTCAGCAGCACCTGATTTCACAAATATTCTTGTGGAAACTGCAAAGGCTGAAGAAAACGTAACCCCAATACAGCTGTCAGATTGTGATTATTTATTTCACTCTTTAGTTCAATATCATGCAGTTCAGAGATCAGCATCAACAGATTGTGATGAACCAGTTGCAGTGGAATTTCAAAAAGAAAGTCACAGCACTGTTATGTCATTACCAAAGGATTCTTTCTCATGTGACGACTCAGCTGTTACTGCAGCAGAGTACAATTTATGTGGTGATGCTGCACCTCAGAAGCTGATATCACAAATATATGACCCTCAGTACGCAGGAGAAATCTTTACCAGAAAAAACAGACTTATGTCAAGAGCCAGGTTTCAGAGGAATGTTCTACATTGTAAACGAAATAACAGTGTCAATCATAAAGATGACAACAATGCCACTGTCACAGGTACCAGTAGCATAGCCATGCCAGAGTCCCGCCCACCAATGACTGAAGATATCCATAATTCAGAAACAGTTTTTTTCTGGCAAGAAATGCAATCACTTCATGTTCCAAATCTTAACATGGGGCTTGATAACATCTCGATGGATGCATCAGTACACACCACTGACCATCTTTGCAGATATACATCATCTTTACTCACCATCCCAGAATCAGAGACATGCAACAATAACATTAGTTTGGAATCAGATTATGTTGAATTTCACCCATCATCTCCAGCCTCTGCTCTTTATGATGATTTGAATGTGAGTAAGAGATCATCATCCCTTCAGTCACTGCCTGAGTATACATCAATGTCATTACAAATGAGCATGTCCCTGGATGAAGTAGATGGATCATCTCCAAACTCTTTGTCTGAGTTCAAAGAGAATAGGTCACTTTCTCCAGACTCTCCAGTCCCTCAATTTGTAGTAGAACTTGTGGAATACACTGCTATACCTCAGTCATCATCATCACTAGAATCACTGAGTTCAGATTTAGAAGATGAGCCTTTAGTAACAACGTCAGTATTTGCTGAGATTGACAGACTATCTTCCCCTGAATCCATATCATCTGTCAATGAATTCCAAAGACTCCTACCAGACTCACCTGCGCCCACGTCCATGTGGGTATCTTCTCATTTCATGGTTGGAACTTCCATTGACATGTCATCCTCACCAGCTTCATCGTCAGCAGATTCTGAATTCATGACTTTACCAATTGATTGCTGGAGCAATGATGACTCAAGACCGCTAAGTCCTGAAAGCATTGAATCTGAACAAGATCCTGACTTTAGACATGATATTTCTGATGAGTTAGCAGGTCTGATAGCCTGTCATGTGACAAGAGAATATGTTGACGCTGACTCGCAACATATCAAGGAGTCACAACTGAAAGATTCACCAGTAGACTATTCACTAAATACAGCACAGACTGAAATTGTCTCTAGAATGCAAACCACTAGTTATGAGGAAGAAAGAAAAAACGAATCATCACCACATAAAGATGTAAAAACAAAGAAAGAGAGGACTCTAGATGTCAGTCTAGGAGAACTGAAGATAAACCCTACTTCTCAAATGGTAAGAATGAAAGCATAAATCTTTAACAATCACTGACCTATTTGTAAAACTTAACAAAACACTTAAAAAAAATACTGGAAATGTCCTGATAAACTAATACACGTGAGTGAAGGCTTCTACCACAGAATTCATTTGGCATATGTTTTGGTTATGTGTCTTATGTTAAGTATTTTAAATACTGCTTTGTTTCAACATTGCATGAAGTTCTGAATGAAATACCTGTTGCACACATTTTAAACTTCCATTTTCTGGCTCTCCCTTGAGCGTGTGACTCTAAACCTGTGTGATGGTGTTTGAACAAGTAAATTAGTGTGACACTAATCTAAAAGAATGCTGCAGTCTGTTCTTAAATTGCATTCTAAGTGCTCTGATGATTGCAATCAACTCAACAAAGATCATTTCACTTACAGGCTTCTTCTGGGGAAACAGACTTTCAGACAGATAATGATCTGCAAAGCATGCTATTGTCTGCTAGAAAGCCAACTCAAGTTCCCTTCCAACTGGACCAGGCCTTATATAATACTCACCGAACTGTCACTCCAGTATTACCAACACATGAAGGGACTCTCAGATATCCAGAGTTTTTTTTACCCAAGTCAGCTCAGTCTTTGCTACCACAAGATGAAATATTTACAGAACATCACAAGCATGGAGACTCTGAATGGATTCAAACTTCAATTAATGATTTAAGTTCAGTTTCTCCAAAATTGAGTGAATGCAATTTGGCTCAAGATGTTTCACAAGATCCAACCCTTATGAGTCATTCTGAAACTTTTGAAGATGTTGATTTTTCTTCAGGCTTCAAGAAAGTACTCTCAGAGTTTGATAAAACACTCCCACAGTTTGAATACCATGAACCACATATCACTTTCAAGGAAACAAGAGAAAGATCTCAGTCTCCACAACAATCGGACTCAGACTTGGAGTTCTATGAATGCAGACAAGATTTTTCTGAACCAGAGGATAAACAACTGCAGCATGACATAGCCTATCATGTCTGTGAACCACCAACGTCCTCAATACCAAAGAGGAATGCTGATATTGGCTTTGTGAAATCAAGCCTTCAAGCTTTTTCCCAGCTCGAGGGTTTCAAACTCTCCTTTGGCAGTGAACACATTGAGGATTTTCTTTATGGTTCAGAGGGCTCACAAGAGTCTCCCACAGAGGGGGGTCCGCCCCTGTGTAAGCAGCTTCTTTCTAGTGGTCAGGCAGGGCTTTATGATGATGCTGATGACGACTTCTTGGAAAGGGTAAGAGGTTAAGCATGAGCTTGTTTTTGCACCAACTGTTGCCTGGTTTCAAGTTATAAACTGAGTCAATGTATTCAAGACTGGAGAGATTACAAACTTAATCCCTTGACATAATGGTGCTACTGACTTTTTTATTTTGTGCATTAACCCCTTAGCCTTAGAAAAAGAATATTTGTAAAAAAAAAAAAAAAAGTTTATAGTGTTGCGGTTGGTTTGAAGTTCCTATGTTTTAAAGTGTGGATGAGATTTACTAATATCTTGTATTTTAACAAAACATTTTTCTCTTCTGCATAAGTTTTTACTGAATAATTTGAGTTAAGCATGCTGTCACTTTCAGCTGTGTGTGAAATATTTGATTATCAAGCTGAATTCACACATAATGCGATTTGTGGGGCGGAGGCAGACAGTTTCAATGTTAAGTCAATGGGACAGGTGTAATCTGAGGTCCTGCAACGTGATATGAGCCGTCGGGGCGGCGTGAAGTGCTGGCAACAGCACCATTGCAAATTAAGCGGCAGGCACAGCCCAGAGTTAAAAAATAATCTGAACTCTGGGGAGGTCACTGTGTCGCGTCAATCAATCAGGGACTCAAATTTTGGTAAGTGGCGTTCCAGTGACAGCAGGTAGAAAGCACATCCAATATGGTGGCTCAGTTCACCTGAACTACATAAGTACTAGGAGCACTAGTATCTAACCAGCTGTTATAGCAGATTAGGATTTGAAAGTTCAGGAAATAAACAGATAAACACATTAACACTAAAATCTTGGTTATAGTAAAAGAGGTAAAGAGGCTGCAGCACAAAATGACCAAAACATCTGTTCTGTATCACTTAAAGTCGAATGCTTACCACTTCAAGCAGCTTTACTATTCACCACACTGTAGTTTTCTTTGTTATTGGAATTACTAGAAAACGTCACTCAATTAAGAAAGACAAATAAAAGAAAGTGAGCATGTTTAAAAGCACAAAGTATTTTAAGTTCTTAGAGAGTCCTTACACAGTAAGAAGAAAGAAAAGTTATTTATAAAAGTAATGTTATTTTTCAGACATACTGGTCATCACATCAAAAAACCTAATGTGATGACCGTGCTACCATGTTTGCAAAGAACAAGATGATGGTTTTGAAAATAACAAAGTTTGAAAGTTACATTGTTATGTATGGATTTAGTTCACAGAAAATAACCAGATAATTGCCTTCCATTTAACAATTCCTGGGCTGCATGGTGATGTACTGTTGAATACTCTGGCCTCACAGCAAGAAAGCCCTGATTGAAATCCCACCTGGGACCTTTCTGTGGTTTACTTGTTCTTCCCATGCATGTGTGGGATTTCTCAAGGTAATCTGGCTTTCTCATAGTCCAAAAACATGCTTCATAGATTAACTGGTGATTCTAAATCGTCGTTGGTGTGAATGCTTGTGTGTGATTGTGTAACCCTGTGATGGACTGGCAACTTGTCCATGGTGTACTTTTGCCCAAGAGTAGCTTGTACAGGCTCCAGCAGCTCTGTGACCGTAGGATGGATAGATTGATGATTGATTTTTATCAATTCATCCATCTTCTTCTGCTCATCCAGAACCAGGTTGCTGGGGCAGCAGTCTAAGAAAAGATGCACAGACTTCCCTCTCCCTGGCCCCTTCCTCCAGCCCTTCTGGGGGGACCATGACATCACAGACCAGCTGAGAAACATAGTCTCTCCAGTGTGTCCTGGGTCTTCCATGGGGCCTCTGCCCAGTGGGACATGTCCTCCATGCCGTCATGGAGGCATCTAGGAGGCAGTCGAACCAGTGCCTAAGCCACCTCAACTGGCTCCTCTCGATGTGGAGGAGCAGCGGTTCTACTCCGAGCTCTTTTCAGGTGACCAAGTTTCTCATCCTATCTCTAAGGGAGCCCCCAGTCATCCTACGGAAGAAGCTCATTGTAGCCACTTGGATTTGGGACCTCATACTTTTTTTTGGTCATGACCCAAAGCTCATGACCATCGGTGACCATAAGGTTACGGACTGGACACATCTGCGATGGTTTGCCAGAATCTCTTTGAGGCCAAGCATTATTTCTTTTCTATGGCCTCACCAAAATCCCAGAACAAGTTTTTGCCTTCACAACAGCCTGGGCACAGCTCGCTTAAACTGTCGGTATCTGTCAGATGCTGCTGGAGTCCATCAGCCAGCCAGACCTGATAGGACTCCTTCTTCAGCTTGACGACATCCCTTTCTTCTGGTGTCTACCATCGGGTTTGGGGATTGCCACCACGACACGCACCAGATACCTTGCGATCACATTTTCAAACAGCATCAGGGACAAAGGAGGTGGAGAACACGGTCCACTCTGAACCAGTGTCCCCAGTCTTTTTCAGTACTTGTTTGACGCTTTCCCGGATGTTGGAGTAAAAGACCTCCCTGGCTGTAAGCTCAGCCAGATTTTCGCAGCAGACCCTCACAGTACACTTGGGTCTGCCAAGTCTTTCTGGCCTTCTTGCCTCTTGGCAAATCCAACTTACCACTAGGTGTCCAAAACACATGGCCAAAGGTCGCCTGAAACAACTACAAAGTAAATCATTGATCACCCTCCGAGAGTGTCACGAGTATTGGTGGACACCCTTGTGCTTGAACATGGTGTTCATTTCTTACCTCATGAGCACAGAAGTTCAACAACAAAAAGCACAGCTCAGGTTCAGATCAGGGAGGCCATTCCTTCCAATCACGTCCCCTCCAGGTCCTGCTGTCGTCGTCTTTATGAGCATTGAAGTTCCCCAGGAGGATGATGGAGTCCCACATTAGGGCACTTTCCAGGTTCCCTTCGAGGGACACCAAGAAGGCTGGTGACATAAGCCAAAACCACAGTCAGAGACCTGTCCCCCACCTGACGCCTGAGGGATGTGATCGTCTTACCCACCAGGATGAATTCCAACTCTTGACGGCTGAGCTGTGGGCTCAGGAGTAAGTCTACACCAGCCCGCTGCCTCTTCCCATGTACAGAATCGTAAAGAATAAAGTCCCTCTGGAAGGACTGTGTTTCAGAGCACCGACTGTGCATAGAGGTGAGCTCAACTATGTCTAGGCGGTATCTCTCAACCTCCAGCACAAGCTCAGGCTCTATCCTCCCCAGATAGGTGACGTTCGATGTACCAAAAGCCAAGTTCCATGACCGGGTTGGACCGCCGAGAGACTCGCCTTTGACTAAGCCTAACCCTAATCCACATTACACCAGCCCCTATTGGGCTCTACTGCAGGTGGCAAGCCTATGTGAAAGTGATCCCATGCTATTCCCATGGGAGGAGCCCCAGCCTCAGGCCTTGATCCAGGATGGGGCCTTAGTGATGTGAATCTGGACGACATACAGTGGGGATCAAAAGTTTTGGGCACCCTAGGTAAAATCTTTTATTATTGTGCATAAAGAACCCAAGGACAGATTGAAAAATCTCAGAAATACATCAGTTTACAGATGAGATGTCCTTTTAAAATGTCAAATAAATTAGACTTTAGTTCCTTTATTTACCCTTTCAAAATAACAGAAAAGAAAATAATGGTGTGACACCCTGCAGAGTTAGTACCTTGTACTACCCCCCCTCTCCCCCCTGGTAAGTATCACAGCTTGTAAAGGTTGAGTCTCTCAGCTCTTATTTGAGGTTTCTTCATCCGTTCTTCTTTCCAAAAGTCTTCCAGTTCTCTCAGATTTCTGGGATGTTTGTTCCTCACTGCTCTGTTCAGGTCTATCCATAGATTTTCAATGATGTTGAGGTCAGCTGATTAGGAAGTTCACTGCAAAACCTTCAGTTTCTGTCTCTTCATGTAAGACAGTGTGGATTTGGAGGTGTGTTTAGGATCATTATCATCTATAGAAGTCATCCTCTCTTCAACTTTTTCACAGATGGAATCAAGTTAATGTCCAGAATTTGGTGGAATCCATTCTTCTTCTACTGGTGAAATGTTTCCTGGCTGCTGGCTGCAATACAAGCCCAAACCATGATTCATCCACCTCCATGCTTAACAGTTGGACAGAGGTTCTTTTCATTAAACTCTGGACCCTTTCTTCTCCAAAAAGTTCCATCTGAACCGGGTCGGTCCACAGAACTTGTTTCCAAAAAGCATCAGGCTTGTTTCTATGTTCATTTGTGAACTTCAAAGGTTGAATTTTGTGGTGAGGACGTAGAAGAGGTTTTCTTCTGACGACTCTTCCATGAAGATCATATTTGTACAAGTATCTGTTGACAGTAGAACAGTGTAGAACAACTCCAGAGTCTGCAGGTCTTTCTGGAGGGACTGCTGCAGTCAAACGTGGGTTTTTCTTGCTTTTCTCACAATCCTGTGAGCTGCTGTGTCTCAGATGTTTCTTGTTCTTCCAGATTTTGCTTTAACTTCCACTGTTCCTGTTGACTGTCATTTCTTAATGACATTCTGAACAGAGGATATTGTCATCTGAAAAGGCTTTGCTATATTCTTATAGCTTCTTCTGCTTTGTGAGCATCAACTATTTTCAGTTTCATTGTTCTGGACAACTGCTTGGAAGAACTCAAACTTTATTTATTTGTACAACGCCTTTCCTTCGATTGAAACACAAGGAGCTTTACTTAAAAAACAAAAAAATCATTAAAAAGCATTAAAAACTTTGAGGTTCAACCAAATACACACAATGTAAATGGAACAACGACCCTTCCTTCCTCCAGCTCCTCCCTCCATCCACCCAGCCCCCACAATACATGACCCCCCACCCCACAGGAAAACTGATCAAAACTAAAAACTGCTGCTCTAAGGAAAAATTCTGTCCAAAAGGGGGCTTGCATATTATAAACTCTGCAGGGTGCCCAAACTTTTGCACATGCCATTATTTTTGTTTTCTCTTATTTATTTTTTTACATAATAAAAGAACGTCACATCTGGAAACTGCTTTTAGGAGATTTTTCAGTCTTTCCTTGGGTTCTTTATGTACAATAATAGAACATTTTACCTGGGGTGCACAAGCTTTCCATCCTCACTATAGTAGTCTTGTCTCTTGCTTCTCATAAAGGGGGTTCTGAACTGCTCTTTGCGTGGGTCATCCCCCAGGACCTGTGTTGAGTTTTTATAACCCAGCAGGTATGTTTGTAACAACTGAGTGTGTGGACAGGCCCCGCCCATTTTAGACTAACACTTGACTGTAATGATTATAAACTAGCAGCCTTTTCTTTGCCTGTTGTGTTATGATTGTACCCTCCCTCCCCTGTAGTCATCCTCTAACTTTTGTAACCCATCATTTACTCCTGTTTTATGTGCCCCCTCAATATCCCTCTCTCTTCTTCCCCCTTTTTCTTTTGCGTCTGGTCCAACAAAAAGAATACAAAAATAATTAATATAAACAAAGTTTAGTTTAAATTACAAAAGGGGTTTATACTAATATACACCTTGTGTGTCTGACGATTTATAACCCCAAATTGTAAGAGTAAAATCTGTCTAACACATGAGGCTCTCAGCTCATATGTGTTTGCTCAGCTCTTGGACAGGACAAGTTTAAAAACATGTGCTTAAATAAGTGTGGTGGAAATACAGAAGCTGCTGGGCTCACTCAAACATGAAGCTGATTTGGTCATTTACATTTAAACTTAAAAAAATCATTGCACGTCTGTACCATCTAAACAAGACGTGTATCTCAAACAGAAAAAAAATCAGCAAGGTAACTTTAACATAAGATAAACAGATTTTATCAATTTATTTTAATTTACCTTAAGTTTATCACAAAAATGTGTCTGCTAAACTATCTTTGATTGCTTTATTGCTTTTTTTTGGCATGAAATGACATTCTCTGAGTGTTTCGTTTTCATCATTTTGCTCAGATCTTCGTTTATAAGATATACCGTTTCGAATGTAGGATCTCCAAATATTTCCCACACTGGCTGTTCCTTCAGCATGGTTCTCTTTTGTGCTTTGTTGTTTTATCTTAAGGTTGATTGTGTTTCCATTAGGTTGTGCTCTCTTTATCTCACATCACTTTTGCCGGGATGTATAATTCTATTTTGATGCTTTCTCACTATATTTTGAATATTTTCAAAGTTTCAATCCCAAACATGAAAGTGAGTTAAGAGAAACGTTGCATGCAGTAGTCTTGCTGTGGGTCAGTTGTTAAAATGGAATATTTTTTACCCATCTTGGTTGTGCGCTGTCTCCCAGAAGATAGCAGACGAGCTTTTGTCTGATAGCTCAGAGGAGGAAGTGCTGACCACCAGGTTGGTCCGTCGCAGAATAATCATCCAGGTAAAAAAAATATGATCCAGGTTTGAAGCCCTGTGGAGACAGAGTGACTTGCATGGTTTTAAATATTTTGTTGTTTGTGTATTTTCTCACCCATTCAAATAAATACATTTAGGTGTCTCCCATAAAATCACATTAGTTGTTGCACATCTGGGTGCATAAAATGTCTTTCTTTACATTGGACCTTTGCTGCAGTCACAGCAGGTTTGGGTAGCATGTGATTGTTAGAACCCCCAGTTCAAGCCCTCCATGTTGAATCCCAAGCAGGGAGGCTTTAGGTCCCATCTTTGGCCTTTGGAATGGTTGTGGATTTAAGTCTAAAATCATTGGTAATCACAGGTATATAAAGTTTTACATGCAGACACATAGACAGCTTTTCAAACGTTTGAGAAAAGATGAGTTGCTCTTATGAACTTCACCTGTGCAGTAAGTCATGTGATAAATATTCTATAGTCATTTCATGTGGTTTAACTATGTGAAAGGGAGGCCACAAAGACAGACAGAGTGGGTTCAGCAAATGACATCCTTAGTGCACAGAAGTTTGCAACCTTCTGCAGCGTCAAAGTCTCCAGAGCTCCAAATATCCTGTGCCTGACTTCATCTGACTGCTTGAGCCAAGTGTGAAGCTTGATGGAAGCAGGTATTTTGATGTGTGGTTGCTCTACAAGAGGGAAGCTTGGGCCCTTAGTTCCAGTTGAAGGAACTGTGAGTGTTTAAGCACATCAAGAAGCTTTGTGGGAACAGTGAGATGACTCCTCAATGTAGACAGACAGTTTATAAGGACATGGACGAGCCAGCCTGCTGAGGAAGAACATGACTAACTGCTCAGAGAACATCTTTGTTATACACTAGAATGAAGGCTGTCTAACACCGTCAAGGCCCACCCTAACACATGTGCCTCAGGAAAAGAAAACATTTCCTGAAGTGCTGATCTGCACATTAAACCCCATGATACACTAAATGTTCATGTAGAAGAAGACCAGCACTTTTGGCAGTATGTGTGAAAACTGTATTTGAAACCCCAAAGTAACAGGTTTTTTTATTTGCTGTGTAAATCTAACCAAAGCTCATCTGAAAGTAGCTGCTTATCACTAATGTTACCAGGAATTACAAAATGAGTTTTGATATTTTTTAAACATTTGTAAACTCTTTCTTAGATTATCTTAAGATGATGGAAAGACCATTTCTTAACTCCACTAATCAAACGAATGTTTCCTTTTATTCTTTCTTTACTTACACTCACCATTGCTTTGGCTTGCTTGTCTTGAACTTCTACTGAGTTCAGAACAGGGTAAAGAATGACAGAATTGTAAAACGTTGGTTCTGTTACATACTAGCAGGCATCAAATTCCCTCTGAGGTTTTGAACCCCAGACAAACAGATTGTTCTAGTTTTAATCTTGACAGCGTGATTTAAGATATCATAGAGAAAGTTGGAGGTGTGAGCTGATCTGTGGTTCCATGTGATTCTGCAGGGGGATCACCTGCCAGACATTCCACCGCAAACCGTCACAGAGGAGAGATACACAGATGAACACGGCAACATGGTTGTCAAGAAAGTAAGGTTCTACACCGACTTTAGGATACCTCCCTCATTGTTTTCCTTCATAATGACAAAGCTGTCCACGCAAAAACATTCTTTTAGCAGAATTCCTTTTCTCCTGTCAGATCACACGGAAGGTGATTCGGAGGTACGTCTCACCAGATGGGCTGGAGACGCAGGAAGTGACCATGGAGGGCTCCCAGCAGGAGACGGTGCAGATTGAGGAGGGAAACGCTTTGTCCCAAGTGGTGAAGAGAACAGTGATCCACAGTGAGGGAGAAGAGAACGAGGTGAATGTTGTTCAGTTGTTGCTTTTTCCCTGTTAACTTTTCTCTAGTTTATTCTGTAATTCATAACAGTGACCACCCGCCCCCAATTCATCTGACAAAGGCTATCCAGGATAAAACAGTTTTCACTTACATTTTTAAATCATTTGAATTTGGGTTGCTAGCTGCTAACTTCTGTTTAAGGAGCAGGAATTTGCTGTTGTTCATATTTATTGATCTTTTAAACTACTTCTTATTTCTGATAATGAAGAAGAGCTGCTTTCCTCCCAGCAGTCACCACTGAATTGTAGTTGAGTCGTGAACATATTTGAGCTTTTGCAGATGCTCTTTTTTCTTGTTTCAAACTGGGGACTAGTTCTTGTCCAGTACTGTGCTGTGAAAGCTCTCAATCTGTTCAGGAGACAGCTAAAGATTCTGAAGCAGTTGTCACAAGGCAGAAGCAGCTTTAGATTGGATGAATTTGAGTGAAAATGACCATTTTAGAAGCTTCCTGGAATCCAGAAATCCACAGAATTTTCAAAATGGAGTAAATGTTCTCCTCTTACCAGAGGTATTTGTTTTTAATCTCACAAGACCTCTAAAACGGACTGCACTCAAACATGCTACACAAAATGCAACGCTAACAAAACCAGGAGAACTGAATGGGAACTTCAAGTCAGTCTCCAGGCAGCTCTGCTACTTTTTAACGAAAATAATACAATCAACTTATTTAGATATACAGTACATGCTTTATTTGTTATTGTCTCAGGTACAAGAAAAATGAAAAGTATTCTCTGAGCAGTGGATCATTCAGTCTATAAAAGCAAATAATTTACAACTAGCAAGGTGTTTCCAATGATTCAAAAAGAATAATATCAGTGTTCCCTCGTTCATTGTGGGCTTTAATGCTATGGATGGTTGGATGGAAAGAACTTTTCTTTCTGGTTTAGTTTCTCCCAAAGTTCAAAACTAGTTAAAAAAAAAGAATTCCAGTATGACAGAATGGAAACAAAGATCTCAGGATGAAAGATTATAGTAAAGCTGAACGCATTCTGTACAGGAGACATTACACAACAGAGATTGATTGACAATAGTCTACAGCCAATCAGGACGCAGAACATAATGCAAAAATAAAAAACCACACACAGACACAAAATTCAGTGAAACAGCAAAACCGCGACACATCAAAGGACCAATGTATACCTAAAACCTTTGCATGATTGAGCACAAACAACACAGCACATAATCAAAGCAGATTTTAAACTTTATTTCTAAAGGAATACTAAATGCTTGTAATAAAACAATAATCTACATAAAATATTTGTCAAGCACAAAACTAAAGAAGCAGAACATAGATGCAAAATATTTAAAAACAACTAACTGTTAAAAAAATATTAAATCAAAACAAAAACAATATAAAAGGATCATGGGGCGTTTTAAACAATCTGATTAAACATGGGACAGTAAGTAGAATTTACCCAGATTGCCTAGCTGATCTAGACAGTAAAGGTGAATATAGGAACGCTTCAGGAAACATTTTCAATACAAACTTTGTGAATATTGGTTTTTAACTGTTTTAGCATGAGGACGTTAATCCATGTAATGACAATATAAAAATCAATCCACACTTGATATTTCTTACACCAGTTACAGAAGAAGACGTTATAAACAATCTTAACCCTTTAAAGCTGAACGTATCATATTTGATACGTGAGTCTGTCAGAGCAAAGGAATGGAAATACATATTTCTTGTATTTTTGGGGGGTCCTAGAATGTTTTTGTTAACTCAGAAAAAAAGATATTTCTGAGCTGTGTGACCTGATGAATCAAATATAGTACAAATCAAAACTTATTTAAAAAGAAAAAAAGCTGTTCATTTTGTTCAGAATGACTCATTAAGGCTCCAAATTCAAAGAATTGGAATTTTCTGTCAATAATTTAATGGTTCAGGTTTTACAGGATAAAAAATGTCAAACTAAATATCTACAAACTGTCATGTGTCACTGGTGAAAATGATGATACATTATATCAAAATCCCGTCTACATCTGTAATATCTCATTTCTAACAGGCTGTATGCCAAACAAATTGAAAGTTGCTAAAGATACTCTGATTTATACAAATCAGTCAAAAACAAAACAAATACTCAAACTGTAGACCAATTTCATTGTCACTACAGTTTTTCAAAATTTCTTGAAAAACTTTTCAAGAAACATTTAGAAATATTTACTGACAAATATTCAATAATAAATGAAGAACTATGATTGTAGAACAAAAAGCAACACAACAACGGCTGTAATAGATGCAAAGAAATTACAAAGGCTTTAGACAACAAAAACATTGACTTTGACTTCAAAAAACATTTCATCTTATAGATTATACAATATTATTTAGTAAATTAGATTGATATGGAATAAGAGGAGTAGCATGGAAGGGCATGTTAACATGTACAGACATGTAAAGGAGTAACACGTACAGCATGTTAACATTGATCAATGTATTTCAAGTTATCTTGAACTTGAATGTGACTCAGGGAACATAAATAAAGAACTAAAAACTATAATATTTTATTATATAATATTTATAATGATTAGAATATTCTTTTGAACAACGAATAAACATTAATGGCTTCCTAATAGAAACTGTGCAAGAGAACATGCTTTTAGGATTAATAATTGAGACTAAACTATCATGGAAAAGACACATCAGCCACATGGACACATGGAAAACAAAAATCTCCAAAAATATTTCATTAATAAACAAAATTCAACACCTCCTGGACTACAATTCACTACACACTTTATAATGATCCTTAGCGTTCCCCTACCTCGCCTTTTGTAATAAGGTTTGGGGGAATAATCTGAAATATTCATCACATCTATTACACATCTATTAAAAACAAGCAGTTGGGATCAAAGCCAGGTTTTTGGAACATAATAACCAACTTTTTATGCAATCTAAACGATTCAAATTTCAGACAATATTATCAACGTAGAAGGAATTTAACCTCTCATTACCAGACAATTTTCAGAAACTGTTTATTGTCAAAGATTATAAAAAGGGGGAATTGTAAACTTTAAACTACCATTGGTACGAACCAACCACAGAAGATTTACAGTTTAAATCCAGAACAAAAACAATGCAAAAACATCCATAAGTTCAAGTACACTTACAAACAAGTGATTTAGGCAAAATACAAAAATATGGGAACATAAATTGTAGCACTAGCTGTGTAACATGACTAAGACTGTTGAGCTATATTATTATTACATGTATCTATTGATTTTTGTTTGTTTTGTTGATAATAATAATTTTTTTTTTGAGGGCAGGCTTTAAAAAGCTCCGCTTCAGCCTGCTCCCTTTCAAACGTGTCTGTATTATTTTATTACTATCCACTATATGTGCTATGTTGAATGCACTTTACTATTAACAGGTTTGAAACACATTTTTAATGAATGAGTACATGAATAAATACATTTCTTAGTTATGTTTACAACTTTTAGCGCAGATGGAAAAAAGTGGGCGTCTGATCTGTAAATAACTCTTTGTCCTTGCTGTTATTCGTCTAATGAATAATTTTGCAAATCAAACCAAAAAACACAAGGACAATCTCAAAGTGGTTCCTGAATGTCTTCCAGCTGACCTGTGGCTCAGCCACAGCATCAGAGTTTGAGGTGGAGCCTGTTCAGGGCCGAAAGGTCAGCAAGGTTATCAAGACAACAGTGGTGCGAGGTGAGAGGATGGAGAAGCAGAGTGGAGACCCCTCATTGTCTGCAGATCTTCCTTCTGCAAGAGAGGACTTTGAGAAGGTGAGTGGGTCTAGTCTGTGGGAGTCCACATGACCACACGGTCATAATTGGGAAGTCATAACATAAATGAGCCTGTGTTCATTTTCTTGCTCCTAATCTGTCTCCCACCTCATTTTTTCCAACGCAGGCATTGGGTTATGCTGGAGGCTTTGGGAAAGTTATTCTGCCTCATGTGGTAGAGAAAGAGACTGTACAGAGCGATGGTTCTGTGGTCAAAAGGTTGGACTGCATGGAGTGTCAAAATGTAAAGTTTGAAGGCGTGGCTTGATTTTACTTTCCAGAATTTCACCTTTTCTCCTCAGATAATTAAAGGCTATGTTTGGTGTTTCAGTAACACAGCTTTCTCAAACTTTTGGCCTTTTTTACTACTTAGGAAAGACTTTTTCATCTTTAACAGCTCTAGTGAGCTCTGGGCTTTGGTTTTGTTAACTTTTGCCCCTGTAACTGTCCTGCTCACCACTGTTAGAACCTGTACTATGTTGCCAAAGAAAGCATGTGACATTAAACAACCCGAGATAACTGATTTCAATTTGATTTATTTCTCAGGGACAGTGCACATTCAAAGCATGCATGCAATGCTTTCAAAACTAGAATTAACCCAGCGGCTATTTTTCATCTGCTGTTCCTGGACAGATGTTAAAACTGTGATCCTGAAAAGCTAAAAACCTGGAATAAAAAAAATATATATATCAGAAAAAAGGATATACAAGAAAATACAACTATAAGACAATCATTCAAAATACCATCTGATAAAAAATACATACATTACAAAGCATAAAAACAATATAAAAGACATTTATGTCAATTATGTCAATTCAATGTGAACGAGTTTGCTGGGTAGCATTCTCACTATAGTAATCCATTTTTCTTCCGTACACTGTTCATTTTTTGGACGTCCGTAGCTCTGTAACTCCATCTATCACGGGGTCTTGACCCTAGGAACGAGGTCCTGGATCCAAGCGGCTGAAATCAGTTTCCTCCGTAGGGTGGCTGGACGCTCCCTCAGAGTTAGGGTGAGAAGCTCGGTCACCTGGGAGGAGCTCGGAGTAGAACCGCTGCTCCTCCACATCCAGAGGAGCCAGTTGAGGTGGCTCAGGCATCTGGTTTGGATGCCTCCTGGGCTCCTCCCTGGGGAGGTGTTCCGGGCATGTCCCACTGGGCGGAGACCCTGGGGAAGACAGTTTTTTCCCTGAAAACACATAGTTTTCATCTATGAGTTTCAGCGTTTTTAGCTTTCAGCACCGGCATCTTCAGTGGCCACATTCAGCTTATTACTCTGTAGCATTCGTCCTAAAGTGGTCCTGTTTTTCTTTATTTTTTCAGTACATTTTTTGGACATCCGTAGCTCCTCAGCTCTTTCAGCTATTTAGCTATTAAAATATTAAGCACTTTTAGGAAATTACTGGTCACAAGTTTCAACTACATGTTATTTGTAGATGTTATTTTTTTACTTTCAAATCAGAAACCAATTTTGCGTGGTAATGAAAAAACATTCGGACATGTGACTTTTAAAGCCCACTGCCAATAGAAAATAAAGATCAACCGATTATCAGCACTGATATTTGGAAATTTGACGCATATCAGCATCTGCCTTTATTTAAGCGGACCGGCCGATATGAAGAAATCAATTTAAAACGGGGTTATTTCAGCTCAGATGCAGTCGGGCCTGAAGAAGCTGTCCTCACACACACTGGAGAGTGAGAGGAACAGTTTTCTTGTGTGGAAAGCTCTGGACAGAAAACACATGTCAAAGGTAAATGCAGAAAGCTGTTCCTAAATTGGAATAAACATCCCAGCACTCTGCATTAGAGGATGACATTTTTTCGGGATTACCGCGGGTCACATGATTCCCCAGGGATGGGAGTCATCTCTGCCATTGATCACGGGACCGAGACGGGATGGGAGCAAGTTCTTAAGGAAGCGGGACCCAACCAACAGTTTTCAGGGTGTTACGTCCTTCTGCTGCTGCCTTCCATCCTCTGTCATTCTGCTCACCTGGCAGGTGAAGCCAATTGTCTTCATCAGCACCTGCGGGTATTTAAGACAGGAGGCCACACCGGAGGAGGCAGGGCAGGGGAGCGGAGCGGAGCGGAGCAGAGCAGTCGGGTTGTGTCTCTTTTTTTCCTCAGCAGTCTTCTACTACTGGGATTTGTTCTTTTAATTTGGAACCTTGGTAGTCTTTGGTAGTCTTGGTAGTTTTGGTTAGGCAGCCCTTAGCAGGGAGCAGCTGACTCTGACGGTCAGCACGGCTGGGTCAGCTTTCTGCCTGACCTTTTGTGATTTTTGCCAAAGTTCCAATTCTCTTTGGTTTGTCATTTTGTTTTTAAACCAGCACTCAAATTATTTTCCCTTTACGTTTTTTTTCAGGGCACAGCGTCTGTTACATTTAATTTTTCTTTACGTTATGACCCCTTTCTGTCTACCCCTAGACCTAAGCTATACTGGCGCCGTAACAAGGGAGTCTCTTCAGAGTGAACAACAACTGTGGCTCTTTCCTATAAGTAATAAAAACATGTTCATCCTCCTGCTTTTTCTCTTCAAGCCGCTCATGATACGTGCTTTCGCCTACGGTTTGCATTAGCGGGGTAGTGTTTGCGCTTTGGCAAGTAAAAGGTCAATAATTTTGCACTGAGCGAAGGCGTGTGCTGGGTGGTGGATTACACACAGCAGCACATGAACGAGTATGATCAACGTGCAACAACAACAAACTACAGCAACACCGAAACCTAAAGAAAGTGAGTGACAGCAAGAAAAGAATCCAAATCAAGAAGCATTTCATTTTATTGATGACACACAGGAAGAGTGTAGAGTCTGCAGGAAAGTCATTTCATCTAAAACAGGCTCCACAACCAACCTGTACAGACACCTGAGAACTGAGAGAACCTTCTTCAAAACTGGATTTCTAAATGCAAACCTTTATTGCAAATAAAAGTCTCTTTCTGGTTTTGTGTTGTGATTGCAGTGTTTTTGAATTGTAAATAGTTTTACTTTATCATTTATGTTGTACATTTTATCTGGAAGGAGTTAATAACAGCAGATATATATTATGCACTTATATGAATAAAAACACTTTTTACATTAGTTATTCATTTTGTGCATAATTATAAAGTTGTTGATAATAAATGAAGGAGATCTGAATATAGATCTGATAAACCCCAGCAAACATAAAGTAACAGATGACTTTATCATCAGAATGTACAGTATGAGTTTCTATCCAACCGTAACAAGACCAGCAGAATTACTGCTCACAGAGCTGCTCTGATTGATAATAGATTTACTAATAATATAGAAAACACTCATATGAGTGGACTCATAATATGCGACATAACTGATCCTTTACCAGTTTTCACACTATTTGATATCAACGTGGCAACAAAGAAAATAATAAATAATAATAAAATAATAAAATAATAATAATCAAAGAACCAGTTTACAAAAGGTTAAGAAATGAACAAACAATGACCTCCTTTAATAATGACTTATCCAGACAGAACTGGAACTCTGTGTACAGAGAGAAAGATGTGGACACCACTTATGAATGTTTTTTAGAAATATTTAGCTCACTCTATAACAAAAACTGTCCAATTCATCAATTCAAGAACAAATTTACAAAAATGTCCTCGGTTAACAACTGGTCTACAAAATGCTTGTAAAAAGAAAAATAACCTCTAGAACAAATTCTTAAAACAAAGGTCAAGAGAAACAATTTATTTGATCAATCCAGACTTTAAAATCTGTATGATCCTTGTTGATTTTTGCACCGCCAAATTCTATATAGAGCCAGTGGAAAAACATCACCATTGAATGTCCAAAAACAGTTCTTAGAAAACGAAGGAGGCTTATAAACTGAGGGATGTAGGAACTTCAAGATCAAACTGATAAGAACCACAAAAAAAAAGTGTCTGTGTGTCTGAATGCGGCTCTAAATTTGGAACGGGTTAAGTAATGAGCTCAAACAATGTTCAAACATCCAAAAATTCAAGAAAATGTACAAAGAAACTCTAATCTCACAATATGAAGATAAGAAGAGTTAAAGATCAACCGGTGTTTGAATCATTTCAAATATGTGGACATGTGAACATGTGCTGAAATCATTTCTTTTTTTTTTTAAATCACTATCTATGATTATGAAATTGTGTAATGTGCAATAATGATCACTAAAATGTTACTTGAAAGGTAATCACAATCTACTGATGAACTACTGATTTTCTTTACTTGATCTGGAAATATGTACCAATGATTATTAGATCAATGTAATTAGAGTTCTAATGATAATCAATGTTTATTACATATTGATCACCTAAAGTGTGAATCAATTATGTTTCTGATCAGAACCGGATTATGAAAACTATGCAAGACTATGAAGTAACTTAAGTAACAGAAACTTAAACTGTTTTTGTCTTCTTTTTTTCACTGCAGAAGCCGAATGCATAAGTCTCACACCCAGAAGAGGACTGTGGTGAAGGATGCACAGGGAAAGCACTTGCACCAGGATTACCTGGATGACACCTCAGATGCCCTGGAGGCCGACGCCCTGCAGCAGCATCTGAATGCACTGCTCCAACGCTACTGTCAGGATGCCCAGGAAAAAGAAGAGCAACAGGAGGAGGAGAGAACTGACTAAATAGCTTCTTCTACTGATCCTCACCTAAAATCTACCGCTGAGGAAAACTGGCTCCTCTGATCCTCATTTAGCAGAAACATTCCCCCTTCTGGCCCTCAATGATCATTACAACCACATTCTTTTTCTTTAGTTTCTGAATGAAAAGCAAAACAAAACAACAAGCTCTTGTGCATAGACCCTTCCTGTGCTTAAATAGTGACTAAAGCGAGCTTCCCTTGTTTTAGATGTGCTGGTGTGTCCCGTTTGTCACCATTTGGCTGATGTGAAGAAGACACAGTGAATCAAAAGATGAATCTCACGGAAAAGCAGGCATCCTTTGCCCTGTGCATGGGCTCCTTCTTGCTTAAGCCTTGTAAAGATTTGTACATAGAGGAGAAGTGCTGGGTATAGTTGGGGCAGGGGGTACAAAAGCATTTACCACATTACCCCCCTGAAGTTGCTGTTACTGCACCAACCTAGCTGAAGAATGGCCGATGCACCGACAAGATTGTTTAATAGAGATTGACCAGAGAATTGAAAATGTGTGTCAGTCTAATTTTCTATTTATGATGGATCTTTCTTCCTGCTTTGTTTCCATTGTGCATTCTTGTCTTGGTGCTGCCACCTCTGCATGTGTAAATACGGTGTGTCTACTGAAGAAGACAGTACTTTGGATGGAGACTAGGCAGTTCCATCACTATCCTGACCTCTTCACCTTAGCTTTCGCATGTCCCCATGTGTGCTTGTCTGTAAAGCCTTCCAGAGGATCTTTGCTGGATCCTTCTCAGTGTCTGCAAACTCCTTAAGAACCCTTATACTGTCTGAAGCGCAGCTGTGCAACTGTTCAGAGCTTTACCACACAAGCGTTCCCTGCGTTGGCAGCTTTCCTTCAAACTTCCAATCATGCTCACAAGTTAAAGTACTTTAGCAGAAAAAAAGGGATCTCAGAAGATAGATAAGACTATAGCAGGATGTTGGTTCATACCTTACCAAAAATGGCCCTATAGGTGGGTTGGATCTCACATTAAAAAGTTTAATTGCATATTAAATCGGCCAACAACAAAGTCACAAATATTCATCTTAAAAATGCTTCCACGTACATACTAAAACAAACTCATGAGTGGCTGCTCACAGGTCACCATAGCAACCACGGGATAAATGAGGTTTAAGGAAAGTTTACTGCCTGTATATCAATAAAAATTATACACATTTGTCTTTCAAGTTTGACATTTAAATTCAGTACCTTTTCCTTGTGTACAATAAAAACTCCAACTAAGGCTGCATTCAGACTGGACACCTTTGGTTCGCTATGTCTATCAGTTTGTTTCCCCATATAATCTGGAACACAGTTTCCGTCTGAATACACCCGAGCGAGCCCTGGTCCGGGAACAGGAAGCGCTCTCAGCCCCGTCTTTTGAGGTGTTCTCGGTTTGTGTCCAATCGGACTGAACTTACGTTTGCTCTGAAATTCCTCAGTCTGAATACGGTCCGTGCTGGGACTGGAACAACTGAACCAAAACAGCCTCCATAAGCCAGTCATTAGCGGACAAACGTGGAGCAGCGACGCAACAGCAACTTATTAAAATGTGGCCGGATGAATGCAGACTCATTTAAACAACTTTTAATGTGATGCACATTGCTTCTCACAGATTTTTACCAACAATCTATATGTTGCAAACACTTATCACTGTACTTTGTAGCCGTAGTGTCCTCAGTAACCGCCTTGCAGCAAGCCTCCACCATAACAAAGTAGCAGTAAAAAGTGTTGAACCTGGCCTTCATACAGATGTTCAAAATTGGTCAATTAAATAATAAATGTTAGTAAAAGAACAAAGTGCAGCACCTCCATCTTTCACTTTTTGCTTTGACCCACCCCCATAACTGCTGGCCAATGACTGAAGAGATCTTAAGCCACCTGGTTTTGTTTATAAGCTTTGGTCCGGAACAGAAATCTCCAGTAGACCCCAGTCTGAATACAGATCAAACGCAAGGTTTAGGACTTGATCCGGAACAAGTCATTTCCCCATTTCACCCCAAGCCTCCTGGGAAAACAGATATAACTTTTGATGTAATGAAGTAGTTCATACTTGAAATGATGTCTCCTGAGTGCAGGTGAGGGATTTTAACACTGCGTGCAGCTTTGTTTTTTCACATATTCAGACTGAAATGTTGTTATGGGTGATTATTATACAAGGTTAAGGTGTCTGTTTAGGTTAGCTGTTTTTGAACTACACTTCTTTCTAGTAGAACACTTCTAGTTGGACCCACAGCCTGTGGTTGGGTTTGGTGTTCTCACAGTATTTGTTGACATCAAATAAAATATAAACCTTCTTTGGATTTTTCCACTTTAATGTCAATGTTGAACTCAAGTCTTCTTCACTTTCAAGCAAAGGAAATTATTATAATGCACATCCCTTATTTCCATCTGTCTGTGACCCCTGTACGGTCCAGCTGAGGAAGCTTTGTGAAGGGTTGAATGTGCTGTAAAGTCTAAAGAACAAATGAGGTGACATTTCTTCCTACTCAGTTACAGTTCAGCTGTTTCTGAAAGCTGGCTGTGATGAAGTGTTTGGTGTTCACCCATGTTTTCTGATCGCCATTTACTTTTGAGCATGATCTAATTAAAAAAAAA
Source organism: Oryzias woworae (assembly GCA_016861445.1). Taxonomy (NCBI): domain Eukaryota; kingdom Metazoa; phylum Chordata; class Actinopteri; order Beloniformes; family Adrianichthyidae; genus Oryzias; species Oryzias woworae. Next base: position 449,593 of record BOLG01000180.1, read on the forward strand.
AACATTGAAATCCGACATCTGAAAGACACTATTGGTATGATTGGCAGGCACTCAAAAATATCCTTGCATATTAACAGTGCAAATATCTATGTGAACATGTTGGATTTGATCAATTCAGTAAAAAAAATCAACCCGAAATGCAACCGAGGAATAGCAGCTGCTATGTGTAAATGAACAATAAAACTGTACGTGTGTCTAATGAAAGTGACACGGTTCTTTGTTGAAGGCGTCCATGACAATAATGCTAATAGAGGCGCATATTTACAGGATTCTCACAGGATCCACTGTTACCTGAAAAAGCTTCTGGTAGCCTACATTCTAATCGGTAACCACTGCTGCCCGTTCAGGATCAATTGGCAATAAAACAACTGTACTTCAGTCTGATTTTCTGCTAAATCCAATAAGCTGTAGTGTTCTTCCTCAGCAGCAAACTCAAGTTCAAGCAGACATAATGAGGCTTTGGAGACAAAGGCTGAATCCAAATTCTTCCTGCAGCTCACGGCTTCTTCCTGCCCCTAAAATTAACTCTCCAAACGGAGAGTTTTGGAAAAATTGTTTCTTTGAATTTGGACGACATTACTACTTAATGAAGTCATTCTTTGCTGGTCATCTGCATAAGTGCGTAGCTGAAAACACATAATACTTCAGTCTAAACGTGTGTGCTGCAGAGCACACCCACTTGAAGAAATGAGTTTCCCCTCTGCAGCGCCGCGTGACACAGAACACCCCCGCGGCTGAGGGCTACACTGACAAACGTCTCTATACGTTCCCCTTAAGAAAACCACGTCCTCAACAAATGCCCCTACAGATGGAGGGGTAGCAGAGGAATTCAGATTCAGCTTAAATGATTCTCTGGGCTTTGGTGTATGATGGGAACACTGAACCTTCAGTCACCGATGACCAAAACTTTTTACAATTTCAAGTAAAAACACATTTGAACATTTGGTTTAGAGCACACATTTTATTCAGGACTTCGTTTGATGCACGTTGAGCTTGTCCCATCATTAAATCTTGTCTTAGGGGATGGTGGAGAAAAAAAACATGATTAGACAAAGTATACGTTTTCAAATTCTTCTCAAATAGTCAAATCAAATGAAAAATTTAAGTAGACGACACAATTCCGTTGAAAACGCAACTTTACCCCCAAATTTAACACTGGAATCCATTTTTCCACTCTAAGATGTAATGCATTGTTAAGCTTGAAGTAAAACACTTGAAGCTTCTTGTGAAAACAAAACTAAGTTGCAGTGTAAGAGAAAACAAGAACAAAGATGATATCTGGTGCTTAGTCATATGGACTGAAGCTGAGGCGTGAACTCCTGCATCCGTAATGATTTGGAATGTGATCAACATGCTGCAAGAAAACACTGGCTAAATGTGTGGGAGGACTCAAGAATAAAAGGAGAGACAAGCACCAATATCGCAAAAGAAAACGTAAAAAAGAAATTCACATCGTTGTCCCTTTACTGTATGAAAATTCAGGTCTCGTTGAACAGCCTTAGAACTACTGCCACACTTCAGATTCTTCCATCAGACACTCTCCTATGCCGATGTGCACTCATGGAAGTCCCAACGCACCAGGAAATGTTGCTGTTCTTTCTGTCTGAACTGTAGAAAATCCCAGCAAATCTAGCTGGCAGTGGTAGCAAAAAGAACAGAAAAATGTCCCTTTTCTAAAATATGGATGCTTCTAAAAACAAGTGAACAAATGAACACCAAATATTAATACAACACCAAAAGAAAACTAGTTTGTGTCTGAACTGAACTAAATAGCATTTGTGAAAAATGTACATCAAAATGAAGCACTACTTTATCTTGGTCCTTGTGACTAAAGGCATCCCAACAGGTCCACTCCACCCGTGCAAATCTCATAAAGTCGAATTTAGAAGAGCAGAGATTTTCTGTTTGATCTGACATGACTTCAAGACATCCGCCAAAGCAGCAGTGCTGAGCTTCAAGGGAACAAAAAAACGAAATCCCCAAAATCCAAAAGCTCTGATTTGTAAAAATGAGCCACTAATAAATGTGTCACATGTCAAATCCAGACATTTGGTTTCCTCTGCTTGTGCAGATTCATCTTCTCTGTGTTGAGCAGCCATTTTCATCTTCTGAAAGCTTCTTCAGACGACGTTTTACTCCGTTTGTTCCCTTTTAAAACTCATTTTTAGTCATATTTTTCATTTTTAAAGCATGTAGATTCTGACCAATTCATAAAAAGCAAGAAAAAAACCTCACCATCTCTAAACTTTATTGACCAAAATTGACAAAGAATTGATTATAAACCCAATCAAAAACTAATAAGATGAGATTGCTGGCAACAAACAGAAGAAATTGATGTGAAAAAGTCCAGCTGAAAATGAAAGGAAACATAGCTGCTTTTCACAATAAAACCCTGAAAGGCCTTGAGAAAACTTCTTTCATCTGCGAACCAGTAAGGATCGAGTCTTGTTGCTTAAAATGTCTTTAGGTTTCTGTGGAGATCCAGCAGAAAAAAAGAGACAGTAGTGCATGCGGACCGAGACAAGAACAGACCTCCCATTACAATTAAGATCATATGATAATATGATAGATGAAAGCAGAAGTAAAAAGAGAAAGCCCAAACCTCTGAGTCATAAAACATGCTGCTGATTTAAACGCCACACATCCTCACCACGGCTAAAACAGTCAAGACTTCGCTCTGAAGTTTGACTCTAGTTGCTCTTTACACATGAACAGTAATCTTCGTCCAACAGCACACGGGGGAGGGGGGGGCTCTAAATAAACAGGATTTCCAGGTTGTGGTCAGCTGACTGCCTTTGACTGGAGGCTGTTTGAAGCTGAAGAACTTCACCTCAGCTGGAACACAAGATTTAGCAGATTTTAATCCATCTGAAATGATGACATTTCAAGGGTTTATTCTGAGGCCTACAACACGGGCCGGTGACATACTTAGTGGGAACAGTGGAGGATCCAGATCGGTGGAAGTGGATGTTCTGCCACTTGCTGTCACGACGGTGCCAGATGCGGGTCTCCTCTGACTGCATGGTGCGAGGCATGCCGTTACCGTCAATGTACTGTGTCAAGCGGATGTAGGCAATGCATGCAGCATCATCTCCAATAAGGTGCACGTGGGGGTTGAGGAGGATGGTGTGGACAGGCAGTTTCCCCTTAGACAGGGCTGTCGAGGAAAGGAAACACAGGGTTACATTTGAAGATTTGTGTGCAAACATAAAATCCTCCAGCGTTTTAGCCCTGAATGCAAAGTGAGTTAGCAGCAGGAGAGCTTCACCACGGAGCAGGTTCAATACAGAAGGATAAAGATGAATTTTGAAGAGCATTGAGAAAAGCAGCAGTTCTGAGCTTAGAGGGAACAAAAACTCAATCCCCAAAAATCCAAAGCTTCAATTTATACAAGTGAGCCACTGATCAAGATATCACATTAAAAAGTAGAATTCCTCAATGTATTTCAGCAACACATTGACAACTTTATTCTCTCATCTTTCACAGGTTTTCAGCCATAAAACAGGAAAAACCCAAACTTGTTGCTTAGTTTGCATCAGGAACAAAGAAGCTCCCCTTTGGATACACAAGGTTGTGTGTTTATGTTCTAGTCCTGCAAGCCTCTTCCATTGACCCGATGTGTGTTTCATAGGCAGCTGAGACTGTAAAGCTGAAGGAAGATTACCATTTTCAAAGTAGAAGCGGTGGAAATCCATACCCTCAACCAAGTTCCCCAATGCTTCTGGCTCAAAGGAAGTTAGGCCAGGATCACAAATCTTCCTGGAAGAGGAAACACATTTATCAGCCTGTTCACTAGCATCATAAGGTTGGCATGGCAGAAAGCATCAGGTAAGACTAACATGTAGGCCTCAAAATCTCCATTGTTGATGGCCTCAATCAACTGCTCGGTCACTTTAATGATCTCCTGCTTGCGGGCTGTAGAAACAAACAAAATGAGGTTTAGACATGCAAAGTCAAACATGATAGTAAGAAGAGGCAGAGCTTAACCAACAACAACCACCAGCTCAGTGGTCTTGTAGAAGAGAATCGGCCCTGAGACTGAAAGGTCATGAGTTCAAATCCACAGTGGAATCATACCAAAGGCCCAATCCGAATTCTTCTCTGGAAGATAGCGTCTCCAATTCCGGATGTCACTACCACTCGACGACATCACCAGTAGGCGCTGGTTAGCTAAGTTAGTGCGGAGCTTCCAGCGCTTGAATATCCATAAGAACAGCAGTTTCATCACTTTAAAAAAGGTCATTACATTTCAATGTGAACTTGTGTGCTTTAGAGCGCATCCACATGAGACCTTTTCAGGGTCCTTCCATTAGAATCTGTTCACACTGCTGTCAGCTTCTTATCAAAAACAAGCATCCTTGTTCTAAGAGGCTTTATGCTGTTCTGCATAAACAAACTATCACTTCAAAAAAGGGACCACTTTTGGAAGTCATTGGAAAAATTCCCTCCAGCTTGACGTGAAAGTACTTTCAGCAGGATAAGTCAGCTAAGGTTAGCAATGCACATTCAACACTTAATGAATTGCAGAAATGTCATGCTGCTGAAACTCACAGGGCTGACTTTACAGTACATGCAGCACATCACTGCTGCAAGATTATTTTACTATAAAAGACTTGATTGAAAAAGTCAAGCTCATATCACATTAGGCCGACACTTTTTTAAGTTTCTTGAAAAGATTTGAGGGAGGCACAGAGCTTGTTTAAGAACAGTGTGTTGAAGCTTCTTGGATACAGTAGTACAAAACAATCATAGTAGCTTCTGATCACAAGGGGGCGCTCTCTTGCTGTGGCTTCATATTTGAACAGCCATAATCCAGAGGTAATTCAGTTCAGAAATAACACTTTCCTGCTGCTTCATTCACCAATTCTTATTTTAGAAATTGTTATTTCCAACATTGTTTGAACAAACAAATGACAACTATGAGCTCCCAGGTAAATAAAAAATATCAAAAGGATGTGTTTTTTTTCTGTACGCTTTTAAAAGGCCTTCTTGAACAGAGTAAATAGAATACAGAACAAATTAAAAACAGCATAAACATCACTGGAATAAGATTTCCAGATTCTAAACTACATATTTATTTAGGTATTTGTGGGTGTTGCCCAGTTTCCACCTTTTTACAATCTCGGTCAGGAGGAGTGAAAACGGCAGCTTCCTAACAGCTATTCAGCACTTACACTGGGGGCTGGTGATGCCCCGACTGGCTGGGGGCACAGCACCTTGTATGGGTGAGTGAACACCACCCTGTGTTTTATAGAACATAACTCAACCAAAAGAGACTGCAGATTATTCAAATAATTATGTCATAGATACGGTACAATTACTTAGGGAAACATTCCCACAAATGATCATTTAAAGATGGATGTTGCTGTTAAAATACATAAGTGTTCATTCTAATTTAAAACGGTAAGCAACACTTGAAAATAAAATTAGGTCATGTAAAGTGACGCCACCGGGTGAGGACGATCTGGACTACAGACTTCTGAAACTGATGGCAGAGATCACTGCACCTGCTGTATGTCACATCATTAACCAAAGCTCGGCTTGTTGTACATGTCCATTGAAATGGAAAAGGGCTTACTCAACAACCACAGCCTGATGATTGGTACAACGATATAGAAGATAAAATGAATATTAGAACAGTAATGCTTGATTTCTCTGCTGCATTTGATGCCATAATTTGTTATTAAAAAAGCTTGAAGGTTATGGATTTGAAAATCAGCTCCATCTTGGATTGAGAGTTACTCGAGTAACAGAACATAAATGTCTTTTTTAATGGTTGTTGTTCTCATGCAAGAAGTGTAACACATGGTGTACTTCAAGGGAGTTGTCTTGGACCATTACTTGATAGGATTTTTACAAACGAAGCTCCTTTGACTTTAAATGAATCTAAAGTCATTATGTAAGTTGATGATTTAACCATTTATTCATCTGTTAACATAATAACAGATAGGGAATAACAGCATGCAGTTCAATGGCTTGAGCATAATGAGCTAGTTTTTAAAGAACTAAAGAAAACAAAGTGCATGGTTTTTGTCTCTAAATATGCTGTAAGTACAAATCCAAAACTAGCAAGTAAATTAAATGAAACTTGTAGGAATTGTTATTGACAATAAATTAACTTGGAAAAACACAGACGGTATTATAACTAAAATGGGAAGAGTGATTCCTACAAGTAGTACAAATGGTATTTTTTCAACACCACCAACAGAGCAGCACGGGTTGCCCTGGGGTGCAGTTAGAGAACTAATATCAATCATATGAATAAACAATGACACTGGCTACAAGTAGAAGACAGATTCATTTATTCACTATTGCTTTTTACCAGGAACATTATTGTAACAAAAACACAATTTATTATTTACACAAACCTCAAATTTAGTTGCAATCCACAGAATCATTCTGTAAGACATGAGCTTGGTATTCGCATGAGCGTTCAACCTTAGATCAGACCAGATACCCTTCTGGTTAGCATACTCTTAAGTGGAGGAAAAGAAACTAACTGTAGCAACGTTGGCTACTCACTGACCTGTTTAAACACAAGCCGAGGAGTCCAACAGTTTGAGTAAATCTCAGTGTGGATTTGAATAAAATCACAACCATGCATCAGCTATGCATTGTGTTTCTCATACAACAACGTAATTATTTATAGAAATGTTTGAAATGTCGTTTATCTGTTGTACTTTGTACAAAAACATTAATACCACGGCCTGGGTCTTAGTTTTGTGACGATCAGAGTTTTGTTCCTTTCAAGATCTGACTAAAATGAAGCATTTTATGCTCATTTTACTGCATCTGCAAAGCCACGTGTCATTGTTTACTTGCATGGCCTCACAATGGTAACAGGCTAGCATGCCATCTCTAGCAGTATATGTCACTGTGGAAGACTGTTAGTCACATCAGGTAGTAAAACCCGTCCACGTACCTCAACATTAAAAAATGAATAAGCAAATATCACTGACGCCAAAAGAAGGCAAAGTATCAATGGTCATTTTTGAATGTAGGGAGAGTAGATTTTTTCCAACAGGACAGTGTCTTTGAAAGGCTGCAGCTTCCTACCTCTCACATCCTCATCTTCCATGGTGGTGTTTGTGCTCTCACTGGACTCCTGCAGGAACAAGAGACATGAGTGAAACAAAGCAAAGAAAGCAGGGACACCAGGCGCTCAACAACCAGAGATGCCCCACACTTCAGAAAATGTCATCACTATGAAGGACAAGGATTATATATTGAAAAAAAACACAACAGAAAGATCAGCTTCTACTTTTTCTGACTCGGCATTATCATTTAGATAATTTTTTTAAAACGAGCTCACTCAAAAAATGTTTTATTATTGTTCATAAAGAACCCAAGAAAAGAGGCAGATAAGATATTCTTTAAATATGTTTTTAAAAAAATAGGCTTTATTTATAACATTTACACTCACAGGATAGGAGAAAACAAAATAATGGCGTGTACAAAAGTTTGGGCACCGGGCAGAATTCATAGTACGCTCCACCACTTTGGAAAAGCTGAGACATGACTTCGCCCCAACAATCAGCATCATGGGTTCTTCCAAGCAGTTGCCCAGAACAATGACACTGAAAATAGTTGATGCTCACAAAGCAGAAGAAGCTATAAGAATATAGCAAAGCCTTTTCAGATGCTGATATCCTCTGTTCAGAATGTCATTAAGAAATGACAGTCAACAGGAACAGTGGAAGTTAAAGCAAAATCTGGAAGAACAAGAAACATCTGAGACACAGCAGCTCACAGGATTGTGAGAAAAGCAAGAAAAACCCACGTTTGACTGCAGCATCCCTCCAGAAAGACCTGCAGACTCTGGAGTTGTTCTACACTGTTCTACTGTCAACAGATACTTGTACAAATATGATCTTCGTGGAAGAGTCGTCAGAAGAAAACCTCTTCTACGTCCTCACCACAAAATTCAACCTTTGAATTCACAAATGAACATAGAAACAAACCTGATGCTTTTTGGAAACAAGTTCTGTGGACCGACCCGGTTCAGATGGAACTTTTTGGAGAAGAAAGGGTCCAGAGTTTAATGAAAAGAACCTCTGTCCAACTGTTAAGCATGGAGGTGGATGAATCATGGTTTGGGCTTGTATTGCAGCCAGCAGCCAGGAAACATTTCACCAGTAGAAGAAGAATGGATTCCACCAAATGTTGGACACTAACTTGATTCCATCTGTGAAAAGGTTGAAGAGAGGATGACTTCTCCAAATGATAATGATCCTAAACACACCTCCAAATCCACACTGTCTTACATGAAGAGACAGAAACTGAAGGTTTTACAGTGACCTTCAAACATTTGACCTCAACATCATTGAAAATCTATGGATAGACCTGAACAGAGCAGTGAGGAACAGACATCCCAGAAATCTGAGAGAACTGGAAGACTTTTGGAAAGAAGAATGGATGAAGAAACCTCTTGACTCTTGGCTACAAAAACCTTTACAAGCTGTGATACTTTCCAAAGGGGGCAGTCCAAGGTACTGACTCTGCAGGGTGTCCAAACTTTTGCACATGCCATTATTTTGTTTTCTATTATTTTGAAAGGGTAAATAAAGGAAATAAAGCCTCATTTATTTGATATTTTAAAAGGACATCTCATCTGTAAACTGATGTCTTTAGATGGCTTTTTCAATCTTTCCTTGGGTTCGTTTTGCACAATAATAGAACATTTTACATAGGGTGCCCAAACTTTTAATCCCCACTGTGAGAAGAGAACAATCTTAACACCAGAAAAATGTTTTTGTTTTGTTCCAAATCATAAAAGTCTTGTAAGGTTTGAATTGAATCAAATGTGAAAACCTCAACAACGTGCACCAGTCATACACATCAACATGTAGTTTCCTTAAACGACATTCACTTGAAATCACACACAAAAGAGATAAAACTGTTTTCTTACAGAAACATCTGACCTCATGGGCTTGTGTGCAAGACAAGCCCTTAAAAAGCTGTAAAGTGATTTTCTGTGCAAGACTGACAATAGCATCAGCAATGGCAGCAGAATTAAACTGGGAATCTGCTTGATGCCATAACACTTCTTGCACATAAATGCCACAGATCCTCTTGAGATATCCATTTGCTCACTGTACAGGAACATGCTACCTGTATGTAGTGTATGGATCACATCATGTAGCATAAAATAGCATGAAGCATCAACACACTCATGCATGTGTTCCCACTTTACATAGTTTCTTTCATGAAGATCTATGTGTCTGCAAATGCATCAAGACATGTAGATGGCTTCAGTGGAGACAGATTTGACCCGGAACTGCTTTTGTGTCTGCACGTCTGGATGCATTTCCAGCAGCACGCAACATTGCTCCACAACTGCAAATGGCACTTTTAAAAGTTGGAGTGAGCGCATGATCAAGTTTTACAATAAGATTGGAGCAATGCCCAATGTCAATGTTTGCACAACTTGTTAGGGGAAAAAACATGCATCTGTTGAAAACAAGTTGAATCCATAGCTCCTTGTTTCCATCATTTTTTTAAGCTTTAGTAAAGACAAACAGCAATGTCAGGCTCTAGGTCTAAAGGTACAATAGCAGCAAACTACTGCTGGACACCAGCCTCGAGTCAACCGTATACCTTATTTCCATCAGGCGGGTTGTGGATAATAGTGGATTGAGGCTCCTGGTTTGAGAGGAGCAGCGGCAGAGGAGGAGGAGGAGACCAGGTCACAACATGAAAATGTGTTAGGAGGTAAAGACTGCTAGTAGAAAGGAAAACTGCAAAAGAGAACATGGGCAACTGCAGACCAGCAGTTAGACTGATGGAATGACAGCAGTTGAGTTTCACTGCAGACAAGCACAGTTCAACCAGCTGCAACTGCAAGACGAGTTTCACACAAACACCATGCTAAACTAACAGTGAACAAAGATCACATCTGAAAACATTCATTTTCAAGAGCTCAACCACTTATCACACCCAACATGCCAAATACATACAAAAGAGACCAGGAATAAACATTTTCTGGAAGAATCAATCCCTCCAGGAATTCACAACGTTGCAATTGCAATTTTTAACACGAATTCAAGTGAACCCTGCAAATTGCTGCACATCCTGCAACTTCACATTTTCATCACAACTTCACTGCAACTTTGACTGGCTGACGACACTGCAGAGTATGAGGGAAAGAAAAAGCGCCAGGTGCAACAACAGGAAACGACATCAACATAAAAACGTAAGGGACTGAGTGAGACTGGAGAAATACGCTAAATGTGGAACCATTTCACTGTTATTGAGTGTAGAGTCTGCAGGGAAATTCTTCCATTAGAACCGCCTCCACAACAAAACTGTACAGACACCTGAGAGGATCTCCTCCAAAACAGAGCAGATCATTACAGACAGAAGGAACCTGATCAGCTCCTCAAAGCCTTGGTCTTCCTCTACACAACTAGACTCACCAGTGATGCTTTTGAAATAGAGGAAGATTTTGTGGAGGACAAGAAGATCTGAGGCTTCATCTCCTTATGCTGTTCTATTATTTATGCATTTTTTGTTTATTTTTCCCTGCAGGATGTCATTTATCTCTAAAGTATGTTCAAATCAATACACAAATATCTGGGTTAATGTGAGCAGGGAGGACCAAATGTTTCTTTTTGGTTTCACAGTTCTGTTTGTGCTAAATGAAAGCACAACAATGTTGTTCATTTTGATGGAGCGCTATTTTCCTAATGCACGTGTCACAATAAAAAAGGAGTTGGAATTTAAGAATGGGAAGTTTATTTCAAAATTTACATTTTTGAGGTGCTATAAAAAAATCTGCGCAACTTTTATTATAACTTTTCACAAAAGCTGCCGTGAAATCATTTTAAAACCGCAACAATCATAAATATTGCCAGGGACTCCTGGAGGGTCTGAAGAATTCCTGCTCAACTTTATTGCAGAACAATTTGAAGATCAGTGGTGGTCAAAACAGTTACAGCACCCTGCAGGCCAGGCTGGGTCCATCCTGTGTAGTTTGCATGTTGTTCTGCATGCGTGGGTTTTCTCTGGTGGGTTTTCATGCTTCATAGGGTTGAATGGTGTTTTTAAATCGTCCCTAGCTGTGAATGTGAGGGTGTGCAGCTGTGTGGCCCTGCTACGCACTGGAGAACCATCCAGAGTGTAACAGAGTGACTCCAAAGGGATTCAGTGGATTTGCAAAATCCATGGATGGATGAACATGATTCAGGCAAGGACTATAGCCACCAGAATAAAAGCGGGTAAGCTAGGAATTTACCGTACATCTTCCAATAGTAGCAGGGGTAGTTATTTAAAAAATTGTCGACCAACCCGGCGTTTATTAGAGACCAGCTTCTATTGGAGACTGGGGTTTATTCCATCACGCAGAATGGTGATGGTTAATGGGTTCATTCTGGGGGGAAATTTGATCACAAAATGCAGAAAATAACAGACAAACATTTCAGGATTTATTGAAATGATGAGAACATTTTATTCTGTTTTGATTCACACTGGCTGTGAACTTCAATCTCTGTATCAAAAATCAGTTTCGCCTTCATGCCGATCAAGATGGAGAAATGCGCAACTTTTCCTTTGCTCAGTAATCCATGTTTAGGATTCATCCCAAACGTGATGCAGATTCCTCACCAGAATGTTCTTTGGTATATTCCACCACAAAAAGCATTTAAAACATGGAATGGGCCATGCTGCACTGGCTCACAACATGATGCCACAGAGACCCAGCCCCCACCCTCTGCCTGAATGAGTACGCGGCGCAGGGGTGGGGGGTCTTAAAGGAGCCCGGCCGCTACAGAAGACCGGCGTCTAAAACAACTAACACCTGTTAGACCCGGCTTTTATTAGAGACCAGCGTCTGTTAGAGACATCATTGGAAGATATACGGAGTATGCAAAGTTTTCAGACCCCCTTCAATTTTTCCCTCTTTGTTATATTGCAGTTATATTGAAGAAATGGACAGCACCTGAGTTCAATATACGAGTGTCACAGCAAAGGCTCTGAATAAAAAAAAAAAGCTGAAAAAAGCTTTCCCTGTGACTAATGGTACGTGAGGCCCAAGCCCAAATGAGACCCGGTGGTGCTATAGAACCACAATTATTACAAAACAAAAACCAACACAGGATGTTCAATGTCAGAAAATCTTGTAGCATTATCTTCAGTACTTTTCGAGATATAAGCCTTCAAAAAATGTTCCATTCATTTCCTATGGAGATAAATTTTCATAAAAATATTCATATCAAATCATTCATAATTCCAATTGCTACCAAAATCAATAGCACACTATTCCTAATGAAGCTTTACAAGCTATAGTAGACATAATTTTAATATCTTCAAAATTGTAGGAGAAGTGTGCCAAAAGTTTTATGGAATAAAATATAATAAGAAGAATAATAAAATATAATAAAGAGTTACAACAACATACTCTACTTTCAGCAAAAATAAACAATTACAAACGACCAGTAACAACATTTACTCTTGGAGCCACTTAAAATACAATCCAGCAATCTGTATACTGGCTTCACGATTTACGTGTCGCCAACATGAATTTCCACCAGTTTTTGAGCTGGTTGTCCAACATCAGCCTTCAAAGTTTGCTATGCAGGATGACACACACAATTTAAATCCTTTTTGCCTTTTATTTTGGGGTGTTTTGCTAGAAAGACAAACAATGTGCTTAACGTCATTCATAGTGACTGAGTAGCTCCAAAAGACATCTTGTTAACTCCAAATACTCCGCTATTTCCACGTAAACAACAAAACCGGAGATGATTGAGCGGTCAAGAGCCGAACGTGGAAGTAGGTCATGCACGGAGCCCATTCCAATGAGTAGCATGGTAGGTTTTAAAAGAGACATCTCCAGTGTGAAGGGTTTAAAGATCTTAGATGTTAAAGGTTTAAAGATAGGAAAAAAAAACTAGATTGTCACGTCAAAAATGCATACTTCAACCGAAATGCAGCGTGTGAATTTCCAAGCAATCAAGTGTAAATAAAACAGACAAACCTCTGCTTTGAGCCAGTTTTTCTCCTCTTTCTTCCTTTTTTTGACCATAAAGCTGTACCTGAGGGCTTGTTCTGCTGCTTTTTCATCCTTAAGGTAGTAAAGAAGCATGAACAGCAGCAACATCGACCTAGCTTTGACAGCGGCAGCTTCAAGAAAGGAGGAGCGCTGCATCGGGCAAAGTTATTGATTAAAATTTGGAGTTCTTTTATTTATGTTTTAAATTGTTAACTTTTTTATTTTTTATATTAAATGAGTCATTGTCATCATATTTGATACATGAGTCTGTCAGCCCTCCGCAAGAGCAACGGAATGGAAATACAAAAAAGAAAACCATAGGTTTTTGCTTGTTTATTCAGAGGAACCTATAAGGGTCCAAATCCAAAGAATTTGAATTTTCTGTCAAATATTTAAGGGTTCAGGCTTTACAGGGTTAAGTGATCCTGGTCCAGAACAAAGGATTTTTCCAGTGTGAACGCACCCAGAAGTTACATTTGAAGTTTGAAGCATTTTGAAAGTTTTGCTAGTTATGTAAACATGAAATAACTAAAGATGTGGTGAGCAAGAGTTTAACAAGATGAGGAGGAATGTGACTGCAGGTATGGGCAGATGAAGATTTAGAGCAGGGGCGTCAAACTCCAGGTCTCCAGGGCCGGTGTCCTACATGTTTTCCAACCGAGCTGTCATTAAAGCTTTTTATTGGCTAAACACACCTGATCCAGGTATTCAGCAGCAGATTCAGCAGGATTTCTGGAAAACCACCAGGAGGACTTGAGTTTGACATCCCTGATTTAGACAGCCGGTCATGCAAACAGCCAAAGCCAGTAAGGCAAGCAGACAGTGTACCAGAGAAGGAGGGGGGACAGGCTCTTTGGAGCTGTTGACCACATTAGCCTTGTTGTTGATCTGGAGGGAAACGGTGGACAGACATGTAGACAGACAGACCAGCTTAGTGAGCAAGCACAGCCGCTAAGGAGGGAAGAGTGCAACACTTTCTCAGAATTTGCAGTCAGTCTAAAAAGACATTAAGCATTTATCCTTTAGTGGCACAACATCCTTACACAAAGCTCTAAATCGGTCTTTTAAAAAACTGTTGCATGTAAATGTGGCTTTTTGTCAAATAAGTGCTGTTTACAACCTAAGAACAAGCAGAGCTGAAGATAACATTCATATCCAGGGACTGATGCCTGCATACATTTTCACAGAGTTTGAAACAGAAATAACTCTTTTGGACCAAGAAAAATGTGTCCATGAAATCGTGAAGCATACCTAATGCCTTTAGTTAATGATTTGCCAAGTTAAGCTATAGGCTCCAAAGGAGGTCCCGCATGGAGCTGTAACGAGTATCCAAAGCTTCCGATATATCTGCATCTGTTCCAGAAAAATCGACTGCAAATATCAGTCATGCCTGTGATAACCACATCACAATCTTTCTAAATATAGTTGAGCATATTAAAAACAATCACTTCACGCAATGTAACTATTGATCCAAATTTTCAGAATAACGTTGGATCTCTAAGTAAATAAGCCACACAAACAGTAAACTAATCTGTAAGCACTACTGTAATCAGAAATAAAACACATTTTTGCAGAAATAAGCCCTGTAAAAACGATTGTCTTAAATTTAGTCAACACTGATCATATTACTTGATGTAAGATATTCAAAATATGAAATTTGACATCATGTATATCATTATATACAAAATATCCAAATTTGATATTTTTTTCTAATTTTAATTTGAAAATATGACCAAAATGTGATCAGTTATGGGAAGTCACTCGACTGTCTGCTAGCATGGTGGAGAAGCTGAATCAGATTGTGTCTGCAAAAAGTTCACCAAAAGTTCAGGGTTGTTTGGTTTTACCACTAAAAATGAAAAAGTCTGTTTGTAAACCACTTTTCTGTTGGAAAGACGGCTGTCAGTTTCCATGAAAGGACTGTGAGTGTGTTCTATTGTTACATTAGTGTCGCTGTGTCTTAATTTACGATCTTCTTGTCATTGATCTACTTGAACTGTCGTCAGCTAATCCTTGCGGATGTAAAACATTGGAGAACATTTTCAGGATTTGTTCTCCAATGATCCTAAGCAACAGTGACGTTTATGTTTTGTTCACTACTGAAGTTCATCAGGACGTTGACAGAAAAGCTTTTGAGTGTGACATTGTTTAAAGTGATGAATATCTTTGTTTTTTATGTTATGGCTTGTTGATTCTGATATTCTGTTCTAAAGGGATAAATAATGGTGAATATTTATTCACATTTTCATTTTCACACATGCAGTAAAAAGGGGCTGCACGGTGGTGCAGTGGTTAGCACTCTTGCCTCACAGCAAGAAGGTTCCCGGTTCAAGTCCTGGCTGGCGGACTTGAAACAGCATCACCAATGGGGGACCTTTCTGTGTGGAGTGTGCATGTTCTCCCCGTGCATGTGTAGGTTTTCTCCGGGGACTCCGGCTTCCTCCCACCGTCCAAAAACATGCTTCATAGGTTCATTGGTCACTCTATAGGTGACCAATGAACCATAGGTGTGGATGTGAGTGTATATGTGTGTGTGATTGTGGCCCCTGTGACAGACTGGCGACCTGTCCAGGGGTGTCCCCTGCCTTCACCCATAAGTGGCCAAGTTAGGCTCCAGCAGCCCCGTGACCCCAAAAGAGACAAAAACGGTTTAGAAAATGAATGAATCTAGCAACTGTTCAAACATAAGATTTAAATAGTAAGAATTGCAGTTTATATCAGTTAAACATTGATCTTATTTGTGAATTGAAATGTCCCACACCCCTCATTCTACCCTGAAGCCAAATTAAAATGAACTACAACAGAGTATGAAGCAGATTACAACCAGAATTAGTCTGCTTAGTACAGCTTTGTGCAACCTGAACCCTGTTCAACTAAGATAAGAAATTTAAAAGTGTGATGTCAAGGCAGAGCAAAGGAGTCCCATCACAGCAAAAGTTTGAAGCACTGCATTATTAACAGATGGAAAACTGCAAAGTCCTGCTGATGTTCCAATTTGATAAAAGATATTCCCCATGCACCATGGCACTTTAAGCTACTTCAGAAGAATCCTGAATGTCAGGAGTGTACAAGTGTAAACACTGGTGTTTCAATTCAAATGGTTCTAATGGTTTATTCTAATGCCAAGTTGTTCCCAACCCTGGACCTTACACCGTCCCACTTGTTTTCTATCCTACCCAGCTGCCTTTAAAGACTGTCAAAGAAAAGGGTCCATTAAGTCTCATGAGCCAATCAGGTGTGTCAGAGCAGCATTTGAAACATGCTGCCAGCTATTCATCTAGACATACAGTGCGGCAAAAAATGTCTTTAGTCAGCCAAAAGATCACTGCCCTAGAGGAGATCCGCATGGAGGAATGGGTCAAAATACCAGCAACAGTTTGTGAAAACCTTCTAAAGACTATAGAAAATGTTCGACTGCTGTCAACAAAGGCTTTATGACAAAGAATTAAGTTCAACCATAATTTACAAACAAATTCTTTAAAAATCAGACGATGTGATTTTCTGGATTTTTTCCCCATTTTGTCTCTTATAGTTGAGGTATACCTACGATAAAAATTATAGGCCTTTCTCATCTTTTTAAGTTGGAGAACTTGCACAACTGGTGGCTGACTGAATACTGCCCCACTGTACAGCAGAGAGACTGGTGAAGAGTTCTCTCTGAGAGCTGATCCAGCTTTACATGACCAAGAATGGGATGAGAGATCAACCATATTGACAACACTTTGGGATTAACTGCTCTCCGCGCTGTAAGTAGGCCACAACCTTCCTGGAAATCAAAGCTTTTCACACAAACTCAAGCATGATTTAATTGTTCAAGAAGAAAGCTTGAGCTGACAAATTAACATAAAAAATGTAACTGCAGTTAGATATGAGAAGAACAGTACAGAAAACAAAAGTGAAACGCTGATGGACTTACTTTGACACTGTCTGGCTTTTTGGTCAGAAGACTCTTGGCTGCTGTGAGGAAGGAAAAAAAAGTTAATAAGAAATAAACACTTGTGCACGCACATGCGCACACTTATGCAAGTATACTTAAGACCAGCCAATTACAAACGGGCCCAAAACTTGTGCTGTAGGAGCTGGAAGCGGAAAAATGGGGAAAAAAAAGGTTAAAAAAAATCAAATGAGGAATCAAATTTTTAAAATTGGACAAGGAAGAGGTTTAGGTTGTAGAGCAAGAACGTTTTTTTTGATTAATAGAATAAATGAGTAATAGCCATTTACTCTCCTATGGGATTAGATAATGTTTACAATCATTATATAACTATTAACTAGATAAATCAATCTAATATATAATTAGACATGTAGCCATATTTTATATAAACATAAGTGCTGTCATGCGATTATTTCTTTTGTGCCATTAATTATTCGTGACCAGTAATTATTAAATGTAATAATCGATTTGAATCCTAATAATAGCTATGAAAAGCCTCACTGAGGTATTTTCATTTAAATTTGTGAGATTGTGGCACAGTAAAAAATGAAATTAAAACTAAAAGTGGCTTATGAAGTTTTTAATTATAACAGACTTCCAACTTTCTGCTTTTGTTGAAAAATTATTTGAAATTAAAAATACAACAGGAGTGAAGTTCTAATAATGTATTCAATATTTACTGGCTTCGTGAATGACCATGGTATGAGCGGGGTAATGTTCTTCCAGGTGTCCATTTCAGACATAATGAGGTGTCACAGAAGCAAGAGATTAACAATGAAAAAAAAAAACACGTTAAAATATCTGTAATTAATTCATCGTGATTAACGCGATAATTTGACAGCCTAATATATATTTCTCTATATGTAGATATATTTGTTGTGGCTGGTTAACAAGTCATCATTAAACTTAGCTATTAGTTATGGAGTTAATGAGTTTACAGTTTAAGGATTTTTGAATGTACCTTATAGACAGACAGTAGATAACTAACAAGCTTTTAGTTAGCGAGTTATAAATGACCTGTTACCTGTTTATTAATGATTTCTAACTGCACCTTATTAATTACCAATAAATCATGAAAAAGTTGTTTCTAAATTACATACAAATGGTTTGTAAAGAATCCGTTAATATTGTTACTGGGACTTTTTTTTAAGCTGTAGCTATTCCTAATTAATTCAGTAAATCAGGAACGTTTCCGACTAACCCTAATACTAACCCTAACCCTACATTTAAAATCCCTTAAATTGTTGACTGTTCTTTAACAAGTCATTTATAACTCAATAACTAACAGTTTGTTAATGATTTGTTCGGGTAGTTTTTATAAAGTGTTACCAAGTTTTATTATAGGAGTCTATTGGAGTTTGGCTTTTTCGAGCCAGCAGGAACTTCCTATTTGAAAGGGAGAGTGGTCACTTAGTCTAGTCCTCTTTTAAGTACAATGGTTGACTTGCAGACATAAAATATAAAGGGTGTAAGCAATATTGAATAGCAAAGGTGATTTTTTTAAAGGGTGAGATTTTTTCCCCTTTGTGAGAAGAAGACATTCATATACTGTAAGGAAAATATGATTCCTTGCTGATTTTGAAGTTTTAAATACATTAAAAAGTAATAAAGTTCTGACATCCTAATGGTAAAATCATTTAAGATAGGAAATCCAGAAATCCACTTTTAAGAATTGATATCTATGCCTTTTTATTTTATTGAGAGAATTCCCTTTTTTCAAAACCATTCATATCAGCACAGAGGTCAGATAGTTCTTATAGTTGGTAAGCAGGTTTTTGCACGGACAGTGTCAGGAGGAGTTCTGTCCACTTATCTTTGCAAATTATGTCTAAATCATTAAGACTTTGCAGCTGACGCTCGTCAACCCTGAGCTTCAGCTCCTTCCATAGGTTTTCTGCAGGAATGAGGTCCAGATACTGGCTGGACCACTCCTTGACCTTGATCTGCTTCTTCAACCTTGGCTGTATGTTTTGGGTCATGATTCAGCTGGAAGACCCATCCATGACCCAATTTAAGCCTCCTTGTGGAGGGAAAGAGGTTGTCACTCAGGATTTAACGGTACAGGGCTCCGCCCATCCACACGGTGAAGTAGCTCAGAGCAGAAAAACCTCCCCAAACCACAATGTTTCCACCTCCTTGCTTGACAGTGGGGATGATGTTCTTGGAGTCATAGACAGCATTTCTCTTCCTCCAACCCTGACTGGTTGAGTTGAAGCCAAAGAGCTCAATTTTCGTGTAAAGGTGTTAATAAAGGTGTTCATTGGCAAACTTCTGGCGGGTCTGCATGTGTCTTCTTAAGCAGGAGGACTATGAGAGAATTGCAACATGTTAAACCATTGCGGTGTAAAATACTACCAATAATTTTCTTGGTGACTGTGGTTCACAAACTCCTTCATGAGAAAAACCATCAAAGATTCACTTACGTCGCCCGCATTGGCATTACCGAGGCCTCACCCTGGAGCCAGGCCTGGGGTTGGAGCTCGCAGGCAACCGCCTGATGGCTGGGGCTCCTCCTACGGGTTCTGGTCAGGTAAAGCCCAAAGGATCGACGTGGGATCACTCCCCAGTGGGCCCACATCCTCCAGGAGAGCTCAGAAGGGGCTAAAGCAATGTGGTTTGTGAAGCAGTCAAAGGCGAGTGTCTCAGCGGCCTAAACCCCGGTCATGGAACTTGGCTTTTGGGACATGGATTGTCACCTCTCTGGGAGGGGAAGAGCCTGAGCTTGTGCGAAGGGTTGAGAGGTACAGGCTAGATATAGTTGGGCTCACCTCTACGCACAGTCTGGGCTCTGAAACTCAGTCTCTCGAGAGGGGATGGACTCTCTACTATTCTGGAGTTGCACATGGTGAGAGGCGGCGGGCTGGGGTGGGCTTACTCGTGAGCCCTCCGCTTAGCCGCCAAGTGTGGGCGGGGCATTCCCATAGAGATAGGGTGAGAAGCTCGGTTACCCGGGAAGAGTTCCCACAGTCTCCTGGTGTCTCCACATTGAGAGGAGCCAGTTGAGGTGGCTCGGGCATTTGGTTTTGGATGCCCTCTGGACACCTCCCTATGGAGGAGTTCCGGGCATGTCCCCGGGGAACCCCGGACACGCTGGAGAGACTATGTCTCTTGGCTGGCCTGGGAGCCCCCCGGAGGAGCTGGAGGAAGTCTGGGCTTCTTTGCTTAGACTGCTGATCCTGATACCGGGGGTCATTCCTGATCCCATCCATCCTGGTCATTCCCAAAGAGAACCTCAGCATCTTCATCTGTTTCCTCCAGTTTTGCTTCCTGTCTTTTCTTCAGTTTCTGTCTCTAGACTGAACATCATGGCTGCTCTCACCACAGTTTTGTTCACTTTTCCTTTCATTTGAGCTGAAACTCTTCTGTCACACATCACACCTGACATTTTCTCCACCCATTCCAACCTGCCTGCACTCACTTCTTCACTTCTTTTCCAGATTCTCCATTCCTCTGGACTGTTGACCGTAGATACTTCAAATCCTCCTTCTTTCTCTCTTCTCCCTGTAACTCACTCTTCCACTTGGGTTCCTCTCATTCACACACATGAACTTGCTGCAGTTACCCTTCATTCCTCTCCTTTCCAGGTCAAACCTCCACCTCTCTAGCTTCTCCTCCACCTGTTCCCTACTCTCTCTACAAATCACAATATCGTCTGCAAACATGATAGTCCTTGCTGGTTCCTGTCTAACTTCATCTGTCAGTCTGTCCATCACCATTGCAAACAGGAAGGAGTTCAGAGCTAATCTCTGATATAATCCCACCTCCACCTTAAACTCCTGTCACCCCTACAGCACACCTCACCACTGTCTTCCAGCCCTCATACATGTTCTGCTCTAACATACTTCTCTGTCACTCCAGACTTCCTCATACAAAACCACAGTTCCTCTCTGTCATAAACTTTCTTCAGATCTATAAAGACACAGTGTACCTCCCAGTGATCTTCTCTATCAACATCCTCAAAGCAAAGATTACATCTGTAGAGCTCTTTCTTGACACGAAATCAAACAGCTGCTCACAAATGTTCACTTTTGCTCTTACTCTAGCTTCAGCTACTCTTTCCCATAACTTAATTGTTTGGTTCATTAGCTTTATTCCTCTGTAGCTTTTTACAACTCTGCACATCTCCCTTATTCGTGAAAGGCAAGGAAAGATTATTTGTCTTCACATTTCGTGTACAAATATAATTCAAAGTGCTTTACTTAAAACATGGTGCAGTGCCATTCACATGTTGTCCCTCTTTCCCACACCATACGGGGGACTGGGAGAGATTTCTGATTCCAGGTGGATCGTCTGTGCTCCTGTCATTGGCCGTGACCTCGCCTTTGGCTCTTCCCGCTCCTGTCATTGGCCGTGACCTCGCCTTTGGCTCTTCCCGCTCCTGTCTTTGGCCGTGACCTCGCCTCTGGCTCTTCCCGCTCCTGTCTTTGGCCGTGACCTCGCCTCTGGCTCTTCCCGCTCCTGTCTTTGGCCGTGACCTCGCCTTTGGCTCTTCCCGCTCCTGTCATTGGCCGTGACCTCGCCTTTGGCTCTTCCCGCTCCTGTCATTGGCCGTGACCTCGCCTCTGGCTCTTCCCGCTCCTGTCTTTGGCCGTGACCTCGCCTCTGGCTCTTCCCGCTCCTGTCTTTGGCCGTGACCTCGCCTTTGGCTCTTCCCGCTCCTGTCATTGGCCGTGACCTCGCCTTTGGCTCTTCCCGCTCCTGTCTTTGGCTGTGACCTCGCCTCTGGCTCTTCCCGCTCCTGTCTTTGGCCGTGACCTCGCCTTTGGCTCTTCCCGCTCCTGTCATTGGCAGTGACCTCGCCTTTGGCTCTTCCCGCTCCTGTCTTTGGCCGTGACCTCGCCTTTGGCTCTTCCCGCTCCTGTCCTTGGCTGTGACCTCGCCGTGGCTCTTCCCGCTCCTGTCCTTGGCCATGACCTTGTCTTCGGCTCTTCCCGCTCCTGTCCTTGGCTGTGACCTCGCCTTGGCCCTTCCAGCAACCCCAGCAGTTTCCACAACTCCTACTGGATGAAGCCCATCTGATAGACTATTCAAACATGTCTTTGTTTATTTAATACTTAGCTGTTATCTTAACTTGTAGCTGTTTATCTAGACACATTTAGACTAATACTTGTTATTCAACCATGTAGTTCTAGATTGAATTAAGCTCACTTTTCTTTAATAGTTCTAGCACATCACCTATCCGTCCGGGGCTAAGGATCTTTCCTTCATGTGGGAAACCCTGAGGTTTTTTAGTTTATTTTCCCCCAAAAAAAGATAGTGTTTTTTTTTGAGTTTTTCCTCACCGCGAAGGAGGGTGTAAGGACAGAGATGTTTGTTCAGCTTTGTCTGTCTTATAACCAGCTATTTTTTACTTTTACATGTTAATAATTATTTTTGCTTCTTGCAATATATTCATAATCAGTCCATTGAGACGAGGCTATGGTTGTAATATTGGGCTATATAAATAAAATTGGATTGAATTGAATTGAAAAGAAAAAAGAAATATCAAAGATGTGATCATTAAAGTAAGATTTCAAGAAATGAAGTCAAAGTTTATAGAACGTTAAAAAGAAGTTAATTTAAATCAAGCAAAGATAAACAGTGGGGATGTAAACTTTTGAATCCAAATGAATCGAATGCAGCTGAGAACAAGTAGGTCTTTAAGCTGCATTTAAATACACAGTTCCAGCTGATCTAATTCTTTCTGGAAGTCTGTTCCAGATCTGTGGAGCATAGAAGCTGAATGCAGATTCTCCATGTTTAGTTTGGACTCTAGGAACTGACTAAAGACTGGATCCAGATGAGCGGAGAGGTCTGGCTGGTATATACTGGGTCAGGAGGTCAATCATGTACTTTGGTGATAAACCATTAAAGCTTTATAAACCAGTAACATAACCTTAAAGTCTATTCTCTGGCAACCAGGCAGCCAGTGTAAAGACCTCAGAACTGGACTGATGTGGTTCTACTTTGTTGGTTCCTGTGAGAACACGAGCAGCTAAGTTCTGAATAAGCTGCAGTTTCCTGATTTATTTATTTTTTGGTCGTCCTGTGAAAACACTGTTACAGTAGTCAAGTTGACTAAAGAGGAAAACATGAACTAGTTTTTCCAGGTCCTGCTTAGACATCAGATCTTTAATCCTTGAAATGTTTTTGAGTTGATAGTAGGAGGATTTTGTCACTGCCTTAAGTCTTTGTCCATCACTACACATACATTTCTGGTCTGGTTGGTGGTGTTAAGATGAACACATTGAAGCTCTATAGTGACTTCCAACCGTTTCTCTTTACCCCCAAAGACGATAACCTCAGTTTTGTTAATGTTTAATTGAAGTAAGTTGTGACACATCCAGTCATTAATGTCTTCAATGCACTTACCAAGAGCCTGTACAGGGTCTCAGTCTCCTGGTGTCATTGTAATATATATCTGTGTGTCATCTGCATAGCTATGGTAACTAATGTTGTTCTTTGCAACCTGGGCCAGTGGGAGCATGTAGATATTAAATAGAAGTGGCCCCAGGATGGAGACTTGGGGAACTCCAGAATTTTTGACATTTTTGCAGATTTCTTAAAGAAAAACTGAAATATCACATGGTTCTAAGTATTCAGACTCTTTGCTGTGACATTCATATATTGAACTCAGGTTCTGTCCATTTCTTCTGACCATCCTTGAGATGGTTCTACACCTTCATTTGAGTCCAGCTGTGTTTGATTCTACTGATTGGACTTGATTAGGAAAGCCACACACCTGTCTATATAAGACCTTCCAGCTCACAGTGATGTCAGAGCAAATGAGAATCATGAGGTCAAAGGAACTGCCTGAAGAGCTCAGAGACAGAATGGTGGCGAGGAACAGATCTGGCCAAGGTTACAAAAAATATCTGCTGCACTTAAGGTTCCTAAGAGCACAGTGGTCTCCATAATCCTTTAATGGAAGATGTTCAGGACGACCAGAACCCTTCATAGAACTGGCCGTCCAGCCAAACTGAGCTATCGGGGGAGAAGAGCCTTGGTGAGAGAAGTAAAGAAGAACCCAAAGATCACTGTGGCTGAGCTCCAGAGATGCAGTCAGGAGAAAGTTGTAGAAAGTCAACCATCACTGCAGCCCTCCACCAGTCAGGGCTTTATGGCAGAGTGGCCCGACGGAAGCATCTCCTCATAGCAAGACACATGAAAGCCGAAATGGAGTTTAATAATAATTTTTAAAAAACCCCTGAAGGACTCCAAGATGGTGAGAAATAAGATTCTCTGGTCTGATGAGACCAAGTTAGAACTTTTTGGCCTTAATTCTAAGCTGTATGTTTGGAGAAAAGCAGGTACAGCTCATCACCTGTCCAATACAGTCTCAACAGTGAAGCATGGTGGTGGCAGCATCATGCTGTGGGGTGTTTTTCAGCTGCAGGGACAGGACGACTGGTTGCAATGGAGGGAAAGATGAATGTTGCCAAGTACAGGGATATCCTGAACCAAAACCTTCTCCAGAGTGTTCAGGACCTCAGACTGGACTGAAGGTTCACCTTCCAGCAAGACAATGACCCTAAACACACAGCTAAAATAACCAAGGAGTGGCTTCACAACAACTCTGTGACTGTTCTTGAATGTTCCAGCCAGAACCCTGACTTAAACCCAATGGAGCATCTCTGGAGAGACCTGAAAATGGCTGTTCACCAACGTTTACCATCCAACCTGACAGAACTGGAGAGGATCTGCAGGAGGAATGGCAGAGGATCCACAAATCCAGGAATGAAACAAAAAAACTAATCAAAAGGATGCTGCTACTAAATACTGAGCAAAGGGTCTGAATACTTTGGATCATGGGATATTTCAGTTTTTCTTTTTTGAAGAAATTAGCAAAAATGTCAAAAACGATGTGGGGTTTTTTTTTGTCAATATGGAGTGCTGTGTGTATATTAATGAGGGAAAAAATTAACTTAAATGATTTTAGCTGCAGTATAACAAAGAGTGAAAAATGTTTTACTTTCCGTACCCACTGTATATGTCAAATTGTTGTTAAAGTGAATGGTTACACTCCATTTACCAGGGGATCAAATACTTGTTTCCCATAATGAAATGCAAAGGAATCTATGTAAAATATTTTAAGAGGATTTCTTGATTTTCTATATCTCACTGTTCAAATGAACCTACCATCAAGATGACAGACTGTTAAATTCTTTTTAAGTGGGCAAGCTTACAAAATCAGCAAGGCATCAAATATTTATTTTTCCATTGCATCTGATGTTGACCAAAAGATTTGGAACAGCAAAGGTTTTGGCAACCATGTCAGAGGAAAGCTTTTTTGGTAAAAAAAAATCTAGTCTTTGCTGCAGTTTTGAGTAAATTCAAGCTCAGATAAGAAATGCATATTAGTGTTGTAGCATTTCTGACCAAACTAAAACAACAAGAAATCAGTAGAGGTACTGAGAATTCCTCCTGCCTCTACACATGTTTTAGGACTGAGCGGTGTGATGCTACTTTGCTTGTGCTCTAAGCATTTTGCCAACACAGTTGAACAATAAGATAATTTAAACTCACATTTTATTATTGTGGGATTATAAATGCAGGACATTGAAGATATTTTGTAAAGATCTACAATGCAATTTTGTAAAAAAAAAATTTAAAAAAAAGCAATTGTGTTATTTATCTAAGGTCACTGTAGCTTATCTTCGAGAGTAACTAGAATCAGATTACTTTCACTTTAAATCAGATTCATCATATATAAAAAAGAAAAGCCCCAACAGTCTTTTGAAGGTTTGTTTTTTTTAGTGCTGTCAATCGATTAAAAAATAAATATGCTTAAATCATTTAATCAATCAGTCTCCATTCATTTATATTGTCTTAAATAATTACATTTATAAAGTGTTAACTCAGAAGTGTAAATTGTGCGCAGAAAAAATATCAACAGTGCAATAAGAAAAAATGTAAAGACTTTCATGTCTGCAGTATTACTCCAAGAAAAAAAAGATGCTGATATAAACCCAAAAGAAACAAACATAGTGTTTCTGCACTTTAAATGGTCTGGGTGAATACTCTAATCTGATTGGCTGCTGGGTGTTCCAGAAGAAGTTCCAGTCACAATGTTCTATATGTGCAAGCTTCTTCAAAACAAACTTTTTGCCTCATCTTCTGAACAAAAACAAGCAGTAAGAGGTGACCGTTCTGTCTGAACTGATGGTTCCTTTAACCTATCGTGACGTTCAGCACATATATGGCTTTCTTTTGCCGCTGCAATTCAAGGTCGCTGCCAACCCAACGACGCATTGTGTTACCGCGACAACGGGCCGCATTGCAAATCAAATAGTCCAGCTTTTGTGAAAAAACGATCTAAACCACAAAAATAACAAGAAAAAAGTACTAAAAATCAATTTAATGTTTATTTTGTTTGTAAGTGACCATGTTATAAGCGAGGTTGTTTCATGGAGTGTAATTAATCTGCGTTAATATATATGAATGCTTTCATTTTTTTAAATTAGCAGCATGCATTAACGTTACAGCCCTAGTATTTTTTCAGTCTAAAAATTCTACTACATAATCAAAGTTAGATAGAAAAGAATGTAGAACATTTGTAGTATGTGTCCTTTCCTCTGATATGGTAAATAACAAGAAGGTTAGTAGACAGGACATGTGTCCAAAATAAAGCCAACTATGCAGATGGACCTGCAGAGTGGGCAAGGTTTAGACTCTTACCTTGTATGTATGTTACCACAGGGAAGAGGGGGAAGAAAGAAAAAAGCAAATGCTGAGGATATTCACACAATAAAACAACAGAAATGAAAAAGTAAGCCATTATGTTTGTTGACATAAAAATAAAATGCTCAGTAACAATGGACACATTTTGAATGATTGGCTGTCTAAAGGGCCCTACAGACATGGCTGTTGATCTTTGTGAACTTTCGTTTGCTGATGTCAGACGAATAATGGACACTAGACTGCCAAGAGCAGCATAGCAAAAGAAAGGCTCCACTTTACAACAAAAATTTCAGAAAATGAGATACAAACCTGTGGCTTTTTCAAAAGTAAGTGTGACACTGCTCTGCAGTGCATCAATACTGGAATTGGAACTAGGGTACGAGTCCAAAGAGTCTGCCTACATGAAATATGACTATGTCCTACCTGAGAAGTTACGAGTGGCGAGCATAGTAGTCAGGATGGCCCCCTAAACAGAGAAAATTGGGTTAATGATTACATTTCTGCTCTAGGAAAGCAACCATTCTCACTTTATGATTCCACCAAGCAGGAGATCTGCAATCATTTACACAGCCTGATCAAACCGTTCTACATTGAAAACCATTCATATTGACAGCTGGGGGGCAGATGAGGACCTTAGGTAACGGGTGTGAATAGAAACTTGTAAGAGATCCAAAAGGTGTGGAGGGGCAGGGTTGTTCAGGGCTTTTAAAAGTGAGAAGGAGTATATTATAGTGGATCTGATGAGTAATAGGAAGCCAGTGGAGCTGGTGCAGGACAGGAGTGATGTGATGGGTAGGAGGGGTCAGAGATAATTCTGGCAACTCCGTTTTGAACTAGTAGAAGTTTATGGAGATTTTCTGTGGGAGTCCAAACAAAAGGGAATTCAAATCATCCAGATGCGAAGTAACCAGGCTGTGTACAAGAACAACAGTAGAGGGGGGGAGGGGGGTGGGGTGGGGTGGGGAGGGGCGGAGACGCTGGATGTTACGGCGGTGGAAGTTAGCTGACTGGGTGATGTTGTTGATGTGGGCACTGAAGAAGAGATTGCTGTCAAGGATGGCATCCAGACTCTTTACCGACGGTAAGAGGAGGATGGAAGAATTGTCAAATAGGACAGTGAAGTATTGTTTGTTGAGGATGGACTTTGTACCAATCAAACAAAGTTTTGTTTTATCACCGTTAAATGGCTCAACATAATGCAAAATCAACTTTTTTGAGGTTTTAAGTGAATTCTAATGTTAATTTCTCAAAAAACAACCTCAAAGTATCCATTTACTCTTGTCTGAGTATTCCTTTAAAAACCTACTATCTGAGCACCAGCCCCTCCCAATCCACAAAAACGAGCCGCTTCTCACATTGTGACGTATACAGGTGAGAGCAGCTCCTTCCAGGAAGAGTCTGCACTGCCAGCGGACTAACAAACACCCACTTTTTCAACAGAGCTCTCATTTTATATGCACAATATGCACATCCATTATTGGACGTTGTTTGTTTTTGTAGACGAAACGCAGAAACGCTGCAAAGGCCAGCTCTAGGATGATGTCATGAAATGGACGGCACCCACAAAGAAGTGAGAAGCACAGGTGCCTCAGAGATCAAGTAATCTTACTTCTGAGTATAAAGAAGATCTCTAAAATGACTCATACTTCATCAATAAATTATTCTTTAGTCTGCCAAATGTAAAATATTGTCATATTTTTGGATATAGCTTACTCTGAAAGACTTTACAATAGCATGATGTAGCCTTTTAAGTTTGAGGAAGTTCAGGATTTTACTGCGAGAAGACAATTGATGAAAGAAATAGATGGGAGACTAAAGTCAGATTTAGAGGAAATCTGCGTAGCAATGGAATTGATGTTTGAAAAATGTATCCCAGGGGGACAAGATAGATGAGGAAGTGAAGGGGACCCAGGACAGAGCCCTGTGACAGAGACAGAAGGGGAACAAAATGATTTAAGAAGAATAAATGGACTGTGGTCTGAGAAATAAAGGTTGGAACCAGCAGAGAGGGGAGAAGACGAAGATGATGTTCCCTGCAGGGTGACGTTGCGGAGCTCTCCAAGTACACTTTCTCGTTTCCCTTTATCATCTTCTCTTGCCAACTATCCTATGTGAAGTAAAGGCTCTGACTGAAAAATGCACTTATGAAGGGAGATCCTGCAAAAACAGAGTGCAGCCACTACTGGAAACTGGCCGACCTTAAAGTTGCCACCCACTCCTGCAACTGGATCTTGGACATCCTCACCAACAGACCGCAGATGGTGAGGATGGGAGGACGAGCTGAGCTCATGGTCAGTACCAGAACCCCTCAGCTCTGCTGCCTCAGCCACAAACTCTTCACCCTCTACACCCACAACTGTGTCTCCAGCCAGGCCGGAACCGCCATAATCAAATATGCAGATGAGACAATTATCCTGGGGTTCATCAGAGGTGGAGACAGGCATACTGCAAACACTACCCCAGTGGACAATGTTCTTGTTTACAGAGAGAAAAATGACCTCATCTTTAATACAGACAGGACAGTGGAAAAGCTCAGCATTTCATCAGGCTGCTCAGGAAGGCAGAACTGAAACAAAGACCCCTCACCCAGGCTTACAGAGGGCTGATCGAGAGCATCCTCACCACAGAGATCTCTGTGTAGCACGGAAATACCACACAGGCAGAGAGGATAAAAACTGCAGAGAGGATAACTGGGACTAAACTTCCATTTACAGACTTCACGTATGAGCAGCGCTCCAGAAGAAGAGGAGAGGGAATCATCACACTCACTCCCAGCTCACGGCACACTACAAACACTGCAATATTCTATGTCTCTTCTATTTGCTCTTTCACTACTTCCTGCCTTTCAATGAACATGCACACATCTTCTTTGTACTTGTCTGTATACACGTCTTGATTCTGATCCTGTTATTTGAACTTGTACAGCAAATCCTACTTGTCTTCTCTCAATCTGAACGGTCACTCAGAGCTCTGCACAAGAATTCCAATGTGCTTCAATGTAAGTTGATGCAAACATGGCAATAAAAAATCCTTGAAGCTTGTGATTCGTGTGACTGATAGTTAGTCCAGAAAGATAGTGTGTGAGATAGTGTCATAAGCCGAAATTAAATCTAGTAGGAGGAGGATGGAACCAGTATCAGCAGCACAGAGGAAGTTGTTTGTAATTTGAGGAGAGCTGCTTCACTGGTGTAGGGACGGCAGCCAGACTGGAATTGTTGTAGTAGATTATTGGAGGCGAGATGGGTATGAAGTTGAGCAGCAACATTATTTTCAAGAACTTCAGAGATGAATGGGATATTTGAGATGAGATGGAAGTTATGAGGTTGGTGGGATCTGAGCCAGGTTTTTTGAGAACAGGAGTAACAGCAGGTTTTTTGAGAGCAAGAGGAGCAATTCCAGTGGTGAGGGAAGTATGGATAATATTGGTGAGGAGAGGCGACACAGAGGGGACAACAGAGGCGACACAGAGGGGACAACAGAGGGGACAACAGAGGCGACACAGAGGGGACAACAGAGGGGACAACAGAGGGGACAACAGAGGGGACACAGAGGGGACAACAGAGGGGACAACAGAGGGGACAACAGAGGGGACAACAGAGGCGACACAGAGGGGACAACAGAGGCGACACAGAGGGGACAACAGAGGCGACACAGAGGGGGACAACAGAGGGGACAACAGAGGGGACACAGAGGGGACAACAGAGGGGACAACAGAGGCGACACAGAGGGGACAACAGAGGCGACACAGAGGGGACAACAGAGGGGACAACAGAGGGGACACAGAGGGGACAACAGAGGGGACAACAGAGGCGACACAGAGGGGACACAGAGGGGACAACAGAGGGGACAACAGAGGGGACAACAGAGGCGACACAGAGGGGACAACAGAGGGGACAACAGAGGGGACACAGAGGGGACAACAGAGGGGACAACAGAGGCGACACAGAGGGGACACAGAGGGGACAACAGAGGGGACAACAGAGGGGACAACAGAGGGGACAACAGAGGGGACAACAGAGGCGACACAGAGGGGACAACAGAGGGGACAACAGAGGGGACAACAGAGGGGACAGTAGGAAGTGGGTCAAGTTGGCAGGTTGAGGAATAGGATTTATTAATGAGGTCATGGGTTACGTCTACTGTTGGAAGGGTAAATGTTGTAAATGATTGATATGGGACAAGTAGCACTGGGGGAGCAGAATCTGGAGTGGACTCTAGCTTTTGGCAAATGCAAAGAATGATGCCATGGTGCCACAGAAGGGAGCTGGAGTGGGTTCAGGGGTGAAGATATCTTTGAAGGAAAGAATAGAGATGGAGTCTTTGTATTGACAGATGTGATTGAAATCCATCTCCTTTGGCACAGCGAGACCAGTTTTCTCTACAGTCCTTCCACCTGAAGCTCCTTTTGTCTTTAGTTGTGTGAGGATGGCGGTAAACCAGGGGGCAGTGTTGGTGAATGAGACCGACCTAGTTTTTGGGGAGCAAAAGACCTTAATCCAAGCAAACCTGTTAACTCATGCTTTCTTTGCGTTCTGCATTTCACTATCTATTCTTCTGTGACATACACAGCAGAGTGAACAACTTAGAATTGTGCACAAGTCTTCCAGTTTGTCTGACCTGGATGATTCCAGTTGGTCCTGTGGTTTTTACCTTGAGTTTCCTTCTGGCGTTGAACTTCTTTAGGCACTCAACGGTCTCCTGTCTGTGCATCATGGAGGCCACAGTGGAACGTTGCTATGAGAACAAATTTAGGACTTAACAACTAAAACAAGAACATTCAAAAAGTCCCGATTCCATTAAGAGAAGTCTGACTGGGGAGAGAGCAAGATATGTGCTACTCACGCAGATCCAGGGGTGTTTAAGTACGTCTGTGGCAGTGACTCTCTTGGCAGGGTTGATGGTGAGCATCTTGTTGATCAGGTCTTTGGCCTCAGGGGTCACAGTGTCCCACTCCGGAGAGGGGAACTAGAACAGGGTCAATACAGGCTGTTTCTGTACACTTTCACTCATTGTGATTCAGTTTACAGTGCGCTCCAAATTAGATTACAAATTGTAAACATGTCAAAAAGGTTTAAAAATAATTATTTTAAACTCATGATGGTATTGTGTCTCAGGGCTCAGAAATCAGTCTCAAACACCTGTGATCATTAGCTTGCCAGGTGAGTTCAATTAAAGGAAAAACTACTAAAAAAATAACGTTCCAAGCAGACCAACATTTTCAAGCAATATTGGAAAGAGACCGGGTTTCCCTGCTCCTGAAAAGCGTGAATTAGTTAAAAGCCTTATACAAGGAATGAAAACCTCGAACATTTCAGGCAAAACCCACATTTGACTATTGTACTATTAAGACTAACGATGTCAATCAATTAAAAAAACCTAATCAGATTAATCATGCTTTTGGATTGGGATTAATCGCAATGTGTTACTAGGTATATTTTATACAAGAATAAGCAGCTTTTCAACTAAAACAAGCCAAAGAGAAACTGTTTCCCTTAATTTTGATTGTCTTTTAAATTTATAGTGTTACCTCAGAGGTCTATCAACAGTAAGACAAGCTGTAAAGACTTTAATATAGACTTTTACACACACACACACACACATATATATATATATATATATAAATATATATATGTAAACAAACAAACAAACAAACAAAGACCATGCTTTGATACCAGCATTAAAACTCACATCATAAGCTCCAGCTTTAATCTGCTGGTAGAGTCTGTGCTGGTCTTCATCCCAGAACGGGGGATATCCAACCAGAAGTATGTAGAGGATTACACCTGCAAACACACACACACAAACACACACACACACTTCATAACTTTGGAGAGAAAATAGTATCAGCCAGCTTTGTGAATGCGTAATTCTTGACCTGTAACTCATATAATACATTTTGTGCATAAGTACAAAAATTGCTATATAAAAAACTACAAAACACAATTTGCACATGCACAACTGAAAATCACAACATCTTGAAACTAACAACACATTTAGGAAAGTGGGAAAATTTCAAATTTTCACCAACTATTATTCACAATCTAAGTTCAAAGCTGCTGATAAGAAAACTCTGATGATCCAGCATTGTAGCAGTATTTGAACGCATCACTTATGCATGAATCTGTGAGGTGATAAGAGTGTCACATGGGTTTTGTGTGTAAATGCAGTTGTGTGTGTGCGTAACAAGTGATGCGTGTGCAATTTTTAAAGATTTGTGCATGCAGTTAGTTTCAAGCTGTTGTAATTTTAAGTTGTGCATGTGTAAATTGTATTTTTTAATTATTTGTACTTAATGAACAAAATGTATCGTTTGAGTTACAAGTCAAGAAATACGCACGCACAAATCCAAAATGAAACACCAATCAAGAATGATGCATGCACAAATCTGGCTGATACTTTTTTCTTTCCATACATTACAGTCTGGCACACATTAAAACTATTGTCAAAGATACAACACAAAGTATCTTCTGCTTTGCTTTACGGCATTTGAAAGAGGCTTGGTGCAAAATGTCAAAGCAGTGCAAATCTTCTGAATCTTGCTCCAGGCTTTTTCTTTCCCAGCTCTATTCCGATATATATAAGACTTGGTGTCATGTAATTCCAGATGGGCAGAAAAAACGCAATTATTAATTGTTCATTTCTCCTCCATGATCAATTTTCAAACAGATGGCAATAGGGCTGGAAGATGGGGAATTTTTTTTATCATAATATTGTTTTTTCCAAATCAGGCGATAACGATATATATCACAATATAAACCAATTACCTATATCTGTCAAATACGAACGCTCTGTGGCTCATTAGAGAAATGTATAATCATCAGCAGGTTGTTTAGATTGAAATCTTTATTTCTTATAATACTTTAAACAGCATAGATGCACTGAAGGAACATGATGCAACAGGTTTTTTTTTTCCCCAGAAAACTAAAAAAGTCATAAATACTACAAACTAAACTGAAAATTTAAGCAAAAGCGTCAAGTCTCAAAAGAGAACATCAATAAAACAGCTTGATCAGTTCTATTTAAAAACAAAGCTTTTATTATACAAATAAATCCTAATGTTTTCAAGTTTTACAGAACAAACATCTGTGAATAATCTAGAAACTAAACACAAATTCTCTGAATGTATTCTGGTAGTTTAGCCTGTTGCTGCTGTGAAGGTTCTGAACTTTGTTGTTTTTCTGGAGAATTCAGGTTTATTTTAGTCTGAGATTGAACATGTTTGGTGTCACTGCTTCAGATGATAAAAAGGTTGGTGGGATTTCCAGTTTTAGAAGGAACATGCCTTATTACTCTGTTTTTAAATGACTAAAAACACCTCCACACTGGGGCCCAAATTTAATTTTTCAGACACTGGCCAAGTTGACTGGTTGATGAAACAAATCTACCAGACAACTTTTTAGTAACAAGTTTTTTTTTTTAACATAGAAACACCTTAGGATTTTTCCTTTTTGATTTTTTTCTAATTTTTTATTTTAGGAAAATTAAACTCCATCAAAGTAATGTATAAATGGTATGAACATGTCTTTACTGTCATCTACCTGTAAACTCAAACATGCTGAGAAAACAAGGACCAATTTAGTAGAGATTTCCTTATTCTGCCTCCAGGTGAATAACAGCTTGAAAACAGTATACAGTTCTGTGTTTTTGTCATTGCTATTTTATATCATTAACATGAAAGCTGCAGCGCTCTCACGAGGGAAAGAGGCGAGGGGATTCAGCACTTCTGACAGGTCACAGTTTCTATTCTATACATCTAGAATAGGCAATAAAATACGTATTTTTCTATCAGAAAAGAGTTCTATCGCGATATATATTACTTTTGTTTTATCACAGAGTCCTGCTTAGATGTAATATATTTAAAACTAATTTGGTTTCTTTTGTTCAAACAGTTGGAAGTAACTTGAAGCAGCAAAGCAGGCGGTTTTGAATGTCTGTCTCTCAGGCCAGAAGAGAATCTTACCACAAGCCCACATGTCCACAGGTTTGCCATAAGGATCTTTCCTTAGAACCTCTGGAGACAGGTAACCCGGAGTACCAGCAAAACCTGAAACACACATGCAAATGCATGACATGTGGGCAACCAATGCACAAAAAGAACAACCTCGAAGCTTGCTAGGACCAAATACTTTAAAGTAACCACAAGATGCTCTGTAAAGTTTCTGATTTTAGTTTAAAACACTCTAAAAAGGGAAGGCACTCCTCTGAGGGGCATCTGGCCCACTTTTTTAAAACTGTACCAGAGGACTCTGGGTAATGAGGAAATGAACTGGCCTTAATTAGAGGAGTGTGCTCAAGAGAATAAAGCAATTATTTCTCTAGTTAATAGGGGATAATAACGGGCAAGAAACATTTAGTGGAAATTGTTTGGGTTCTTTCAATTTCACTTTAATCATAATACAACAAAAACTGTCACGAGGGGTTTAAGGTGAAACTTTATTAAGGTTTTAGAAGAAAAGAAAAAATAAGTTACAAGACTAAAAAGAGAAGAAGGAAATGTATGATTTACAGCTTTTGTGAATCAAATCGTCTTTGCAATTAACAAAAATCTGTTATAGGCAGGTAATATATGTGAACGGTTTATTATATATTTATTATTTCTAATGTTTGTTTTTTTTATTTATTACCAGCTTGTTAACTTTAGTAGCACTATAACATCTAAATGAAATATTTTGAATGTCTACTTTACAATTAAAAATCAAATTGCAAAAAGTAAAAAAAAAAATAAAAAAAGTTAAATGCCATAAGAAGAAAATAACAGAACATTCTCTGGGCTTGAATGGAATTACTTTGTAGTATCTATCCTCTTCAGTTAGACAGTTTCTCTGAAAAGGTTCCATGTAAATATACTGGATGTAGGTTTCGATCTTTAAACCGACTTCTTATACTTCCAAACTTTTTTTTTTTCATTTGAACATTTTTATTTTAAAAAATACATAAAGCATAAAAAAAGCGCCAAGACGATATAACAAAATAAAAAAAATTATACGCAACATTTTTTACATTGATATATTGTTCGGAAAGGAATAGAAAAACGTAAACGTTTTTAATCATGCCCCCTAAACTTATACCATGAGATTATACGATATAATCGACATCAAACACCAGCATTAAATAAATGTAGTTAACATCAAACATCTACACACACACACAAACATCTACAGACACAAAAAAAAACACACACACACACAATTAAACATCTTCACACACACACAAACATCTACACACATTCAATAATTTTTTAAACCACTTTATCCCTTTCGGGGTCACGGGGTTGCTGGAGCCTAACCCGGCCACTCATGGATGAAGGCAGGGGACACCCCTGGACTGGTCACCAGTCTGTCGCAGGGACCACAATCACACACCCATGCACACTCACACCTAGAGACAATTTAGAGTAACCAAAGAACCTATGAAGCATGTTTTTGGATGGTGGGAGGAAGCCGGAGTCCCTGGTGAAAACCCACACATGCACGGAGAGAACATGCAAACTCCACACAGAAAGGTCCCCCATTGGTGACACTGTTTCAAGCCCCCCAGCTGGGACTTGAACCAGGAACCTTCTTGCTGTGAGGCAAGAGTGCTAACCACTGCAGCCGTTCTACACACATATACAAACATATGCACACACACAAACATCTACACAATAAAACATCAACACACAAAAAAGCAAACATCTACACAAAACCACATACATATATACAAACATACCAGATTTAACATTCTTATACTTTGCCTGTCCATAATTCTTTCCACTGGGACATCAACTTCAGCCCCTGTCATCCTCACCAATAATAAACAATACATACAACACATTAAGTCATATACAGTGGGTACGGAAAGTATTCAGACCCCCTTACATTTTTCACTCTGTTATATTGCAGCCATTTGCTAAAAACTGTTTAAGCTCATTTTTTTTCCTCATTAATGTACACACAGCACTGAGGAGAGGCTTCCATCCGGCCACTCTGCCATAAAGCCCTGACTGGTGGAGGGCTGCAGTGATGGTTGACTTTCTACAACTTTCTCCCATCTCACTGCATCCCTGGAACTCGGCCACTGTGATCTTTGGGTTCTTCTTTACCTCTCTCACCAAGGACCTTGTCCCTCTTTCCCGCTCCCCCATAAGGGAGCGGAAGAGATTTCTGAGTCCAGGTGGATCGTCTGTGTTCCTGTCTTTGGCTGTGACTTCGCCTTTAGCTCCTCCCACAGGGTCTGTAATCCTTGTCCCACTCCCCCTCCCTGCAATCTTCATTACATCCATTGTCAATTGCCAAAGCTTTATTTTATTCTGTTTATTATACCTCTGTTTAATGTAGTGCCATTCACATGTTGTCCCTCTTTCCCACTCCCCTGTGGGGGACTGGGAGAGATTCCTGATTTCAGGTGGATCGCCTGTGCTCCTGTCTTTGGCCGTGAACTCGCCTTGGCTCTTCCAGCAACCCCAGCAGTTTCCACAACTCCTACTGGATGAAGCACATCTGCTACACTATTCAAACATGTCTTTGTTTATTTAATATTTAGCTGTTATCTTAACTTGTAGCTGTTTATCTAGACATGTGTTTGTTTATTAGACATACTTGTTATTCAACCATGTAGTTGTAAAATTAATTAAGTTCACTTTTCTTTAATAGTTCTAGCACATGCATGACCTGTCCGTCCGGGGTTGAGGATCTCACCTTCATGTGTGAAACCCTGATGTTTGTTAATTTTTCCCCAAAATATTTTTTTAATGAGTTTTGCTCACAGAGAAAGAGGGTGTAAGGACAGAGATGTTTGTTCAACTGAGTCTGTTTAACAACCAGCTATTGTTTACTTTTACATATTTGACTTTTTTTCTTGGATATACAGATGTAAGCCCAATGAAACGGCTATGATTGTGATATTGAGCTAAATATGAAATAAAAATGAAAGATGAAATAAAACTGAATTGAATTGAAAAGGAAGCATTCTTGTCGTTCTGAACATCTTCTATTTAAGGATTCTGGAGGCCACTGTGCTTTTAGGAACCAGATATGTTTTGTAACCTTGACCAGATCTGTGCTTTGCTACAATTCTGTCTCTGAGCTCTTCAGGCAGTTCCTTTGACCTCATGATTCTCATTTGCTCTGACATCACTGTGAGCTGGAAGGTCTTATATAGACAGGTGTGTGTCTTTCCTAATCAAGTCCAATCAGTAGAATCAAACACAGCTGGACTCAAATGAAGGTGTAGAACCATCTCAAGGATGGTCAGAAGAAATGGACAGAACCTGAGTTTAATATATGAGTGTCACAGCAAAGGGTCTGAATACTTAGAACCATGTGAGATTTCAGATTTTCTTTTTCAATAAATCTGCAAAAACAATTGTGTGGTTTTTTTTGTTAATATGTGGTGCTGTGTGTACATTAATGAGAAAAAATGAACTGAAATGATTTTAGCAAATTACTGCAATATAACAGAGTGAAAAAAAAAGAGTCTGAATACTTTCTGTACCCACTGTATATAAACAAGCATCTATGCAAACAATAACCTGAATGAGTAAATTACATTTATCCTTCATCTTCAAGACTATATTTACTGAAGATTATTATCTTGTGTTTTTGCTTAAAATGGTTCATAATGTTGCTCAACCACAGCTCATCATTTAGACTGTTCCACAGCTTAACTCCACATATTTTGATACAAAAGTTCTTTTTTTTCTTTTTTTTTGTGCGTTCCTTAAGTTCTCTGAAATTATTTTCTTTCCTGAGACTATAACCGCTCATCTGTCATAAAACAGTGATTGTAAATGTATTGGTAATAAATGATTGTTGATGATGTTCTGTGTTCTAAAAGATCAGAAAGTTTTACAATCTTTGATTTTAGAAATAACTGATCAGTGTGCTGTTGATAATTGACATAATGTAATATTCTTACTGCTCTTTTTTGTAAAAATGCACAACTGTTTTGTATGTACTTCTCCAGGTTTGTAAGCAATAGAATAAGTATGGTAACTGCTGCCCTTTGAAGACATTCAGCTTTTCAGGTCAAGCAACCCATGTCTGAGGGCAAGTTCTAGGGGTTTTTTCATCTATTTGTGCTGCATGGGCCTCAAAGGTTTTCAGAGTAGGAGGCTACCGTTGCCGAGTGCAGACAGAGGGTCAGAGAGTCTTCCCCATAGGAAAATTTTTAAAATTAGAGTCCTTTATCTGAATTTACTATCCATATGGGTCATTAGTTCAGACGATTTGAAATCAGCAAAGAAGGGAGTTTTGTTACTTAACTTCTTCTCACTATTCACAACTCTGATTTTAATCAACCTGTTTCTGTGGCTGTTTATCAATATGGGAATAAAATTTCAGAAGTGACCTGGCCTTTTAGCTAATCATCTGTTGAAGGCCTTTTGGTGTACGGCAAAACCAAAATGGCTGTGCCCAGTGGCCAACATTTTCTTTAAGATTCAGCCAACATATATTTACTGGCCAAGTTATTACACTATGTTATACAGACAAACTTATAGTGTTGTCCTTTTGAAGTAATATGTTGAATGCAAACAGAGAGGAAATCACAACATCATTAAAACAAGAGGACCAACTTTTTTGTTCATTTTTTTGAAGAAACTTTTTTTTAATAGAATGGCCTTTACTGTCATTGTAAAATACAACAAGATTGTGCCGACTCCCTTGAGCAAGAAATAAATATAAAATAGACGATTCAAGGATAAATAAAGTGTTCAAGTATCAGATAAAAATATTTGCAAGGCAGAAGAGAAAAATAAAAAACATAAAACGCCCAGAATAAGTATTTCAAAACTGCTGTGCAGGTAGGTGAAGTGACCAATGAGAGAGTGCAGAGAGAAGTGAAATGATTGCAACCAGTGAATAAAGTGCAGCGTGATGTGGATGATTAGAGCCCAGTCCAGTTTGAGTTCACAGAGCTGACAGCTCTAGGATAGAAACTGTCCTTAGAAGAATCTGCTTGTCCTTTGGCGTAGTGACCTGTAGCGCCTGCCAGAGGGCAACAGGTCAAAGAGGTGATGACCAGGGTGAGGAGACTCATTAATAATGTTCTTTGTTCTACTCAGGCAGTGGGAGTTGTAGATGTCTGGGAGAGAGGGCAGAGGGCAGCCGATGATCTTCTCTGCTGTCCTCACTACCCTCTGCAGCCTCTTCCTATCTGCCTCAGTGCAGCTGGCGAACCACACCGTGCTGGCGTAGGTCAGACTATGGTGGAGCGGTAGAAGGTCACCAGCAACTGACTGTTCAAGTTCTCCCTTCTGAGCACTCTCAGAAAGTGGAGTCGCTGTTGGGCCTTTATTGATTTCTAATGAGTCTTTACTTTCTACTTTTGCCAGTAATGAAGTGTTTCATTTTTGATTGCAAATTTGTTGTTTCCATTTTCTTTAGCACACAAGCAAAGCACTGTGCTGAAAAATGACCTCCATGAGGGATGAAAGTTGGCTTCTTCAAACCTTCTTTAGGAAAATGAATTTGCATAAAAGTAATTCATAAATGGTATGAACAAGTCTATAATGTCATCCAACTGTAACCTCGAGTGAAAAATGCTGCAACCAGAGGGGGGCAAATTGAAAGAAATTCACTTTTTTCCTAATTCTGCCTCCAGGTGATTCATTTTTATTTGAAATCAGAATAAAAAACAGCGTGAAAACATGAAAATGTTTTAGATTCTTGGCCTTACGCCATTGATGCAGAGCTCTCTCAAGGGGGTCTTTGTTTCAGAATATCTACTGTGATGTTACAAACACACTAATAGTG
The DNA here is from genome assembly GCA_016861445.1 of Oryzias woworae. Taxonomy (NCBI): domain Eukaryota; kingdom Metazoa; phylum Chordata; class Actinopteri; order Beloniformes; family Adrianichthyidae; genus Oryzias; species Oryzias woworae. The sequence goes on from BOLG01000180.1 coordinate 489,908, forward strand.
TCATTTACAGTGGATTCATACATGTTATTTTATAGAAAATATTTTTAATGAATGTCCTGTGAATACATTGTGTACAAACAAGTATGAATGTCAAATCCATTCACATTTGAGTTTGATAAAGTTCATTCCACTGTTGTTTTTCCACATCAGAATAATCCAAAGGAACATTATTAGAACATTCTAGAACACTGTATGGTCACATGACTTTGGAAATTCAAAGTGTTTCCACACATTGGACTGGAATGATGGTTGATCAGTTTCTGCTGCATCACGTGTTGTCCGCAGCGATGGAACTTGGTTATTTGTATGTTATAGTAAAATAAACCAACTGTACTTTGATCCAATGGTATTTTCTAAGATCAGTTATAATTGATTTATTTCATTTAGAATTTTCAATTTTATAATGGTTTTGGTTGATTCCATTAACAGCTTACTTGAGACAGATAATATGGCTGGATAAATCAATTTATCATTTAATTGTTACGCCCACATGTTACACATTTAAAGACTAAGAGATTAAACAAAAGGAGAGCCAAAAAACATGACTAGTTTGGGACTAAGCTCTAAGACTGGGAAGTGACTACTTCACTCACAGGGGGCAAGTTTTTGCATGGAGACAGATATTTTGAGGCCCCCGCCACGTTTATTTTGGCATAACGAAATAATGCCTGGATCAACATTTGTGTAAAATACGTATTTAGCAAAACTAAATTAACAGAGATGCAACTAAAGCAGATAAAATTGCGTGTACTCACCAAACCATGCCTGTTGGTCTCCTTGCACTTCTATGGCCAAACCAAAATCTGCCAGTTTCACTGCTGCTCCCTTCAACTTGCTGGCCAACAGCAAATTCTCTGGCTGCAATGGAAAAAGAAAACAGCACTTAGTGTTCTCATCTACAGTTAAGAGTAGAAACTAACAAGCAGAGGAAAGTTTGCAAAGTGGCAGCTAATAGGAGACACTATGGAAGCAAATCCATGTGTGCATTAAACAATGTGTGTTTAAGAGACCAGCTGAGCAACACAGCATCCATTAGTCAGAATGACAATAACTTCTGGAAACTGACTCATTGGTGCATGATCACATTGTTATTCAAATGCATCGTCTGAACATCGAATGCACAAAAAAACCCAATTAAAGACCAAAACTGTGAATGTTCTGTTGCTGTTCCTGAAAAGATTTCAAACACAGTGACTTTAAGGAGGATCTGAGACATGACCATAATCATAACCAAAGTTTGAAAATGATGCAATGGTGGACAAAATCTGCTCTTTCAACTTTTTTACATGTAGGAAAAACTGGACCTCTTACTGCAACAGAAACCAACGGAAGTTACGTAAACACACTCAAAAATGAAACTTATCTTTAGAGGAATCAAACCAACATTACTTTAAGGCGTCAGTCAAATATATTAACCACCATCTGAAACCATTGCATTTTAATAAAACTACTTTTTTAGAAATGTATAAAAAAGCTAAATCTTAACCATGTTTGCACTGCATTTATATTAGTCTGCAAAATCTGAGTTAAACAGAGGTAAACGTTACACTAAAGCTGGTCATTTATTTACAATCTGCCCAAAGTTATTGAAGATCTGATCCTGGGGGGTTCTCACCACCACATTTAGTTCCTAAAAAGACCAGCTACAGAAGCTGCCTTGGGCAGAAATGATCAAGCAAAACCCCGTCTTAGTTCCCATAATTCTTTTTATGCCAATCGTGGTTTTGTAAAATTTGGGTTTCTGTTTTTTTGGGGTTTTTTTCATGCACCTCTGTAGAACAGCCAGGAAGAGCTACATGTCCACATCTGCATTCATGACTGCTACTATTACAGGAAGTGAGGACTAGTGACAGGTTGGGTCCAATCCAAAAACCGTGTGGGATCACTCTCCCGTGGGCCCACCACTTTTACGAAAGCTCAGAAGCGGCCAGTGCAACGGGCTTGGGTGGCAGTCGAAGGCGGGAGCACAAATTTGGCTTTTGGAACGTCATCTCTCTAGGAGAGAAGGAGCCTGCGCTTGTGTGCGAGGTATCTGAAACGCTGTCCCTCGAGAGGGGTGGGACTATACCATTCTGGAGTTCCACATGGTGAGAGGCGCCAGGCCAGTGCGTGCTCACTCATGTGCACCCAGCTCAGCTGCCATAAATTAAAGTCAGCGTTTCTACATGTTTCTTGAAGTTAAATTTAAGACATTTTAAAAAGAATTGTTCTGTGATAGTAGTGAAGTGGACTGCAAAGGTAGAGGCTGGGCCAGAGATTGGATTGAATATTTTGTGGCAAAAAGGGGTTTTTGGCTTTGACGGATTCCCTGCTATGAACACTAGCTGTGTTTATGTGCTGTTTCAGAAAGCGTGCTCAGGTGACGTCAGCATGATGTTTAATGAGATTCTCATTCATGGAAACGTTGGTTCCCTTCAGAAATCTTCCTTGCTTCAATAAAGATGTTTTGTGTTTCCGATCAGCAAACCTCATGAGGACGGCAGGCCTGTCAGACTCTCTTCTCCTTGGAAGCGGGCGGCAGATCTCGATGTGGTTTGTGTCCAGAGAAATTCCTTTGGACTTTAGGAAATCTTCCACCTGTTTCTCCACAGAGCTGATCTCCTGCTCGTCAGAGTCATCAGCGTTCCCTGCGGTCACTGCATTACGCATATGACCAGGGTTTGATCTTCAATCCGGTGATTATCACATCATTAATCCTGGAATTCTGCTCCTGGTCATCCATTCGTTTTTCTATGAATTCCATTCGGTTGACAGTCTGATCATGTTGAGCTTTGAGCTGTCTCCCCTCCTCCAGTCGTTCAGGATCTGCTCTTGCTGGATCTTCATGGATCTTATTTTTTCCAGCAGGAAATCAAGCAACTTCTTGATATCCTCCGAGTCGTACGTCACTGGGGGTTTTTTCGGGGGCGTGATCAGGAGTTGTTTTTTACAATATTTACTTTTTTCTCAGTAAATAGGTTGTCAAAGTGCAGCTGCTCTAGGCCTCCGTGGCGTCTTCCACCCATGTTTTAATCACATTAATCTCATTTTTAATCTATCAAAAATCTATTAAGAAAGGGTTAAATGCCCAAAGAGGTGTCCAAAATAAGTGAACTTTTAAGTCCAGTTAATTTCTGATGAACATGTTCTCGGGCATTATCTAATTTATATCATGGTTACTTACCAAAAAATATAAATTTATGTTCAATAATTTTACTTTAGATATTTTTTAAGTTTTAGTCTGTTTAACACACAATCACTCCCACATCGAGGGACACTTCAGTGTCACGGATTAACCTATGAAGCATGTTTTGGAAAGTGGGAGAAAGCCAGAGCGCCGCCAGGGGAAAACCCACGAACGCACGGGGAGAACATGCAAATTCCATACAGACAGGTCCCAGCTGGGGTTTGAACAAGGGCCCTCTTGCTGTGAGGTCAAAGCATTTACCACTGCACCACCAAGCAGCTAGGTTCGTTTTTTTTCTTTTAAGCAAAAAATACGCAGTGCAATGTGTTGTCATGGTAGCAGCTACAAAGCCTGCATCATAGTGGTAGTGATATATAGGCTACTCCAAACATTAAGGTTAGTGATAAAAGGCATCCAGCAGGAAAGTTCACCTCTTACTGCTTTTTCTAGATTTAATTGTATGTTGCAACTTTACAACATTCAAACACAAAGTGCAAACAATCTGTTTTCTCACACTGCATGTGCTCTGCAGGTTTCTTTTTTGTCCAATTCGCTTGTCTTTGAGTTCAGACATTCAAATGTGGACGTTGCCTGGCACCAGCTAATCAAAGTTGGGAATTTCCAAATGAAAACCTGCTAGACTAGAGAAGCAGACTTCAGACACACCCCACTCATTTGATTGGTAAATTAGATAATTGGGAGCACTCCATGAGAAAAAAATGACATATGATGAAAAATGATGCAATAAATGGAAAGCAGGAACCATTAACAAACCTTCAAAAATGCATTTAGTGGTTCCACACTTCTTAACATGGTAGGAAAATGTGTGAGAACACATTGAATTTGATAAACATCGCATTTTTTTTACGAAAGCTATCTGGGGAATGTCAACAAAACAACACAGATAGGTCAGTCTAACTTACTAATAGATTACAAATCAGCTTTCTGACAACTCCTTTCACTCCCAAAATGAATAAACAACTGTTTTATTACTTCCTCCAAGGTAAAGTATTATTAGTTTCGTGACACAGTTTATCTTTTAACAACAGCAAGGTATAACATGTAGTGCAACATTTATACCACATAGTGGAGGGAACTTTTCCTCCATTCAGTAAACGCGTAAAAAACATTCTGATGCTGTTACGGTAAATTAAACGTTTGTGCAATCACAATATAGTAACACTCGTAATAGTGCAAAGCAAACAATAATAACTCAAATAACTCTAAAGCAATAGCATAACAACTCAATATATATCCCAGCATGCACCGGCGGCTGCTTACTGTAGTTGCGAGACCTTGTAGCGGCTCAATATTGATCCATATATAAGGCGCACCGGATTATAAGGCGCATGGTCAGCTTTTGAAAAAATTGAAGGCTCTTAGGTGCGCCTCATAGTGCGGAAAATACGGTAAATAAAACTGAACCTTCTATGTACCAGAGCTAAAAAAAACAAATGACAAAAGCATGTTTAATCAACACACGCATGTTTTTTTCTTGGTTGATAGCTGTAAAAGCTCTCCTTAAACCAAACAAGCCTAAAATTACAACAAAAAAACAGTCAGTATGTGTTATAGTGGTCCCTCACTATATTGCAGATCCCCTTTTGCAGTCCCGATTTTTTACAATGCAATTTTGCATGCTATTTTCTTTAACAGCACACTGTGTTTAGCATCCAGATGGGCTGCAGACCTTGTCAATCAATCTTCTCTGCGTGGTGTATCTGTACAGAATGCATTCAGTTACATAAATCTTCAATCACGATCAGATCCTAGTTTTGATTTTGTAATCCTGGACTTTTTTTTATGAAGGTTTGAACTTTAAGAGTTTAAACAAGAGAAAAGTGTAAAAATATTCATGTGTATAGTGAAAGATTTTACTGCCTTAAAACAGCTATTATCCTATATCAGGGAGTCATATCCCAAGTTATTTTTAAGAACATAACCTCCGTGATCAACGAAGGAACACTAGTAAGGAAGGGCATGCTTTTGTTTCTGCATCCGCTCTGTTCTTCATCATTTGTTTTCTCAAATCAACATTTGCATACATGGAGTGCACAGTTGCAAATCAGTCAGACACACCAGCAGAAAAAGATTATGGTCATGTGCCTGATTCCACCCCCAAGAAAAACTGGTTTGGAGATGGTCAAAAAGAGGTTGTGTCAGGACGTCTTAAAATGTCAAAATAAGCAAAAAAGATGAAGGGAGCAGTTGAGGGAAAGCAAAGACTTGACCAAAAAACACCTGATTTGGTGAGAAAGGGTTGTCCAACTTTACTATACTTTACTTCATAAATACATTAGTAAAAAAAATGAGGTAAGAAGAACATTTCTCTTGAACTAAGAGTTTGTTTACTCACCTTCAGATCACGGTGGACCACACCCATCTGGTGGCAATGGAGAACAGCTTCTAGGATCTGCTGAATGCAATGACTGTGTGCAAACACCAGGGGTTGGGTTAGTGATAAGCTACAACTGTGCTTGCTTTGACATTTAGGTAGCTGTTGACCATACTGTGTGGAAAGCTCTCGCAGGTTCAAGTAGCTTCCACTTTTATTGTGAAAAGTGAGCCATGTAATGGTCTACTCATGCAGGGTAGAGGCCAGTTCTCTGCCTTCAAAACAAAAGTGTTGCTTAATCCTGACCAACTGGAGGCAGGACCATGGGAGAGGAAAGGGCAGAATCTGGAAGAAAGAGTGTTCAATATGCTCAAGTTCCCATTAGTTCTTTGCATCGTTTGGGCATCTACCTGCAGATTTGCTGTTTTGCAAGTGAAAGTTTATTCAAATGAACTTTTTGCCCTCATGTTAATAATAATTAGATATAAGGCATGTCTTACAAATCTTAAGAAGTAATTTATTATTAAAATGAATGCCCATTACATTCATGTAAGCACTAAGCAGCAGTGTCGATTTAAAAAAGTGTTCATCAGTAAAAAATACATTTCAAAAGGTTTGTGTTTGTTTGGACTACAGATGCTCTGAAGGATGGCCTTATCCTGAAAGGTTTCCTCTACAAAGCTAATTTGAATGACTGGGTCGGTTAAATCTCCTACTAAGCTTAATGGTGAATGCTGGAACAAGGAAATGTATGACAAAAAAACTTTGTTGGGTAGGAGGTGCTCAAGGTTCATAAAAGCAATCTTACCAAAAGAAACCAGAAGCAAATTTCAATTACTTTATAAACTAAGCATTATTGGCAGCTTACCCTACTATACTCCACATGCTGTTTAAACTATCAACTTTGTTCCATGTTACTGTTTGAGACATTACATTTTTTGGTATTACCAGTAGGGCTGTCACTTACGATTATTTTAGGCGTCAATTAGTCACCAATTAAGTCAACGATTATTCCTTAAAGAAATTGATGTGCAATTTATTTTTTTTCTTTACAAAAGGTGTTAGTGCTGGTACTCAGTTTGTGGAGGTTTGTGTCATTGTTAAAATCCATCTTCATTATTAAAACATTCTAGTAGGTACATATAAAACCATAAAATAATGAAACCAAAATCACTGTCACTCATGGTGTAGTGGTAATTCAATAACTGTATGATAAGATTTCCATGAGTTTACCTCAGTGTGATAGATTTGATGAGATTTAATGCACATCCAACCTAAATAGTGTTGATAAAAGGTGTGCATCAGCATTGTAAATACCTGTTTTTATTGCAAATTGTCACAGCAGCAGCCAACCTGTTGCTAATCAGCTGATTCCCGCCACCTGTTCCTGCTCCTATATATATCTCTCCCTCTGCCCTTCATTCTCTGCCAAATCGTTGCACTACAAGCTTTCAGATCTGTCAGGTTTTGCTTCATTGACCCAAAATACGACAAACTCAGGAGTGCAAGAAAACCAGGTTTATTATAGCTTTAGGCTCAGATGCTTCCCCCCAGGCTTTGGAGATAAACGGAAGATTGAGGAGAGATGACTGCAAGGAAGAGGAGTGGAGTCCGGCAAGAAAGGTGGGGCTCCAGGTAGAGGCGATAGTGGGGAGAAAATGTACTCCAAGAGGGAGTGGCAAAACTCAGGATCCTGGGGCTTAGTCACAAATTCTAACACAAAATCACCGGGGATCTCTGGGAAGGTTTCCAAAAAGGAGAAGGTGCGGGGACTTACGAGACTTTGGAAGAAATTGAGCAACAGAGTATAGGCAGCTGCTGGTAGTAAGATGTCTGGATAAAGGCTGAGCAGGATAGCTGGTAGTCAGGTAGAGTGCGGAGCATGAACACAGCTGGAGATTTCTCTGAAAGCTTGTAGTGCAACGATTTGGCAGAGAATGAAGGGCAGAGGGAGAGATATAAAGGAGCAGGAACAGGGGGTGGGAATCAGACCGCCTGCTGCTGTGATAGCAAAAGCAACTGGCTGCAGAACGCCATGAGCACCAAACCACTTTCCTCTTCCACTGTAATCCCAGGCCTCAGCTCGTCAGTGCTGCGTTAGTGTGGCCTTGGACATTTGCTACATGCACTTTGTGCACTGGCATTCAGAAAAAGGCAGGCAATGGTGACATCTACCAACCTCCACCCCCACCCTAATGCAACCTGCCACGTCTGTGCCATCAAGTCAGCCAGTGACCTGCTGCAGACCTGCTGGAAAGTGACTGGTGATGACGTGGAGGCTGCACAGTGCTGGAGGAGGAGGTTGCTTGTAGTTTGGCAGGAGGCAACACAAAGCAAAAAGGTAAACTTATTGGCTGATTAGGTGGTGGAGAAGCGAGGCAAAGGTAGGTGGGCCATCAGTCTTTTCCTGCTAGTGCCATTACTTACTAACCTTAAGGTCCCTGTGGACTATGCCATTATTGTGGCAATGATATACACTTTCTAGAATTTGCTGTATGCAGTGACTGCAGAGGAGGAGGACACAAAAAGAAGAAGATAGAGACAAATCAGGCAAAAAAGATCCAGAACAGGCCAACTAGAGCACCAACACTTGAACTTATTCTTGATGAGGAAAGAACAAGTCATCTGGGAAAACCTCAGCTGTGTGATATAATTACACTCAAGAAAAAAATGTATCGGTGTATTTAGGTACAAAACAGCTGTAAGAAGGTGGCTTGCCCAGCATAGCAGAAATTAGATCCATTCAAATGCCATGCTAGACTTAAGTAAAGCAACTTTTTGACTTTTACATTTCAGGTTGGAGGGTATCCATACATAATATATAAATCTAATCAGTTCATAACATTGTAAGCAGAAGCTGTGAAAAATCCATTTGGGTGAAAAAAAACTAATCAAAGTGTAAAATTCAGGCTCTTTACTTCTTATTGAATCTTATCAAGCCCTTATTAATAAAACGTATGTCTGCAAATCATGCCATGTAAAACAATAATAATAATAATAAATGGTATTTCTATAGTGCTTTTAAAGATACTCAAAGGTGCTTTAAAAGGTATGATAATCGAAAATATCCCATTTTCCTTGTTTGCTGCAATCTTATCAAATTAACCATTTAAAACCAACAGGGAAAAAGTCTTAAGGCAGACCATTATTCTTTTTGGGAAGGCTCTATTGTTCTTTGGGAAAAGCTCTAGAGTGTAGATGGTAATAGTAAGGTGTTATGTCAGAGAGAATAGCAAAACCTGAGCCCAAAGAAGTGATAGAAAATAAATGATGCGAATGACAAACACTTCAGCATCCTTATGCCTTCACCTACAGAAGAAGTGCTTTCAGTTTCCTCAAATCATCTTCAGGTCTTAAGAAAGAAGCTTACTCAAGGACTCAGTCTCTCTTTAATAAATGTACAATTATCAAAACGTTATTTTCTCTCTAAAGGAACGTGCTATGTAGTTACCGGGTTCTTGCAAAATAACCTTTTTTTTTATATTTGCAGTGTCCCCACAAAGGAGACACATCAGAACATGTTGAGGTTTTTTCCCATTTAAGTCCAGGACATAAACTATTGTGATGATGTAGTCCTGTGAAATTTAACACTTCAGGTGAAACTTGTTTCACGTATACACTAACATTAAGCATGTTTACAGAGCAACCCCCCTACCCCATCTTGGACAATCTGACCACCTTTATCTGCTTCTCATCCCAGCCTATATCCCCTCAGACACCAGTCAAAACCAAAAATACTCTCCATTTGCACCTTTCCTGCTGATGCCCTTCCCCAAATACAAGACTGCTTTGCCAGCACAGACTGGAGTGTATTTGAACAACACAACTTGAAGATCACACTGACACAGTGCTCTCCTACATCAAGACCTGCGTGGAAATTGCTACAGTGACCAAACATATGCGGGTATTTCCAAACAGGAAACCCTGGATGACATCCGTAGTCCAGTCACTCATCAGAGACCGAAACTATGCCTTTAGATTTGGTGACAACTCTCTCTTCACCACAGCCAGAACCAAACTGAGAAAGGGCATCTGTCAAGCAAAGTAGGCATACAAAAAAAAAAAAAAAATCGAAAACAAGCACCAGGACAACGACATCCGCAGGTATGGAGTGGATTCAAGCCCTAACCAACTTCAGGGGCCAGAGCATGACTTCCTCCCACAACAGCAAAGCGCTGGCAGAAGAACTGAACAACTTCTTCGCCCACTTTGAAACCCTCTTCTCACCCACAATCACCTCACAGCACCACCACTGCTGCTCCACTCATCCCCCAGGAACTGGAGGTGAGAAGAACACAGAGCAACAAAACCCAGAAAGGCTGCAGGACCAGACGGCACCCCAGGTGTCGTTGTCAAGGAGTGTGCAGATGAACTGGCTGACATCCTCACCAAATTGTTCAACCTCTCGTTGTGCCAAGCCTCTGTCCCTAGCTGCCTTAAATCTACCATCATTCCCATAATCAAAAAGGCATCCGTTAACGGCCTCAACGATTAGAGACCCATAGTCCTTACATCTGTCATCACAAAATGCCTGGAACGACTTGTCTCTGGCCACATCCTAGACTGTCTCCCTAGGACCCTCGATCCCTTCCAGTTTGCCTACAGGGCAAATAGATCAACAGAAGACGCCATACCCTACACGCTGCGCTGAGCCACCAAGGAACAGCTATGTCAGGCTGCTCTTCATGGACTTCAGCTCAGCATTTAATACCGTCATCCTGGACATTCTCATCTCCAAACTCCTCAACCTTCAGAACCCCAAACAACTGCCACTGGATAAAGGATTTCCTCACAAACCGTCCTCAACGAGTGAAACTCGGTCCCCACCTCTCCTCCACCATCCTGCTCAGCACCGGCTCCCCCCCAGGGCTTTGTTCTGATCCCCCTTCTATTCTCGCAATACACTTTGGACTGCACCGCCTCACACACCTCAAATGCCTTTCTCAAATTTGCCGATGACCACACTGTGCTGGGGCTTATCTCAAACTGCAATGAGATGGCGTTCAGGACAAGGATCAGCAACCTGGCCAGGTGGTGCTTGGAGAACAACCTGTTTCTAAATGTTCAGAAGACCAAGGAAATCATCCTGGACTTTAGACACAGACACGCCCCTCTACAAATCAATGGAGAACGGGTAATTTGTGCGGACTCCATCAGTTTCCTGGGCGTCACCATCTTGGCTTACCTGTCCTGGTCAGCGAACACAAGGGCCATGGAAAAGAAAGCTCAGCGGCTGATGCACTTCCCCCACATTCTGAGGAGGTGTGACCTGAAGCAGAGTACTCTCTGAATGTGTGGTACCCAGGCTCCACAGCACTGGACAGAAAAGCTGTACAGAGGGTCATCAACACAGCCCAGACCATCATAGCCCCCCCCCCCGGTGCCAGAAAAGAAGTAAAAAAATCCTCAATGACTCAACACACGCAGCTCACCACCTGTGTGACATGATGCCCTCGGGACACCGCTACAGGACAATCATGTCACTCACCACCAGACTCACAAACAGCTTCTTCCTCTGGGCCATTCACATGCTCAACATCTTCAAATGACACTGCTGTTAAAAATAGTCACATTTTGCACATAAATTGCACACCACACTTTATTCATATTCATTCTCTGTGTTTACTGCGTGTTATTATGTCGCTGTTGTTGTTATTTCCTTCTGTGTCTTTACTTATTATTGCCCTGTGCATTGCTGCTGATGGACCCCCCCACAATTTAACTGCTACTTGACAGTTAAAATAAAGTCTTCTTTTTCTGACAAAAGATCAGGTTTATTTGTTTTGCTGAGTTCTACAAAAACATTGGTAAACATGTTTCCACGTTCAGGTTTTTGAGGCTATTCAAAGATTTTCCTGGTTGATGGATGTCTCTGTCCTGCAGAAAAACCCGGCTGCTGTGTGTGCTCGGTGAGGGGGGGGACGCAGGGGCAGATTATTACAGTGGCAGGGGACACTGAAGAGTTTAAAGTTGTAAATCCATCCACCCATCCAATCTATGTTAAAGATGCACTTTTGTTCATATGAACATATTTAGTATTTTTATAGGAATTTTATGAGATCAAAGATGTTATCGGTGTTTTGTTTTATAAATAAACATCAATGAGCACATTTTTGATGTACTATATGTGTGTATTTGTCTTTTGAATTACTTTTTATGTGTTTTATTAAAAATAGATGTTGTAAAACCAGAAAAAAATGCATTTTTAGCTTCAGTCTAGTTAGTTTTCCTTTTTTGCCCTTTTTACTGATCTGAAAAATGATCCGAACTGTGACTCTAAAACCTCTACATGATCTGAACCCTGAGTTTTGTGATCTGCTATTTGGAGATACTTTGGTTTCAGGACAGGTCTTAGGGATTTTTGGAAAAATGTTTGCACTAACCTGGCATCAGCTTCACTGTAGTATTCCCGCGCAACAATGTCCTCAAACAGCTCACCACCAGTGACTCTGCGGAGGGTAAAGCAGTTGAAACAATAAAAACAATGAAATGATCTTCAAGATCAGAGTGTTTCAGTATGTTAAGAGACTAGAGCTTCTATTTGTTGAAGACTCTGCAAACAGGAATATTCATAAACATGGATACTGTTTTTTTATGAAAGTCTGCTCCAAAGAGGTTTGCCAAGTTACACAGATGGCATATCTATAATAGAAAAGCCACACAGTAATTATTGAGCACTAAAGCACACGTGCTTGGAAGAAGCCCTTAGTCTACAGGAAGTGGTTCCACCATAGCTGTGGTGTGTCTGAAACCACAGAAAATCAGGACAGGTTAGAATTATTTGCTATTGTTGAGTAAATGAAACAACTGATTAAAAAAAAAAAAAACCTGGAGGAGGGAAGATGGCAGTTTAAGGTGAGAACGTGTTTGCCGAGAGCGCTGTTGATGCCCAAGAAACATCTACATTTTCACACTGGATTTTGTCTTCTACCTCTATACTGTGGGTGTACTGTGACTTTATAACTTTTTTGGTCTAAACAGCACCAAAAGATGCTTAATTCTAAGCACAAAGTCACCAAATAAGTTGCTGAAAACTCTGCTACTCGGCTGGACAGGAGGGCGATGTCGAGTTGGAGCCTGAGCTCGCCAAGGCTTTGGAAATAGTTACATCTGTACTTGTATCAGCAATTGATGGAAAACTGGACCCCCTGTCTGAAATAGTCCTATCATACTCTATTGATCTGAAGAAAACCAGAGAAGGGCTAGATGAGGCAGAGGAATCCTGCAGCTAGAAACTGCTAATGAGTCACTCCATGCTAATAAACAAGTGCTGTAGAAGATTGATGATTGATGCCCTTAACAGCTCACATTAACAAGCTGGAAAACGGGGACCGGCGCAAAAATATCTGCATCTTCAATTTTTTCAAAAACATGGAGGGGAACAGTGCTTTAGACTTCTCTGAATTCTTTCTGACAACATTCCTCTGTGTGAAAGAGGACGGATAAACTTGAACGAGCGCACCACTCTTTCGCGCCCAAGCCTGGAGATGGACAACGACCGCACCCGGTCATTTTCAGATTCCACGCGTTTCCAGATAAACTGAGAGTGATGGCGGTACGGCGAAAGGCTGCAGAGGGAGAAATTACCGTGGGCGGGAATAAAATCTCCTTCTACATACACAACACTCATAATGACACTGCTGTTCTCTGAGCAAATACAATGGACTCAACCTTAGATATTCCACGTTCTCAGAGCAGGTCTGTGAGATGATCTTACAGTCAGGTACCACAGGTACTTCAGCCTGGGGATACTGACAAGTTGTTCTGACAAGTTGTTCTCCACAGGTTTTTAATACATTTTCATGCATTCATACATTTCCTTCAAAATTAGATTTGATATTATTGTCATTACATAAATACAAATATAAGGCAAAGAAAGGCAGTTCAGGTCAAAATGCACCAATTGGTATGAATCCTAAGTGCACCATAGGTGATATTAACAGATAGATATGCTATGTATACAATGTACAGGTTCTGACTAATCAGGAATTTACAGATGATATACAGGATACTATTAAATGTCATCTGGAAATGTAAAAACTATATGTCTATTGCGAGTTTAATATCTAATCTGTTTCTATCTCTACGATTCAAGCAGATCGATCTGTCTTGAAGCAGAATTGAAACTGTCTCTGTGTGGGTTCATGAGATCATTCAGACAGGAGCAGCAGATAAGTTGAAAGGATGTTTTCAGCCACAGCGGGGCTTTCTGTCCTGTACTGTGGCCGGAGAAAAATGCTGTTCATGTTCCCAGAGAAAGAGGAGCATTCAGCAGCAGGGGAGATAGAATGAACGGATTGAAAGTTATCAACTCTGACATCCCTTGTTTCTTCACAGATTTTTTTTCAAGATGGGATGCACCATAATGTACTTTGTTTATATGGGCATTCTATGAGTATTTTTTTTATAAATAGGAATATCTTGAGTTCAAAGATGTCATTAATGTTTTGTTTTCAAAAATAGATCTCAATAAACGTATGTTTTGATGTAATATACATTTGTGAGTGTGTATATTTATGCTTTGAAGTACTTTGTATGTGTTTTATTGGATGTTATGGATCCCATAGCAGGGAAGTCATCTTGTTACCATAACACAGTTACATTAAAAATGGATGATAACAGTGATCTCTAGCTGCATTTTGTTGCTACTCTGTGTGAATGAAGCATTACAGCAGCATCAGAACGCTTCAGATTTTAAGAAGGCGGTGTTGTTACACGCTAATAGTATCATGCTTGGTTGTATTTTCACGGAGCAGACTTTAAGACGTGGCGGATAAATACAACCAAATGAATTTATACGACATTTATGAAAAATGTATTTTATAAATATAATTACAGACAAGAAACCACTTTGAACTAACTTTATTAGTAGCGTTTGTGCTGAAAAAGTCCCCCCTAGTGAGAGAACGCTGCTTTTTTACTGTCAGTGACATAATGGCAAGAATCCAAAACATCAAAATGTGTTTAAGCCATTTTTTCTCAAATTGTTTTTCATCTAAAAATGAATCAACTTGAAGGCAATTAGGAAAAGAGAGCATTTTCTGTCAATTTGCCCGCACTTCTACTTAAACTTGTTTTCTCTGCATGGTTTGACAATAAAGACACGATCGTATTGTTTATGAATTCGATTTTTTATAAAAAAATTCAAGAAAAGAATTTTCATTCTCTTCATCTGGTTCAGACTACAGGGGAATGACTGACACCTCACTGAGAGTACAGGGGGCTTTTTAGCTGTGTTGTAATGAGAAGAACCGAAACATCTCATTTGTGACAGAAAATAAAACACTTCATAGTGTGAACTCACCAACACCAGGGAGCAAAGACTGATTGGAAATCAATAAAGAAGTTCCTTAGAAAGAGTGCTTTTTTTATCTGATGTTTTTGTTATGTCGTGACTTCCTCTGTTTGCATTCAACATAATCTTTTTTAAATAACGCATATAGTTTTTCTTTGTAAAATAATGTAATCATTTGTCTAATAAAAATATGCTTGGCCGGAAGATTTTCTTATCTATTAGCCGACTCAACTGTCGAGTGGTTTCTGGGGTGTGACTTTAAAGTCAGAGCATTAAACCACACTCAGCAACATCTGTTTCAAGACTGTTGCTACCAAAATTACTGTGCCGAGTGAGTGTAGTATTTTTGTGCATGAGAGCTCAAGCTAGCGGCAGCTCACAAAACATCTAGTTTTTTTGATCTACAAACATTTTTACAGCTTGTATTTAGTACTACTTTGTCTTCTAGCCAATTTCCAAGATTAACTACTGCCAAGGTTTCACAGATTAAGTTTTGGTTTACTCAGTTGTAGCATTGCACCACAGTATTGTAACATAAAAATTCACACTTACAAGTCAAAGACTAGATAGTGGAATCCCTCCTCTGAGATGCTGTCATGAAGCCGCACTGTGGAGAGAAACAAGAAGGAAGGAAAGACATGGAGAAGTTCTGTTAAATCATTTTCTACATCATTAACCCATCAGCTGCATTGACAGAACTCTCAGCCACAGTTTTTTTTTAATGACTTTTACACCAGCGTATCTGTATATTTGGAATCCCGTTTAAATTTACACTGTTAAGTTAATGATATAATTCAACCCATTTTCTGGGATATCTGTAACAGTCTATGATTTTTTTAAGCCAACATGCCAATCATTTTCTGTCTTACAGTTGACCATGGAACTGAAAATATTTTATTTTATTAGTACAGTTGTGCTCATGAGCTTACACGGGAAGAAATCAGGAATTCTTGATAATTTTTATAGAATATGAACAATAACACAAGAACTTTTTACCACTTATAGTTAGTCGTTAAGTGAAGCCATTTATTGTCAAATAATTCTGTTCTTAATTTTGCTCCAAAATGACCCTGTTCAAAGGTTTACATACCCCGATGACTTTGTTCTGAAAACATGCACACAAACTGATACAAAAGGGTTTGAATGGCAGCTAAAGGTCACCATCCTCACCTGTGACTCGTTTGGCTATAATGAATGTTTATGCACAAAAAGTCTTGGACTTTCTAGGCTCCAACGGACGTTCATCCAATGCTGCACTGACACTTCTGGATCCTGAGTCATGGGGAAAGCTAAAGAGCTGTTAAAAGATCTACGGGAAAAGGTAACTGAACTCTACAAAATAGGAAAGGGATATAAGAAGATATCCAACGAACTGAGAATGCCAGTCAGAAGTTCAAACTTTGATCAAGAAGTGGTAAGTAAGGATTTCTGTTGAAACCAAACCACAGTCACAAACATTTCTGCCACAACTACCAGAAAAGCCATTAGGGATGCAAAGAAAAACACACAAATAACTTTAGCTGAGATCCCGGACTCTGAAAAACGTGTGAATGTTTCAAGATGTATAATAAGGAGGTACCTGAAGAAAAATGGGCTGCGTGGTTGAGTCACTGGAAGAAAGTCTTGCACTCTACAGCCTGGAAGTTGTGCACTGGACGCACTTAGACATTTGAACATGATAAAATTCAAATCACAGTCTCAAGTCCACCTGTCATTGGTTCCAACAGAATAAGATGGAGGTTCTGGAGTGGACGTCTGACATTATTATTGAGGTCTGAGGAGATCTCAAACGGGCAGTTCGAGCAAGAAAGACAGGATCACGATCCTGATCACGAATGCTGACTCAGCATTCACACAATTCAAATAAAAGTACTAAAAAGTATAAACAAGAGAGGTCACGTGTAAAACAAAAGCAACATATAAAGTAGGGGTCTCAAACTCAATTTTCCTTGGGGCCACTGAAGCCAGAGTCTAGCGAGGTAGTGACGCCATGATAAGAGGGACGGCCGGGTGCACCGGGATTGGTCGTAGACACGCCGAGCGGTCACATGACGTCCAGCTGGGAGTCCGCTGCAGTGGAAACCGAGTGGACACCAGTGTAAACACGGAAGTGCTGGACAGTGTCATGATCCAGCGGGAAGAATGCCAATGTAGTGAAGGCTCCAAGTCAGCAGTCGGGATAGTTCGCCCAGGTGATGGCAGCGGCGAGGTCAGGCCGCTGTCAGCTTCCTGAAGGGGAATTGAGTGCAGACATCTTGTGCGTTTCCCAAAACGCAGGTCCTGGCTGGTAAATCCCAACTGTAAAGCTCGTCTGCACTTTGCTTGGAGTCCAGCCCTAAGGCCTCTCTTCCTCTGCTTTCTCCTTCTTCCTGGAGGTCGAAGCAGCAACAGGACGTCCAATGAACCCGGCGCGCAAACCAGTGGTGGAGGAAAAGTTTGTTTGTAGCCATCCCATGTCTGACAGAGAAACTCCATTTGGTCTTTGACGCCAAGAAGAAAGTCACGACCATAAGTCCGGAAAGCAGACACATCCATTCGTCAATCGGGCTGATATGATCACATATGTTGTCAAAATAATCACAATTAGTCTACAAAGTAGGAGCGGAGCAGAGGCAATGGCGAACACAGGCGCCATCTTCAACCAAACAAACTACCAAATACCAAAGAGATTA
This sequence comes from Oryzias woworae, assembly GCA_016861445.1. Taxonomy (NCBI): domain Eukaryota; kingdom Metazoa; phylum Chordata; class Actinopteri; order Beloniformes; family Adrianichthyidae; genus Oryzias; species Oryzias woworae. Next base: position 507,376 of record BOLG01000180.1, read on the forward strand.
ATCCTTAGAATGTGCCACATTCACACAATTCACACAACAGCATTCACACAATAATGGCATGTGCAAAGGTTTGGGCACCCTGCAGAGTCAGTACCTTTATTGCCCCCCTTGGCAAGTATCACAGCATATAAACACTTTTAGTAGCAGCCAAGAATCTCTCAGTTCTTCTTTGAGGTTTCTTCATTTGTTCTTCTTTCCAAAAGTCTTCCAGTTCTCTCAGATTTCTGGGATGTTTGTTCCTCACTGCTCTGTTCAGGTCTATCCATAGATTTTCAATGATGTTGAGGTCAGATGATTAGGAAGTTCACTGTAAAACCTTCAGTTTCTGTCTCTTCATGTAAGACAGTGTGGATTTGGAGGTGTGTTTAGGATCATTATCATTTGGAGAAGTCATCCTCTCTTCAACTTTTTCACAGATGGAATCAAGTTAGTGTCCAACATTTGGTGGAATCCATTCTTCTTCTACTGGTGAAATGTTTCCTGGCTGCTGGCTGCAGTACAAGCCCAAACCATGATTGATCCACCTCCATGCTTAACAGTTGGACAGAGATTCTTTTCATGAAACTCTGGACTCTTTCTTCTCCAAACATACCTTTGCTCATTTCAGCCAAAAAGCACCATTTCCAAAGGCTTTGCTATCTTCTTACAGCTTCTCCTGCTTTGTGAGCATCAACTATTTTCAGTTTCATTGTTCTGGACAACTGCTGGAAGAACCCATGATGCTGATTGTTGGAACAAGGTCAGATGACTCAGATTATTTTAAATCTCTGAGACTGAAATCATCTGGTCTTTGCAAATGATGATTGTAAACAATTCATGACACTGTCAGGTCTCAGCGTTTCCAAAGGGGGCGGAGAATATAAAGTCTGCAGCGTACCCAAACTTTTGCACACACTATTTATTTTTGGTTTCTGTTATTTTGAAAGGCTAAATGAAGCCTATTTTTTAACACATTAAAAGAACATGTCATTTGTAAACTGATGTCTTTGAGATGCTTTCACCTTTCCTTGGGCTCTTTGTGCAGAATAATAGAACATTTTATCCGGGGTGCACAAACTTTCAATCCCCACTGTATGTTGTGGTTTAATCTCAGCAAACAGTTTTCAGACTAAACAGCTCTCAGAGGACGCAGAAGTTTTTCCATATTCATCATCTTTCACGGACATCGTAAGCAGGATGCTATAGCTTATATATAGCTATAGTTATGCTGTATTTTATCTAGAGTATAATATACAATAATTAATTCACAAGAACAACAACATCTTCTGTCACAAGTCTGAATCATTCTACACTTATATTCACTGTGGTAGACAAAATCTTTGTTCCACACAAACTGCACCACTATCCTCTGGGTGTAGATAAGACGTTGCACCCTGCATATCACACTTTTTCAGTGTAACAAGTCAGATATGTGTGGTCTAGGTTTCAGTTTCACTCAAAGGGGCAAGACTAAGGCATTGTATGTGTATGAACTGGTGGAGTGGCAATTGGCTCTGCACCACCTTCAAATACCCCTTCAGACCCCTTCTCATGAGGGCAGTTCCTAATCTTTCAGCATCTAATCTAACTTTCTCAAGAAAACTCACTTGTTTTACTCTTTCAGCTTTTACACATACTGTCATATTCATCTTTAACCCACAGTAAATTGTGTAGAATCTAGTGCTGTCAATCAGTTAAAAAAAAAAATAATCAGATTAATCACACTTTTGGATTTTGATTTTTTATGATTAATCACAATGTTTTGCAAGTAAATTTTGGATGACAATATGCAGCATTTGAACAAAAACAGGCCAGAGAGAAAAGGTTACCTTCATTTTTACTGTCTGAAATGCTTACATTTATAAAGCGTAAACTCAGAGATATATATATATATATATATATATATATATATATATATATATATATATATATATATATATATATCACAATGCAATGTAAAATAATATTAAGATGGTATCCCACAATTCTTTGTGCTGCCAGATCTGACAGAAGACCCAATCCCAATGTGTTTGTGACCTTCACTTTAATATCAACTACAAATCCCATCATGCAGTGCATCAGCTGCCTTTCTGAAAACCAGTATTGTCAGAAAAGGCGGTTTCCTGCCCATTTGGCCGGTTTACATCCTAAATTTACGGGTAGAAATATTTTCTGTATTTTCTTTACTACAGCACAGGCTGTGAGGTGAAACAGTGCACGAGCGCAACCTTGATTGCGCAATCGCTAATAAACAATCTGATTGCTCACTTGTCTTTAGTTGGCAGACAGTTTACACACGAGTCACTGGCTTACCTGCGCTTGTCTCTGCTGAAACACGTTTCCTTAAAGAACCACCAAACCAAACCCAATCCCGCCCATATCATGTCCACCAGCCCAAAACTATTTCAAGTCTGGGATGGCGAGCACTAAAAAGCCAATAGATGTCCTGTTATTGTAAGACTGGAATGAACTGAGCCGGGTTGTAGCTTGAAATTGACGAAAATCTTTCATTTTAAAAGGCTAGTGGAAATGTATTTTGGCCCTTAGAGCTTGTTTTCTCTGTTTCTCTAACTATAGCTAGCCAGCTTATGCAATTATGGTTGAAAATAGAACACCGACTTCATGTGAACTTCGCCTAATCTCACAACATCCGTTTGTCACAGCAGTTTGAAGTTTTACACTATTTAGCAGAAATAGAATATTTCCCCACGGCACATCTAATCAACAATGTATCGCAGCAGACTGGTTGGTTTACAGGACACTACAGGGGATGCAGTCTTCTCCAAGTCAACAAAACACATACGAAGCAGATCAGATCAGACTCCTGCAGACCCTTCAGTACCCTTTGGGGAACGTGACTTTATGTCCAGAGTGTAAATACCATAAGGAAAATTTCCATTTTAGGGCATACAGTGAGGTACCAAACAGACGTACCAATGTTGGAGTGTTTAAGCAGGCGGCAGATACGGGCTTCCCGCTCCAGCTTCTGGTGATCTGGGAAAGACAAAGGAAAAGAAAAGACAATTTAGATAAAGATCCGTAATTTGACCAATGAAATACTTCTGACTTATCTAACCAACATTACATTTACAACATTCTGTCCAAAAAAGAAGTGTTCTGAGTCATTGGAAATGGTCTCTGAGGGCCAAGATTGATTAAACACTTGATCTTTAAATGTCTGAAAATTCTAGTATGTTTGGGTTCTGCCTCACACTTTGACTTCACTTAGTGTGGACATGGCACATAAAGGAGATTTTAAGAACAAACTCTGACAGCCTCTTGAGGGACCTGGCTCTTTCAAGAAGTATGAGCATGCAGAGTTTCCACACAGCCACGAGTTTCTGCTGATGAACTTTTTCATCGGGCAGACCACTGAGGAGCCAGGTGAACAGAAATGAGGACAACACAAAATCAGAAGCAAAAAAAAAAAAAAGAGACCTTTCATGCTAAACACTTAGCCAAGAAATTAAGTTAAATTATGCAGGGTTTTAGCATAGAGTTTGCATATCTATGAATGGGTTCCATCTTTGAAAAAGATAATTATAAAATTTTAGAGGTGCAACGGATCACAGATATCCATACAAGTCACTAGCCTCGGGTACACATGTACCCAACCACCACCTAAATGCTGCAAAGATAGGTTTGCACTAAAGGACGACTTTTTTTTTTTTTTTGGGATTCCTGCAGGATGTGAGTCATCACTGCCATTGATCACGGAACCAAGACGGGACAGGATCAAGTTCTCACGGGAGCCAACCAATTTTTCGAAAATGGAAACGGTTTTCAAGGAGTCTCTTCAGCATGAACTACAACCGTGGCTCCTTCCTATGAGCAAATTTTTTTAAAAAAATCATCCTCTGGCTTTTTCTCTTCAAGCCGCTCGTGATACGTGCTTTCACCTATGGTTTGGTTAGTGGGGTATTGTTTGACCTATGGCAAGCAAAAGGGGTCAATAATCTTACACTGAGCGAAGGCGTGTGCTGGGTGGTGAATTACACGCACAGCAGCACATGAACGAGTATGATCAAGGTGCAACAACAACAAACTACAACACCACCGAAACGTCACCGAGCACACACAGCAGCCGGGTTTTTCTGCAGGACAGAGACATCCAGAGATCCGTAAATGTGTTTACCGACGTTTTTGTAGAACTCTGCAAAATAAATAAACCTGATCTCTCATCATCCGCGTCTTACGAGTTAAACTCCCCCCATATGCGGTGGGAGTGTCTTTTTTAGACACACTTTTAAACAAACATCAGGCAGAGACTTTAAAGCACGTTAAATTATAAATGGTGGACGCGAATTGCTTCAGTTTGATCAGAAAACTGATTGAAGTGATGCGGGCCAGGGGCTGGGGGGTAGAAGATCCACAGTACACCTGTATGCTGAACCGTGGTGAGTGATCCGATCCGTTTAAACCCCTGATCGACCTGCTTTTTTAGTTCTCACCATGAGCACATCCTCTGAGGTGCTGCTCTCAGCCATTGCAAGTCTTGTTCAGTCACATGTCAGGAATAAAAGTGGTTTTTTTTCATCCTCCTGCAACATGTAGAAGGCAGGCATCTATTAAAGGGCTCCAGCGATTGGTCAATGACACGAAGAGCTCCACTCCACTGGTTTTGATTTGATTTGTTAATTCAAACTACAAAGAAAAAGTTTAGCACGTGTGCAAGTGGAGACCACTTATCACCACTTATGCCTTCTCTTGAAAACCACACTGGGCTGACACCGCGATGACGATGAATTTGTGGTGTGTTGTGCACGCCTACACAACACAGAAGAAAAACTTTATAAAATCTCTTTAAACCAGAAAGATTGCTGTTAATCAGGCAGCAGAAGATGGAATACAATCCACAATCAATAAACAGAATATGGACCTCTTTATTGTACAGCATCACCAAATAACCATAACAATACACTTCTTGAATCAATTATTGATGACTGTCAAAATGATTGATCTCTAATCATCACTTAACTTGGTTTACTAAAATGTGACTCAACTACAAATTTTTCAAATGAAAAATAATCTTCACATATTTTTATCTTTGATACTTGATCTATATTCAATTTTCTTTAACAAATAAAAAACTAAAAGTTTAGTGTGTAAAAGTATTCAGCTCCTTTTCTCTCAGTGCATCAATTGTCTTCAGAAGTTGCTTAATGATTGAGGATCAAATGTTGACTTCATGACTTCATAGAGTTCATCTGTGTGTCATTTCATCTCAGTCTAACAAATCCAGCTGTTTTGTGACAGTTTCTGTGGTTTGTCAAGAGAATATTGGGGAGAAAACAGCATCATGAAGTGTAAGGAACACCAGACAGGTCAGGGAGAAAGTTGAGGAGAAATTGAAAGCAGGGTTAGGATAGAAAAAGATTTCCCAAACTTTGAACATCCATGAACCACTGTTCAGTCCATCATCCACAAATGGAAAGAGTTCTGACACAACTGCAGACCTACCTAGACATGGTCGTCCACCTAAACTAACAGACTGAACAAGGAGACACTGATCAGAGATGCAGCCAGGAGGAAAACCAGACCTAAATCCAATCCAGAATCTGTGGTAAGATCTGAAAACTGCTGTTCACAAACGCTCTCCATCTAATCTGACTCAGCTTGAATTGTTTTGAAGGAAGAACAGAAAGATTTCAGTCTGTAGATGTGTAAAGCTGGTAGAGACAAACCCCAAAAGACTTGCAGCTGGAACTGCAGCAAAAGGGGGTTCCACAAAAGTATCGACTCAGGAGGTTGAATACTTTTACACACTGCAGTTTTTAGTTTTTATTTGTATGTAACATCTTTGAATACATGTTTAAATACCAATTACATGTTTGAACAAACAACTACTTGTTTAAATAACAACTACAACCCACTCCACCACGTTAGGGTGGCAGTTCATGGAGGGGACATGGAGGGTCCCGGAGACAAGCGGCCACAATGAGCTTCCTCCGTAGGGTGGCTGGGCGCTCACTTAGAGATAGAGTGAGAAGCTCTGTCACCCGGGAGGAGCTCGGAGTAGAGCTGCTCCTCCACATTGAGAGGAGTCAGTTGAGGTGGCTCTGTCATCTGGTTTGGATGTCTCCTGTGTGCCTCCCTGGGGAGGTGTTCCAGCCATTCCCCACTGGGCAGAGACCCCGTTGAAGACCAAGGACAGGCTGTAGAGACTACGTCTCTTGGCTGGCCTGGGAACGTCTTGGGGTCCCCCCATAGGAGCTGGAGGAAGTGGTTGCAGAGAGGGGAGTCTGGGCTTCTTTGCTTAGACGGCTGAACCGGCGACCCGGTGCCGGATGAGCGGAAGAAACTGGATGGATGAATGTTTAAATAACAGACTACATGTTTGAATACATACACACATACATACACTTACATATATATACACATACAATAACATATATGAAGGGGAGGTGTGGTCTCAAGCTATGACTGACAGTGACCATGAGGTTAGCTTGAGGTAACCTACACTGGGTCTTCAATAATGTGATGTCAGTTCCACCATAGAACTTTCTGTGGATGTTGAGGATTTTTCTCCATCTTCTCCTGAGGAAGGAGCTCATGGTCCAGAACGGGGATGGGCAACTCCACAGCTCGAGGGCCGCCTTCCTGCATGGTTTTTTTTTAACATACCATGCTCTGGCATGTTCTGATTGGCTGGACACACCTGAAGCAGGTAATCAATCATGAGTAGGGCTGGATATCTGGAAATCACGCAGACACAGTGGCCCTCGAGGTCTGGAGTTGCACGTCCCTGGTCCAGAACCTTATTGTAGTTACTCTTTCAAAGCTTTACACATTAGGTGTAAAGCACCAAGTACTTACCGACAAAGATTAATGAAATTAATTCACATGAAAAGTAGTCTACCTCTGCGTTACCTTGCTGGAGACTTCGAAGTCTGGCCTGTGTGGTGGTCCGTGTCAGTTTCCGTTGGTTTCAAATTTTTTGCCGGATGTCAGAGCTGAGCCGTAACTCTTTATTGTGAAGTTAAGGCAATTCATGACCTAAACTGGAAAGCATGCGAGCGAATGTGAAGTGCATCCGGTACATTTTTCAAAATAAAACCTATTTTTCGCTGTACTCGTTTTCACCGTGTTGTAAACATTGCACCATTTCCGCTGACATGGGGTCTCAAAGTGTGTGGTGGAGCGTAATTTCGGCCACATAACACCATGGATGATGAGAGGCTGATTACAGAGATCCAGAACAACACCATCCTTTTTGATTCAACACATTCTAGGATAACGACAAAAATGACAGAGCCTGGGCTGAGATATGGCAGCCTGTGGGACTTGATGGTGAGTTTGTGTATTATGGACATTCACACTCAGATTAGAAAGTTAAGAAAACTATGCTCATCTTTGTAAATCCGTTGTATAAAGGCAATCATGTAGAAAAGAAGTGTTTTAAATATACTCCAAAATCACGCCGGGATGAGGGTTTGCTTACGATGACCTCATATTTAAATGGCGGGTTGTCGCGACCCTACATGAGTTCAGAAGTCAGCGATGTTTGCAGCAGAGCCTGCTTGTAGAAAGACCGCAAGCAATCTGTACCAAGTTTGAGGTACCTTCTGTAGCTGGACCGCTCTGCAGCCGCACTGGAGCCAGACCGCATGCGGTGTGAGCCCGGGGTGAAGGCATTCATGGAGGATGGAGTTGGAGACTTCACTGATATTTAAAGCTGGAATTTATAGTCAGAAAAAGCTTTTGTTGGCACCTACCACAAAGCAACCTGCAATCCAGACGGACTTAGTCTGAGACTCCTTCCAAGTCGTGGTTGTTTCTAATTCATGAATCCAAGTCCTTTGTGTGACTCTCTGTGAAGCTGCCCCATTTAGAAGACCCAGATGCGACCATGAACACCGTCATCAGGCCACAGCAAACAGGGGCAGCAGCTATTTTTACAATCCAACCTACAGATCTGTCTCTACAGGACTGAAAAGCAGCACATCATCAGCCAAAGCCTGCAGGTTCGAAGACTCGCACATTGTGCTTCCATCTTTGTGTGTACTTGGATGGATGATTGGGGCCAATAAAAAGTTATGATCAAAGAGACTGCTAAACAACTTAAGAGCTGCAATTGTTTACCATCACAAATCCCAAAACACAACACAAACACAGATCTGAACCAGGACATTAGCCTCTGCAGCAGTAAGCTCTGCAAAAAAGAAGCTCTCAGGGACAAAAAAAAGTTCATTCTGAAAAGGATGAAAGCCTAACATGATAAGCAGATTTTTTTTTTTCCTTCTTCCTACATCCCCATGTTAAAAAGCATTTTTCTCCAAAAAGGGACAAGAAGTTACAGCAGGGATTGAGGGTTTGGGTACCCCAGGTATTTTGTTCTATTATTGTGCAAAAAGGACCCAAAGAAAGATTGAAAAAGGCATCAGTTTACAGATGAGAGTCTTTTATAATGTCATTTTTGTTATGTCATTAGGCTTTAGTTCCTTCATTTACCCTATCAAAAAAAGCAAAACAAAATAATGGCGTGTGTAAAAGTTTGGGCACCCACCAGAGTCAGTACCTTTATTGCCCCCCTTGGCAAGTATCACAGCATGTAAACACTTTTAGTAGCAGCCAAGAGTCTCTCAGCTCTTCTTTGAGGTTTCTTCATCCATTCTTCTTTCCAAAAGTCTTCCAGTTCTCTCAGATTTCTGGGATGTTTGTTCCTCACTGCTCTGTTCAGGTCTATCCATAGATTTTCAATGATGTTGAGGTCAAATGTTTGAAGTTCACTGTAAAACCTTCAGTTTCTGTCTCTTCATGTAAGACAGTGTGGATTTGGAGGTGTGTTTAGGATCATTATCATTTGGAGAAGTCATCCTCTCTTCAACCTTTTCACAGATGGCATCAAGTTAGTGTCCAGAATTTGGTGGAATCAAAAAGTTCCATTTGAACCTGGTCGGTCTACAGAACTTGTTTCCAAAATGCATCCATGCAAAGACATGGATCCTCCCTGATGTGACAAAAAAAACCTTCATCTGAAGGCCTTCACACACAGGAGCACTTGTGTAACACTGGGGTGCATCCTATGTTGTTTCAGTGACAGAGACCTTCATCTTAAGGGGTTTTGTGATATTTTGCAAGACAGCACTAGCTTGAGCATCTCATGAAGAGAAACTGTTTGCGCTCGACAAAGTGTCTGTTTCAGGTGTTAAAACAAATTTTCCATACTCACTTTTAGCAGCTACAACCTTTAAAAAGATTTTCCTGTGTGTGGTTTGATTCTCCAAGTTTGAAGTCACAACCGGAGAGACCACGTCTCTTGGCTGGCCTGGGAACAACTCTGGGTCCCCTCAGGGGAGCTGGAGGAAGTGGCTGAGACCGGGAAGTCGGGGCATCTTTGCTTAGACTGCTGCCTCTGTGACCCGGTCCAGGAGGAAATGGTAAATGCTGTATACTTTGATAGCGCTTTTCTACAGTCATTGGAAGCCCAAGACGCTTTACAGTCACTGTCCCTTTTACCCAGTCACACACAGATGGTGGCTCCACTGCCGGAGCCACCATCTGTGTGTGGAATGACACAACATTACATGTTTTTAGAAGAAGACAAGCAATGCATATGCACAACACGTAAAGAGAGTAAGATCTGAAAGAACTGCACCTAGGCGGGGTGGGGGGGAAGGAAATCTACACTAAATTACCATAACTTTACGCTCATGTTGATCAGAATCAGGTGTCCTAATCACACGGTCTGACCACAGGTGAATAAAATCAAGCCCTCAGACATGCAGACTGTTCTCCCAAACATTTGTGGAAGAATGTTTCGCTCTCAGTGAATTCCAGTGTAGAACTGTCATAGGACGACACCTGTGCAACAAATCCAGTGGTGAAATGTCCTAAATATTCTTCAGTCAACGGTCAGCTCTATCAGAACAACATGGAAGAGTTTGGGAACAACAGCAACTCAGCCACCAAGTGGTAGACCACGTAAACGGACGGAGAGAGGTCAGTGGATGCTGGAGCTCATAGAGCAAAGAGGTTAGCCACTTTCTGCACAGTTGCTACAGAGCTCCAAACTTCATGTGACCTTCAGATAAAAAGATCATCTATAAACTATAACATTAAATACACATTTAAACAATGATGAAAATAAAAAACAATTTCTTTCACAGTAGTTGAAGCTAGACTAAGAGCAGAAGTGAACATTTGTGAGCAGCAGTTTGGTTTCATACCATAAAGAACTCCACACAGATGTAATCTTTGCTTTGAGGATGTTGATAGAGAAGTACAGAGAAGGTCAGAGAGGTACACTGTGTCTTTGTAGATCTGGAGAAAGCTTATGACAGAGAAGAACTGTGGTTTTGTATGAGAAAGTCTGGAGAGACAGAAGTATGTTAGAGCAGGACATGTATGAGGACTGGAAGACAGCGGTGAGGTTTGCTGTAGGAGTGACAGAGGAGTTCAAGGTGGAGGTGGGATTTGGACAGAGAGCAGAGAACAGGTGAAGGAAAAGCTAGAGAGGTTAAGGTTTGACCTGGAAAGGAGAGGAATGAAGGGTAACTGCAGCAAGTTCATGTGTGTGAATGAGAGGAACCCAAGTGGAAGAGTGAGTTACAGGGAGAAGAAGTATCTACGGTCAACAGTCCAGAGGAATGGAGAATCTGGAAAAGAAGTGAAGAAGTGAGTGCAGGCAGGTTGGAATGGGTGGAGAAAATGTCAGGTGTGATGTGTGACAGAAGAGTTTCAGCTCAAATGAAAGGAAAAGTGAACAAAACTGTGGTGAGAGCAGCCATGTTGTTCAGTCTAGAGACAGAAACTGAGGAAAAGACAGGAAGCAAAACTGGAGGAAACAGATGAAGATGCTGAGGTTCTCTTTGGGAATGACCAGGATGGATAGAATCAGGAATGAGTTCATCAGAGGAACAGCTCATGTTAGAGGGTTTAGAGATAAAGTCAGAGGTCAGACTGAAACAGTTCAGTCATGTCCAGAGGAGAGACGGTGAAGATATTGGTAGAAGGATGCTGAGTCTAGAACTGCAGGAAAGAGGTCTAGAGGAAAACCAAAGAGGAGGTTTATGGATGCAATGAATGAAGACATGAAGGGATCTGGTGTTAAGAGGATGCAGAAGACAGGGCTATTACGATCCCTGAAAGGAAAACCAAAAAGAAGAAGAAAAAACTTTCAACAGAGGTTTTAGGGGCACAGGTGCATTATGCTAGCAGAGAGCAGATGCTCGTCACAACTCACCTGCAACTTCCACAGAACTCATCTGGCACAAAATATCATGATCAAATGGAACCTAAGCAAGGTTCTCCAAGTTCTCCATTTGAAGGCTTAAGAATTACATGAGTGACCATATTTGGTTCTGTTCCCAGAGATGGAGACAAAATACCTCCTAGATTCCAAACGGGATGACAAAACAAGGGGATTCAGGAAGCTGTAAGCCAAAGCCACTATTAGGGCTGTAACGAGTAGTGGAGTACACATATATTCAAGTTCTGCTCCCAAAAATTCAAGTACAAAGATTCATGACATTTAAGATTGCTGATTTGCAATCTTTGTAAACATGGTTGAGTGTAGTAACAATATATTTCAAACACAATGTATTTATTGTTCTGAAAAGCTAAATAATTTTGGTTTGACTAAAAATAATCTAAATGCACAGCGCCATTGTTACCAGAAGTAAACAAATCTTCAAAAATTAAGTGTAGGTGAAGCTTCCCATTTTCAACGTAAAACTATAGTGTTTCTTTCCATTTAAAAAAATTAGACTGAAGTTCAGTTTACTGCAAGTTCTGAAAAAACTTATTTGCTTTAACACAGAAGCTTTCGCTCCAGTGTTTACATTCTTTTGCTTACTGTAACTTTTCAACAGTTTACACAATAAACGTAATTCTAGTGGATTCTTAAGAGAAGAACAGCAGCCTTACACTGATGAGTAGTGACCTGCCTATGTAATCAGAGTCAATCATCTAAAATTTGCTGCGGAAAGAAAGCAACTTTTTATAGCAGCTTTAATGCAATTTGCAATGCATTAGAATGTAAAGTGCTGCAGAACTTTAAAGATGGAAAAACTGTGGAAATCATTCTCAGCATTTGTTGTTTAATGATCTAAATCAGGGATCTCAAATTGTGGCCTCCAAGACAATATTTTGCGTGTTAGTTAGTGTTAATGTTAGCGCGGTCCACCAGATTCGCATGAATGGCCTTTTACAGTGTTGTGTGCGGAGCTGACGAACTTGACCAATCACAGTGTGGTATATGGCTGAATGTTTATGTTAACTTCATTTTTTTCTTGGCGGCACAGGGCGGAAGGAAACGTTCAGTTTAGAATTATGGTTACAGTTAAGATACCAAATACTTCCCAAGCGCGACTGTGTCTGTAGGATACTGCGCTCCCGCAGGGGATGGGTCAACTGTGAAGAATGAAAGCCGGTTTAAGCCCTGTTTATACTTCAAAGCGATCGGTCATCTCATCATCTTGACAGAGTTTCCTCCGTAGTCGCATACTCTAATCGGTGAAGTCAAATTACGTGATTGAACCCTTAGCGTAAAATTCCAGTCGTGAATGACATCACCAGCAGGTCTCACATTCTGCAGAGACTAAAGCGATTCCACTCAGATAGCCGTGCAACCACTGCAACATCAGCAATTATAAGTCACTTGGAAGAAGCTTATGAACCAGCAGTGCAGCCATGTGCATATTGATGATGAATTTCCATCAGTTTCTGAGCTGGTCGCCCATAAATACGTGTGAATGACATCAGCCTTTCTCTGATCTCAGGTATGTGTGACGCTTGTTCTGACCTCCAATGACCACAGTTTGAATTCTACTATAAAAATATAGGAGTGAGTGACTGTCTCCTCTAAATAACTTGTGGCCAAAGTTAAAATGTTTGAAATGTCATGAAAGCATAAACATAAAAACCGGTTCATGAATTTAGTTTCTCACTGATTTGGCCATTTAAAGAGCAAACTAAAAACACCAAAACTTTCAGCTCAGAGTCTAAATGGGAACACTTACTCATGCAAAAAGCTCCTCTCCACCTTGAACTTTAATGAGTCCAAGTACAGGTCCAGACTTACAATCATCTTGAAGCCAAACTGAGGGTCTCTGCTGCTTCCTCCCTCAAACCAAATGTGGGTCATCTATAGAGAGGAAGCTCTGCCAAGTGTCCAACAGTAAGGAGCAAGAGAAGCCACGTTCAGAAGAACCCATTGATATTATCCCTCATAATAAAAATGTGTTTAAGACAGTTTTATTTTCCTCTTAAAAACATTGCCATAGTCCGTCCATTCCTCTCTCTCCAGCACAGAGGTGCTGATGCATGCTTTTACTTTTAGTTTAGATTATCATAACGTCCTGCTCTCTGGTTTACCTAAAAAATCTTTTGCTAGTTTACAATTATTACAGAACTCAGCGGCACGAAGAAAAGCCAAACTTTTTCTGGAGGTTCACACGCTCACTTTTATGAGGGGCTGGATGAGATTAGCTTGGTCTTAAGTTTCTGTCATTTCAGAAGTCAGCGTTCAGCCACATATCTGCTCATTTTATCAACAAAACTCTCTACTGAGAGCGGCGGGATCATATTGTGGGACAAAAGGAATCCACATGTCAAAAGGTGCTCCAACGCTCAATTTCACTGCAGAAAATGGCATTGAAGCTTCAGTGAGCCGGCTGTTGGATCCACAACTCACGGCTGTGGGTCGCTTCAAATCTCGCGACCAATGCGTATGGTCGCGACATATCCGGGTGTGCCACCAGAAGCTGGTCAAAGCTGTTCGCAGCACCTCATGTTTGGTCTGTTTGAGTTTACACGCATGCCATTTGGGTTGCGTAACGCTTCTGGGACCTTTCAGTGGTTAATGGAGCGGATATTTGGTGACTAGAGCTATCAGTCCCTTCTTTTATACTTAGATGGCATTATCTTCTCTACATTTGAGCAAAATCTGGAGCAGCTTCAATCAGGTGTTTTCCCGTCTAAAAGAGTTACTTTATTCTTAAAAATTCTAGACAAAAGTACAGCTACTTAACTGCATGACTTTCTACATAATCCAAAAATGGTTTTAAAATATCAATCTAGTTTTAGGATAAACCACAGTACAGAGAGACAGCTCTTTAAAAGATGGTTAATTATCTTAAACTACAGATGGAGAAATAGACTCACTTTTAGGTCTTATTCTTTTTAAATTGTACATGTTGCCTCTTGGTGATGTCATCAGGACACACGCCGTCGATTTTCATAGCTCTGCTGATGATACACAGCTTTACATCCCTGTGTCTTGATGACCTTGAACCTGTAAACACTCTTTTAAACTGTATTTAGTTATAAAGTCTTGGATGGCAGAAAACTTCTTACAGCTCAATCAGGACTAAACTGAAGTTTTAATCATCGGTCCTGAAGACAAGAGAGAGATTATTTTACCACATCTTCAGAGTTTTACACCTCCTCACTGTGTGAGAAACCTGGGCGTACTTTTTGGCTCTGAGCTGAATTTTATTCCACATATTAAAAATGTCATAAAGACAGGATTTTATCATCTTAAAAACCATACCAGAGTCCGTTCATTCCTCTCTCTTGCCAGCACAGAGGTGCTGATGCTTTTATTTTTAGTCGTTTAGATTACTGTAATGCCTTGCTCTCTGGTTTACCTAAAAAGTCTCTTTCAAATGTACAATTATTACAGAACTCAGCGGCACGAGTTCTGACGAGGACCAGGGGGCGGGAACACATTACTCCCATTTTAAAATCTCTGCATATGCTCTCTGTGCGTTTCAGGAAAGTTCTTTTAATGGTTATAAATGTTTTAATGGTCTTGGGTCTTCTTTTTAAGTGCTCTACTTATAAAGTATGAACCCTCATGGACCCTGAGGTCCTCCGGTGCCGGCCTTTTAGTTGTCCCTAAGGTGAGGACCAAAACCTGTGGTGAGGCTTCGTTCTGCCACTACGGTCCTCGCCTGTAGAACAGCCTGCAGGAGAACCTCAGGGCTGCAGAGACTGGAGAGGTTTTTAAGAAGTGACTCCACACCCCCCTTTTTCATTTGGTTTTCATAGAATTTTAAATACTTATTTACGAATTAACTTTTATTTAAAGTATTCTCTGTATCAACCGTATTTTCTGGACTATAAGAGTTAGGGTTTTTTCCAAGGTTTTGAACCCTGAGGCATGCTACGGCGATTCTGTGGATTTTCTTCAACACTAGACAGCAGATGGATGGCGCATAGACAGCTATGACCTACACCTGCGGCACAAGATGACCTTGATGTGGTTTCTGAAGTTCTAGCCTGTCTTTCTATTGTGTGTCCTTAAAATGTCCACCCGAATGTCTGGTCGCATCAATAGCTGCGTTCCCTTTCAGTCGATTCACTCGGTACAAACACATGTACTATGGGATGTCTGGCTGAAGACACCTCTATTCACGCCTTTAGGCAGAAGACGGCTAATGACAGTTGGGCGGGGCCCCGCCCCTTTCTTATAAAGCCCCGTCTTTGGCGCCTTCACCCAGTTCTTATGTTCTTCACCTCGCTAAGAACACCTCTCCCAGAAAATGCCAGCTATGCTGCTGCTAGCCAGCACTGCCGAACTCTTTCCACAGCCGTCTCGAGGCCAGTTTAACTGTTCTTGTTGGTGCCAGCCACTGTCGCCTTTCGGCCACTTTGTCTGCCCGTGGAGCGCTAACTTCGAGCTACGTGCTGTTGGCCGTCTGTCTCGCCATGAGCACACGCCCAAAGCAAACTCAGCAGAAATCTTCCGTCCACCCCTGTCCTCAGGAGTGTGGTTTCTCCTGTCCTGTCTGCCTGGGGATTGTCCACGCTCTGACGGAGCCCCACGCTTGTGCAGCCTTTTGCGGCGCTTGACTCTAGAAAGGCGAGTGACGTTTGTGGAAAAGGCGCTGGGCAAAACGTTCGCGGCACAGCAGGACCCCCTGCTGTTGGAGACCAGATATCTGAGATTTGCTGGGACCAGGTTTCTTCTGAGTCCGATGACAAGCTCCCGGCCCAAGTCCCCGCTACTAGCTAGGCGGACCACATGCAGCTAATGGAGGAGCTAGCTGAAGAACAGGTGCAGCACGCGGCTTATGGGCAGCCACCGCCCCAGCTTGTCTCATCCTACGAGGCTGACAATGTTCTGGACATTGGTCTCAATTTGCCTGGTTCCTCGGATGAGGACCAGGAGGATTTTACATCAAATGACCACGCTGACACCGCTGTGACGGCGTCCCATGATGAATCATCATCTATGTCCTTGTACCGCCACGTGGCGGGAAAGTTGAAAGTAGAGTGAGCACAGATTTGTCTGCCAAAAAAGGCACTGCGGGCAAATGCAGGTATGTCACAAGAGGGTTGCTGGTGGATGCATGTTAATGCAATGCTAATAATAGTTGGATTTTTAAAATGTGTTAAAACAGAGGGGTGGGGAATGTTCCATCCCAGATACAAAATTCGCTTAGATTACAGAGTACTTCAAGTTCATTGTTCTCAAAGAAAAGCACAAAGGTCTTTTTCCTATATCAATCGGATAGAGCAAGTGTCCAAATACTCGTGTCCATGGAATATTTCCGTAAATGTATTAGGGCTGTCAATAATGATGCATTAACGCATTCAATTAATTTTTTTTTTTTTTAATGTATGCGCTTATATGAACTGATTAATTACACTCTGCAAAGCAACAGTCTTCCGCTGGTTCAGGCTTCTGCGCTGTGCGTCAGTTTCTAAAAATTCACTTCATTGGGCACAGTCCAGGAGAACATGGTTACTTACAAAAGAAATAAAAATATTCAATCAACTTTTAGTACTTTATTCTTGTTATCTTTTAGGTTTAGATTGCTTTTTCACAAAAAAGATGGACTATTTGAAACGTAATGCGGCCCATTGTTACGGTCACAATACGTCGCTGAACCAGCAGACCTCGACGGCAGCGACAAAGGGATATGATATATGTGCTGATCGTCACAAAAGGTTCAATAAAGCATCAGGTTAGAGAGAAAGTTCACATCATACAGCTTGTTTTGTCCACATCATGAAGGAAAAGGTTGTTTTGAAGAAGTCTGCTCATTGTGACCAGAATTCAATTCAAGAACACCCAGCAGCCAATCAGAATAGAGTATTCACCCGGACCATATCCAGCGCAGAAACAGTGTTTGTTTCTTCTGGCTGTAGAACAGCATCTTTGTTTTCCTGGAGTAAAACTGCAGACATTAAAAGTCTTTAGAGTTCTGCTCATCTTTCTGTTGATGTGTTTTGTGCACACAAATTACACTTCAACAATTTATAAATTTAAATATTTCAGGCAATAAAAATTATGGGAAACATTTTCTCTATCGCCTTCTTGTGTTTCAAAGCTGCATAATGTATTAAATTTAGCTCGTAAAACATTGTGATTAATTGTGACTAGTCACAACCCAAAATTATGATTAATCTGGTTAGTTTTATTGATTGACAACACTAATATATAAATTATAAGAATGACCTTTTTCGCCCAGTATTGGGTATCATTTATTCATTGTTTTTGCCAGTTGACCAAAGAAAACGCCCAAGTTTTACAAACCCTTTAGGCTTTGAACAATTGAAACAACAAAAGAAAAAATGTGTAATCCGTTCCTTCTACACAAGCACAAAACAACATCACATATTTCCAAATGCACACTCCCATCCCTCGCTAACCCACTGTAGCCTCTTACTTGCCATGTTCAAACATAAAAAGGTATAATTGTCAAGTATTGACCATTTATGATCTTTTACCAAAAGCAATCAGCAACACACTTTACACAATTAAAAGAAGACCAGTGTCCTCAGGACCTGGATGAAGACTTAAGAAAATGGGTCAGCCAAGACCAAAGGGTGAGTAGCAAACACAAAAGGCAAGACACACTCAGGCACCGTTTAGACTGTACCCGGCACCGACTGCTCTGCTCTGTGTAAAGTTGTTTTTCTTTCTCTTAAAACCCAAAATTCATGAGGCTCTCCAACTACATCTTCTTGACATTTGCCTTCAGCAACACGCTTCAAAAATAAAAGGAGGAGAGATTAAAAAACCACCAACAAGCAAATTCAACAACAGCCAACAAGTCTGCTAAACATTTCTGTTAAACTTGGGATCTTGTTATTTCTTCTGCTGCTGCAATTTAAAGCCATCAAAATGCACTTTCTTTGAAAATCAGGGTTTAGATAAGTTGGAATACAGCACTCAATTTGATGAAACAGGAAAATAAAATAAAAACCCGTTCAAGAGGGCTGACAAATTTCCCTACTTGCACAATTAAGAGCACAAGAGTGTAATACAGTACACTTCCACTCCATAATTACACCCCGTAGACTATAATTAGCTCTCCATCTTTGTTTCCATGGGAATGAAGAGTTCACTGTGCACAGCTGGGTCTTCCAATATTTTCCAGAACCCTAAACAAGATAGTGGCTGACTCCTGAAGCACAGGAAGCTTTTCCACATCCCGATGAGTTTGTCAAGTAATCATTTCCACTCCAATAAGTCCAAGCATCAGCCAGTCTGTATTGAAACCACTGTCCCAGATTTACCCCCACTTATGCATGCTTGAGCTGACAGAGGAAACTCAATTTCAGCAGAGTTCCCCCAATTGACATATTTAACAGATGTTCCCAGATAAGGAAATCTTTATTTTTTTTAAGGGATACATGCACAAACTTTAATCACAATTTTCCAGTAAACTGGTCCTTTAGATCTGCCTGATACAACATCTCTAACGACAAAAAGCAAATGCTCATTTTTAGAATTTGCAGCAACAATAACGTGCAACCCCATCCCAATTTAGCTTTCAGGGATTTGCCTTTAACTAGTGTAATGGATACAAACAGACAAAAAAAACACTTGACAGAGCACTATATTGTTCTTAGTGGAACAATTACAAACAGGCATTTCAAGCTGAAGATGCTCTTGACCAGAGAGAATTGCCATCAGCAAATAAGCATTTAAGAAAAGATGGTGCCAAGGCAAGGTGCCATTAGAGGAGCTCTCCTGTGTGTGATAAATTTATATCGCCTGTCCTTGTCTTTGAGGCGCTCGCCATTGTCACCATCAGATATAGATATATGTATAAACAACAAAGTTAGCCTAAAGTTTCATTAGCTCTTTGCGTTTTATGTTCAATTTAAGAAAAAGCAAAAACATGAGTGAGGGAGACAGGCCAAGTAAAAAAGACAAAAACAAACCATTTTCATACAGAATGGGAAGAAGAGTTTTTCTACCATGTCATTTTTGAAGTGTGTTTGCCTCATCTGTAATTAAGATTTTTTTTTTTTTAGCACCTTTGCCAGACAGAAGTCACAACGTGCTTCACAAGTTAAAAACAAAAGAAACTTTAAAAGGTAAAAACAAACAAAAAGAATTTTAGGACTATTCACACAAACGATGACACTGACTTCCCAATGAAAAGTGAAGGCGAGAGAACTGAAGTGGCAGTTGTCTGGACAGCTCACAAGTGAGAGCCACCACTGCAGCATGACTTTAAACTGGTTAGACACAAGAAGTCCATCCAAGATGGCGAGATGGTAAAAGAGGCCTTTCTTCAAGCAGCTGACCCGTTGTTTCAAGACTTTAAAAATAAAAATGCAATAGTACCTTAAATCAAAGCTCTTCAGCTGTCAAGAAGCACAGTTGCTAACTAGTTAGAAACTGGTGTCCATCACCACGAATGGAGCACCTGCAGTGATGGAGCGACTGAATGGATTTATAGCCAAGTGCAAGTAGGACGATACATGTTGTCCCCGACTACCACAGCAAATTCACCAACAAGCTTTGTGCACTAAAATACTAAAGAGATCATGGATGTGGCAACAGAAATTGCCCGTTATGTTCACGTGAGAACTCCTCAAAGGCAACTTTCCCGTGTGCGTTTGAAGAAAGCCGACAGTGACCAGTCTGTGCTGCAGCTACATACTCACGTGAGATGGCTCTCAGTCGAGGGAAATTCCTACTAAGATTTCAAGAGCTCTGTCCGGAGATTTAGGAGTTTCCCTGTGAGGCTGGCCACGAATGACAGCAACCAAGTGAAGGACAGTGGCTGTATAACCGATCTGACAACATGCTGAATGACCTTAATCTAAAGCTGCAGGAAAAGAAAAATCTGTAATTGACATGATTAGCTCAGTTAATGCTTTCAAAACCAAAAATGCAACTTTACTCCTCAAAGCTGAAGCAATGGATTGGCAAATTTTCAGAACTTGTCATCACTGTGCGCGCTACACAGAGCAGCTTGCCAGTTGTTGGTCAGAGTTTGACAAATGCTTTCAAGGCTTTTCTTTGCTGGAAACACTCGGCACATTCATGTGTTATCCATGTCAGAAAGATGCTGAGGTTGAGTCACTTGTATCAGAAATGATAACTATGTTTCTGAACTCTGATAAAGCGGAAGAAGAAATGTTGACATTACAGACAGACATTCAGCTGAAGTCCAGAACTCGTGGACAGTTTTGGGACTAACAGAGGTGAAGTATCCAACATGAGGAAATGCGCCATCCAAGTACTGTTCCACTTTGATGAACATTTGGAAGTGTACTACAGACTGGCTGTCAGCAGCAACTGCCCAAACTACACACCCTTCACTGAGTCCATTCAGTGCAAAGCAGTAATCATCATTCAACTAATCACAAAGTTAAATTGTTGTTATTGTTCACCTTTCAGCTTGATGTTATGCGAATTACATAAAAATGCCTTGTACATGCAGGAACGCACTATACAGTTACAAATAATTATATATAACATTTTGATTTCTGTGGTAAATATGTCAGAAAATCATTTCAAAAGTAGCCCACATACTAAAAAAGTCTGATCACCCCAGCTTTAGACACCTTCCCGCTCTCACTTCTGATGCTTTGTATATCAAACATTTATTTGAGCAAAAGAAAAAAATACATTAAACTAAGAAAAATAAGAGCAAAAAGTCTGCAGATTCCTCAGGCCCATTTCAGACTTTGTTTATTCAAATTTTACTGAAAGAAAACTAAAATCTTGGCTTTATTTAGTACATGTTTTCTTTTTTTTTTTTTCATTTTTAGATTCTTTTTTCAAACTTTACATAGAGAGTAACAAAAATAAAGCAACAAGACAATATAACAAAAATCTATTTACATTATAACATTTTTTTACATCAATAAATTGTTCGAAAAGGAGTATGAAGAAAAATAAAATCCTACCCCTAAACGTATACCTTGAGATTATACAATATAATCTACATTCCTCCATGAACCGCCACGTTAAAGTGTTGGAGAGCTTTGACAGCTTGAGGGACCTCAGAAGCTAAGATGTCCGGGACTTCTGCCACTGGGAGGATCTCCCGTGGGAGACGTGCTGAGTGACGAGCACAACAGGGAGCAGTTCAGCACCCCTATTATGAGAGGTTCAAACAAAGATTCAGTTACGTCAGCTGGCCAATGTGGGTTTACTCGTGAGCCTCTGGCTCAGCTGCCAAGTGTTGGAGGTCATGTACCTCCACCATTGGGTGGGGGATAGGTCTCTGACCGTGGTTTCGACTTACGGGCCAAACAGCAGTTCAAAGGAATCCAGTCATCTTGGGGTCTCTCAAGTGCCCCAATGGGGGAAACCAGTGCTCTCCATTGAAGTCCTGGGGGGGCTTCAATGCCAACATGGGCAACAACAGTGACACCTGGAGGGGCGTGATTGGAAGGAATGCCCTCCCTGATCTGAATCCGGTGTTTTGTTGTTGGACTTCTCTGCTCACCATAGTTTGTTCATAACCGATACCATGTTCAAGCACAAGGGTGTCTACCAATACACTTGGCATCAGGACACCCTAGGAAGGAGATTGATGATCAACTTTTTAGTCGTTCCAGGCAACCTTTGACTGTGTCTTGGACACTCTGGAAACCAGAACAAGCACAGTGGGCTTGTGGTGAGGTGTCCAACCTTAGACTGGAAGTTTGTGTGTTCAGGCTCCAGGGAGCATTACAGAGGCCCGTCCGTCTCTGTATGACCGGAGCAGGAACTTTGTTTATTATAACCGGCTGGAAGTCAGCACTGTTCTTGTTGGACTCCAGCAGGGCTGCCCTTTATCCCCGGTTCTGCTAAGAACCGTTGAGGGTCGGGTTTGGGAACCACAGGATTTCCTCTCTGCTCTCTACAGATGATGTTGTCCTGTTGGTTTAATAGAGCCAGGGCCTCCAGCATGCATTGGAATGGTTTGTGGCACAGTGTGAAGCGGCTAGAATGAGGGTTTAGCATTAGTAAGTCTGGGGCCATTGGTTCTTCTTCCAGAGAAAGATAGTTTGCCCTTTGTGGGTGAGTGGAGTGCTCCTGACCCAGGTGGAGGAGTGCAAGTATCTTGGGATCTTGTCCACAAGTGAGGGAATATCGGAGTGTGAGATCGACAGGCGGATGGGTGCAGGGTTCATGACTATGCGGTCACTGTAGTGGTCCATTGTAGTGAAGAGAAAACAAAGCTCTCAATTTACAGGTCGATTTTCAACTGGTATTTTTGACCTGTATTTTTACAGGCAAATGCGGACCCAGTTAGGCAGCAGCGTCAAGGGTTTTGCCTTAGGACCCACAACCGGATTAAGCTCAATGCACTCCCTGAAAAGCAAACCTACGTTTCCTGCATAGCAGCTCAACAACCAGACCACTGAGCAATCCAATCGCTGCATTTGTGAAATCTGGAACATAAAATCCTCAACCAAATAAAGCCGTCATTTCCATTTGCTGCATAACATTGCAAATAACTGATTTGAATGCATGTCATTAACCGATTCCAGCTAATATCCAAGAAGAGTCCAATTAAGCCAGCACTCCCTATTCTGTCAGACGATGCAGACCTAGAACTCCTCCAAACTCAAACTAAAATTCATTTCTTTAAACCAGAAATCTTCATTTACAAGCATGACAATCTTCACAGCTCCAAGCTTCTAATAGTTGCCACAAAACTTTAAGTAACATTGCATGTACAGCAAGTACAGTACGTCAGGCTTGGAAGTGACTGGAAATAAGTATTTATAGATCTTTTACCCTGAATATGCAGTCCCACATAGTAAACTCAGGTGGACTGCAGCCACACCACTCAATAACACCAACCAGTAACACACTGTGGATACAACAATGAACATTTTATTAGAGACATATTTACACAGTTGTTTGCATGCACAACATTTACATACTGAATCCTCAGATAAGCATCAGCTGCATCAGTCGCTTTCATCACACATATCCATCAAAACGAGCCACAAAATTCTGTCTTCCGATTTGGTTTCTTTTCTGAAACCACACTCTGGCTTTCTTCACGCGACTCCTAAAGCCGAGAGGAATTGCCCTCACAAAATCAGCTGCAGCAGTCTTTCACCACCACAAGCCCATTTAAGTTTTGTACATGCCATCATGCCAGGGCCTCAGGTACCCGGCTTGGACCGCTGTGGACATACCAGGAGCCCCATCCAACCCTGTACATCACAATAAGGGGGAAATGTGAGGAGGAAAAGATCACGGGTTTAATGCAGAGGTACGTGCTTCATCCAGAGCCCTGCCACCCTGCTGCCTGGCTTAAGTGAAATATGGAGCCAACTGATGGGTGAGAAATCAGAAGCGATGCTTTAGTGAATCACAAGAAGCTGGCAGCAACAGTGAGTAGTAAAAATGGCACAGTAATTAAAGTACATTTAAAGCTGGGCGAACCTGAGCTGCAGCAACCAGAACTGAATCAGCGTCAAGCTCCACAGCAGGCCAAAGAAACCAAGAACAGTCAAGACGAGGAAGCTGGTCTGTGGGGTGCAGAGACCAGCTTTCAGTTCTGCAACTTAAGACTACGGTCACACATCCCAAAATGCCACCGCATGGCGACTTAAAAGGAAGTTTTTCACCAAATCTGGCAGGTGGCCGTGTGGCGGCAGGAGACAGCAGTCGCATTTTACACACCATACGAAGGTTTTAAGAAAAGATTCAAACTAAACTGTGACCAGTAACTGTTTTGACATTGCTCAGGGGGTTGCATGGTGGCAGTCCAGCAACAGTCAGGTGGCAGGAATGTGGCGCAATAATTGATTGAAAGGAGAATCTTCAATGTCCCAAAAAACGTTTGATGATCTGCCGATGTCCGACTGCCACCCTTCCACCCCGCCCCTGCGCCGCCGTCTCCCGGCCACAGTCAAACTGTTAGACATCGTACAGTAGAAGCCCAGGCACACAATAAGGGCTGTTGGCACCATGGGTCTAAATGGGGAGACAGCATTTATGCTGCACAAAAATCATGGCGTTGATAGCATCACAGTGAGACCTGCAAGTTGGCGAAATGCATTTGATGCTGACAAGAATTCAAAGAAGACAGAACATTCTGCTATCTTGGAAGGCATGTCATCTAAAAATGTGTAAATTGACACGATTATGATGTGAACTCTAAATCTGAGTTGCAAAACAGACTGGAGGTGTAGAATACACTTTATATAGACCAGTGGTCCTGAATCACCGGGCCGCGTAGCGGTACAGGTCGGTCTGTGGATCATTTGCTACTGGGCTGCAGAAGAAATAAGTTATTCTGTAAATCTGAAAATTTTATTTTGAAAAATGACCGCAATCTCTCAGCCACACCTTTGATCACTTGAACTGTAAAGTTTGGTCAGGGGAACAAAACGTCTGAGCAATCTTTTCTTCAGAAAAATCTTTTGGTTCTTCTGGATCAGAGGAACAGTGCAGGAACAAGCAGAGGAACAGGATACAACTTCAGGGAAGACGGAGGGAAAAGGAGCTACACTGCCGGCAAGGGGGCGGGGGGCGCTCAGTCTTGTGTTAAAATGTTTCACCAGAAGCTTTTGCATGGAGTTTCAAAGTAATCTGATTAGTTTCTTATCGAGTATCAATAAGAGATTTGTTAGATACATTTTATAGCACATCTCCCCCCACCCCCAGGTGGCGGTAAAATCCCCACAGGTTAACCGCTTCACAGCCATGAAAAGATTAGAGACCACTGATGTAGACCATCCAGAGACATTTACACATCCTCCAGTCAGAGCTGCAGCGTGTCACTCCACTTCGTAATGACAAAAAGATTACGAGGGACTTGCATCTGCAATTTGATACCTTACAAACCCCTACAGATTTCCACTTACCCCTAGCAGACAGTTTCTTGGTGTTGATTATTTTTGCAGCATACTCCTGTCCTGTGGAAATCTTCATGCACCTCCTCACCACAGAGAAAGCACCCCTGCAGGACAGAGTGAGTGATAAACCAACAGCAGCACATACAAGTTCCTTTCAAAATAAAATTCTGTGTCAATAAAGATCCTCCTAAAAGCAGTAAATTTTACTTGCACTTATTTTTATGCAATTCCCTCACTTCTGAACAGAAACTATAGGTACTGCTGTGCAGCAGAAGAACATGTGTTTTATACTTAACCCAATAATAATCAGTTCTGACAGAAGCATTTTACTCAGTCATCTGACGTGTGCATTTTGGAGGACTGATAGAACACATAAGGACTCTTAATTAAGTGTCATGTCAGGAGTGTTTAAAAAAACATTTTTTTTACTATTCTAAGATCATCTCATTAGGAAAGATAAAATTAAATACAGTAACAAAATGTAACAAAGAAACCCATCATTGATGCACAATAAGAAACAAAGCTTCTGTCAAGCTCCATACAAAAGCTGCTGGTGAAACATTTTAATAAAAGAACAATTTTACAATGAGAACAACTCAAACTTTATCCACCTGCAAAGCTCTCCTTTCCTCCTCCACCCTGACTCATATTTCAAAATAAGAGTCAATAGCGGAAATGCTTTTTCATTTTCACAATAAAGCTGCATCAGGTGACTCAAAAATTAAATGACAGCTGAATTCTCCGAATGGCTTTTCCTTCAACACAGCTCATTCTGTAACTTAATTAAAATGATAAAGAAAATAGCATTTGAAATTTCATTTAAAAAATAGTTCTCTAGTAGATTTGTACCAAAATCCAATAAAATATCAAATTTGAAGATTTAAATGGATTAACAAAAATGCTTTTTCATTTATAAAATGTAACTGCGTTACTTGTCTTTTAAATGAAATGAAAAATCAATCCTCCAAATGGCGTTCTCATTTCCTACTTCAACACTGCTCATTCTGTGACACAGTTGAGTGACAAAGCAGCCGTGAAGATTGCTTTTTCATTTTCAAATCTCGTCGTGTGAAATGTGTCTCAAAATCAATTTTGAGTATGAAGTGTATGAGGTGAGGGTCCAGAAAATAAATGAGCCAAGAGTCCAATATGAGAGATCAACCCGACTCATTGGGCAGATTTGTAAAGACTTGCTGGGTGTGAGGCCATTTGGGACACAAGAGAAGACATATGAGACCATTAAGGAGATGCTTATACAGAGGGGTGTTGATCCAAAAAAGGTGGTCTCAGTCACTACAGATGGTGCTCCAGCCATGGTAGGAAAAGAGAGGGGAGTGGTAACGTGAATGAAAGAAGAAAACCCAGATCTCATTGCATACCACTGTATTATCCACCAATGCTCTGTGTGCCTCTCAGAAGGAAGAGTTTAGCAAAGTTGATCTTCCCATCAACACCGGCTTTTGAAAGACGCTGAGGCGATTGACCTCCTGTGAGGCAAATGACCTCCTGCTGAACAACAAAACTAAATGGCTGAGTAAAGGAAATATTTTGCCTCTGGACACTGCTGCTGCAACATTCAAATGTCCCAATCTG
Organism: Oryzias woworae; assembly: GCA_016861445.1. Taxonomy (NCBI): domain Eukaryota; kingdom Metazoa; phylum Chordata; class Actinopteri; order Beloniformes; family Adrianichthyidae; genus Oryzias; species Oryzias woworae. Next base: position 533,959 of record BOLG01000180.1, read on the forward strand.
GGATCAATAAAGTATCTTTATCTTTAACACAGGAGGCACACATGCATTCAAGAGGCCAAATGCTGCTTCTCTACAACTGCACACTGATCTGCAAGCAGACATTGCTTTTGGAAGCAAGTGATCGTGATCGTTTTTGGCAAAAAAAAAAAAACACAACGTGGCTGAGCCTGCTGACCCTGACCTCATGAAAGCGTATCCATGAACATGTTTGGATGTACTTAAAACTGTGTGTCAGCATTCTCTGGAATGAACAATGTCAAAAACAAGCACTGGTCCAGACAGAAAATGTGAAAGGGGAAGTAAAAATGTGAAACTTTACATGTTTTCAAGACAAATAACTTTTTTACTAATATTACTGGCAAAATATTTCTGTTTGCTGTAACAGACCTGTTGTCTTAATGTGAACACAAACATAAAGATGGTTAAAATAAACCCAAAATATACAGAGTGGAGCCTGATATGAAGAAAATGTTCATAACTGGACCTGACCTACAACAACGTTTGTTTTTTAACCCTTTTTTAGCATGCTCTGGTTCATTTTCCATAAACACATTGCGGATCTGAAGAAATTTGTCTTGAATGTTCTGTGTATGTTTCAATAAGTTATACAAAGGTGAAAGTAAATGACTGTTTTTTAGTTGTTTAATTTTAACATTCTTTTGATCAGCACGCTTCATTTATTTACAGCATTTACTTTTTCCATTTCAGGAAAAGGTTTTGGTTACACTGTTGTTGTTACATGTTTTCTTATGATTAAATCAAATGAAACTCAATCTTGTAATTGTTCACCGTTTAAAATAGTTGGATGTATAATTGAAAGTATGACTACATTTCTAGACTTGACGTGGGCTCCCTCTTTCTTATTTCATATTATGGCGCAAAGACAAAAAGGACTTTTTTATGGATTAAAGTTTACATGTAAGATTTCAGGTTTGAAGGAGAGAAGCGTCACTTCTTCTACTTAAGGCCGGTACGACGCCAGACGTCCTGCCGCCACAGAGGACTCCCAATCCCGGTCGAGCAGCGCAGGTGTGGAGAGAACAACCGCATGTGTCCGTTTCACGTTGGGCCTCGTTTGTTCGGAGCCGCAGTTAAGACGGACGAACTCGGGGTCCAGTTCCACGCCGCGCGTGGATTCCGGAATTCTCGGAATCTCCTTCCCGCTTCTCCACCCGGAATTGACAGGAAACGCCCGAAAAACGCCAGACTCACGCGGAGCTCGAAACGTGCACCGTTCTCCCCCCAAATGAACTAAGTTCAGCTAAGACGGTGTTTGTCCTGCACGAAGGCGCCAACTACCCCCATCCAACCATCCAGCCATCCAACCATCCAGCCAACCATCCAACCATCCAACCATCCATCCATCCATCCATCCAGCCGTACCAGGCGGCGGCGTTTCTCGTTTCTCGTTCGTTCGTTGAAGTTTGGACAAAGTGCTACGGCGCTGAGTGCCGGAATGACGCGGAACTTACTTGCCCAGCTCCTCATACAGCTGGTAATCATCGGTGAACCTGGTGCAGGTGGTTGAAGCCATGTTCAGGTGCGCAGAGTTACACAAGCCGCCGCCGCGTCGGGACTCCTGTCACCGCCGTGTCCCGCCGTCCACTTCCGGTCGGTTTGGAGGAGCGGCAGAGGAGTGAGGAACAGGGTCGGTCCTCACAGTCGTGGACGTCGTAGTTTACGAGTTTCCGCCGCGCCTGCCTGCTGTCAGACACTGATTACGGGACTGTAGAAAAGTCCGCTTAAATACACAGTGTCACATCCGGGAGGAAACTTCAAAATAAAACGCAATGAGCAACTTCACTTTTTTGAGATATTTTGAAAGTCTGTTTTTAGCTTACAAGTGATTAAAGCCCAACTCTACGGAAGCGCAGAGCTGCCACCCAGTGGAAATAAAAACACTACATATCACGATATAACGTGAAAACTTTATTGTTCGAACAAAAAGTTTATTGAAGTCTGAGCACATCATCCCGATCCTGGTCTCATTGAACTGGCTGCCTGTACAATATTTGATTTTTATAAGAATTCGTGTTCTTGCTTTTACGTCAATGGCAGACACAGCATCGTCTTACCTTTCTAATCTGCTTCTCAAGTCCCTGTGCTCTGCGGACCAGTGTTTGTTACTGGTTCTGAGAAGTTTGAGAACTAAGTTTCGGGGGGACCGTGCTTTTGCTGTGATGACTCCCAAACTGTGGAATCAATTATCATCATCTATCAGAGAGGTTACAATGTAGGAGAGTTTTAAAGCCAAACTGTTCCTCCACTACAGTGCTGTCGTATCTGCTTAGCGACCTTTTTATCTTATGAAGTTGGTTTTAATCCGTGTATTTAGTTTGTCTCTTTTGTTTGACTACAGAATGTTTTCTGCTTTTCTTGCGTACAGCACTTTGGACCCTCTTGGCTGGTGGTGGAAGGTCCTTCATAAATGAATAAATGAAAATGAAAAAACATGAGGCTGTGTTGTCCTCAACAACATGACAACATCCCAAAACAGGCCTGAGGTTTTCCTTTCATGACAGAAAGAACTTAGAGTTAAGGTCTAAAATCTGATGGGAGATTTGGAAGGGGAGTTTTGTTTCATGGAGACCTCCACACTCCAGTGTGAACTGCTGCTCCTAAAACCCACATCTTCCCATTGGTTCTGAGTTCTGCTTTTGTTTACAGAAAAACAAAAGAAAGCTCATGAACCTAAAAGAACCTTTTCCATGTTAGAAGTTGATTTGACGTCTCCCCCAACTGTTCAAGGTTTGGCTGTGGACTTATACTAGCTGGTAGTTCCTGTGCAGGAATGAAATCTGGCTTCTGGATTGTGGAATCTGCAGCTTTCTTTGAGGCACATAAACCAACACATTTTCGAGCCATTTACAGCTTTATTAGGAACATCTGAAAGCTCTGTGTACTGAGACAGAAAGGAAAGGTAAGAGGCGGTGCCGTCTTGTGGAAGTGTCACTGTGTCTCCTGCTTTGTGCTCCTCTGGGAGCCGTCCGTCACTTCCACCAAAGCCTGGATGGTCTGGGCGAGGCGACACAATCCTTCGTCCTCCATGATGAGCTGAGGGGAGCACAGAAAGTCCTGTCCAGAGCGGGAATATGATGTTAAAGGTAAACGTTAAACTTAACATTGAGGTTTTCTCTTAGAACGTAGCTAAAAATAATGAATATTTAAAAAAATATGAAATATTTGTTTAGTAAAGAAAGTTTTGAAAGTTGCAGTCATGGTCATTTCTTTCACTGCTGATCATCAACCTACCTTGGCCTTTCAGTGGCTTTACTCTGAACCTCTAGAGCTCTTTAAGCCTCAGTCAAAACCTTCAGTTCAACTCTTCCAAACTGACCAAGCTACAGTAGTTCAGAATGTTTTGAAACAAATGAGCAGAATGCAGGTAATCCAGAGCTGGAAAAGACATCTCCATCTGCAGCGACGTGTAAGGAGCAGGCAGGCTGTTGCAGCGCGTTGAGGGGCTAGATGGGTTAACTGGTCCTAGGAAAGCTGGGCTTGATTCAGCCCGTGGCTCTGAACTCACCTGTTCCAGCAGCGGTCAACACTCAGGAGGGTTAGCCTGCTGTCTGAGAGCACATTGGAGCTTCAACAAAGGTTACAAGCACAGAGCAGAGGATTCATTTCAGCGTATCTGCACCCCACCCACATCACAGCTCTCATGACAGAAGGTCAGCAGAGCTGTGGAATTACTGAGGCCCGAATCAAAGCATGTTTGTTAACGTTAACACAAATCTGAGGCCATCAGCATGACTGCATCAGCCACTTCATTCTCCTCAATCCTGATCCACTGTGGGGGAAACAACATGGTGGGCTTGTCCTGTTCTTTACTGAAAACCTTTCAGATTTAGAGCTTCACTGCTGGCTTCATTTAGTCTACGTACAGATCATGTAGACTTACACACTGATGGTGAGGGGATGCAGATACCCTACATTTGCTGATGAAGCAAAAGCACAGCAGACGAGCACAAACATGTCACATGTTGCATTTTTAATAATCTCTTTACAGCAGGAAGATAACATTTCACATAAAGATTTGTAGAAAGTAACGCAGAGGCATTTTATAAATATAAAATACAACAAGCCGCTCTGCTTCAATGACTGGTCTAAACCAGTAAATGAATTCCTCACCCAGTTTCACTTAATAAAATATACATCTCATTGGAAACTGTAGAAAACCTCTCCTGACTAAAACACGTCAGCAGCAGAAGTCTGACAGTCCTGTGTTTCTGTAACTGCAGAGGAATCATGACCCCATGCATCTGCTCACATCGTTAAAAAAGAAGGACAAACTGAGGAGCATTACAGTGTGCACAGACAGCGTTTGCATGCTCATCCTCAGCTTCTCCTTCCATCCATCCCATCATGCAAATAACAGATCAGCTGTCAATAAACCCTCCAGTTTCAGCAGCAGAGCTGCAGCCATTCAGACTCAACCCACTGCTGAGGAGGGGTTCCCCACATACATGGATGCAACCAGTGAACCAGCAGAACAACCACTTTAATCATCCAGAAATGGAATCCTGACTAGAGCAACAAGAACTTCAATCACAGACGTCTTCAGAGTGAAAACAGAAAACTCTCAGAGGCGTGCAGGCTGGGAGGTGAACCCCTTTTAATCTGTGCTGGCTGCACCTCACAGCAGGAAGTGAAAGGTGCTGAAAGACACGTGATGCCACAGACATGAGCCTTTTTAAAGCTGAATTATCCTCCACAATCCATTTGATGCATGCAGGTGGAAAAAGCCAACATCCAGCTCTGATAAATGAGTCAGAAACAACAACTTCTCATTTTCCATCCTGTCAGTATGAGAGTTGATTCCACAAATAAAAAGGAAGATTTGTGTTAAAATACTTGTAACAACACACATCTGTTGTTGCACCACAAACCAGAACAGAGCGCAAAATAAATTAATAAAAGAAATAATTTAATAAGTTGACATTTCTACAGGCAGGGTCAGTGTCTGAATGGACGGGTGAAAGCAAAGGGAGTAGTCTAACCTCCTGGAAGGATCAGTACCGTCTGTGGAGCAACAGCTCTCATGTAAAACAAAACAACCATGACAGCCGGTCACCTTTTACTGCCATCAACTCCATCACTTGACATCCACCTTCTACATTTAGAACCTTACACCAGCCTCAAGAAAAAAGTCCCATTCACAGTTCAATCTGAGGAAACGTCCAAAGCTTGAAAGGTCAGACAGCTTCTAAGCCACAAACGTCCTCAGTGAGCAGAGCAGCAGAGACACGTTCCTCCATCCCCGTCTGTGTGCCGGCAGGAATGGGGATGGTTGAAATGTTTTTGCAGACATTTTTCTTTGAAAAGGAGCTTTCTGTTCCTCTTTTCTGGTGGTACCTCAGGAACATTATCTCAGTGTTCTTACCGTTCCGGTCCAAAGGTTTTTATGCATGACGGGAACCATCTGCTCCAAAACTGCACGCTCTCTGATTGGTGCAACACCAGGGCACTGAGACAGCCCAGAAACCCTGATCCGCATCATCACAAACGCATGTCAACAAAGGGCCAAATGAACCATTCAGAGATTTAAGGGAAACCATTCAGCAGTTCCTTTAAGGCAAAAGAGACATTTGATTGAATTTAACTTCACTAGCTAGCAGCTGCTTGGTCACTTCAGTTTCTGCAGAGAAAATGCAGCTGCAACAGAAATGCTTTGGTCCAAACGCATTTCAAAAGAGCTGAACAGACCAGAGGGACTTCGGAACATTGTTCTGTGTTTGCTGGAGGTTTCAGCAGTTAGCATCTCAACCAACAAGAGCTTTTCTCCCACAGAACAGTTTAACTTCAGACTCCATCGTCACAAAGTCACTGCGTGTTCCAGAGGGAAGGGAGGCTGCTTAAGGCCAAGGTGGTTTACATCATCCAAGTATCTGTATGAACAGCTGACACTCTGAATGTGTTGTCATGGCTTCCACTGAGGTGGCTGTGCAGGAACAGCTGCTGTGGAACAACTGCAGCTTCAGCGATGGCGTGGAGCAGCTCCATCGTCTTCATCAGCGTTAGGTGAGCAGGCAGTAGTAGAAGGCGCAGAGGAGAGTCATGACAGCACAGTAAAAGAAGAAGAAGTCTGCCGACAGCAGCGAGGACAGAGACGAAGACGCTGAAGACGCAGGCGAGGAACAGCTGACGGGGTCCTCCTTTCTGCCCGTCCTCGTGGTCAGCAGAGCCGTCACACATCGCAGCACAGCGGACAGCTTACACAGAAGCACATCAGAGCACGCACACACTTCAGTCTGGACAAACGACACACAGATAACACAACAAGGTTAAAAACAGAACACGTGAGAGGACAAAGCCACAGGTGAGCTGAGGACACGCATACAAGCACACGGAACATCCTCCTCAGTCATCGACACGTCACCTTCCTCAGACTGTGAAGACTCTCACCTCAGGAACTCCCAGCTTACGACAAGCAGCAATGAAGTTTTCAACGTTGAGTCGAGACTTTGGTGAGCTGAGCTTTGGCTGCAAACAATACAAGGTTCACCGACTGTCATCAGATCTTTGATATCATTGTTCCTGATTCTGTGTTTGACATCAAATGATCTCCTCACAGCACACAAACCCATACAGACAGCTTTCTGAGAAGACCCAATTATGTCCCAATCAGAACTTGATTTTGATTTTGATACCGAGTCCAACATCTGAAACTGTGTGATGGTCGCTCAATCACATGGTCAGATAGAGATATCCGTAGCTCCAACGTGGTTCAGTGTCATCCTTCGTTAAAGTCTTTGATTATTATTCATAATTCTGGCCACATGACTGATGTGAAATCTACAGGAAACCAGCTCTGGGCGGTTTACTGCACAACAATCCTGAAAATGGAAAACGAATATCTGCACACTTACCACTGCAGGGGAGGGAACGTGGATGATTGGGATGGAGCGCGGTCGGATGTGATTGACCAGCTGGCACAGGATAGTGCCGTTAGATAGAGCCTCGCCCAGATCCTCTGGAAGCGTCATCTTCAGCTGCGTCTCCAGAGTCTGCGGAGAAAAGGAGTCACAGCTGCTTTGTTTACATGGATGCTCAGAAACCAGATCAGCTTCACGCAAACAAAGACGTCTAAACCACGTTGAAGCCGTCCACACAGCCGCTCTTCATCAGCCTGAACATGGATGGATGGGTGGGTGGATGGTGGATGGGTGGGTGGGTGGGGATGGGTGGGTGGATGGGTGGGTGGGTGGATGGGTGGGTGGATGGATGGGTGGATGGGTGGGTGGATGGGTGGATGGATGGATGGGTGGGTGGATGGGTGGGTGGATGGGTGGGTGGATGGATGGGTGGATGGAGGATGGGTGGATGGATGGGTGGGTGGGTGGATGGGTGGGTGGATGGGTGGGTGGATGGATGGGTGGATGGATGGATGGGTGGGTGGATGGGTGGGTGGGTGGGTGGATGGATGGATGGGTGGGTGGATGGGTGGGTGGATGGATGGGTGGATGGATGGATGGGCTGGTGGATGGATGGATGGAGGATGGGTGGGTGGATGGTGGGTGGATGGGGGTGGGTGGATGGGTGGATGGATGGGTGGGTGGGTGGGTGGGTTGGGTGGGTGGGTGGGTGGGTGGGTGGGTGGATGGATGGGTGGATGGGTGGATGGATGGATGGGTGGATGGGTGGAATGGGGGGGTGGATGGGTGGGTGGATGGGTGGATGGGTGGGTGGGTGGATGGATGGGTGGGTGGATGGATGGGTGGCTGGGTGGATGGATGGATGGATGGGTGGATGGATGGGTGGATGGGTGGATGGGTGGATGGATGGATGGGTGGATGGATGGATGGATGGGTGGGTGGGTGGATGGGTGGGTGGATGGGTGGATGGGTGGGTGGATGGGTGGGTGGATGGATGGGTGGGGTGGATAGATGGGTGGGTGGATGGATGGATGGGTGGATGGATGGATGGGTGGGTGGATGGGTGGGTGGATGGATGGATGGGTGGGTGGATGGGTGGGTGGATGGGTGGATGGGTGGATGGGTGGGTGGGTGGGTGGGTGGATGGGTGGGTGGGGTGGATGGATGGATGGTGTGGATGGATGGATGGATGGGTGGGGGTGGGGATGGATGGGTGGATGGATGGGTGGGTGGATGGATGGATGGGGGGATGGGGGTGGGTGGGTGGGTGGGTGGATGGCTGGATGGGTGGATGGATGGTGGGTGGGTGGATGGGTGGGTGGATGGGTGGATGGGTGGGTGGATGGGTGGATGGGTGGTGGATGGGTGGTGGGTGGGTGGGTGGATGGTGGTGGGTGGTGGATGGGTGGGTGGGTGGAGGGTGGTGGATGGTGGAGGATGGGTGGGTGGATGGGTGGGGTGGATGGGTGGATGGATGGGTGGGGTGATGGGTGGGGGGATGGATGGGTGGGTGGATGGATGGATGGGTGGGTGGATGGGTGGGTGGATGGGGGTTGGATGGAGGGGTGGATGGATGGAGGGTGGGGGGTGGGGGGTGGATGGTGGATGGATGGGTGGGTGGATGGAGGGTGGATGGATGGATGGGTGGGTGGGTGGATGGATGGGTGGGTGGATGGGTGGATGGATGGGTGGGTGGATGGATGGGTGGATGGATGGATGGGTGGGTGGATTGGTGGGTGGATGGGTGGGTGGATGGGTGGGTGGGATGGGTGGGTGGGTGGATGGGTGGGTGGATGGGTGGGTGGATGGGTGGATGGATGGGTGGGTGGATGGGTGGGTGGGTGGGTGGGGGATGGATGGGTGGATGGTGGATGGATGGATGGATGGGTGGATGGATGGATGGGTGGGTGGATGGATGGATGGGTGGGTGGGTGGATGGATGGATGGGTGTGGGTGGATGGATGGATGGGTGGATGGATGGATGGGTGGGTGGATGGGTGGGTGGATGGGTGGGTGGATGGATGGTGGATGGATGGATGGGGGTGGGTGGGTGGGTGGGTGGGTGGATGGGTGGGTGGATGGGTGGATGGGTGGGTGGAGGGTGGATGGATGGATGGGTGGGTGGATGGGTGGGTGGGTGGATGGGTGGGTGTATGGATGGATGGGTGGACTCCACACAGAAAGATCCCCCTTTGGGGACAGATGGGGGATGACTGGTGGACAGTCATCAGGTATTTTCTGATCACCATCATCCAAGTCATTTTTATAGAACATAGGCTGAGGGAATTCCACACGCTTCAAAGAGTTTTTATTTACTACTAAATCTGAATCCAGTGATGTTTTTCTGTGGTTTTTGTAGCTGACATTCAGATCTTCATTGGTCAGCTGCAGGAAGCTTGATTTTCAGGAATGAGGGGTTAAAACTGCAGCTAAAAGTCAATCAAATGTGTTTTTGTCAGACAATGACAGAAAGTTCATTCAGTCAGTTTGTCAGACAGACAGAGAAATGGACTGACCCTAACAGTACAGTAGAGGCTCTTCTAAGTGCTTACTTAAAGTCTGTGTTTCTGTGGTTACCTTCCGCAGTTGGATTAAGTCAGGTCTCTCCTCTTTCGGCGAGCGCAGCGTTGTCCGTGACTCACTTCTGCCAGACTCCCCAAGAGTAAAGACAGCCTGTGTGGGTTTGACATTGCTGCGCGAGGAGCCACGAAACAGGAAGCTGTTTGGTTTCTGAGCCTGACCAGGAGGAGGGGAAGTCTTCGGAGAGGTCGGGACGTCTGATTGGCACATCCATAGCAAGAGGGAGAATTCAGTTTTCACAGATGCTAGAAAACCACGGAGGAGTGGTATTATTTTGGCAAGTCTTTACATTGAAAGTGAATCAATCAAAGGTAAGAGAAAATGATGAAACACAAACATAGGCTGCAAATGACATGGTCTCATTCTGCAGAAACCAATTCTTTGCTGAATACTTTCTAGAAAGCACTGCTGTTGTTTGCCTTTCTACAATTTTTTTTTTGAACTTGTACTTTATTAAGTTCTTGTTCCTTGGTAGAGCATTACAAATATGGTATTATAACATATAGAGGTGGCAGCTTCACATTAACAGAAATTATACAACAATCTTAATCGCAAGAAAAACAAGATAAATAAAATAAATGAATTTAAATAAAATAAAAATCCTCCACAATGCAACCTGTAAGTTTTAACAATCGACTTTTAGTCTCATATATTTTGCAACACAAGCCCACCTTTGGATACATTCGTCCATTTTCAGCTGTAAACTTGCCATCATTCGCTCCATTAAATATATTTATTTGAGTTTTTGGAACCATTGAGCTTTTGTTGGTGCCTCTTCCTTTTTCCAGTTTATTGTAATCATTTTTTTGGCTATTAGAAGAAGGATCTTTAAGCTGTATGACTGTTCTGAGCTTAGCTCTGCTTTTGTAGTACATCTTAGTAGGAATAATAGTGGTTCAAGAGGAATATCTGTTTGTAACATCATTTCCATTTGTGTCTTTATACTCTTCCAGTAGTCCTGAAATGCAGGACAGTCCCAGAAAATGTGTCAGGTCTCTTACTTTCCCACATTTTCTCCAGCAGAGAGGATTGCAATGAGGGTGATTTCAGAAGTCTGGAGATGACCAGAGGGGTATTAAAATATCTCATCATTAATTTCCAGTTGAATTCTTTCCACTCTTGGCTGTTAAGTCCTTTATAGCATGCTGCACACAGATCCCCCCAAACATCATCCTCTATATTAGTGTTTAGTTCCAGCTCCCACTTTTCTTTGACATACAGTGTGTTCTCCGTATCGCCCATCACAAGTCTCTTATAGATATTAGAAACCTGTTTCTTATGTGGTAAATCTTTTTCCTGAATACTTATAAAGTATTCTTCAGTTGCGTTGGGCATTTTGCTCATTAGACCTTTTTCTTTATGACTCAGGATATAATGTCTGATCGGGAGATATTTGTGAAGATCACTAGATGGGAGTGAAACTGTTCCTTTAACTGTGAAAAGGATTTAATATCTGCTTCTTTAAATAGTTGGTTAAGTGTGCAAAGGCCTTTGTCTTTCCAACGTTTAAAACCACTGTCCCAGACCAAAGGAAGAAATTCTATTTTGCCAGAAATTGGCATTGCTCTTGGAATTGACTGTGGTCCAAATCTTTTTCTAACTGTCGTCCAGATGTTCAAAGTGTGACCAATCCATTCATTTTTAATATAAATTTTTCAAATTATTTTTTGATTAAGGAATGGGAGAGTTGCCAGGGAGACTCCTCTAGTGGTACTTTGTTTAATCTGCTTCCATCCAGTTTCTTGCCCCCCCTCTAATCCAGGTCACCACTGCAGTGAGCTGTGCTGCACGGTAGTAGGGTTTGAAACATAGCAGGCCTAATCCACCTCTATCCTTAGGAAGGAACAGGGTCTTTAGCCTAATTCTGGGTCTTTTATTTTGCCAAATAAAGTTAGAAATCAACCCATCAAGCATGTCAAAGATATTTACTGGAACCTTCACAGGGAGAGCTTGAAACAGAAATATAAATCTAGGTAGCAAGTTCATTCATTGTTTCAACCTTTCCCAACAACGAGAGCGGAAGGACCTCCCATCTTTTTATGTCACTTTTTATTTGACTAATTAGCTTACTATAATTGGCATGAAATAATTGTGTGGGATTGGACGTAAATGTCAGTCCCAGGTATCTGAAGGGTGTGACCTTTTTACAATTTCAAACACATTCTTTCATGTGCATGCATGAGCCAAGCCGAAATGTTTCTGTTCCATGGGAGAGGTGTACCTGTTCTGCTGCTGGAGCGCTGAAGAAGCACGGTGGGGGGGGTTGTGTTCATCTGCTCAGCGCTCTGTTGTAACCAAACGTGCATTAGAGCAGAGAATGTACAGACTCCAGCTTGTCTTTACTCTGTTCAGTCACTTACAACACATCTCTGCCGCAGGCCTGCGTGCGTGCTGCCGTTTTCTGGTGAATTACCACTAGGGGGAGACAGAGACAACAGTATCACCCTTGACACTAAAACCATAGCTAAAAAAGAGACAGCGAAACATGCAAAGATCAATGCTGCTTTCATTCATTCATTCCATAGGTTCCACTTACCATGAGCTGCTTCCTGTTTGTGGCACAGATGGTGGAAGATTTCCTGTTTTGATTGATGACTTCAACAAACTGCAGAAAATAAAGGTTTCAGCATGGGGGCATTGGGACAGATCATTCTGTTGTCGGCTTCACTTCCACTATGTGACATAGGCATGAACTAGTATTCTGTTACATATAACATTCAGTCTTTTCACTAAAGCTGACGTCAAGCAGCAGAAAAGCATTTCCCTCTGAAATCATAAGGCTGGAGTTGACCTCTGCTCTCCCTCTGCGTACCTGGCCTTCTGCTTCTGCTGCTGGAGCCGTTCTCGCTCCTGCCAGATGAAGAGGGTGCTGGGGCCTTTGCGCTCCTCCAGGGTGGGGCTAGAGGGTGACAGGGGCAACGAGGACGCTGAAGCATTAGAGTCCACCTCCATGTGGAGGCTGGATCTGGAAGACAGATGTAGAGACGTATGACACAGGCTGACACATGAAACGCGGATCTTCATCAGGTTCAATCAGGCTCCAAAACTGTGCAGGAGATGAAAGACAAAAGGGGATTAAACTGACATCTATGCTGAGGAGGATTTTAGCACCACTTAAGACCCGGTTTGGACCCTACAAGTTAATATTTGTGAAAACAACATTGCAAAATGGAATGCGATGGTGTCTAAAATGGACCGGAGAACTGTCCAGAATGAACTTCTCCTCCACCCAACAGTAGCTGGGTAAGATCCAGCAGCCCTGTGACCCCGGACAGGGATGAGCAGGTTCCAATCATTGTTGAAGAGGAAGCACTGTTCATTTGATCCAATAGTTCGAGAACAGATCCTCCTGAGGAAAGCATCAAAAAACGTACACGGCTCAACAACGGACTTTTAAAATAGTAAAATATTGGAGACTTGTCAACAATTCAAACTGTAGCTTAACCCTAAGACAGTTAAGAATCCTGGCTGTAACTCAACCATTCAGTCTGTGATGTTACACATGTACGGACTCATGAGGAAGTCCTTCCTGTGTGTCAAAGCAGGATCTGTGGAGTGGAGGACCATTTCACTTCCATTTCAGCTTCTGGTGCTCTATCATTAGAGGTCCCACAGGGAGTGAAGCAGGCCAGAATCTGGAGCATTCATTGTGTTCCAGCTTTCACAGGGTGGACTTCTCCCAGAACAGAAGGGGGCAAACTGCAGGAGCAGACGTCTGCTGTCGGCGTGAGCTGATTAAATGTGAGGCTGATGAACAACGGCCTTGGATCACATATGAGGTCAAGAGTTCCTCTGTGTCTGACTTCACTCCCTAACGCTAAAAAATAATTTAAATAACAAAAGTGGATCTGAAGAAATCTGGGTATTTAGCACACCCAGGAGCTTTTGCTCGTGACTTGCTGAAAGAACCTGCCAGAACAATCCCAATGCAACCATATCTGTGCCACAATCTGCTTTATTCTGCATGTGTAAATGCATTTATTCTGAAATTCCTGTGGTGTCATGCATTCAAAAACAGTGAGTTTTGTCTGGGAAATCTTTTTAAATAAAGCCGGATCATGTAAAGACGTGTCTGAGGAGAGGAGAGGGCAGCAAAGTGGGGTCAGCAGACGGGCTACAGTATTTGTTCCTTTAACTGTAGTGACCACAACACAATGATGTTTCAATAGAAACAGAAGTGTTTTCTGCAGTTAGAGTGATAGCAGCAGAGCCTCCTTTCATGAGCTTCTCAGTCTTAAGCAGTTCAGGGAGAGCTGGAAAAGATCTCGAGGGTTAGGACAGTCCTGCTTTAAAGTACAGACTGTTCCTGCTCAAAAACACAATTCATTTGTAAGATACGCACTGAAACAAATGACTGGGACTTCATCGCATTATTTCAATCTTTTTTTTTCTATTTAGAGATAACGTATATTACATTGAACGTTAATGTGATGGATGCACACGGTGAGTAAGGTCACAGTCAGTGTCTCAAATGTTTTTCTCTCAGTAAGCTCTGTGAGTTCTTTACACACAGAACAAATCATGAAGTCAGAATCAAACAAGATGAACTGGAGGTCAAAGGCATGACTGGGTCTGAGACAGAGAAGCCTTGTGTGTCAGAAGGAGACGTGGCTCAAAGCTCACCAGTTCAGAGCCTGCTGGTATGCTCGGCCACATGAGAGGACAGCAGCTCATGAGGATCTGCTGGAGGAGGCTGGTTGGACATCTGGACATCACCCTGTTATGTTCAAACATTTCTGATCCTACCTCTCTATCCTTCTATCTTTGCTTTTATTCCTTTACGTCATGAGCCAAACACAAATGAGGACATTTGTCTATTCTTCTTGGTTTGATTCCATTCAGTTCTGTTCTATAATATTCTGTTCCATTCTTTCCTGCTCTATTGCTTTCTATTTTAGAAGACAGAGCGATAGCTCCAATAAGTCCAGCAGTCTGTTGACTTTTCCCAGCAGTTTAAATGACCTCAGAGGTCTGAAGATGAGGAAGGGATGAAAGAGGAAGAGTCTCTGCATACACTGTCAGAACAGGAGTGTAAACGGAGACCCGTCTAATATTCTCTATATTTCCCACTAACCTCAGATTCCAGTGTTTTCCTTTTTTATCACTCAGTTCTGGTTTCAGTCACATTTATGTGCAGAACTTTTCCACTCACTAACACATTTTGAAGGAAATACTGAGATTATTTTTCTGCTGTAGTATTTGCTGCTCCACAGAGGAACAGCTCTTTCTGAAACCTCACTTGAAGACACTGACCTGCTTGTTACCGAGTCCTGGCTCTGAGGTGGTGAAGATGTTTCTTTCCGCTCCTGTAGATTGCGATACAATCATCAACTCTCTCATTACAAAAACGAAAATGCTGAAAAGTACATCGGACATACCAGAGGCGGCATGGAGGCATCTATCTGAAGCTCTTCCTCTGTAACATTGCTGTCGAAGTCCACCTGCTCTGCATCTCCATTACCTGGCAAAGAGAAACATTATCTTAAAAGAACAAAAGAGGGATCCTCACTAACATTCTGATAAAAAAACCACATTGGTTTACAGCAGGCAAGCGTTCTTCCTCCGCTGATGACTGGCTGCGAGCTGTCCTCCTCCTCCTCCTCCTCCTCTGCCTCCTCCAGGTTTCTCTGATCGCGGCTGACTTCAGCCAAACGAAGAGAGCGTTCTGAAAAATCATCTGCTGACTGACAACACAAAACACAAAGAGTCAGTCATTTAATATGGGTAGCACCATAAAATAATGAGGATGAAGCTCAGCTTCACTGTTAGGTAAAGAGTTCCAGTTAAAGTACTTGGAAGATTTTTCATTGGAATGCGGGTCAACGAGGGAACAATGGCTTCATAATAATCAATCCATGACTAAATCCATTATTCATTCATACATGGTGAAGGTGAGCTACTGATGTCGCTACAGCTGCTCTGGGCCAGACTGACAGAGGCGTGGCTGCCAGTGTGCGCCTTTCGCCTTCTGACCATCACCAGGAGATTCAAACACATTCTTACACCAGTGGAGCCTCACTGGAGGCAAGGAGGGTGAAGGGTCCAGTCCAAGGTTGACTAAGGGAAGCAGGGTTCAAACCAACGACCGTCGGGTCATTGGCTGACCTGCTCAACCACCTGAGGCACTGCCGCTCAGCTGTGCAACAAATCTGACCTCATATGTCACCAAAAAGAAAAGGCGAGAAGACAGTAAGCAAAGATGTGTTTGCTCCATCCTGCACAGGAGAATCCTCAACAAATTGCAGCATGGAGCTCTACTTCAGCTGTCACTAGTGTGACACAAAGAAACTAGAGCCTCTCACATGATCATATTTCATTTCACACACAAGACTGAATGAACTGTTGGACAGTTCTTCTTACATGGAAATAATGCAGAAGCTCAAGAATCAATCGAGAATCCCGTTCTTTCAAAGCAAATCTCCTGCCGTTGCAGTCATCAAGCTTCCGAGGTTCATTAACTTTAGTCAAGTTGCCTTTTTTGCAGTGTTTAGCATCATTTAGTGTCATGAAGCAGCAATGCTGGAGGCACGTCTGGTTGATTATTACCTCCAATTGTGATCATTCCTTCTACTGAGATTCCTATAGAAGAAGGAGATAGTATGAGTTTCTCAAATTCAAACTTGATTTGCTTTTTACCATTAGGAAGCCCTAAGTATTATTAACAATAATCATATGAGTAGTATATTAATAAAATAATCATGTATTCAAATGAATAAGATTAACTGTGAAAAGTTTTCAATATGCCTCTGATCCATTTCTAAACTGGTTTATCCCTGATCAAATCGAGTCATGGGGCTACCCCTTATGTCATTATTTATATCTGCTTTTGCTTTTCACCCTTTTTTAATGTTTGAACTCCAGCATGGTCCTTCACACTTTGACCAACCATTCTGGTGGAACAGGGTCAGCATGGTGGGATATTGCAGGTCCGGCTGCTTGTTTTGATCAGGCGGTATCCCGTGGTGATGCCTCTGTGCTCACCATTGGGTCGGTCTCTGGTGTGAGCAGTTCCCCAAAATATCACTTTCTCACATCAACATCAAGCCAGGTTTCCACATCGGTGTCCATTTCTATTTACTAGGGCTGTGATGATGAATTGATTTAACCAATGACCATCAACCACATTAAAAGAAATAATGGCTAGCTAAAGAAGAACACTTCTGTCATTTACCCCATGGTTTGTCCAGCACTTTACCTCATTCCCAGACCACCGTTTGCTGCCGCTGTCCACACTGTTAAAACCAGAGTCCAGGTTTGTAAACAGCTCGTGGTCCGACAGGCTGCAGGACAATGAGAAACACACACGAGTCAAACAGCAAACCAGCTGCTATTCACCCAAACTGTTGGTTAATCCAAAGGGGAGAGCCTCCTGTCTTCATGTCCACCTCACTATTACCACTCTAACAAATGTCTACAAATTCAAGTCTGTATTAAAGTTCAGTCTGATGCACAGCAAGGGATGCTTGAAACTGACAAAGCTTATAAGACAGTTTGTTCCTAAAAAACAACATTTTACATTTACTATGAGGAAAACGGCTGCATTTGATTTATAAAGTTCTTATTCTGGATCCATTTTGAACTGAAAATATTTTTCTATAAACCAAGATCTGAGGAAAACCAAAGGATGAAGGGTTTTTCAGTAAAACGACTCCTGTGTGATGATTCATCCAACAGTTGAAGTTTGATGCACAAACTCATTGGCAGAACATGGTGGCTCTGGTCAGACGTTACCATGCAGGCACAAGACAACGTGGAAGGCCAGGCCGCCCATGCGTTTGGAATCGCACAGATACGCTTTTATTCAGCGTAGTTTGAGACAAAGTAAATATTATGCTGTCATAACCTGGCAGACAAAGGTAAGGGCAGGAGTGTTCCCAAACACATGTCAGTGAGCACGGTTTCCTGCAGAAACTTCACAACAGCAGCATAACAGTGCAGAAACTGTCATTTACTGATTGCTTGTTAGATACTCATAGTTAGAGGATCGATCATTTCGGCAACAGCAGAACACTTCAATGCTCTGAGTTATTTGTCCCAGTTTTAGGTTTTGTTGTTTGCTGCTGTCGCAGTTTGCTGTTGATGAAGAACTACACAACACTTTGTGACTCTGATCAGTTTTTCTGGGTGAAGCTTGAAGTTTTCAACGACTTTTGAATTTAGAACCAATATTTTAGAATGATTGCCAACAAACCCCAAATCCAGTCTCTCTCTTCTGCTTCCACTTTCTGCCTCTCTTCTGCAAGTTCAAACCATCATCCCTCCTGTCCTCCTTCTCCGCGTCCATGAGTCTCTTCTTTGGTCTAGACCTCTTTCCTGGTATCTCCAACCTCAGAATCCTTTTACCAACATCATCACTGTTCCTCTTCTTAACGTATCCAAACATCTCCATCTGCTTCTCTGCATTTATCTCCAGAACATCAACCATGATCTGTTCCTCTGATGGACTCATTCCTGATCCATCCTGGTCACTCCCAAAGAGAACCTCAGCATCTTCATCTCTGTTACCTCCAGCTCTGCATCAGAGTCTCGAACTGGCGGCCTGCGAGTCACCCCTCCTTAATATGAAAACTTCATGTTAGTGCGGCCCGTGAGTTTTGTATGCTCTCTTTTGTATAGCACTTTTACAGCGGTGTGTGGAACTGACAAACCGACCAATCGTGGTGCGGTAGGGCTCTTGGGGGCGGGACATTGACCAGGCGCTGTCGCACTCCAATCTGTAACAGCTGCCAGATCACTCTGAGCATGGCGTAAATATGGCGTCATTTCCACTAATGTATTTTACGGTTAGCGTAGGTCTTCGGAAATTCTTAAAATGTTTATAATGATGAACATTTTTACGTAAATGTTTAAAAAAATGAAAGAAAAAGCAAATGTTAAGGACCGCAATGCAGCATTGTGCTACAAACCATCTATGAATGTTTTCTTCTTCTGTTTTGTGTGACAGCAGTTTACTCCTCAAGGTAAAGTCAGCACCACTTACTGACACTTTATGAACTCCGTTAACACAGACCTGTTATTACAGACAAAGCCGTCACATCTCCTTAGAGTAAAACTTGTTCACTTCTCCTCTTTTCCCGCCTCCAACATATGAAAAAAAAAAAAAGATCAAACAGAGAGAATGACTCCAAGCCTCGTGTCTGTCATTCCATCACGTATTGTTGACATTTTCATTGTCTGTAATGACAACAATCCTTTTGTAGTGTTGCATTTTGGAGACGTCCTTTATTTTGTCAGCGTTGTAATCCGGTCAGGAGAAGCTCTCCGTTGTTGAGAAAAACATACATTCTGGTGATCACAGCGTTCTTCGCTGTTTGGACAGTCGTAAAAGAGAGAGAGTTGTCGGGAAACGTACAGAAAATATAAGGCAATATTTGCGTATGTGCAGAGTGATCGGGTAGATGATATTGATGTCCTGATCTCAGGTATGTGTGACGCTTGTTCTGACCTCCAATGACCAGCGCCGTTCTTTTACTGACCAGTTTGGATTCAACCATAAAAATATAGCAGTGAGTGACGGCGACTCTAAAATAACTTGTGGCACTTGCCAAGTGTCCAGCAATGAAAAGTAGGCAAGAAAAGCCATGTTCAGAAGAACCCATTGATGGAGGTTAAAGAACTGTCAGTGTTTACTAGTTCAAATGTAACAGTGTTCATAAGGACGTTTAAATCTGAATACAGCAGATATAGAAGACTAAAACTGACATTTATTACTGATTTATTTACTGAATGATTTTTAAGTTGTTTTTGCATTTGTTCATTGATTGAGAGTTTTATTAGTAATTTTGTCCAGTTTATAGTACAGTACATGTTCCATACTAATTTATTACCAAAGAAGTGATGTACCCCAGGAAGTTATCCACCACTTTTTTACACCAGGGTCCTCCTTCATCTTATTTTGTGCTTAAAAAAATCAAATTAAAAAATGAGAAGATTGGTTTGTTAAAATTTCTGATTTAAATTGGCATTGGCTCCCAAAGACTCACGAGCTGCATGAGCCTGTGCGTGCGCTGAGGTTGCGGCCCTGACTCAGCTAGACTCTGCCTTCAGAGGCCCCAAGGTAAACTGAGTTTGAGGCCCCTGCTGTAAACCAACAACGTGCTGCTCTCACCACAGTCTTCTTCATCTTTCCTTTCATTCTTGATAACTCTCTACAGCACACATCACACCTGAAACCTTCCTCCACATGTTCCAACCTGCTGGCCGTCACCTCTGTTCTACACTCCCTGATGTTCTGGACTGTTAACCCTAAGAACTTAAAGTCCTCCACCTTCTCCACCTCTGCTCCCAGGAACCTCAGCGTTCCTCTTCAGTTCCTCTCATTCACACACAGATGCTCTGTCCTGATGCAGCTGACCTTCATTCCTCTCCTTTCCAGAGCAAACCTCCACCTCTCTAGATGTTCCTCCACCGGTTCTCTGCTCTCACTGCAGATCATCTGCAAACATCACGATCCACAGAGATTCCTGTCTAACCTCATCTGTCAGTCTGTCCATCACCACAGAAACAAGAAGGAGATCATAGCGGATCTTTGCTGAAAGTCCCACCTCCACCTCTTCTGCTTCACCTACAGAACATCTCACCTCTGTCTTCCAGCTCTCATCCATGTCCGGAACGTCTCCAACATTCATTCCAAACACAGTTCTTCTCTCTGGATCCTGTCATTAGATGTACAAAGCAGCTCCTTCTGACCGTCTCTGTTCTTCTCCAGAAACCAAACTGTTGCTCACAAATGTTGTTCTGACCTCAGGCTAGCTTCCAGTTCTCTTTCCCATAATTCATTGGGTCTCATCAGTTTTACTCCTCTGTACTTTCTCTGCTCATCTCTCAGCTTCTTCAAAATGGAACAAGAACCTTTCTCCCCCGTTCCTCATCATCCTTTCACTAGATCTTGTTAAAATCAGAAACTCTTCCTCCTCCTCTGCTAAACTCTTCCAGACCTCCACATGTATGTTTTCAGGACCAACTCTCTCTCCACTCTTCATCCTCTTCTTCCTCACTGGTTTTTGCCGTTTCCTGTTCTACAACATCCACCTCTTCTCCTCTGTGTTCTCTACACGTTCCTCAATCATCAGATCTCCAAAGTTCTCCTTCCATCTTTCCATCACACCAGTAGAACCTGTTAGCATGTTTCAATTCATTTACTTCATCACCTAAATGAGTTAATAAGTGATTGAACTGAATTATAAATAACAAAAGGCACATATGTTTTTATGACGTGATACTATAAACATGAGCATCAATGAAAAGTTTCTAGTTTTTCTTCTGGACAAAATCTACAATTCTACAGCTTTCATAAACATAAAGCTCTCCTTTAACAGACATTAAATTGCATTATAATTGAATTAAATGCATCCATTATTCCTGGAAATGGAACTGTTCTGTGTGGTTTTGTTTCTCACCAGCTGGTAAATCCGGTGGGCCTGAGGTGTTTCTCCAGCTCGCTCTGGCCCCTCTTACAGGCCTCCATGTTCAGGTACTTAAATATGTGGTATTTGCCTTTGGAGCAGACCTGAGCAGGAGGCATTTGCAGGGGGTTGTTGTCCAGCAAGATGATTTGCAGATGCCGCAAGTGGCGGTAGCACAAGGGCACGTTAGCAATTCGGTTGCAAGACACATCTAACCGAACTAGTGGGAGCTCGGAAATTTCTAGATGAGGATGAGAGAAGGGAAGGCTCAGGTGACACATTTTATTATTTAAGTGCTGTAATATGTGGATAATATGTGAAGAAGATTGTTTTTAAACATAAATTAACATTTCTAAGGAGCACAAAAAGCATTTCAGCTGCAAAACCTGTTATAGCTGACTGGATGTCTGTACCGGGCTCATAGCTTGCGTTAGCATCACCAGAACCTTAAGTTAAGAGATTTGAATCAAAACTGAAACCACTGAAGTGACATTTCCATAAGGGCGCGGCCACACCGCCTGAACGTTGCTGGAGCGTTCCTGGAGTAGTGAAAAAGATCCCTCAGCTTTTTTTAACAGCTTTTATTGTTGCTAAAAATATTGTTTTGGGTTTTTTTTCCTTTATTTCCCAGATAATCAAGTGAATGAAAGAAACAGCTTGATATTCTCTTCTTCATTTCCTGCTAAAGGTTCTCATGCTGTGAGAACCAGTAATCATACAACTCAATAATTCTTCTACTTGAAGGAGAGATCAAACTGTCACACTCATACATCTAACAGCACATGACATCTGCATGGGCATTTTAGCAACCAGCAGTTTTCAGTTTGTTGTTATTCTCTGCGCTCACTGTGGAACTTCATTCTAAAGGATAAGACTCAGAATCTGAAACTTTTTCTGTGGTTGAAGCCAAACAGATGATGGAGCTCAAAATATCCCTTATTGCTCTTACCTTGAGGCAAAGTGGTGAGCTGGTTCCTCCTCAGGTTTAAGTCCCTCAGGCACTCCAGCTGACAGAGTTCTGCTGGCAAACTCTGCAGCTCGTTACAGCTTACATCCTGGAAGACAAACCACACAGACTGATGCCAGGAGGTTCCTCCAACAGCACAGCGGCACAGACATGAGTGTAGTGTTTGTGGTACCAGCTGTCGTAGGTGTGTCAGAGAGAACACATCGGAGGGCAGTGAAGTCAGCTTGTTGTTGCTGAGGATGAGCACTCTCAGAAGGGAGAGCTGGAACACCTGACGGCGGTAAACTGGACAGGAGGTTACGACTGGAAAGACAAAGACACACAACACAAAGTGAGCCCTGTCACAATCCTGCACAAGAACATTCACCAAAACTAACATTGACACACAGGCAGGTGATTATCACAGAGGAAAGACTACATGTGATGAGACTTTACATATGACAATGTTTTTGTTTCTTCAGATCTTGTCTTGATCCTCAGGTGTCAAACACACGGCCCGCGGGCCACATCCGGCCCATCCAGTAAATAGATCTGGCCTGCCAGGGTAATCCATATTGCTGATATGGCAACGTGTTACGCTAGTATCATCGTAATGCAATATAGTATAATATTAAGAGGATTGAGAGTTTCGTTATCAGGAACTCTATGTTGTCAGGAACAACATCACAAGGGCGTTATCATCCTCTCCCTTCCTCTCATTCTGGGTGCAAAAGTAATAGACATAAAAGGAGACAATAACTAAGAACAAAACACAGTGAAACAGCCAGACAACAGAACACACAGATAAAAATCCACACTGGAACCTCATCCACCCAGAAAGATGAAAGAATGGTATCCCACAATTCCTTGTGCTGCCAGATCTGACAGAAGACCTAATCACAATGTGCTTGTGACCTTCACTATCAAAGTAACTACAAATCCCATCATGCAGTGCATCAGCTGGCTTGCTGAAAACCAGTAGTTGTCAGAAAAGGCAGTTTCCTGCCCATTTGGCCGGTGAGAAATAGCTTTGGGCTGGTGGACATAATATGGTCGGGTCTGGGTTTGGTCTCGGTCCAGGGCTTCCTTAAGGAAACATGTCTCAGCAGAGACAAGCGCAGGTAAGCCAGAGACACGTGACTTTAGTTTACCAGCTGTATGCTATGAATGTTATTCTTTATGAATATTTTTACATTGTATATATTTTTATTACACGTCTTTTTTCCATATAAAATCTATTTTAAGTCTGTCGTTTCTTTGGTGTTTGTATCTGACATAAAGCTGCAATAAAAGGACCGACTGTGATGCAGGCAGTAACACAGCTGCCTGTTTTCAGATATGAATAAATCAAGAGCAGATCATTTGTTTATGAATACATAGAAGTTCTTGGGAGGATTTTTACTGTTAGTGTTATACAAAATTAGGAAAACATCACATATTTCTGCAGAAATCTCAAGTTAAAATGATTTGGTTTAGTTTTTACTGTTTTATTAACACCTAAAAATTGTTTAACAATATCAGGTTTTAAAAAATCCATTCACTCTGATGTGTTTCACAAAGACACAGGACCTCACACACCAAACAGAAAAGAACTTGATGTTAAAAAACGTTGCCAGGAGTCCAGCTCTGATAAAAACACACATTTTATTGGTATTTGCAGGCTTTGTGTGTTTTGTTCTGCAGCATGTTTATATTAGTGACAGGGTATATTTTATAGACATAAAAGTAAAGAAATTTGTTTTTTTCTTTTATCATTTACTTTATTTCTAACTTGCATAATTGTGACAATATATTTTTATGGAGAGCAAAATATTTAAAAGCATGAAAGGTTTAAGTTGATTTATTGAGGAATAATATTCTTCATTTATGTTGAAACAGCTACGTCTTAAAAGTTTCAAAAGTTTCGTTTTAGTGAGTTTAAACATGTTTATCCTTTTCAACCTGGACCTCAGGTGTGTTTTAGATTTTAACTCCCTGTGTGATTGAATCTGACACCCCTGGACTACAGTAAGACCTGCAGATCAAACATTTCAGAGTCATGTTTGGTCAGTTTTGATCCGTTTAAAAAGGTTCTCCTTCTCCAGAATGATTGTGAGTTCCTGAAGAGATCTGTGACAAAGACAGTAGTGAATGAGTTAAATGAGTTATCAGTTCTAAAATGGCATTGATCTAAATATAAATATAGACATATCTATCTATCGATAAAAATTATTTGTGTCTTATTTTCTGTAGTAATTTTAAACTATCACTGAACATGGTTTAACAAAGAAAGGTATTTTATTGTTCCCACAGTCTCAGTCTTTTGTCTCTCTCATACACTGTACTCAACATGCACAAAACAATAAATATAAAACTATTAAGCAAAGATGACAAAAACTGAGTTATACAGTAATCTCATCTGTCCAGAAAAGTGACATAAATACTTATGAATTATTATTACTGTGCTTTTCTACCTTGTTTTAAAGCTCAATGTGCTTTACAGTCCCATTCACACACACATTCACACACTGATGGCGGCTCAGCTGCTGATCACTGGCGCCAACCTCAACCACCAGGAGCAAAGCGGGGTTCAGTGTGTTGCCCAGGGACTTTTCAACCCATGGGCGAGCAGAGTGAGAACTGAACCTGCGATCCTCTGATCAAAGATCAGTCGCTCTACCTTTACACCATGACGTCTCAAACATGTGACATCTATGTCATTTTAAAAATCCTATAATTCAAATTGACAATATGAACTCTGAGCATGAACATATTTTAGCTAATGAATTTGCTGCTGCATCTGATGTTAGGGTCCTCAGATTATAAAAGCTTTTACAAATGTCATCCTGCGATGATTCTCTGCGTTTATTTCTCATGTGTTTGTTCACTGACTTTTCAGTCAATAAGTTATTAAAAGTTTAAATCCAAACTGAATGCTTTATATTCTGACAGAAAGGTCATAGCCCTAATGCAGGAAACCCCATTTTTTTAAGTTTACTTGAGTTAATTTTCCAAAATGAATCACCAAAAAATGTTGATAATATTTAAAAAGTTAAACTGGAAAATAACCACATGTGGGAAAAAATGAAAAGAACTGACAGCTTGCAGACGCTGCAGCTTAAACATGTAAGCTATTTTCTTTATTTCTTTTAGATAATGATGATAATCTTTGTTTCTTCCATAGATGACGCAATGAGTTTTTTGATGTATTTGTGGTTTGTTCTGTCCTCAGCAGATAAAAAAGAAACTATCAAAGCAACAGTGCAGAACCTGTTTGGCTCTTGGATAAGTTCAAGTATTCATATTGCACAGTGTTGACTTTACAAAACCAACAGTTGTGCTCCAAAATACACTTGTGGTGCTTGTTTCACCTGAGGTTGAGGTAGGTGAGCGCCTGAAGGTTTCCCAAGTTGGAGGACAGTGAACGCATTCCATTGTGGTACAGGCTCAGCGTCTCCAGAGAAATAAACTGGCAAAGTTCCTCTGGGAGCTCACACAGGCGGTTCTTGGACAGATCTGAAAAATAAGACATGACCATTAAACCAGTCATTCCTGTAGCTGTGATTACACTGCAGTAAGGATTCATATATACTGTATCTTTTTTGATAACAATTAAAAACAGTCAAAGCAATTGTTTAGATGCTGTAGAATAAAAACTGGGAGACAACTTTTGTTATTTAAAGGCAATATACAGTGGCTTCCAAAAGTATTCATCACCTTGAGTTTCTCCACATTTTCTCACATTATGACCACAATCATAAATACATTCGACTGGTATTTGATGTGAAGGACCAACACAAAGGGACACACACTTGTGAAATGGAAAGAAAATGATACAAGAATTCTTTTTTTATGAATAAAAATTAAAAAGTTTAGTGTGTAAAAGTATTCAGCTCCTTTTCTCTCAGTGCATCAATTGTCTTCAGAAGTTGCTTAATGATTGAGGATCAAATGTTGACTTCATGACTTCATAGAGTTCATCTGTGTGTCATTTCATCTCAGTATCCAAATCCAGCTGTTTTGTGACAGTTTCTGTGGTTTGTCAAGAGAATATTGGGGAGAAAACAGCATCATGAAGTGTAAGGAACACACCAGACAGGTCAGGGAGAAAGTTGGGGAGAAACTGAAAGCAGGGTTAGGATAGAAAAAGATTTCCCAAACTTTGAACATCCACAAACCACTGTTCAGTCCATCATCCACAAATGGAAAGAGTCTGACACAACTGCAAACCTTCCTACACATGGTCGTCCACCTAAACTAACAGACTGAACAAGGAGACACTGATCAGAGATGCAGCCAGGAGTCCATGATGACTCTGGATGAACTGCAGAGATCTACAGCTCAGGTGGAGGAATCTGTCCATAGAACAACCATCAGTCGTTCACTGAACACATCTGGACTTTATGGAAGAGTGACAAGAAGAAAACCATTGTTAAAAGAAAACCACAAGAAGTCCTGTTTGCAGTTTGACATAAACCATGAGAATGACCAGCAAACATGTGGAAGAAGGAGCTCTGGTCAGATGAGACCAAAATGGAACTTTTTCATCACTCTGAACACACCCTACCCACTGTCAAGCATGGTGGTGGCAGCATCATGCTCTGGGAGTGCTTCTGTTCAGCAGGAACAGGGAATCTGGTTAGAGTTGATGTGAAGATGGATGGAGCCAAATCCAGAGCAATATTGGAGGAAAACCTGTTGAAGTCTGAACAACACTTGAGACTGGAGCAGAGATTCACCTTCCAACAGAACAACCACCCTAAACATAAAAATACTGAAATAAACATTCAGAATCACTGTATTCATTCACTGCAAGCTGCCTTCTAGTTTAAAGATAACACTTAACATGAGACTATTGTCATCAAGCTCTATCCCATATATTAGTAACACTGGCACAAAGGAAGTCTTGATATTAAAAATTAGGTGTGGCCCATTTAGGTTTCAGCTGTTAAAGCTCTAAAAGCCTATGAGTTATATTACTACAGACTTTACACTAGCCTGTTACCATTGTCCAAGATACGTAAAGAGTGAGGTCAAGTTGAACATGCAAGTAAACAATGACACGTGGCTTTGCAGATGCAGTAAAATGAGCATAAAATGCTTCATTTTAGTCAGATCTTGAAAGGAACAAAACTCTGATCGTCACAAAACTAAGACCCAGGCCGTGGTATTAATGTTTTTGTACAAAGTACAACAGATAAACGACATTTCAAACATTTCTATAAATAATTACGTTGTTGTATGAGAAACACAATGCATAGCTGATGCATGGTTGTGATTTTATTCAAATCCACACTGAGATTTACTCAAACTGTTGGACTCCTCGGCTTGTGTTTAAACAGGTAAGTGAGTAGCCAACGTTGCTACAGACTGCTTGCGCCCGTTGAATATGGGCTGGTCCCCGCCCATGCGGCGTGATGCGGTTGGAGCGGACTGAAAATAGTGCAGCCCGGTCGACATTCGCGCTGGTCTGGGTGGCTTGAGTACGGGAGAGGGGACATAGTGAGCACTTCGCTCCATGGAGCCGGTCTCGACACACCGCCAATATCTGTTAATATATTTGCAGTAAATGTAGCTGTTTTTAAGCATAAAACTCTAAATTTCAAATTTTGAACCAAGACCAAATTCATGCCAAATTGGTTTTAGATCAGTTTGTTTTATTTTTGCAATTACATTGCCATAGAAAAATCAACCTGAAGTAATACAAACAATTCATGAAAAAGATTTAGCTTTTTCTTTTGCTTGTTTTGTTTATTGTTTTTTTGTTTATATATTTAAAAAAATATTCCTAAATGATCAACATTTTTGGAGACGAAGCTCAGGTTTGTGAAGAAGTTATTTTAAACAACAGCCGGAACTGATTTAGCTCAATTATTGTTCATTCTTATGAAATGTTGCAAATGTTCCTGAACCTTCCATAGAATTGATCATATTTGTTGTTGCATGTGGGTGAAAGGAAAGAGTAATCAGAATGCAGAGGACTGTGGAGAACTGAGCATCTCACAGGATTCAAACAGGTAGCAGGATGAGCCACAGGCCATCAATGGCAGACAGCCCAGTGGCATTTTATGGATGGATTCTGAGAGGAAAAAGCTGCAGGAAGACGCAGCTCCTCTCTGTCAGGAACTCCACTTGGACACATGCCTACAGTCATCCTCTATTTTTTCATTCTATTAAGTCACTAAATAGAAAACCCACCAATATTGCTTGGAGCCTCTCATCTTCAGGCTCCAAGTCTGAACACTGAATAACAATGTTAGCAAATGCAATGGAGAAAAGGGGGCAGTGATGCCGTTTTTTTCTTTTTACCACAGCCCACACACGAGTTCTACCAAACCCTGACACAAACGTTGCCATAGCAATTGCAGAAGAACAATATTAGCGAGGATTAATGTGTATGAACTTTCCCAAGGATAAAAAAACACCAAACAAACAAGTCAGCATGGACAGTTCGTCCGATTCATGACCTGTGTGAAGGCTCTCATTGTAAGCACAGGTGACAACACAACATACATTTTTGTTCACTTTTCTTAAAGCTTTAGTTACTCCACCTGCAACCAGAAACATCCCCGTGAAAGCAGTAGAAGGAAAGAATGTGGTGGCGGGGCTTCCGAGTGCTTTCCCACCTTTAGAAATATTCTTTCACTACCCGACGACATGCTTTACTTTACAGAAAGCTTCATTCTGAATATCCTCTACAACTTACATATTTCACTTGATAAATGAATCTGGGCGGCAGGCAGCAGTCGCTTCTACTTAAACAAAGACAAAGCCATATCTCTGAAGAATGGGGTCACTGGTAAAGAAAGTGAAATGAGGTCTGATTGTGTGTTTAATAAAGCAGAAAGAATGCCAGCTTAAATACTTTATGCTGTTAGTTAATGCAAGAGTGAACAAAGAAAGCAAAGCAGTAGCTTGCTTTCTTTGGTTCTCATGGCCGTCACACCAGCAGCTATGGGCTGCAGTGTGCTTTCTTTGTGTACACTGAACATGTGATCATGGTTAGACGGAGCGGCACTACAGCCTGATTTCTCCCCATTTCAGCTGTCCCATAGCTGCAGGGAGCTGTCGGAACAATAGGTGGGGGTGGGAGCGCTGTGTGTGCATAACGGCGTAAGTGATTGTGTGTGCTCTGATGAAAGAAAACAGCAGCCGGTGTCTATTTACATGTATCTGGAAATGAAAGTTCGCTTAAAAACTGCTTTTTTATCAGAACAAAAACGTTGATTATATTTCGACTATTTTTCTGCACAATCACGGAGCGTTATAGTTCCTAAATCCTGCACTGACAGCACAACAAAAAACTGGCTGTCTCATGCCAAATTAAAAAAATGCAACAAACATTTCATTTAGAAACAAACTTTTTAATGCTTTCTGAACAGAAATGTTTGACAGTAAAGCACACGATGAGTTGCTTCATCAATGCTTAACACAGGAATCAGCGTTTTTCAGCAGAAAATAGAAACTTTCAGTCAAGAAATGACAGAAAGTACATGGCTAAAACATCTTCAAGCCTCAGTGGGATGACAGCAGAAGCTTCAGCAGAGTTCATTCAGCTAGCTCAATGGTCAGGAGCCACATTTATTGCTTTGAAAGCATGATAGTGAGGTTCAAACTGCCAGTAACACAAAATCAGTGCAGCTCTTCACTATTGTTTTATCTGTGACCTGACTGAAAAGAATAAGCAACTGCAGTGACTATTGGGATAACATCGATCAATAATTATGAAAAGATATGAAAAATCCCTGTCAACGTGTCAATTGGGATCTTTATTAGGCCCAACCTTGTTTCTTTTGTGTATAAACTGTCTTGGAAAAATGAAAAGTGCTTCTAAAAATGGATCCTACCATTTCTATGCTGATGACATCCAACTGTATTGCTCTTTCGATGACTATGAGTTTTATAAATTGCCTATCATTTAGCAAAGTCGAGTTTACACTAAATTATGTTGAACTAAATAAAAAGAAAACAGAAGCCTAATTGTTGCCTCTGAACACAACAGTATCCCTACTTCAACACCATTAAGACGCTCTGGGCTCCTCATGCAAGCCCACCATCAGAAACCTTAGCATAGTATTGGAACAATCAATGTCCTTCAAAAATCATTTATGCTATTTGGTCAAAAACAGTTGTTTGTTGACTGATCATCAACCTGTCAAGAGCCAGGAAATCTATTAAAATAAAGCAAAAAACCAAAAACAAGCTGGCCGAGGTTCTTCAAGACACTAAATTATGCTGGATGAGAGGATTGGTCTTGGGAAAATGATAGTGTCCTTAAGTCTTTATGTGTAAATCTCTCCCCACAGGCTGGATCATGTGTGAAGAAAAGGAAGATCGCTGATAAGTGGATCTTCTATGGTGACTCCAGTTTTTCCTGCAAGATGAAACTCGCATTTTATCCAAAAAAACAAACAAGCGTGACACATGAAAATGGTGTCGGCTCACGTTTGCATACTGCAAGAACTCAATGTGCTTGCATGTCCTCACAAACACTGAGGCTGTTTGCACCAACAGAACAATCAGAACGCGGAACCAGTTCAGATCCTTTAGTGTTCGTTGTCAGGTGTTCATGGTTTCTGTCTGTACCTGCAGAGACACTTCCCTCATCTGTGGTAGTGCGTGAAGTCTTATATATGGTTATCTGTATAGTTTGGTTAAGGTAAATATAATTTTTAAAGTCTTAGCTAAGTGTGTCAGCTGTGCATCCCATAGTCTGGAGTGTCTGTGCTGACAGGATGTAAAGGTGAGACAGAACTCATCTGTCTGTGGTAAACCTCCTGACTGTACTACATCAGTCCAGAGTTCACTTCCTTCTGACACAGCACTGCTTTTATTTTGTCATCCTGACTCAATAATTAAGAATTGCTAACACTTGGTTGTGTTGACTTGGAGGTGGGGGGTCATCCAGACTCCATGAATTTACACAAGACAATGTTACTGGATGAAGAAGAACCTTCATGGACACTTGGATGTGTTTTCATGAAGGGAAATGACTTTTTTAGAAAAAAGTTGAAGGCTTCCAACCATCGAAAGAAGTCAAAGAAACTAAACATTGAGCAAATTTGAGTCATAGGCCGAATCCGAATCCTTTCCCCTACCAGTTACCCCTCCAGTTATAAGGGTATTTGGAGCTGCAGGGGTTTCCAAACTTGTTTTATTAAGGGGAAACCGTAGTGATTTGGGGCGGGGTTTGCCTCTGCTGGGAGGGTGCTGTGCTGCAGAAGACAAACGCATTTCTTCATGTCGGTGTGCTCTGAAGCACAGACTTTTTAATGTTATACAACCAAGAATGTTTATTATTTTCGGAGCTCTGGCAGCTACGGGCCAACATAGATGACCTGCGACTATTGATGACATCATTGAGGAGTAGTATTGAAGCTCCTATTTTTCCAAATTTCTCCGTTTGGAGAGTTAAATGTAAGAATAGAGAGAATTTGGATTCAGCCGTAGAGAGTGTCAAAGGATCAACAGGAAGATGAACACTTTTCTATCAGAGCAGCACATCTGACTGATGGAGGAAAAGCTACTTTGGAATCCACATCGCCACAGATCAGAACTGACCAGGATGAAAAAGATCCCTGTCGACTTGAAATGGTTATTTTATCCGCCCTGGATAATGTTGCGTTTCGGCTTAGTGGAGCTGGACTTTAACGTGCTTTCCATTTTCATACAACTTATTAAGTATTTTTGATCCCTTGTATGTGCAAGAACAAGTAAAGCAAAGTGAATGTTTTCACAGCTAAACTCCAAAGTCTCAGAGGGGATTTGTATAACAGACTTTAACACCCAAGATGTCACCAGTGACATCTAAAAAACGCACACTCTTTGACCATTTACAAAATTACCGTAAATCACCTGATTCTGTTGCAAGGAAAAGGATCTTTTCAACACAGTAAGTGCTGCATAGCAGTGAAAAGATGCAACAGAATCAGCTGATTTACATTGATTACGTAAACACACTGTAAAGTGTTGCATACCAGCCAAAGCTGCTTCTCTTCTCTTCTTCTTCAGGATTACATTCATCGAGTAAACAAGGGTATCAACCTTAAGTTCCAGCATTTACATTCTTTTGACAATCGTAATGTTTCAAAGATTTATGCCAGGGCTGTCAAACTCCAGTCCTCATGGCCTCCTGCAGTTTTTTTTCCAGAAATCTTGCTTGTCTGCTGCTAATTAACTGAATCAGGTATGTCTGACCAATAAGGAGCTTCAATTGCATGCTGGTTGGAAAACATGTAGGACACTGGTTTCACACTAGCGCTGGGCCATTGATCGATTTTATCGATTAATTCAAATTTTGAGTTTTCGATGATTTATTTTTGGAAAATGGAGATTTTATTTTCCCAGCTCTCTGCTTTCTTGGACTTCTGTTGTTCGGAGTAAAGGCAGCCCGTCTGTGTCTGCAACGAGCAGACAGGAAAGTAGCAGCGAGCAGAGGAGCTTCTTCCACGAGACAAAGTAAAAAAAAAAACTTCTGTGTGTAGCGTTTATCTTAGGCTGATGGAGCAGCAGGACGTGGAGGTTTTTAACAGGATCTGAACAGAAATGGAGGATAAACCAGCTGGACCCACAGCAGCAGAGTTTAATAAAAAGTGTTGATTTGGAGACAGCTGTGTTGTTGCACATGGTAATATATTCTGTCATTTGCAATTTTTTTAAGTCAAAGGAGGGAGAAAAAAATCGATTGAAACGGAAAATCAAATTTGGTCTGAAAAATATGTGAGAATGAATTTTTTTAGCCATATCGCCCAGCTCCACTTGACACCCCGGCATAAACGGTTGTAGAGTTATGGTAGTCAAAAGGTAGTCTCTACGGTAGTCTCTGTTTGGCTGCCAGTTCGACGGCATAGCAAAGCGATCGCAAGGGCTCCAGCTTCATGGGCCCTGCAACAGACTATCTAGGGTTTACCCGCCTTCTCCAAGCAGTAGCCAGGACAGGCTTGGGCAATCCCATTCCCCTGAAAGGAATACAACGAGTTAAGAAAATGAAAAACAAGTTCAGGAGGAGAACTATCAGGCAGATTCACCATATTGGATGTGTTTTCTACCCGCTGTCACTGAAGACGTCACACGCAAAAGTTGAGTCCCTAATTGGTTGATGTGCCGCGGTGATCCAACCAAAGTTTAAATATTTGAACTCTGGCTGCACTGCCCAAATGGCACCACGCCGCTCAAATTGCTCTGCCGACGACCTACTGCGCCACATCGTTCAAACCACACGGCAGGACCTCAGATTGCATCTGTACCATTGACAACATTGAAACTGTCCAGCTCTGCCACGTGAATCGCGTCAGGAGAGAACACAGCCCAATAGTCACAGAGACATCTTAGAACAAAAGCAAGCTCCCTTGTAACCGTATGCGGTATCACATGGATGCTGGAGCCTATCCCAGCTACTGAAGGAAGAACTTACTGGAAAGTTCACCAGTCCGTCTCAGGGCTGCACACAGACACACACTGACTTCAAAGTATCAAGTCAGAGACACCAAGTGACCTATGAAACTGAATTTTTGACTATCTTTATATCAGACAAGAGAAAACCCACACATCCACTGGGAAGACATGCAAACTCCACAAAGAAAAGATTCAAACCTTTTTGCTGTGAGGCCATAGTGCAGACCAAAAGTAATAATCATTTTTACAAAATCCTGGAGATCGGTAAAAAAAAAAAAAAAAGATGTTCTTTTGAATTGTTGCTTAAGAAAATCCTAAAAACGGATCATTCCTCTTTTCTTTGTACATACTTTGCACACATGCATCTTCATTTGATGCAGACTTGATGACCACCACAAAAACCCTCAGTTTTTGTCAGCAACAGATCTGTCAATAAAGTACTTTGAGGCCCCACAGATGTGGAGGATCTGTGCAGTGCATACTTTCACCTTATCTCGCCATGCTTCCCCAAAAACCATCTCCATCTGCAAAAGCATATCAGGTTTCCACACACGTCACTTCTAACAAGCATAAAACCAGCACAAAAGCCAGGATCTTTCCAGACACAAAGTAAATAAAAGGATCAACTGATAACACAGAGTGCTAAAAGAACACACTGAGACATTTTTAAATCCATTTTTTAAACAACCAATGGAGAAAACAACCTTAAAGCTTGATGGAAAAGGAAGGACAGACAAACACAAATATGAACAGAATACAACCCAGTGAAAGACTGACTCAACAGGAACAGCTTTGATGCAAAAGTATAAACACTCTTTCCAGATTCTCCAAAGTAAAATGTTTTACAATGCAGTACTTTTTTTAGTGAGATGCGATATTTCAGCAGCAGCAACTATTGTTTAAGAATTGTCAAAGGTGTAAAAGGATGTCTTGCTTGCTGTTGGACGTGACGCCACTTGATTGCATTTCGTAAAAAGGCCTTCGACAGCACGATTGTGTCGTCTGTAAGACAGGATGTGGCTGCGCTGGTTCCTGTTCCTGCTTTCAGCAGAAACCACTGCTCTGTCAGAACATCTCACTTTAAGCACGTGTGGATGAGACTGTTGCCCTGCTACAACACATGAGGATCTGCAGCCAGAAAAACGATGGAGACGATTCCACACTCAAACAGAAAACAAGATTTTCATCGTTCTGAGCAGAATGAGCGGTCAGTCTAAAGCAGATTTCCTTAAACAGCACTCTGTTCTATGTCCTGATTGGCTGGAGACCCTGTCAATCAATCTCCTCTGTTCTGTGTGCAGAAACGAGCAGATCTCCAGATCTCCATAAATCTTTGATCCTGATCAGATCTTTGTCTTCGTTCTTTAATCCTGGACTTATTTTTCTACAAAAGTTTGAACTTTGAGAGTTTAAACAAGAGAGAAAAGTGTGAAAATGTTCATGTGTGTCTGAGAAAAGTGTAAAGTGTTTAGTGAGGAGTTAAACATCTGGAATCCTGATTCACAGATTTCACCTTCAGGAGTTACTTTTAGAACGTAACTCCCACAATAAACGAGGAACACTGTACTGGTTAAACAGTTATGGATAAATGTCCATCTGCAGCAGAAAAATGAAGAATTATAGTTCAGGACACAGAGCAGCGAGGCAGTGAGGGGCAATGAGAGGCAGTGAGGGGCAGTGAGGGGCAATGAGAGGCAATGAGAGGCAGTGAGGGGCAGTGAGAGGCAGTGAGGGGCAATGAGGGGCAATGAGAGGCAATGAGAGGCAGTGAGAGGCAGTGAGAGGCAGTGAGAGGCAGTGAGAGGCAGTGAGAGGCAGTGAGAGGCAGTGAGGGGCAGTGAGGGGCAGTGAGGGGCAGTGAGAGGCAATGAGAGCAGTGAGTGAGAGGCAGTGAGAGGCATGAGGGGCAGTGAGAGTGAGGGGCAGTGAGAGGCAGTGAGGGCAATGAGAGGCAATGAGAGGCAATGAGAGGGCAGTGAGGGGCAGTGAGGGCAATGAGAGGCAATGAGAGGCAGTGAGGGGCAGTGAGGGGCAGTGAGAGGCAATGAGAGGCAGTGAGGGGCAGTGAGGGGCAGTGAGGGGCAGTGAGGGGCAGTGAGAGGCAGTGAGAGGCAGGGGCAGTGAGGGGCAGTGAGGGGCAGTGAGGTGCAATGAGAGGCAATGAGAGTGAGAGGCAGTGATGAGAGGCAGTGAGAGGCAGTGAGAGTGAGGGGCAGTGAGGGCAGCAGTGAGGGGCAGTGAGGGGCAGTGAGCAGTGAGAGGCAATGAGAGGCAATGAGAGGCAATGAGAGGCAATGCAGTGAGGCAGTGAGAGGCAGTGAGGGGCAGTGAGGGGCAGTGAGGGGCAGTGAGTGAGGCAATGAGAGGCAATGAGAGGCAGTGAGGGGCAGTGAGAGGCAGTGAGAGGCAGTGAGGGGCAGTGATGAGAGGGCAGTGAGAGTGAGAGCAGTGAGGGGCAAGTGAGGGGCAGGCAGTGAGAGGCAGCAATGAGAGGCAGTGAGGGGCAGTGATGAGGGGCAGTGCAATGAGAGGCAATGAGAGGCAAGGGCAATGAGAGGCAGTGAGAGGCAATGAGAGTGAGAGGCAGTGAGAGTGCAGTGAGAGTGAGGGGCAGTGAGAGGCAGTGAGGGGCAGTGCAGTGAGAGGCAGTGAGAGGCAGTGAGAGGCAGTGAGAGGAGAGGCAGTGAGAGGCAGTGAGGGGCAGTGAGGGGCAGTGAGGGGCAGTGAGGGCAGTGAGAATGAGAGGCAATGAGAGGCAATGAGAGGCAGTGAGGGGCAGTGAGAGGCAGTGAGAGGCAGTGAGGGCAGAGAGGCAGGGGCAGTGAGGGGCAGTGAGAGGGCAGTGAGAGGCCAGTGAGGGGCAGTGAGGGCAGTGAGGGCAATGAGAGGCAATGAGAGGTGAGGGGCGTCAGTGAGGGGCAATGAGGGGCAATGAGAGGCAATGAGAGGCAGTGAGGGGCAGGGAGAGGCAATGAGAGGCCGTGAGAGCAGTGAGGGGCAGTGAGGGGCAGTGAGGGCAGTGAGGGGCAATGAGAGGCAGTGAGGGGCAATGAGAGGCAATGAGGAGGCAATGAGAGGCAATGAGAGGCAGTGAGGGGCAGTGAGAGGCAGTGAGGGCAATGAGAGGGCAGTGAGAGGCAGGGAGAGGGCAGTGAGAGGCAGCTGAGGGGCAGTGAGGGGCAGTGAGGGGCAGTGAGGGGCAGTGAGGGGCAGTGAGAGGCAGTGAGGGGCAGTGAGGGGCAGTGAGGGGCAATGAGAGGCAGTGAGAGGCAGTGAGGGGCAGTGAGGGGCAATGAGGGGCAATGAGGGACAGTGAGGGACAGTGAGGGGCAATCTTTCCATCTTTTAGCCGGCTGTACTCTCTTTCCTGCTTTTCGAAAGAAGCCTTTCAGTGTTTGGCCGTAGCCTCATTCCCAAAACTATCATCTCTGCTAAAGTGACACAAAAAAGGAATCAACACAAACATTTAAAAACAAAGTTTGTGGTTTTTTTTGTGAATTTTTATCTAACAAAATCCAAACTATAAAAAGGTGACAGATATTCAGATGGAGGTGTGAAACTGCAGGATAGAAAAATGATTCCAGTTGTCAAGGCAACAGCACAGAGACTGAAAGTGAGTAAAATCCTGTTATGGACTGAAAATACATTTGGAGAGGTTGTAGGAATGAAAGACTTGTCATTTGAGGTCCACTGTAGATTTAGCAGCCAAAGCTGAAAAATAAGTGCATCAGTAAAATTGAATGTTTTAAAGGAATTTCTTCATGTAAAGGTTTGCTCCGGGCAGCTTGGAGGAAAAGCCACATTCACAAACTACCATGACACAAACAGAACAACAACAAATGAAGAAGGAGAGTGAAAGAGAAAATGAAAAGCAGTTCTGCTTCTGCAGAACTGCTTTTCTCATCTTCATAAGAATGCAGCAGTTTCATAGTGATGAAATTCTTGAAAGCAGCTTGTAGAACCGCCTTAATCTTGTTAATTTCTCCGTCATCATTGAGGAATGTCTTCCTGCTTAAGTTTACAACCATGCCTGATTACATTGAGCTTTAAGAGCCTCCTCTAATGCTCGTCTTCTCTAAAAGGCCCCACAACATGGTAAGATTTAGAGTTCTGTAACACTTTGGTTCTTTGTTTTTCAGTTGTTCTGTGGTGAATTCCAACAGTGTGTAGATGCTCTCTAGCCATATGATGTGGATCCAAATAAAGCTTCAGATGGTCTCATCTAGAGCTTTTTGATGAGCACAGACTCAGTGCTATGTCTGGATTCTGATTTAAAGCATCTCCACATATGGCGTATCGCCGTGTGGCCTTGAATGTTGGTACCGCCTTGTCTGTGGTTCTGATTCAGCTGAGACAGAATGGATCCACTTTATGGCAGCAACCCACAGTCAACAGGAGGACCGGCTGGAGAAAGAGCAGGAGGCAGCAGGAAGTGTTTTAGGTGTTTAATCCAAAATGAATCCTAGCAAACTGAGTTGATCCAGGTGATGGGAATACAGCTTTACTTGTCTTGAAAACATTCACGGTTAATTTAACTGCTAACAACCACAAGCATTTCTAATTTGAATATGTAGAATGACCTGATAACAGATTATTAACAGCCCTGTAGTACGCATTACTGCACCCCCCATCACACAGCTTATATACTGTTCAAAACTCCCAAACACGCCCACTCTCAATCAAGCTATGTGAACCAAGAGAAGTGCAGATGAACATGAAAAGCAGCACAGGGATGCCGGATAAAGTCACAAAGGCAGATCAAAAAGAAAGCAAAAGATGAATGAGATGCTGTTTTTCTGTGAATGGGGCTTTAAAGACTAACTTTTTGCTATTAAAAGGTACATCTCATTATTAAAAAAAACAAACAGTAAAGATCCTAAAAGTTTCCAGCTATACAGAGATACAACAAATGCAACAGACTCAGAGCACATCCCTGAGAGGCCCCAAACTTTCCCTGTTGTGAACAGAGATTCAGCCATCTGGACACTGAGCACTGTGGGAGTCACCAGATCTGCTGGGTTACATAAGACAGACAGAGCCTCAGCTTTCATTATTTACCAGCCAGTCCACTCCACACCATTAGATTATTTACACATAATCTTACAGCAGGGAGTCTGTGCACCAACAGCAGCAGCAGCTCCACTTAATCGGCACTTCTGGGATATATCGTTTATTTTAGAGCAGAACAGATTAAAAAATGTTTTAAAAAATAGGAAAATGCAAAAACATGGTCAAGATAAAACTTCAGGCTACTTATCTTGTGACTTGATGTTTGTTGTGGGCAGAAAACTAAAAATATGAAGCTTGTTTTTTGGCAGATGGATGAATAATGTTGCAAACACTGCTCGCAGTGAGCCTACAACCATAGAACATTCAATTCATTCACAATACTTCACACTTCAAACTCATAAGACAAAAGAACATTAGCCATGCCTGCAGATTGGCAATACATCCACAATGAGCTGCTTTAGTAAAACCTGATGTAAATGAATAGTACAGGGCAGGAAACATTGGGCCATTATTACTGAAGGCAAACTGAGTCAAATGCATGAAGGATGGAAGCTTCAAGATCCACTCCGACTTCTCACGATGGAGGACATTTATGAAGCCAATTATTATTAAAATAAATTACATTTCTGGTTTATATTCCCATAGAGGCCCGGCGTCTATTGGAGACCGGCGTTTGTTCCGTCACAGACAGAATGATGATGGTTAATGGGTTCATTTTGCAGTGAAATTTGGTCACAAAATGCAGAAAATAACAGATGAACTTGTCAGGATTTATAGAAATGATGAGAACATTTTATTCTGTTCTGATTAGCACTGGCTGTGAATGTTTCTGTTCTCTTTGAGTCATCAATCTCCGGATCAAACATCCTCTTCACTTTCATGCCGATCATTTTCCTGGAGACGCGCCCACCTTTTCCTTTGCTCAGTAATCCATGTTCTATAATCTATGTTCTCATTCATCGTTCACATTCTTTGTACCTCCACCAGGAAATCATTTGCTATTTGCTCCTTTTATCTGCAGCCATCTTCTCAAAATCTCCATCTGCTTGTAGCATTCTCGGATACGTTTAGGATCTAACCCAAAATTTTATGCAGATTCCTCACTGGAATGTTGTTTGGCACATGCCACTGCACAAAATTTAAACACTAACTCGAATGAGCGTTGTTTTGGCCATCACAACACAAATACCACAGACTCCCAGAATCTGCATGACGGTACACAACACAGGGGGGTAAAGCGGATCTGAAACGAGCCTTGCCACTATTAGAGAGCGGCGTCTAACAGTGACCTGTTAGATCTGGAGTTTATTGGAGACTGGCATCAATTACAGACAAGTCACAATTGGAAGATACAGTATTTCTTTTTTCAGATCCTTGTGAATCTAGAGCAGAGAAAAAAATACCGTAACAGTAATGGAGATGCTAGAATCAGCAAGCCACAGTCTTTCTGCTCCGCTCCATTCTGATGTATCCACTTGCAGACAAAGATCCATGAAGGTCTTTGTTTTCCTCATCTGAGCTGGAATTTGGATCAGAACTGGATGGCTGGACAGCTCCAAACAGTTCTTGAGCATGGCTGACTCCAGCTCACCGCTCTCCAGGGCATGAGTCAAATGCAGAGAACAAATTTCACACATGTAGGTGTGTGACAGCTAAAGGGACTTTAACTTAAGTCCTAGAAAACGACGCAGGTAGTTTTGATTTGACTAAAGGTATAATGACAATTAAAAGAACATTGGGAACACTTTAAAAATGGATTACAAGATAATTAGACAGAAACTTTAACACACTTCTGTTTACAACCATCAGTCTCTCTCTCAAGTTTAGTTTTTTCCTTTATAAGTGAGGTTTGCAGGCAGGTAATCTCTTTACACAGCGTACTTCAGGTTCCATTGCAGGACTCAAACCAGGTTCAGGTCTGGACCTCGACATTCTCCCACGTCTGTTTTTAGTCTCTCTGTTGGTGCTCTTCTGTTGTAAATAAAAAGATCATCTTCATCTTGATCTCACATGTTGACCTACAGCCTTCATGCGTTCGCCGCCGCCTCCTCTCTGGAGAGCATCCCATGGGGGTTAAGAAGGGTTCCCCTTCACACCAGCTGCCGTGCTCTCAGAGAGAAAACATGCCACCAGCTTCAGACAGACAGGCCTGGAGAAACGCATCAAGACGTGCACACAGTCAAACCACGGAATGTCTTTAACCAAGGCCTTCACCAACTTTCCCTCAACAGACGTCAGGTCAATCACTCTTTCATGTTCAGGATAGACTCTTTCCAGCTGATGGAAAAAGATTCATCTGAATATTTAGAGGAATTTGTAGGAAAAGTCTTAAATAATCATTTTGATCACAATGTTATCTCAGAGCAGACAAGAGGTAAAATGTCAAGAGAGCAAAACCAAGCGACCCACATCCAAAGAGCAGAGAAAATCTAATGCAATCTGGCATCAGACATGCACATTTACGCTCAAACACGGAACAGACAGAACGACACGAGCCTGCTGACCACAAAGACACACACACCCTGCAATTACACAGATGAAGTACAGTGTAGCTGTTCTAGCAGCATGACCAGAGGCCTTCAAAACAGCAGCAACAAATATGCGCTCCATCAAACATACGCTGAGCGACATTCAGAGACAGTTTATACTCCCATGAAATCTTAGTTCACAGAAGAAAAGGTTCACATAAAATTACAGATGATGAAAAATGTAGCCTGAGAACTTTAGCTTCAAGTCTAACCAGCTGCTAAGAGGACATGCAAACAGTCATTTCTGTGCAGTTCAGCTGCATTACGTAAAAATACAAGTGATGAAGAACACAACAGAGGAACAACGTGGCATTATCCAGTCATGCTTTGTGGAGGTTGGAGGCTTTTGCAGAGGCTCAGTGTGGACAGTGATCATTAATGACTTTTTTTAGGGGTTGATGTGACTGTAGACCTGAAACGGAATATTAACCAGGAAGTCAAAGGGAAGGGAATATGAGCCGTCTACATTTGAGTAAAGCTTCACTGTATGACTTTGTCTAAAAATGAACTCATACTGATCAGTTGAAATCCTTTGTCCTCTGAATGTTCATTTTACATCAAAGCAGTTCAAACTAAAAGTTGTTTTCTGCTAACCCCTAGGCCTGCACAACAAACCGCAAATTCATCGTCATCGCGGTGTCAGCCCAGT
The DNA here is from genome assembly GCA_016861445.1 of Oryzias woworae. Taxonomy (NCBI): domain Eukaryota; kingdom Metazoa; phylum Chordata; class Actinopteri; order Beloniformes; family Adrianichthyidae; genus Oryzias; species Oryzias woworae. Next base: position 575,325 of record BOLG01000180.1, read on the forward strand.
GTGGTTTTCAAGAGAAGGCATAAGTGGTGATAAGTGGTCTCCACTTGCACACGTGCTAAACTTTTTCTTTGTAGTTTGAATTAACAAATCAAATCAAACCAGTGGAGTGGAGCTCTTCGTGTCATTGACCAATCGCTGGAGCCCTTTAATAGATGCCTGTCTTCTACATGTTGCAGGAGGATGAAAAAAAACCACTTTTATTCCTGACATGTGACTGAACAAGACTTGCAATGGCTGAGAGCAGCACCTCAGAGGATGTGCTCATGGTGAGAACTGAAAAAGCAGGTGGATCAGGGGTTTAACGGATCGGATCACTCACCACGGTTCAGCATACAGGTGTACTGTGGATCTTCTACCCCCCAGCCCCTGGCCCGCATCACTTCAATCAGTTTTCTGATCAAACTGAAGCAATTCGCGTCCACCATTTATAATTTAACGTGCGTTCAAAGTCTCTGCCTGATGTTTGTTTAAAAGTGTGTCTAAAAAAGACACTCCCACCGCATGTGGGGGGAGTTTAACTCGTAAGACGCGGATGATGAGAGATCAGGTTTATTTATTTTGCAGAGTTCATTAATTGCAAGTCATACATCATCTCAGTTTCAAATACAGATATCACAGATGTTTCTCATATCGTGCAGGCCTCCTAACCCCACTACTCTCCCCAGTGCCTTTCTGTCTGAGGCATTGCTGCTTTCATGCTAGAGAGAGATGCTGCTGTTAGCTTACCCTCCATGGTGTTTCTGTAGAAGGTGATGAGGACTGATGGGCTGAGGTAAGCTCTCTTTAGCCTTAGTGCATGCACTGGTGAGCCTTCTTAACAGCAGAGAGGTGTGCTGCGTCCATGTGAGGTTGTCAGCATTGTAGACCTCAGGATCTTCGTGTGTGCACGGTGTGCACAAGCTGCTTCTTCATGAGGTGGATCACCAGTTCTTTGGTTTCTCCACATTCAGGATCAGGTTATTGTTGCTGCACCATTGCTCAAAGAACTCCCCCCTCTCTGTACCGCTTCTTGTTGTCCTGGATGAGACCCACCATTGTTGTGTCATCTGCATATTTAAGCATGTGGTTGGTGTTGTGCTTCGCACAGCAGTCATGGGTCATCAGGGTATACAGTATGGGGCTGAAAACGCACCCCTGCAGAGAGCCTGTGCTTAGTGGGATGGTGTTTGACCTGTTATTCCCTCCTTACACACATTGAAGCCTGTGAGTTAAGAAGACCAGTATCCAACTCTGCACAGGGGGTTCAGTCCAAGTGTGCTCAGTTTGTTGATGAGGTGCTGTGGGATTATAGTATCTATAGCTGAGCTAAAGTCCACAAACAGCATCTGGACCAGTTTGTTCTTCTTTCCCAGATGTTCCAGGTACTGATGTATTGCTTGGGATACTCAGTTGTGTGTTAGTTTTAGTGGTATGCAAGTTGAAGTGGATCAATTAAAGGGGTAGGATGAAGGTGATGGGACCTTTGACCAGCTTTTTGAAGAACTTCATGATTTTGGGTGTGAATGCCACTGGGCGATAGTCACAGTGGTTACTGGGTTTTTTAGTAGCCGGCTTTGGTTTTGTAACAAGGCGGCACAACCGGATGACGCAGGTACATGTTGAATGTGTCAGTGGAGCCATCCAACAGTTGTTCTGCACACTACTTGAGCACAAGGCCTGGTATCAAGTTGGGACCAGCAGCTTTTCTTGGATTGATCCTCCTGAGCGTCTGCCGGACTTCAGCTTTGTCAAGACATAAAACTTGTTCCTCGTGATATGGGGGAACCTTAGCTGCAGGTGTGTTGTTGAGTGTCTCAAACTGTCCAAAATACTATTAAGCTCATTCAGGAAGTCGATGTTCTCATCACAGTGCTGGGGAGTTATCTTATGGTGTGTGACAGATGTAATTGTGCGATCATTCTCTGAGTATTTTTTAAATGTAGACCGATACAGTCTCCATATACTCCTCCATATCAACCTCTTGATGGCAGCCTCTTTGAACATGGCACCGTCAGTGCATTCAAAGCATCCCTACAGTGTTTCCATGACTCCCTCTGGACAAACACTCACTGCTTTTGAGGAGGATCTTGTTCCGGTGAGCAGAGGTCTGCATGCTGGCACTAGAATGACAGATGTGGTCTGATGAGCCTGGGTGGGGACGAGGTGCTACTGTACAATCAGCTTTAATATTATTGTATGCATGGTCCAATGTGCTGTGACCTTGTTCACAAAGTCTTCATGTTGGAAGAGATTGGGGAGATTTCTATTTGTTGGCCTGGTTGAAGTTCCCAACATAAATGAAATCTCCCTCAGGATTTGTGTTTTGCATGTGGTTGATGTAGTGGTAACAACTATTTATATTACCTTTGATTTTGGAAGTAAGCAAAAAGAGTGAATGTATACAGACTGATCATTTACTGGACAACCTCTACCAGCCATGTGTACAAGAAGGAAACAGAGACAACTCTTTGGACCTGAAATGGACCTTTTTTATGTTTTTTATGTTTATGGTTTAGGGTTCTTCATTTTATCAATTAGAATTTGGCACCAACTAAAACCCAGTAACAAGCCTGAAAGTTAGCTGCAGCAAACACACCTTAGAAAACAGATCAGCCATATTAGGCCTTCAAAATCAACAGAGGGCCAATAATAAAGGACCTGGTCCGGTGAGGCAGGCTGCTTACCTTTATCCAACACTACTGTAAACAACAGACATGGCCTGTGGGCTGCGAGGTGCACACACCCTCCCATAGCTGAGCTTTGTTCTCATGTAGTCTGAGCTGCCAGGAAACTGTGAGGAGGAGACTCTTTCTTTATGTGAACCTCTGACCTTCCTCTGGGAAGCAGCTCCCCTGAGGATGTAGGGAGAGCTCATGCTGAGATTAAACACAGCTGCGATACACAGCCTGACAAAACTTCTGTTACTGGCCCAGCAAAGACTTCCAAAAATGATCGTTCTGTTCCCAGGAGAGCCAATGTTTTATAGGAAAGAGGGCAGAATGCTGGAGGGTTTGGGGGAGGAACTTAACTGAAGGTTTATATTTGATCAGTCAAAGAATCATGAAAAAACAAGCAATGCTTCTGCTGTCCTTATGCACAATAACAATGAGGCAAAGTTTTCAGTCAGTCATGGAAAATAAGAAAAGCTTCCTTTCAGAGGACGTCATGTCTCAAAGCCAAAAAGTTCTACAGGAGAGCAGCTGTCCTGCAACGGTCCAGCTTCTCCTCATTCTTACAGAACAGCAGCATGTGGTTGGAGCTCATGAAAGGAAACATTTTACCAAACAAGTCTACTTATCCTTCTGAACTCTCTTCAAAAGGAAAGACTCACATGTGTCCAAATGAACAAGTACACAAGTCCAGACCATAAGGCGCACTGCGATTTTGACAACACTTTATGGTCTGAAAAATCCAGGCAATGAAGCAAAAGCATCAAAGCCTGACTTCATACTGATGCCTGTGTTTTTGATAAGCTGACCTATGTTTGCAGTAAACCAGTCCCATTATTGACCCAATATTATTTTAGTTTCTGAAAAATACCTTAAACCTGGACAAGTGTCCAGCAAACTTTAGCAGTAAAGTCATGTTTCAAGAAATATGCATGACTATAAAGGAAAATGCTGAAAGATGTTTTTATCAGCTGGAGTGAGGAGCTGCTCTGTAATAAGCAGAGTGGAGCCATCAACCTGCTGGTCCTCCAGAAGAACAGTGCTTCAGGAAAGACCCTTTCCAAGGCTTTCTTAGTGGGATTTCAACCACCCAACCACAGACACGTCAGGAGGCGGCACATACAGCCAAAGGCACACTTTGGTTTCAGTCAGTGAAGTTAAAAGGATGAGTGGCTCATGATAAATGAAAGCTTAGGAATGTAGCATTTATGGAACGGTCCTGCAGTTAATGAAAGGGGAACAGCTAAAGGAATAACAGGGCAGAGGTTTGGCATTTTAGGGACTTTTCTCACAAAAATGTCCTCTTTTTAACCAACATGAAATACAAAACTTGTAAAAGCTATTGAAGCAAAAGTCACATCAATATGCCATTAATAAAAATGTGCTGATGTGCCATTAGCTGTAAATACAGCTCATAAGATAAACAAAGATGTTTTGGACAAAAAAGCTGTCCAAACAAAGGAGAGGGGATAAAAAGTCATCTTTCTAATACTAAACACTGAACATGAGTCATGTTTTTCTAATCAAACATGGCTTTCCTTTGTAAAGAGCTGAATGCACATGCTGGTGATGTCAGCTCATGAGCCTCTGTAAGGATCATCTGCATCCCTGCCGTCACCCGACAGCGCTGGCGGTGCAGGACAGACAGCGCTGGGCGGTGCAGGACAGACAGCGCTGGGCGGTGCAGGACAGACAGCGCTGGGCGGTGCAGGACAGACAGCGCTGGGCGGTGCAGGACAGACAGCGCTGGCGGTGCAGGACAGACAGCGCTGGCGGTGCAGGACAGACAGCGCTGGCGGTGCAGGACAGACAGCGCTGGCAGTGCAGGACAGACAGCGCGGCTGCAGCTCATGGCTGTGGCTTTGTGTGTGAAAAACTGACAGGTAAATAGCAGACTCTCTTATTACTGGGAGACTACACCAAACCACAAAGTCTGTGAGCCATCAGTCTGTGGATTACAGAGTTCAGGTGAAGCACTACCCTCCCAGCAGAGCAGCATCTGACCTGAATCCGGGCTGATGAATCACACATGAATCACAGGTGGAGCTGTCTGCTTCTGTCTTTGAGTCTTTTCTGATGAAGACAATGCTGCCACTTCTTTACTGGAGCCTTTCATAAAATGAAACTTTTTCATGACCTGTATTTGCTCTACAGAAGCAAAAGTCTAAATTCATAGGAACATTTCTGACAGAGTTTTATGATAATTCAAGAAGATGTCAAAAAGCTAACAACGTCATCTGCTTTTTCTGCCATAAATGAAAACCTTTTGAAAGCTGAAGAGCCACAAACACATTTCCATCATTCTCAAAGTTCCTCAGCTCAGGGAATGCTTTGGTTTGAGTTTTGTGCCGTTCATCTGAGTTTTCTTTCCTGAAGCTGAGATCAAGAGCTGCCAGTTTGATCTTCATGCATGTTCTGTTTGATACTTTGCAGCTCTGTTGTCCTGCTGTTTCTTGTGGTCTGAGACAGGTATACTGTTCTCACACACAGTCAGGTTTGCGTCTGATTGAGCTTAGACAGGATTAAAACAAGCTGGTTAGTTAGGCCCACTATAAAAAGCTGGACTGATTAGTGTTATGTGTTTCAAACTTGTATTTTTAAAGTAGTTTAAAGTATTTTATGTCCATTATGAGGATACTTTTGAAAATTCTCACCATCCGATTGCATGTTAATTGTAAAATAAACTGTTAGGATATAATCCAAGTTATTTTATAGTTCTGAGGGAGACTTTACCCCTAGAGTCAGAAATCATAAACCTTTTGGTGTCAAGAGGAGTCCCCTGAACCAGTTTTCTTCAAACACCACGTCATTTCTGGCTCATGTCAAGAAAACGTGTAAATGCATTCAGTCAAAATGTTTTGTCAAAGCATCACAGACTTTGTACTTGTCTGCTGGCTGTACAATGAATGTGCTTAAAGACCCACTCCAATGGAAACTGTTTTTGCTATTTTAACAAGCTTTGTAGCTTTTTTCTGATGATAAAGGACATTTAACATGAAAATCGAGATTAAAATTGCATGCCTGAGAGAGAGCATGTAAACAGATGGATGATGGGAAGTGGAGACAGGCTTGCTCTGCGCCAACAGTCCTGACTACAACTCTGAGGCAGATGTCTAATGAACTTCTACTGCTCTGCAGAAACCATGTCCTAAAAACAATTGGTTTTTTTAAATTTAGGCTAAAAAAACGGTATAATCATAACAAAAGACCACTGGGAATGCTTTGACAATAGATTCAAAGATGATGGGAGTGGGACTTTAACATTTAATGAAGCTCAACTTCATGTACTGCACTGATCTTTAGCATATTGACTCTGTCATCGGTTTCAAGAGCTTAGATAATGTGATGCTAAGTCAAAGTAGAGAGTAGTGTGTTTAGCAGTTTGAACATGCCAGCATGACGCACAACAACTTCTGGAGCCAGTATCTTCTGGCTCTGAAGCAGGAACACCAGCGAGACAAATGGAGCTTGGGTATGGTGTACATATGGACACGGCTTCAGCTCACAGGGGTGTGAATGTGCTTAATATACAAGGATCCTATAAACGTGGGATCATTGAGGGGGCGTCAAGTTTCAATCTTAAGTTAAAGCAAATAGGTGATTTGAGGCGGCCAGGTTTATTCTAAGGTTTATTATAGCAAGGCAAACAGCTGCTTTTTGTCCACTCCTGATTCCCAGTGATTGAAACAAATAAATATTAATAACACGATTTTAATCCTCATTTTCTTTATATACGTGACCTGTATTGTCAGGAAATTGCTACAAAAACATGTTTAAAAATGTCAGAATTTCATCACAGTGGGTCTTAAAAGAAGGTGAAAATATTCCAGTGTAATAATCCATAAAACAACTTGCACTCGCAAACAAAACCCGTCTTTAATGAAGCTGATCTACAGGCTCCTGTGACGTCACACCAACATGTTCATCTTCTTCCGTACTGTTCTCTGTCGGCACTCAGTCTGTGACGGAGCCACGCCCAGAGGGGCACGCCCCGCCCCCAAACCAGAACCCAACTGCAAAGATGATCTTCAAGCAGCTGCGATGCAGCTGGAAGCCGCAGACGGACGCAAACAGTTTCGCCGGAGTTGCAGAAAGTGTGCAGAAGGAAAGCGGCGCAGACGCTGCCGTCCAGCAGGAAGAGGAACCACCAAGACGGAGCTCTGCTCCTCCATGCAAAGTTCCGTTACTGAGCTCAGCTGACGCTTGATAAAGGAGCCAAACACAAACGTCACAGAAATACCACGGGGGGGGGACTAAACCAAACTCTATGCAAACAACACGGCCCTTTCAGGATTGACGCCCGTCCTTTCAAAGTTACAGAAACGTCCGCGATCCGTTTCCTGCGTGGCTTTCTGGTGTTTTTTCGTGTGGAATCGCTCCAGAGTCCCGTGTGGAAGCTGAGGCGGCGCCCCAACCCAGAGCGAAGCGAAGGCGTTTGCGCAACACGGCGCTACAGGCAGGATGTGCGTCCCCGTTAGCGCGCGCGCAGGTGGTGAGAGCACAAAAGGCGCCGTTCCTCCGACGGACAGTCCCGCCCTTCTACACGAGCCCCGCGGAGAGGACGAGAACTCACCTGCGTGGGTGATGTCGGACAGGTCATAGTTCCTGGCGGTTCGGGGAAACTCCTTGAGTTTTCGGTTGGACAGGTTGAGGGCGCCGCTGGCGGCAGCCTCCTCCAGAGCCTTCTCCACGCTCCGACTGGCCGCTACGGTGGCCGGCAGCTGGGCTCCATCCCCAGCAGCCATCAAACACACGGGTCTGCCGCTCCTTTCCGACTTTCTGAGTCCGCCGCTCCGCTCACATAACCCGGGGACGGGGACTCTACCGGGGCGTCTCCTCCAGGAACCTGCCTGCACGGAGCAGAAATAAATCCACGGACGCAGAAAGGAGTGTTCGCTCACACAACGGGAGCTCGAAGGTCCGAGCAAGCGGGAGCTGTCAATCTTCCAGGAAGTCGCGTCAAGCTGGGGAACTGTGCCACGTGCCTGCGCCCATTCTGCCCTTTCAAAATAAAAGCCCGAAGACGCCGCTGACTTTTCTGGGAAGACTGCTCCATCCAGGATGCTTTCAAAGCAGAACAAATCCAAAGAAAACCTTATTGGATATTCTTAAAATATCTTATAGTTTTGTTGTATTTTTAAGTATTTGATTTTAATCGGTAAATGTTTTTATTGTTTATTAAATTGTTTTTTTTTAGGATTTCTGTTCCTGTGTGGTTATGAATGCAAGCAGCTAGTCACTTTTGAAATGCCATCAAGATTAATCACATTTCTTTTGTTTTAAAACGACTCTGTTCGGACTTAGATTTTAAGAAAAAGACAGTCTCAAATTTTGTTTCTGTCACGTTTTCATCAGCCAGGTTGGTACAAAATCAATAAAAGCCTTGTACAGAAATAAATAGAGCACCAATTAAGTTTGAATATCTAAAACAGTGTTGTGACTAGCAAAACACATCAGTGTGAATAAGCAATATAACAATGGTAAATAGGAGTATAACGCAAGTACACTTCTTCACTGTCACAAGAGCTCCAAAATGAACTTTACTTTCATGGATTACACCGGAAGTGGTCTGAATCTCACTGGGTTTCAGGGGGTGCAGCCTGCTCAGGGTGCGAGGAGCGGTGGGCGTGGACCAGTGAAGGGGCGGAGCCTGAGCTCAAGCCAAAGGGGAAACCAAATGATGCCCATTTTTAGCTAGTTCGCTTCGACTTTAATGAGCTAAAATATTAGTAGTCAGTAGCAGCGAGTTCTTCCCAATAATCGTCCTTTCTAACGGGAGACCAGTGACCCTTTTTCCTCTCTCCATCAGATCTAGTTGCCCCAAACTAGGTCTGGGCAGTGTGTGGTGTTTTTCCCTTTGTCTCCAGTAGTGCCTGACACATCTTTCTAGGTGCAAATGCAGTCAGTAGGCCTGCATTGTCTCCTCATGGCTCCCGTGGGGTTTACTGGCCTGATTCTTACTCATCTTTCAGTACATTCAAACACTCTCAGGACACCCGTTCACACAATCTTAGCACTAACAAATACTTAACCGAGTCCTTCTCCTGAAGTGAGTGGCTGCATTGTTTTAGAGACCATGTCAGTAAGATCATGCAGATCAAAGCCTCCATGAACTGTCACTCAAATTATTTCCAACCTCAACTCTAAACACAAGTTCCAAGTCAAGATTAAAGTGAAGATGCTTCTCGTGGTTTAAATACAAACAATGTAAAAACGCCAACAGAGCCCTAAGAATGTGTTCTCTGTGAGCTTCATCTAAACGCAGATGAAACCACACTAACACCCATGATGTCTGAGCTGCGTTTCTGTCTATATTAGGTCTTACTTGGTCACATGTGCCTGGAATCACAAATTTGCATTTGTGATTTTTTTCCCCTCCACCCTCCTTTCTTCTTTACCTCTCTTGTTGCTGCCTCCCTCTTTAGAGTATTGGACCATCTGTCAACTGTGGGGCAGTAAGTCCAGCAGGGCTGCCTGGAGTAAGACGTGGTAACCCCGACTGACCAAAACCCGTTCAAAGCCATTTAACCACTTCTGGCTGCTGTAACCCTGAAAATAATCGGATTGGCTCTGCTGGAAGATGTTCATTCAGGTGCTTTGTTTACAAACAGGGCTGCATGGTGGTGCAGTGGTCAGCGCTCTTGCCTTACAGCAACAAGGCCCCACAGTTCAATTGTGGCCCTGTGACAGACTGGCAACCAGTCCAGGGGTGTCCCCTGCCTTCGCCCATGAGTGGCCGGGTTAGACTCCGGCAGCCCCATGACCCCGAAAGGGACAAAACGGTAAAGAAGAAGAAGATTAATGTTTACAAACATATTGTATTAAAATCAGCACAAAAATTCAGAAGCTTAACTCTGTCTGTCTTCTTTAAGTTTATTGTTACCATCTATGTTCAGGCTAAGCTTATAAAAAACAGAACAAAGTGAGTGAGATTGTACAAACAGGGAGTCAATGTACAGGGGAGAGGATGGTGAAACACGGAAAGGGCTTTAAGCTGGAGAGTCAGCTGTTCCCATTTCAGATGTCTCTATAATCTGGAAATCACAACAAAAAGCAGGTCAAAGGCTCTGAAAGAAATGCATGCTGGTAGATAGAACAGACGTTGGCATCAAGCTCCAGGCCTCGAGGGCCGGTGTCCTACATGTTTTCAAACCAACCTGCCACTGAAGCTCCTTATTGGCTAAACACACCTGATCCAGGTAATCAACAGCAGATACGGCAAGCTTGCTGGAAAACCAGCAGGAGGATGGCCCTCGAGGCCTGGAGTTTAACACCAAAGTATCATGAAACCTTGTCCTCAAATATGTCCTGAAAAAGGGAAAGAAAAATCCCTGAAACAAATGTATTACAAATGTACAAAAACAAGAGTCAGTGTGTTCAAGGAATCAACTCAAGTAAAGAGATTTGCATCAAAAAAAGATCAAGTGACCAAAAAGCACTAATAAGGGCTGTTCACATCAATGTGGAGACATGCTTATAATAAAGCACTTCAGAGCCTCTGAAAAATGTGTACCATCTGTGATGTGCTTCTTCTTTGTTCTGCAACCCATTTAAAATGACAAAATCAAGAGAAAAAAGTTCCTTAAAAAATGTACAAAATTGCAATGAATATTTCTCTTAACTGAAAAATTGAGTCTCGATAAGTTTACCGTTCTCTCACAGAAAGAAAACACAAGTAAGAAAGATGTGTTTCATTAAGAAAATCCTCGTATCAGAAGCCTTGTGTCGTGTTGTCCCAGCATTTCTTTCTGTGAGCCCTCACAGATTAGAGAGTGACTTTCTCACGCTCTCTGTCCATCTCCCCTTCCTGTAACACCCCCTCCTCTGTCTCCATCATATTCCAACTTGTCTATCCAACACAAAAACATGTACATTACCAAACCTGCAACTCACTTTGAACTGAGCATAATGAGACTAATGAGTGTTTTGAATAAGTCCATTGACGTGGGGCCAGGTTCAGAACCCGAATGGGTAAAGAAAAACAAGATTTATCTATTTCTTTTTGCCTTGGCCTTGTCTGCTGTCTGTGCCTGAGCTGCTGGAAGTCCAATTTCCCTGACATTGTCATGAAAAGTAGAACAATGAACTGAACTGAGAGCAAATATAAAGTGTTGGTAACATTCCTCAAGCAGAAACTAAAGTGGAGAAAACACAGAGTAGGGAAAACACTGGACTGTGGACAAGCAGGAAAAGAGAAAAACGTGATGTCTTTAAATATCCACACATTTGCTTCCTGTCCAACTATAATCCTGCATAGTCCCATGTAATTGAAGATGACGACAACATTAAAATTGAAGCAACTTTAAGCGCTTGCAGATGAAGGAATAGTGAGAGAAGACAAGGACACAAGGTCCTCTAACCTCTCAGAAATGGACTTAAAAGTGAAATAATGAAATGCATGCTGTGGAGGTCAGAGGAGAGAGTTGGTGACTGACTGCTGAAAGGGGAGTGCGGTTAAGAATGAAAGCTATGTGATTTAGACGGGACCAGCCCACCAGCAGCTGTGCATGTTGTCTCAGACACAGGCAGACTTGGCACACACCATGACTGAAGAAAGTTGAAGACTTAAGCTAAAACTCACTAAACCTATTCAAGTAAGAAACAAAGTCTTTTGACAATCCAATCAGAATTTGTTTTTTGAGCTTGTTCAGTACCTTTTGTGAATTGTTGTTAGATGACTTTAATCAGGAACAGCTAACAGGCTGAGATGGAGAAGGAATAGGACTCATCCCTGCCTGTTTTGTGTTCAGCCACAATTGAGAGAACTGGATCTTTAAAAGTTCTGATCATAGAGCTCATGTTAGAACCACATTCCTGGAGCAGAGAAGATGTTTCTCTGCCTATCTGTGAAGACACCAGGAATCAAAGAAAACAGAAATCTCATCACTGAGGTGAACATGAAGCCTCCCACACTCATCACATTCTCATGTTTGATTTCCACCACCCACCTGAGAAGGAGTTTAGGGTAATGAGATAACAGCACAGCAGAAACAATGCCTGTGACTTCTGAAGGAGCTAACAAAGAGAAGAGCCACGTGTACACAGCCTCAGTCCCTGCAGAAATCCCAGCTGGACTTTGGTGAAAGCTGAGAATAGAGTCATATGCAGTACCAACCAGGAAGTAAGGGAAGCAACAGAGAAACGACGCCGTCTCCCATCTGTGCCAGATGTGGCTACCAAAGTCTCAAAGATATACATAAAACACATAGGAAAGAAGGGAGAAGCAAAGTAATGTGGTTTCTGCTGTCCAGTGCAGCAAGAGGGCTCTGATCGGTAGTATGGGATAACTAAAGATAGCACAGGAGTGCAAAAACATCGGGGAGGACTCAGCAGGCAGGCAGCAGCAAGGTTCTGGAAACATTCTGAGAGAGTTTGGTCCAAATTGACATGACAGCATCACACGGTTGCTGCACATTTGTCGGCTGCACATCCATGATCCAGATCTCCCGTCCCACCACATCCCAAAGGTGCCAAGCAGCAGTTGGAGAAGTGGAAGTTACTCAAATGAGAGAACTATCTACTAGATCAACTTTTAGAACCCAGCAGATCCCCTAAAGAACAGACCTGCTGCGAAAACTGAGAACATTCAAAACTTTTTTAAGCAAATATTAAATTTAGTAAAGTAAGAAAAAGGTGTTCACTAGTGTGAAAGTTCAAGCTGCCTTAAATGAGGAAAACCATTTCTTTGTGCATTCGTTTACCGGATCTAGTCTGAGTTTTGCACTTCAGGGAAGAAGCAAATGTGCTGACCAGCACCTGCTGAGGGACCAATGGACAACACTCAGCTGCCTTTGGCCAGAAGGGGGCGGCACGGCTGTCTGAAGGATCATACCCAGTGTGGATGCGGGGAACCGTGACAAACTGTGGATGACTGACAGATGCTTAAAACACTGGCCAGGGTCCCAAGGTCTCACTGACCTTCATACTAATCCAGTGGAATGAGTGACAGCAACAGAGCTGACTGTGTTAGGAAGATCATTCCCAAGGGATGATGGTGCTCCTTTCAAACCCAAGATGTGTATTCAAAACAGAACAGGCCCACTTTACACATGACACATGAAACAAGAAGCAGATGGAGAGTGGAACCATGAACTGAAAACTGTCTGAAAACAACCTACACTGCTCTCCGGTGGCCAAGGGCCAACATGACATCCACAACACGCTGAGTGTTGAGAAGATCTATTTATGTATTGATTGGAGTATGTTGTCGAGTATATGTGTTCTTATTGAGGTAATTAAAATTGTATTTTTGTTTCAGTTGAAATTAGTAAGCCAAGTCCTCTTCATTTGTGGGTGGCTTGTATAGAAGCTTAAAATGATCGTTTTATTGATTCAATCAAAAACTAGTGAAAGAAAGTAGTTTTGAGTTCATTAGAAAAGGCTGCAATCCCCTTTTAAGAGTCAGTGACGCAGCCTGCTCGGACCTCCACAGTATTCTTTAAACTAAAGCACTCTTTAAAATACATTACCCAGAAGCACACCGTGAGAAAATTTCCCAGATTGCCTTCGTTCGTTAGCCAAAAGCTTTTGCGGCTTCTGATTGGCTAAAAACCCAACGCGGGTACCCGGATAAAGGTGAGCTTGTATAAAGTCCCGCTGGCTAACGGGTGTGTTTTCTTAGGCCACAGCTGGACGTAGTTCTATTGTTTCTAACGTGTTTTTCTGAATCAACCTGATACTTTGGCACTATGGTAAGTGTTGACCGACCGTACAACAACCGACGCACGCAGGCGGTGCTGTTTCTGTCCGTTCGCACGCGCTCCTTAGCAGTTACGGTTTTAGCGCCGAAATATTTTAGAAGCTAGCGTTAGCTTAGCATGCTAACCAGCATGTTTTCTCCCGCGGAGCCGGGGAACAAACCAAATCACCGAGCTCTGTGGTCGCTTGTGGAGTCGACTTTGTGTCTTTGTTTTTTTAGGCTGGCGGGAAGGCTGGGAAAGACTCCGGGAAGACAAAGACCAAGGCCATTTCGCGCTCTCAGAGAGCAGGACTCCAGGTTCGCGCAGAGCTTCATTCATTTCCCGCTGGCGCAGCCACGGCCGGCTGTAGCAAAGATTACGGCCACTTGGTGAACCTGCCACCCCCTAACGTGACTTGTTTATGCTTTCTCCCCCAAGTTCCCGGTGGGGCGTATTCATAGACATCTGAAGTCTCGAACCACGAGCCACGGCAGGGTTGGAGCCACCGCCGCCGTATACAGCGCGGCAATACTGGAATACCTGACCGCAGAGGTAAGGCCACAGGCAGTTCTCTGCTGCCTCCACACAGGCAGTTCTCTGCTGCATCTGAGCTTTTGGTTCTCCTTAGGTCCTGGAGCTGGCCGGGAATGCATCAAAGGATCTAAAAGTGAAAAGAATCACTCCACGCCACTTGCAGCTTGCCATCAGAGGAGACGAGGAGTTAGATTCTCTCATTAAAGCCACTATTGCTGGTGGAGGTGAGTGAACCAGGATGCCCTGATGGGACCTTGTGGCAAAGACCATCTCTGAACACGAGCTCTGTCTTTCAGGTGTGATCCCTCATATCCACAAGTCCCTGATTGGGAAAAAGGGCCAGCAGAAGACGGTATAACCTGAAGTGCTCTGAACATCGTGCCATCTCAGGAGGAAGTCGGCATTGAGTGTTAAATGTCTTAGACTAGAAAACTTTTCACAATTTTTATGGTTAAACTTGTCTACTCACCTGGGGTATTTTAAAAAGTGGCTTCAGAGAAGCTCTCTGGCTCTTTGCCTTTTCTGGTGTTGCAAGTGTCTGTGTTTAACTTGCTAATGTGGCGTTCCCATGTTCAAAGTGGTGTTTTAATAAAGCTCTTACTGAGCAGGTTTCATTTTTCTTAACTGGCTGCAGTATGAATGTTGAGGTGTTTACGGTGGTTGACAATCGCAGGCTGCAGCTTTGAAGTGTGCATGTGGAAAAGATCCCAAACATTTGAACATGCGTATAAACAGATGCATGAGTGGCTGAATAAGTTTATCAAGTTACCAACATGACTGGGGCTCCCAGGAACTTCATTTTCTGTATTAAATTTTATGTGGAAATTTTGTCCTTGTGGTGGTTTCACAGGACCTCTTTGTGGTTCACACTGAATTCTGCAGTGAAAGTTTTGGCTTGTTTTCTAAGGATTTATTTCTAGGTCGACGTTGGTCTGGTGTATGAGAGGAGCTATGTAGCTTTGACTTTTACATGGGTTAAAACTAACCTTTTGTTAAATGTCTGGTTCTAAGAACTTTTCTAATTCAATCATATTTTACATGCTCTGAATTTCACCTAAAACCAAGATGAGGGTGTTTGATGGGCTCTGTTACAAATTGACATTTCAAATCAGTGTTTCATCTGAAGTGTTAAAAAAATTTAAATGGTTTACTGCTCCTGCCAGCGACTGAATATGTGATCTCATGTTTTCAGTTGCTGTTTCATCTTACGCTTTAAGATCCTTTTAAAGGGTAAAACTGTTCTTTATCACATGTTTTCAGACTCAGCATGTTGTGAATGAGATATCAAGTCTGTTCTCAATCTGGTGGCAGTTATCTGGAAACCAGAGGAAAATGTTAAGTGAATGCTTGCTCAGAACAGCAAAGTTTTAACCTCTCCACCAGCCAACAGGAATAGGAGGGAAGAAACTGGATCCAGAACCAAGCATGTGCTCCACACAGGGAATATGGTGCAATGATGCCACTTGGTGGCAGCATTTACAAAGTGAGACAATGTCTCAGTTGCGTTCTATTATATTTCATCTCATTTTATTTTCAAAAAAGGACTTTCTTCATTTTAGTTTGAAAGTCAGAGATGTTGGCTGAAGAAACCCATTCCTTTGAGCTAAAGTGAGAGTTTGGAGTTCACTCCAAACTATGCGTGACAGAACTGTGGGAGGTAGATTGTCCCTCATGATACACCGTAGTCTACACTTCATGGCCACAGCTGGCCCCTGAGTTGAGATTGGCTCATGAGCCTGATAAACAGCAGCTGTGGGAATCCAAACCAGACTTGGGTTCCTGGCTGGCTATGGTGAGTGACCTGCAAATGAGGACCTGTTTGTATTGAAGCTTTTAAGAATTTTAGTTGCCTGACATTTTAAATTGTATGTATGTTGGCAGATGGAGAGATGAGTTCAGACCCTGGGGCACCAAAGAGTCGCCGCTGCAGTTTTGCTGTTGCTTGTTTTTTTCTGAGCTCAATGATCTCATTCTAACTTAATTTTAACTGTTTGTACTCCTCTCGGTGTTGGATGTGGCTGAGGTGGCTGTGTCTGATGAACTCGATGTTTATGCCTGTGACCCCGTGACGTATTTTTGACCGTGATTTAGCAGGAGAAATTCGTATTTAAGACAAAGAAAGTGGTATTCAAAACAGACACATACAACTTAAGATTGTATTCCTATTTTACTGCAAAGTTGTGCACAAAATATACATTTGTGCACAACTTTGTCTTTATCAATACAACTTTTTCTTTCTGAAAATGTTTCTTCTTGACAGTTTCCTTACCCCATACAACGGCTCAGAGCGCCACAGGAAACTGTCCTCCTGGCTTGTCTGAACTAATCAAACGTGCAAGAGAGACTGAAGCTTGGAACTGCACAAATGAGTTTCAACACCACATGCATGCAGGCCTCATTCTGCAGCACTGATGAGGAAATAATGACTGAAATGTTGAAGAAAATCATTTCACATGGTTCAAATGTTCAACACTTTGGTCGTTTGTTTTCTTTGCATGAACAGGTCATCTTCTAGTTTGTTTTTTCCTTCATCATTCTGTTCAGAACATATTTGTAACATCCCTTCTGTATTTTTCCTGCTTTACATCCTATTTGGGAACAAATTGGACTGAGCTGGATTATTTGCAGTGTGCAAACCCTCAGTAGTTCATCTCTGGCACATTCAAAGAGGGACTCATACAAAAAGCCTTCCTTCTGGTTTACAGGCAGCAACAGCACCAAACAGCTTCCATAAGTGAGTGTACATCAGGAGTATCTTTTTCAGTTTGCCTCCTGTCATGCCATCTCCTAATTATTTATGTGTGTACTTTTTGATTAACAATGTCTCCAAGACTCATCTCTAGATAGAATCAATGCCTGGAAATCAGGAATGTAGCACGTTTATTCCAGAGAATGAAGTAGAGGTGGCAAGCTTCAACTCCTAACAAGCTTTCAACTATCATTTGGATTTTCTAGGGGACCGCACCAAACCTCATGCAGAAGAGTAAACCATCAGACTCCTCCAGGGAGAGCCCAGTCAGCCAAAGGGTTTGGGCATCAGGGTCTCTCCTCCTCCAGGCTGGGTCTTTGTCAAAACCTCTGTTCACCATCTTAGTGCACACATCTTTTTTCTGGGGCAGCTAAACGCCAAAAGCTTTGGGTTATAGACTTTTAGAATCTTATCTCTGCTGCTAGCAGATGGTGTAGCCCTGCTGACTTCCTCAAGCCACAATCTCCAGTTGTCAATGCAGATATTGAGTGTGAAGCTGTTGTGGTTATGATCAGGACCTTCAAGTCTGAGAACCTCCCCCAGGTTAGGAATGAGTCACTTCCGAGGACGTGGAGGAGTTCTGTTTACAAGGAAGGGAAGGATGGAGTGTGGGACTGACCAAAGATGGGTCCAGCATCTGCAAGAATTCAAACCTTTCACCCAAGATTCAGCTTTCTATTTGCTGTTTAATATATGCACTGCACCACTGTGGGGCGGCTGTGCGTTCAGCAGTAGGGCGGTTGGCCTCTAATTGGAAGATTGTAGGTTTGATTCCCACCTTGCCCGCCCATGTGTCGAAGTGTCCTTAGGCAAAACACTAAACCCCACATTGCCTCTGGTTGGCGCCAGTGTTGGGCAGCGCCATCACTGTGTGAATGTGACTGTAAAGCGCTTTGGGCCTTCAAGGAAGGTAGAAAAGCGTTCTCTAAGTACACACCATTTACCACATGTTTCCACTCTCTCATGAGGCATTTAAACAGCTGAGGTTGTGGGAACAGATTCTCTTCTAAAGACAGGGGTGAACTCACCTCTGTATGGAGCTGCTTCTCCTCCACATCCAGAGCAGCAAGTCTAGTTGGTTTGGTAGAAATACAACCCAGACAGGTTGTGAGGCAAGTCCACAAGTAGGAGGCCCCCCGACAAACCCAGGACAAGCCGGAGAGATGATATCTCCCTGCTGGCCTGGGAATGCTTTGATATCTCCCAGAAGAGCAGGAGGAGGGAGATGTGAGCTTCAACTTCAAGCTTCAAGTTTCTGTCTAATGCTTGTTTAATCTCATTGTGTCTCTACGATGCTTCAGACTCATTTACTGTGAGGATTTTTCAGAAAGCAAAAGTAATCCTAAAGTAATCTAGTATCAGTTTCCCTGGGTATTGTCCAGGAATTTAGTTTTCTTTTTACGGAAACACTTTTTTGTAGATATTTCCATTTGCTGAAACTCTGAAGACTTCCTCTCAGTTTTTGTAATCTACCTTTTTCAGGTCATGACCTTTTACAGCAGTTTCCTCTCTAAGATCTGTGTACATGTTTTCTTCTTCCCATGTACTCACAAACAGCAGATTTCTGCTCCATAGTAAAACTGTGCACACATGTTGATCATCACGTCCTGAAGGAGTGATGGCTCCTGCTTTAAGCCTTTATGGGAGGTACGAGCTGTCTGCAGGTAAGGAATGGCCAAACCTGTACGGGGAACACAGGTGACCCACACAAACTTTTAAGGTCATAGACAGGTGAGGCCATACTGGCAAAAATGTCCAAGCACATTTTCTATGGGTGTGCTGCAGACAACATGTCATAGTGAACACTTAAGGGTTAGTAAGGGGTAAGTAGGTGAGACTCAGGTGTGGTGTTTTCATTCTTTTACACCCCACCCCCCAAAACCATGCCCGCTGTGCATGGAGCCTGCAAGTGCTGTTCACGTGAAACGTGCGCACTCCTCAGACATCCCTAAATAGGCAATCTGAGGTTTTTTGGACATGTTGCTTCCTCAGACTGCAGTTGCAATGTAAAACACTGTAACAGATGACTGGAAGCAATACGGTGAACTTGTCCTTGGCTGAAAGACATTTCACTTCATACTCTTCAATCAAATGCTAAAGAAAACAATGTGTTGATGCAGTGACTTATTAAAGGTGAAACCATGAATCAGTGACGATTTTCAGGACGAGGGCGTGAGAAGCCGCAGGAAGTCCTGGCTGCTGACATCCCAGTGTTCAGTTCTGATTCCTTTTGGATCAAGACTCCATCCAGAGGAAGAAAGGTGGTCATTCAGAGAGAAAAAGATGGAAAATTCAGCTGTGGTCAGGACAGAGAAAAAAGTCTAAACGGATTTTTGAACTTCAAAATATGATAAACTGAACCACAGTTAACCTTTGGAGTGTTTAACAAGCGCATTTGTCTGCCAAGCGACTGATGATTTGTGCTGCAGGCCTGGAGAAAAGCACAGCGCTAATGAGACCCCCCCCCCCTTCCAGCTCTCACCCAAACATTAAGTTAATTAAGAGTAGACTGGGTAGCATGTGGGGGAGGGCTCCTTTTCATTTGGTTGTAATTAAAGTGCAGGAAGTGAAGCTGCAGCGCTCACTAACCTCCAGGCTAGAAGGTCTCTGCTGCTTTCTGGAAGCCATTAGCACATTTTGCCTCAGCAGACAGATTCAACATTTGTTTAGACATTTACAAAGCGCGTGACAACATGTCTTCACAGTGGAATTAAAAAGTGGATATCTGTGCCTCAAAGCTGGAAACAGCAGAACCTGAGGATTTGTATTCAAGCTAACAGCAGCTGGAGATGTGACATTTTTACTCTTAGAGACATGCTTGAACTTTACCTTCATTCCAGGAAACTATTCCTGCCTTTTAGTGCATTTGTCACTGCCCCTTAGGTCTCAGGACAAGAGCGTTTTCATTCCATCTAGTTTTCTGAAACAAAGTCTAATCTGGGTCAAGCCTGGGTCAGTTCCTGAACAAACTTTCCAGGAGAAGAGAAGAGAGCGCTCAGGGCTCCCCACAGAACCAGATGGTGATTTGGTCACAACTTTAGGCTTTTTTCCTACACAAAAGAATTCAACCAACAAATCTCTGCATTTTAGTCAGAGGAGAAGCTTATCAAGAGTGATTGCATCCCCATAACATAGGAAACCAAGACCTTACGAGCCAGCGTGATGCAGACTTGAATGGCTTATGCAAAAGTCAACGTGTCTTCACTGAGATGCAGGAACAGCTGGAGCCTGAACGCTATGAAAATGTTGCTTGAAAGAGATGCTCATTTCTGCTTTCAGCTAAATGTTCATGGTAAGACTTAAGTCTCTCTATCTGCCTTATGTCCCATACTTTAACCTGTTCTGTAGAAAAAAAAGCTTCAAGCTGCAGAAGACAAAAGTGTGTTTAAAAGAGTCAAAGGAGAAGAGATCAGGGGATTTCAGATTCTCTCCGTTACTGCCAAAGTGGAGTAGATTTCCTGTGTGAGGATTTGAACAGAAAAGCTTCATCTAACCTCAAAAAGCTCATTCATCTGTTAGCTAAGCAGAAAAGCTGGTTCTCAGTCACCAGGATCATTGATAGTTTCTAGAATCTTCAAAACCTAAATAAGGGACAGTGGGTTGAGCCACAGGCTCCTCTTTAGAGGAATCAACTGCCCTGTTGGCGTCAGAGGGCAGGTCTTCTGAAGCTTGTCCCCCTGAAGTCCAGGTTCAGATGAAGTCCAGACCTGAAGCTTTCTGAAGTCTGTCTTTAAAGAGAATGGTGTTTTAACATGTTCTTGTAGCATTTTTCTGATTATGGAGGACATAAATAAA
Source organism: Oryzias woworae (assembly GCA_016861445.1). Lineage (NCBI taxonomy): Eukaryota > Metazoa > Chordata > Actinopteri > Beloniformes > Adrianichthyidae > Oryzias > Oryzias woworae. The sequence goes on from BOLG01000180.1 coordinate 595,730, forward strand.
GTGAGTTTAGAATAAAATAACATTTTTGAGTATTTCTTTATTCAAATGGCGATAAATCAGGAACAGTTTGAAGAAGATATTTGTGACAGTAAATACGCCTGCACGGTGGTGCAGTGGTTAGCGCTCTTGCCTCACAGCAAGAAGGTTTCAGGTTCAAGTCCTGGCTGGGGGACTTGAAACAGTGTCACCAATGGAGGACCTGTCTATGTGGAGCTTGCATGTTCTCCTTGTGCATGCGTGGGTTTTCACCGGGGACTCCGGCTTCCTCCCACCATCCACACCACCTAGGTGTGGATGTGAGTGTGTGTGACTGCGACAGACTGCCGACCAGTCCAGGGGATAAAGCGGTTCAGAAAATGAATGAATGAGTAAACACGCCAGGGCAGTCCACAGGCTCCCTGCTCCTCTCCATCCACTTGCAGACAAAGAGATCCATGTACGTCTTTGTTTTCCTCGTCTGAGCTGGAATCAGAACCAAAATGTACAGCTGGATAGCTCTGATATTGCTCTCTATTCTTGTTGCACTAATCTTAGCTCAGGGTTGCAAGGGGATGTAAACTAGCAGGAGTGAAAACAAAGGGATGATGGGATGTGAGGAAAGGCTTACTCTGTTCCAACAGTCCTGCCAACAACTCAATTTCTAATGAACTTCTGCAGAAACTATGTCGTAGAAAACCATGATCAAAACACGGTCATGTTAATTTCTGCCCTGTTTGATATTGTAGAACAACAACAGCAATTTTTAAAGAAATGAAATTGAAAATGGCAGTTTAAACCCATGGAAAGGAAGTGGAGATGAGCAGAAGCTAGTTTCACTCTGGTTTGGCATAAACAGAGCAATGAAAAGTTTAAGATAAAGCCTCAAGGCTCTTCTTGTGACAGAAATTCTAGTTCTGCGTTTAATCAACGGTTAAAAAAAAGCAGGTCTCTGTCGGGCAGGGTTGGAATTGAACCTTTTTTTCTTTTTGCTTCCTCTTGTTCAAGTTCATCCTCAGTCCATCTGGTGGCAGGTGGTTGAGAGCAGCTGAATGCAGCAGTTCCCTCTCAACCACCACACATGACTAACTTATCAGAACAGACACAATGAAAGCAGCAGCAGCACTCACCGATCCTGGAATCTTTGTCAGGGATGAGACTTCAAGTCGCTTTCATTTGTCAAGACACTTTCCCCAGTCCCCCCTCTTTTCTCTCTCTGTGGCTGCTTGGCATTGTCTGTATGCCTGTGTGTGCCTCACACACAGACGGAGTGGGCTGGCAGGGGTCACGGTTCACCAGCCCACCGAGATCCATCGAGAGGAACAAAGAAGTGGGGAGAAGGAACCGTGCCAGCAAGCCCGACAAAATCAAAGACCAGGTTTAGACTGGGATTCGCTCCAAAAGGCTGGACTCATTTCAGTGCTGCAGAGGGTCTCGGGGAGTTTGGGAAAGTAAAAGGAGGAGGGTCAAAACAATGACCAAATCCAGCAGTGTCTGGGAGCTGGGTTGGTTGCTTGAAACAGCCTCTGCATGCAGCATCCCTCCCCTTTGAAATCTGCTTGCTTTTGTCCTTTACATAACTTGATCTGATTTTTCAAAGGATAATTTGTGTGCATTTTGTGAGCTGCAGGGTAAAGGAAGGAAGGCTAAACAACCTGCCACCCAGAATCCCACAGGGGAGCTGACTGGAAGGTCAACATGATTGGCCACAGAGGGAAACAGGGCACACAGACGAGCCAAAAACACACTAGAAGTGTCTTTGAGTTATTGGCGCTCTGTGTGCATTTGGTGACAATGGCTGAGTGATCAGGGGACGGAAATCTCTTTGCAAACTCGAGCAGTATTCGCTTTAGTGGTCTCCATTTTGCTGTCATAGCTTTAGATAGAAGAGCCAGCATTGGGCAGTGGATGAAAGAACATCAAAGCAGGTCTGGCTCCTTCACATCCACCTCCAGGTCCCTTCATTTATCACAAAGTTTTGTCTTGTTTATTTCATGTTTGTTAAAGAAAACAGATCTAAAAATAAAGATGATCATAACCAAAAATTCAGGGACCTTAGGTGCTCTAACATGAAGTTCAGCTGACACTGAAGGGACCTGAAGTGTGCATGCTTCTGCCGACTGTATGCTGTTAGGAATCAAACCTCCCACCCAGTGTTTGCTGTGATTGAACTACATGACTTTGCTCTTGAAGGATGGTTTTACATCTTTCAGATACTGAGAGGACTCCATTTTCATCCCTAGTAGCTGTCACACAATGAGGTGCATTGTTCTCTGGATGTCACCTATCTGACCTATCTGGATGATAGGTTTTGAGTCCCATTTTTACAGTCTTTGGCATGACTCAACTGTAGAATTGAACCAACAACCCACCAAACTCAGAGAAGACACTGTTCCATTAGGCAACTGGGTCTTCTACAGAGGTGTTTTCAAACCCTGGTCCTAATGTACTGCCTTTCCTTTTTTAATCATCTTATGGTATCGGATTCCTACAAGATAAGTTCTCTTCGATTGTGTTTGTCTTGAAACTAGATGTGAACTAAAAGTATTTCTTTACAGTCTGTTTTCAGAAACAAGTTTCCTGAGAACCATTGAGCTTTGGAAAGACTCATGTTCGATGTTTACTGAAAGAATTGTTTGAATGATCTAGACCCCTCCGTGTCACTTTTTGGCGTTTGGGGTAACCCCAACTCGTTGTTCTCAACGTGCTTCCGGTTCCCATTAAATCAGGGGTCCCTAACTCCCGTGCCACAAACTGGTCCGAGGGCCTCGTGATAACGGGCCGCAGACAAGAAAAAACACATTTGCTAACTTTGACCGGCTGCTCAGACCACTAGCTAAGTTAAAGGCCCAAAGCTAAAAGCTAATTTAATAATAGTAAGTCTTCATGGCACAGGAACACCGCCACAGTGCCCACGTCAGCAGGTGGTCTGTGACGACGCTCCAGGCGGCTGATGGCGAATGAGGAAGAGCTGTGTGTGTCTATACACAGAGCAGAGGACTTTTTATGGGGAGCTGGTGGTGTGTAACAGCTGGTGGTGTGTAACAGCCGGTGGTGTGTAAAAGTGGTGGTGTGTAAAAGTGGTGGTGTGTAAAAGTGGTGGAGTGTAACAGCTGGTGGTGTGTAACAGCTGGTGGTGTGTAACAGCTGGTGGTGTGTAAAAGTGGTGGTGTGTAAAAGTGGTGGTGTGTAAAAGTGGTGGAGTGTAACAGCTGGTGGTGTGTAACAGCTGGTGGTGTGTAACAGCTGGTGGTGTGTAACAGCTGGTGGTGTGTAAAAGTGGTGATGTGTAACAGCTGGTGGTGTGTAACAGCTGGTGGTGTGTAAAAGTGGTGGTGTGTAACAGCTGGTGGTGTGTAACAGCTGGTGGTGTGTAAAAGTGGTGGTGTTTAAAAGTGGTGGTGTGTAAAAGTGGTGGTGTGTAACAGCTGGTGGTGTGTAACAGCTGGTGGTGTGTAAAAGTGGTGGTGTCTAACAGCTGGTGGTGTGTAACAGCTGGTGGTGTGTAAAAGTGGTGGTGTGTAACAGCTGGTGGTGTGTAACTGCTGGTGGTGTGTAAAAGTGGTGGAGTGTAACAGCTGGTGGTGTGTAACAGCTGGTGGTGTGTAACAGCTGGTGGTGTGTAACAGCTGGTGGTATGTAAAAGTGGTGATGTGTAACAGCTGGTGGTGTGTAACAGCTGGTGGTGTGTAAAAGTGGTGGTGTGTAACAGCTGGTGGTGTGTAACAGCTGGTGGTGTGTAAAAGTGGTGGTGTGTAAAGTGGTGGTGTGTAAAAGTGGTGGTGTGTAACAGCTGGTGGTGTGTAACAGCTGGTGGTGTGTAAAAGTGGTGGTGTCTAACAGCTGGTGGTGTGTAACAGCTGGTGGTGTGTAAAAGTGGTGGTGTGTAACAGCTGGTGGTGTGTAACTGCTGGTGGTGTGTAACTGCTGGTGGTGTGTAACATCTGGTGGTGTGTAAAAGTGGTGGTGTGTAACAGCCGGTGGTGTGTAAAAGTGGTGGTGTGTAACAGATGGTGGTGTCTAACAGCTGGTGGTGTGTAAAAGTGGTGGTGTCTAACAGCTGGTGGTGTGTAAAAGTGGTGGTGTGTAACAGCTGGTGGTGTGTAACTGCTGGTGGTGTGTAACAGCTGGTGGTGTGTAAAAGTGGTGGTGTGTAACAGCCGGTGGTGTGTAAAAGTGGTGGTGTGTAACAGATGGTGGTGTCTAACAGCTGGTGGTGTGTAAAAGTGGTGGTGTCTAACAGCTGGTGGTGTGTAACAGCTGGTGGTGTGTAACAACTGGTGGTGTGTAAAAGTGGTGGTGTGTAAAAGTGGTGGTGTCTAACAGCTGGTGGTGTCTAACAGCTGGTGGTGTGTAAAAGTGGTGGTGTCTAACAGCTGGTGGTGTCTAACAGCTGGTGGTGTGTAAAAGCTGGTGGTGTGTAAAAGCTGGTGGTGTGTAAAAGTGGTGGTGTGTAACAGATGGTGGTGTCTAACAGCTGGTGGTGTGTAAAAGTGGTGGTGTCTAACAGCTGGTGGTGTGTAAAAGTGGTGGTGTGTAACAGCTGGTGGTGTGTAACAGCTGGTTTTGGATCTGGATGTTTGTTTGGCCTGGGAGGAAAGTCATTGGAACGCTGGGAAATCAGACAACAAGGAAAAGGGACTTTTCTTCAAGCTTGGACTCTAATGACATCCTCTGGGTGCTTTTTGGCTGCCTTCCTGGGACTCTGGGGGCGGGGGCCTTGGCCTTGTGCCAGGGTGACTGTCCCTGTGTCTCATCTGGAGGGGATTATTTTGAAGATCTCCCCCTTTTTTCACTGGAGGAACTAGCATTTGGGAACTCAAACAGGATGTCCTGCTGGTTTGACTGGACTTCTTCCCACCTCACCCCACACTCAGCCTCTGGTTCTATTCTCCTACACCCCCCCCCCCCCCCATTTCTTTTCAAGGATAATGATTTAGCTTAAGCCACAAGGGCAAGCCGCCCCTTTTCCGCCTGCATTTGGAAGACGTGCAAAACAAAACCCAAACTTCCCTTAAGGGTCTGCTGGACATGATGACATTTCAGCTTATTGTTTGATGATTGAAGCTCTGAAGGTGCAGAGAGTTTGACCGCTGAGGTGAAAGATGAAAACTCTCCATTGTGCCAGTTTGGTCTGCATTCAACAGCTTGAAAAGAGTTTTTCTAATCATTAAAGAATTGTACACTTGGGTCAAATTGCCCACAAAGACAGACAAAAGGATGCTATGTTGTTGGTGATGTCAGTGGATCTTGATAATACTGACTTAAAGCAGAGTTCTGGTAAATGGAGGGAGTAAACACTGACAGGCACCAGCATGACTGTGGAAAATTAGCCATATATTGTACTGAATTCATCCTGACATTAATCTTTTTATCAAAATGAAATTTCCAATATTAAGTTCTAAAATGTCACAGAAAATGGAATCATGCTTTTTGAGCCAAATCCATGAACCTGTCATTTTCTAGGACATAGTTTCTGCAGAGCATTTGTCTTTGACCTTTGCTGTTTCACATTGGCAGTAAGCAAACAGTGCTATTAACACTTTAAATATATTCTGCACTTTCTACATGTCAACACATGTCCTCAAACTGTAACTATGAAACCATTCAACATTAGAAAGGAAGCAATGATCTGTCTCCATCTGCAGAAAAATAAAGCACACTATGGAGATGTGACCACATGTTTTAGGTCTTGGAGCCCTCTGCTCTCCTCTACACACTGACATTAAGGCTCCTTAATCTCACTTAAAACCCAATTTATTCCAAGGAAAACTTTCATTTGACGGAATGATGGCAAATCAACTTACTGTAAAATGATGCAAAGAATGCTGGCAAGGCAAGAACACATGGTTTCTCAGCTTCAGACCAATCGGTTTCCGTGGTCAAAAAAATAGCACAATTGTTCAGGAATTTCAGAATAAAACTAGTATGTGTGTGCTGCACAGCAATGAAACAACCTGGAGCTGCAGACTTTTGCAGTGTATCTAAAATTGGAAAGAGAAAAGAATCCAACTCCTCCACACAGGCAGTTTTAGCAACAGCCAGCAGGAACTGGTTGTTCAAGTGAGCTCCTGGTGAAGAAACATGACAGAGTGGCTAACCAACGGTGGTTTAGAGGTTAGCACTGATGCCGCACAGCAAGAAGGTCTTGGTTCCAATCTCAGGTTTTCTCCAGAAACTCCAGCTTCTTCCCACAGACCAAAAACATGCTTCATAAGTTTCTTGATACCTCGAAATTGTCCTTTAGATGGGTGTGTGTCATTTTCTCCGTGATGGACTGCTGACCTGTCCAGGGTCAACCACACTTTCACCCCACTATAGCAAAGTAAGCTTAGGCATTCCCAGTCACCCCAGAGGGCATCAAGTGAGTTTAGAAAACGGATGAATAATTTGTCAGAAATGTATTCATCTTTTATACCGTTTAGTCCCTTTCGGGGTCACGGGGCTGCCGGAGCCTAACCTGGACACTCATGAGTGAAGGCAGGGGACAGCTTTGAACAGGTCGCCAGTTTGTCACAGGACCACAATCACACACACTCAGAATTCTAAACATCAACAATTTAGAGTTTTGGTCTGACACGCACACAAAATGAAGATGTTTACATATCAAATGGTGCATAAAACATTTACAACAGTTTTTATTGACATAGACAGCTAAAATTCACCAAAGGCCAACATTTCTGCTGTCTTTGTCAGTGTTAGAAGTTCATCCTTGTTGTTCATCCTACGGGCCGCGGCGACCTCCAGGCCTCTGCGGGCCGCGGCGTCCTCCAGGCCCTCTGCGGGCCGCGGCGCCCTCACTCCTGATTGCTGACTCAGACCAACTAGGACCAAACACCATTTACTGGTTTCAGCATGGTGGCGCATTCATCAGGAAGCATTGGAGATGGATGTGGTGGTCAGGCGTTCCCTGTGGCTGACGTCACACCTGGATTTGTCCAGTGATTATCAGCTCCTCCCAGAAACAGAAGACACAGCAGAGTGGACCAGAGCTGGTGGTCTTGATCAAAGATCAAATACTCTGTTGCCTTTGGCAGGGGTTTTCCTGGGGCCTGGTTACACACACGGGTCCCCCTGACCCACCTCGCTTGTAAAGCAGCTAGCCATCCTCACATCAGAGTAACTGGGAAAAGCTTCTTTCCCTTGTTTTGATGGAGTGAAGGTCTGCTGTGCTGGACCCCAACTTATGCACACCTGCCTTGCTCACTTTGGGACAAGAGCTACACACACCTGCAGAAATGCTCTTTGGAAACCTCCCTGATGTGCTCGTGAAGACACCAGAAAGCTTCAGGCTCCAGGCTCATGGCTCTGGCTGCGAACAGCTACAGGAAGCTGACATGAGGCAGAAAAGGAACTACATCACGAAGGCCAAAGTGGGAGTATGACTGGGTTGGACCTCCTGGGAAAGTTGAGAGAAGTAGTTCCTGTGGTCTTTCACAAGGACAGGTTGGCCCCATACAGAGGGGATGTATGGCGCAGCAGAGCCTCGGGAGGCCTTCATCCCCTCACACAGACCGGACACTTCTGGATTCTGTAACTTTACACCAGCTCCACATCAGCTGGTGGTCTCAGGACTCACTTCACACAAAGGCCTCAGTGACTAAATCTGTCTGACTCTTATGTCCAAGCAAGACATTATAATATTATCTTTGAACAACTTACCTTAGATTGGACGTTTTCATGCAGATTCAGCACAAAGTGATCTTGGCCGAAAATGAACTGAGTGGTGTTTTGTTATGAGAAACAAACGCTTGCAAAAGTTACCCATGCAATTTTTAGAAGTGAATCAACCAGCGGTGGAGGAATATGGATGGAAATATGGGAGAAGCTGATCGTAGCTGGATTCCTAACCTCTTATTTAGTTGAATGGAAGCAACAACTCAACAAAAACATCAAAGGTAAAATGTGTCTAGACCAGTAGGAAGTTGACACTTTTAAAATGTTCTTTTTTAAGAGGAAATCCCATTTTAATGCTTCTCTGCACAAATGACTTTTATTGTCCAAAAAAGAGATTCTAAACTTCATCTTTCTTCTCCAACAACTTACTTTCAAAACGGAATTCTTTTGCATCTTTGTAATAATTGAATGACTCGTATTTTTAAACACAAGAGGAAACAAGGTAAGAACATGCAAAGTGTCAAACGACAGAAAAGGAAATCTTTAAAAAGGTAACTAAGAAGTAGCTCAGCAGGACAACATATTTATTGAATTTTAGCAAAATACAAAAGAGACTAAGAAATAGCAGAGATTAGAAACGATCATCTTAAACTTTTGATTTCAAACGGAAATGCACCCTCTATGGAAATTCTAACTATTGTTTTCCTTAGAAAAAAAAACCTTTGCCTAAAACTTAAACTTTCACAATAAATTAGAAAGTTTTGCTTAAATAATAGTACAAGTGTGTCACGTGTGTGATTGGCCTTTTCACAAGCAACCCCTTTAAAACATATTGCTGAAGATTTTCTATCAAAACTTTTTACAATCTTAAAAATGTTTTTTTCATTAATCGTGTCTTTGTTAGGGAGTTTCCTTTTTCACAGCGACTCTGCCTTCACTCCCATGATGAAAACAGAAAGACGCTTTTGGCATGTTCCACTGGTGACGCAGCAGAAAGAAGACAACCTTTCTCTAAGCTACATGACTAAGATTCTGAATATTTTGTTTTCTGGACTAGTGACATGTTTCCTGACGATCAAGAGAAACTTCTGCAGAAAAGCGACCTGCGCAGCCCATAAACCCAGCGGGTTGCTGTAGAGCTGAAGATCATCTGTCTGTAGTACAAAGACATTGAAGCTTTTGCATGACAGTTCTGCTGCTCCTAAATGACTATCAGAACTTTAGAAGTTTTGAAAACATTTTGGGGTTTTGAAACTCCACTGGATTTGAAGTCGTCTTGGATTTAAAGCAAAATGTTTGGTAAGAAATGGATTCATTGGACTTTCTTCTTCATTAACCCTTTTCTGGATGTGTACATTTGGATGTTTAGCATAAGCACAAACCCAAACCTCAATGCCCACCATGGTCATAGGTGAAGGTTTCAGAGGAACTTTGGTACAAGCAATCTTTGCTCATTTGAAATGACTGCTGGAAAAGCTCTCTCTCTCTTTGGATGCTGGAGTGCCAGATACATCAGTGATGAAGTGCTTCCACTAAATGTCCTTCCTCATTTGGTTCCCCCACCCCACCCACTCAACACAACGCACACACTCCAACAAAGGAAACTCAATCAATTACTTACAATGCCATAAGGCAATGCTGCCTTTGTCACGATGAAGCGCATGTCAAGAGACAAGCATGGTGACCACTCAAAGCAACACAGCCAGCAGCCCTCGCTTCAGAACAGCCTTCAGAGCTTTCAGGGCTCGTTCCAACAAAGCTAGTCCTGTTTATGCAGCAGGACAACCTCTTCAACTGGACAGCCTGATCCAACCAGCTGGAAGCATCCACAACGACCACAGTCCGATCTGTTCACTGAAGCAGAGGAGGAGGCCCAGCAGCCGGCTGCTCAGAGCTTCAGGACAGTCCAGAAGTTTCCAGGTAATTCTGAAGCTTTCGAATGGTGCTTCTGTCCAAAGAGCAGAGATCAAAGTCAAAAGTCGTGTTTGTGATGTGGAAGTGTCCAGTCTCTTCAATGAGGTTAACGATCTGGGAAAGAGGACAAAAAAGCAAATATCAGTGGAAGAATCCCTTCACCTCAGAAGCTTTAGTTCTTCATTGCTTACTGCAGACTCAGCATCAACCGTTGACAACATTCCTGACTGCTAATCCCAGAATCCATCAATTCATTTCTTAACCCGCTATGCCACTGTCAGGGTCACAGGAGTCTGTTCCAGCTACTGTTGGGCAAAGACGGGTCCACCATGGACAGGCTGCTGGTCTGTCGCAGGGCAGACACGCAGGGACCCTTCAGAGCAACAAATTAACCTATGAAGCATGTTTCTGAACCATGAGAAGAAGCTGTCAAGTGCCTGAAGAAAACACGGATTTGAACCAAGGCCATCTCGCTATGAGGCCAGAGTGCTAACCACTGTTCCACCGTATCCTTTCATGCTTTACGTATCTGTGTCTACAGATGCGTGTAGACACAGATACACACAGATATATGGTCCACATTTGTTCTTGAGTTTGCAGCTAAATGTGGATTTTCAAGTTGAACTGGATTAAACTGAGAACCGATATTTAAAGGTTGAAGACAGACTGAACAGCTTGTTTCCTCGTCTAGGTTCCTCGCTGTGTGAAAAGATCTGGAAGTAATTAAGCAGCTCCCATGGTAGGATGAATGCACACTGTTTGATTTCAACTTTATTTTGAAAGCTAATATTATCAAGTTTTACAGTGAAGTACCTGAACCAGACGTGGTTCTAGCTTCTTCTGATTTCAAACTCATGTCAGTTCAGGAGCCAAAAAAATGAATGCTTACTCAGAACCTGCTTTCAGAGTAACATTAGCAGTTTTAAAGTGGTATACACTTCATGTCTTACATGGTCTACTCATCTTTAAACAGAATTCCTCATTTATTGCTGCTCCAGACTGTTTCCCTGTGAAGCCCCTCCAGAAAAGATACAGTCCCTTTGCAAAACATCTGAATATCACCAACACATGTATTCACTTCTATGATTCCATTCAAAAACATGAACCTTAGATAGAATATAGATGCAGGATCCGCTGTTGAACTGATTTCAAGCATTTCTTTGCTTACTCTTCATAAATCGGAGCTTCCAGCTCCTATAACCCACAAAGACAGGATTTCAAGAAAGGAGAAAACTGTGTAGAAATCTGCTCCAGTGTTGCAGGACATGAATGTTTTTAAACAGAGTTTCATCAACTAATCATCTGCTAAACTCAAAGCTCCTGCACAGCGTCACCAGATGTCTTTAAACTGCTTCAGTTCAACACGAGGAAGACTTCAGATCTGACAACTATCCAGAAGAGCATCACTGATCCCTCCATCGTCTGGAGAGTTCATGGATAAGGAGGCTGGCTGTTCACAGAGCGCTGTGTCCAACAGATCAACAGAAAGTCTGATGGAAGGACAGAATGTGAGGAGAAAAGAGACGGCCGTGGGCTTCAGCCCGTCATCAAGGATTCAAGAACCTGCAGACATCCAGAAAGAGTGGAATGAGGGGAGGAACAGCTTGATCTGGTTTGATGTGATCATGATCTCCATCTTTCTCTTTTCACAAAAACTGAGAGCTAAATGATGCTTTGTCCACAGGTTTCTCCTTTTCTGAAATCCTGTTTTTGTGGGTTTAATGTGCTGAAACCCCAATTTCTGTCAAATTAACAAACACTTTAACAAACCATAAAACAGAGGGCCCTGAATCTATACTCTATGAAAGCTTGATTCTTTCAATGGAATTATGGAAACTTTTCTTTGATATTCTCATTTTAGGAAAGGGTCACACAGTGATGCTGCAGAAGCTCACCTGTTGTAATATGTGTCCCTCTCTTAGTGTCATCAGCCTTTTGTGTAGCTCCACTAGCTCATCCAGGTAGGCCTGGAAAGACAGCATTTCCAAATTGACACCTTTCAGAAAAACTTTCCATTTGAATTCAACAGTTGTTGCCGTTAGCATTATTTTTGTTGGTGTGGGTGGTCCTTTTGTCTGAAATACCTTGTCACAGTCCAGATTTTTGCTCTTGTCCTGCTTGTTCTGCCTGTTGGGACTTTTGACCTCTAGAATCTGTCAGGACGCAGCAAACCAAAGCCGAGTCACTGTCAGGATCAGCGCACAGTTCAACAACGATGCTTCCACCAACACATAACCGCTCTCTTACCTGATTATTGGAGGCCTTCAACAGTGCTGATGTTTCTTTACGGGAAGGGGGTGGAGAGGTGTCACTCTCACTGCCGTTACTCAAACTCACCCTTGATGGGTTGGGACAGATAAAAATGAATCTCCTTTAAGCACATGAATCTGACTAAAGGGAGTTTTTCACTGCTCTACAGACAAGAGAAAACATGAAGATTTCTAAAAAACACCTTCATTTCTTCACGTGGACCCCACAGTTCATCTCCATGAGAAACCTTCTAATTTGCTGCCTGTGACTCACCTGCGCTGGTGATGTGGGAGGTGAGTGTATGCAGCTTGCTCTCCATCAGAGTCCATGTCATTGTCCTCTTCGTCCTCAGAGTCATCCTCGTCTGTGTGCGGTTCCTGCATCACAGACTGCAGAGGCCCCAGAACTGAGAAGAGTCAAACGCCAACATGTCACGTTGTTGTTGTTACAGATTTGACATAAATCCTTCAGAACAAGTCATTTTTCTGTCAAACAGGATCATTCAACAGGAGCAGAAGTGTTGCTCCTTTTTGTAATGCAGGTGAGTTACCTTGGCGTTTGTGGTGTGTTGGAGCAAAGCCTGAACTGGAGCTGGAGCTGGCAGGGCTGGGCTGTTCTGACTGGAAGTACATCAGAAACAGATTTTCTTTTAAATGGGCCAATAACCAATGCTCTTCTTGGATCCACGGGACAACAGTGCTCAATAACAAAAAGATGCAACACTAAAGCTAGGGTTAGTGTGCAAACACAGACATTCCCATTATGTCTGACAAAAAGATATTGAAAGAAAAAAGATTTATCTCCATAAAGCCACATGTGAAAATGTGTTTCAGAATAGAGGAAAGCGCGAGCAGATGAAACCGTTTTGTAGCTCAACAGTCATAACCCTGCAGGAAGCCTTCATGTTCACTGCTTCTTCCCAACACAGTAACCCAAATGTGAGACTGAGGATTGTAATAACTTACCCATAAAAAGATCTTGGATGTAAAAAACAAAAACAGCAACAAAAGAACTCAATGACAAATGGAAATATCTGCTTTTAAAAAGAACCCACATTTACACTGCTTAAAGGAGTAGAGGTTGTAATACCTTCTCTTTCACTGTGAAACATACTTTTTCATCAAATTCAGAAAAATTCATGTTGATTTACTTGCTTAAGCATATGATTCAGTCTATTGATCTATTTATTATTTTGTACTCTTAGTTTTTCTGTGCGCTCTGCAAAAGAACCACAAAAACTTTTTATATCTTTAACCAAACCATACACCTACACAAGTGGACAAAATTGTTGGTACCCATCAGTTAAAGAAGGAAAAACCCACAATTCTCACTGAAATCACTTGAAACTTACAAAAGTAACAATAAATAAAAATGTATTGAAAATTAAATAATCAAAATCAGCCATCACTTTTGAATTGCTGATTAACATAATTATTAAAAAAAAACAAACTGAAACAGGCCTGGACAAAAATGATGATACCTCTATAAAAGATTGAAAACTATTTGACCAGACTGACATGATTAACTCAGGTGTGTCCTTTAATTGACATCACAGGTGTTACCAAACTCATAATCAGTCAGTCTGCCTATTTAAAGGGAGACAAATAGTCACTCTGCTGTTTGGTGAAAAGGTGTGTATCACACTGAACATGGACAACAGAAAGCGAAGGAGAGAATTGTCCCAGGACATCCGAAAAAAAATGATAGATAAACATCTTAAAGGTAAAGGCTATAAGACCATCTCTAAACAGCTTGAACTTCCTGTGACAACAGTGGCTCATATTATTCAGAAGTTCAAGACCCACGGGACAGTAGCCAACCTCTCTGGACGTGGCCGCAAGAGGAAAATTGATGACAAATTGAAGAGACGGATCGTTGGAATTGTATCCAAAGAGCCCAGAACAACCTCCAAAGAAATTAAAGGTGAACTCCAAGGCCAAGGTACATCAGTGTCAGATCGCACCATTCGTCGTTGTTTGAGCCAAAGTGGACTTCATGGGAGACGACCAAGGAGGACACCACTGCTGAAAAACAATCCTAAAAAAGCCAGACTGGAATTTGCAAAAATGCATGTTGACAAGCCCCAAAGCTTCTGGGAGAATGTCCTTTGGACAGATGAGACCAAACTGGAGCTTTTTGGTAAGGCACATCAACTCTATGTTCATAGACTCAAAAACCAAGCATACGAAGAAAAGAACACTGTCCCTACGGTGAAACATGGAGGAGGCTCAGTCATGTTTTGGGGCTGCTTTGCTGCATCTGGCACAGGGTGTCTTGAATGTGTGCAAGGTACAATGAAATCTGTAGACTATCAAGGCATTCTGGAGAGAAATGTGCTGCCTTGTGTCAGAAAGCTTGGTCTCAGTCGCAGGTCATGGGTCTTCCAACAGGACAACGATCCAAAACACACAGCCAAAAACACCCAAGAATGGCTGAGAGAAAAGCGTTGGACTATTCTAAAGTGGCCTTCCATGAGCCCAGATCTGAATCCCATTGAACATCTGTGGAAGGAGCTGAAACATGCCATTTGGAGAAGACACCCATCAAACCTGAGACAACTGGAGCAGTTTGCTCATGAGGAGTGGGCCAAAATACCTGTTGACAGCTGCAGAACGCTCATTGACAAATACAGAAATCGCTTCATTGCAGTGATTGCCTCAAAAGGTTGTGCAACAAAATATTAAGTTATGGGTACCATCATGTTTGTCCAGGCCTGTTTCATTAGTTTGTTTTTTTTAATAATTATGTTAATCAGCAATTCAAAAGTGATGGCTGATTTTGATTATTTAATTTTCAATACATTTTTATTTATTGTTACTTTTGTAAGTTTCAAGTGATTTCAGTGAGAATTGCGGGTTTTTCCTTCTTTAACTGAGGGGTACCAACAATTTTGTCCACGTGTGTACGATTTTGCCTTTTTAATTGATATTCTGGTGAATGCATGCTTGATTTTTCTGTTTGCAGATTTCTTTTTACACTGAAACTTTTAGTGATCCAGGCTCTTCATGTGTTGTACGATAAGCTTTAGTCACATGCACCTTTAGGGGGGCTGGGTTGTTCGGTTTGTAGAGCGGCCGCATCTTTGGAGAAGCGTGGGTGTCTTGCAGTTCCCTTGAGGCTTGTACAGCCACCTTAAGGGCCGTCACGAAAATGCAATGTACGTTTGTTGCGCGCGTGGGAAGCGTAGTGTGAAGTATTTAATAGGTTAATGCAAGTTCCACTCACTGACGACATACGTTTGTCAATGTCCTTACTCCACACTCTAGATGTTAGTAAGGTGCAGGCACTGGTCCCTTAACGACCACATAAGTACGGCCTTCATCCACAGGGTGTGCATGTGACACATGTATGACCACAAAGACACGGATTCTCTAAAGTCGTCATTATAGTGCGATACTGTCTTCCGTTTCCTTTTACCAGCATTAATGGCCTCCTTGCAAAGTCCACAGGATTGGGGGGGGTCCAAAGGAAAAAAAAACGCCTGCATTTCACCTACTTCACTCTTGCATTTGCGTCTGCTACATGTCACTTGCAGCATGCCTGTAGAAAAAATGTGCATGACCATTTTCACCGTAGCGGCTCACCGCGTGATCAATAACCTTGATATTTTGTTTCTTCACCTGCAGACAACCCCACAAGCATCCGTGAGGACAGTTATGACTTTTGGATGTTAAAGACATTTCTAACAGCTCTTTTGTGAAGGTACAACTGTTTGTAGAGTGCATCACTATTGGGAATAGCAGAAGATTTGGACAACATCTGAATATCATCCAGACAAGCTGGTTAGGTGTGTCCATGCACCTAAACAGGCTTTGGTCTAATCTGACCTGCAAAGTTCAAAGTGATAAAATGTTCCTGAAATACAAGACGAAAGTCTTTCATCAAAGCAGTTATGCGTTGCATCCTCATGTTCACTTTATCACACAGAAGCTTTAACGGAACATACAGGTCACAATGAAACTTCTGGGATTTTACAACTCTTCTTGTTGCAGTGTTTTGAACCTAAGATAAATGGATGGCTCATTGTTAGCAAAACCTGCCCTCCAAAATCAAGTTGCTCCATTTTGTCAGAACCTGCAGAGACCGTCTTTACCCACAGTGGAGCAGAGTGGAGCAGCCTTCCTAAATTCATCTGAAATTCTTCAGTTTCTCTGCAAAGGCCATTTAAAGAACACTTAAATCTCTGATGCAGCCGTCAGTCTGTGGAATAGTGCTGCCCATGGAGATCATTTGGGGGGACAGAAGTGACCCAGAGAAGAAACATGAGAGAACTAGAGAAGAGCAAGGACAAAAGACTTCAGCTGTCACCTCCAGCCATTGGTTTATGGGACAGCTTATTCAGACCAACAGAAATGTTACCTCTCTCCTTTTAGGGCTTTGACCAGCTTCACTCAGTCACCAAAGCAGCTCTCCTTTAACACTAGAAATAGTATCATGTCAGACTTTGTAGTGACTAGTACTCTTTTCTGACAGCGAGAAGGCCCTGGTTCTAATCCCGGCTGGTTCTTTCTGTGTGTTTATATGTTCTCCTTGTGCATAGATTGGTTTTCTCTGGGAATTCTTGGTTCCACATTCCAAAACAATGCTTCATAGATTGGTTAAATGAAATCTTCCCTAGGTCTGTGAGTGTGTGGCCCTGCATTCACTGACTGCATATAGAAAACTGGATAGAGCAACTGTGACATCACCCATAGAAAATGCCTGACCTCCAGCGAAATGAAACCAATTTAGTCGCCATTTTTCTGTGATATGGATTCATTGTTTCTATGGCAACTACTGTCACCAATCAAAAGTAACCTTGTTGGAATTCCACACTTAGGCTGATGGAGCAGCTGGACGTGGAGGTTTTTAACAGGATCTGAACAGAAATGGAGGATAAACGGGCTGGACTCACACCAGCAACAGAGTTTAATAAAAAAGGAGGGGAGACAGCGGTGTTCTTCCACACTGATGCTAGCATAGCATTGATTGTAGCATGCTAATGAGATGTTCTGTGTGTTGCCAGGTTGTGATTTAAAGTCAGAGAATATTTTCACAGAGTGGACTTTAACACATGGCAGACAAATACAAACTTCATTCATGGGACATTCATAAAAACCGTGTTTTCTCAATACAATAACAGACATGAATCCACTTTGAATGGAACTTTATTAACAAAATCTAACAATACAGAGACGGCGTTAATAAAGCCCCCCTAACGAGAGCGCTGCATCTTTACTGTCCATGACACAAGAATCTGAAAACATGTTTTTGTTATGATTTAATCTAAAACTGAATCACCTAAAGGCAGAACTAGGAAAAAAAAAGAGCATTTTCTGTCAACCTGCAGTCCTCTATTAAATCTGTCCTTGTTTTCTCAGCATGTTTGAATTTGAGTTTACAGTTAGATAACATTTACGGTTAGAGGACATTAAAGATGTGTTAATCCTTTTTTTTAATATAGACTTTTATGCTATTTCCTTTTCTTAAAAATGATTAAAATAATTGTCATTCTCTATATATGTCAATGGTTCAGACTAAAGGTGACTGACAGCTCTCCTCATAGGGGTCACAGGGGGCTTTTTATCTGTGCTAAAGAGAAGAAGCAACACATTAGTGATAGAAGAGAAAACACTTCATAAACCGTGTGAAAATGCCAAAAGCAGAGAACAAAGGCTGATTAGAAATCTGTTAAAACAGTTATTATCCTATGTTTTTGTTATGCTGTGACGTAATCTCTTTTCATTCAACATAATATTATTTTTTTAAAATTACACCTAGAGTTTTCCTTTGTAAAATAATGTAATAATTTGTCTGGTAAAAAAACGCGCCTGGCCAGTAGATTTTTCATCCACCGGCTGACTTGGCTGGTGAGTAAAATATCAAATGTTGACCAGTGATGTTGTTACTTCAAACAAATTTTGCTGCATGTGGTTTGATGCTCCAAGTTTGGCTGTCAAAGCTGCCAAAAGTGGGAGTACAACAAATTAGATTCAACACCTGAAACAGACAAGAAGTGTTTCTCTTTATGAGATTCTTAAGCTAGTGGTAGCTCACAAAACATCTGCTGCATCAATCTACAAACATGTTTACAGCTCACAGTGATGTCAGAGCAAATGAGAATCATGAGGTCAAAGGAACTGCCTGAAGAGCTCAGAGACAGAATTGTAGCAAAGCACAGATCTGTCCAAGATTACAAAAATATCTGCTGCACTTAAGGAGCCTTGATGAGAGAGGTAAAGAAGAACCCAAAGATCACTGTGGCTGAGCTCCAGAGATGCAGTCGAGAGAAAGTTGTAGAAAGTCAACCATCACTGCAGCCCTCCACCAGTCGGGCTTTATGGCAGAGTGGCCGGATGGAAGCTTCTCCTCAGTACAAAACACATGAAAGCCTGAATGGAGTTTGTTAAAATACACCTGAAGGACTCCAAGATGGTCAGAAATAAGCATGGTGGTGGCAGCATCATGCTATGGGGGTGTTTTTCAGCTGCAGGGACAGGACGACTGGTTGCAATGGAGGGAAAGATGAATGCAGCCAAATACAGGGATATCCTGGACCAGAACCCTCTCCAGAGTGTTCAGGACCTCAGACTGGACTGAAGATGATTCTCATTTGCTCTGACATCACTGTGAGCTGGAAGGTCTTATATAGACAGGTGTGTGTCTTTCCTAATCAAGTCCAATCAGTAGAATCAAACACAGCTGGACTCAAATGAAGGTGTAGAACCATCTCAAGGATGGTCAGAAGAAATGGACAGAACCTGAGTTCAATATATGAGTGTCACAGCAAAGATCTGAATACTTAGAACCATGTGATATTTCAGTTTTTCCTTTTTAATAAATCTGCAAATATGTCAAAAACTATTTGTTTTTTTTGTCAATATGGGTGCTGTGTGCACATTAATGAGGAAAAAAATGAACTGAAATGATTTTAGCAAATGACTGCAATATAACAAAGAGAGAAAAATTGAAGGGGGCCTGAATACTTTCCGTACCCAGTGTATATATATGGAAATCCTTTACTCTGAAAGGTCTAAACATAGCATGATTAAGCAGTCCGTTAAATGTTTCTTGAAAGTGCACGTTGAAGCCCCACACAGACACCTGAACTATTTTAAAATCCTGGTTCGGCTACATTTAGCAGTGTTGGAAATAAACAGCCCTTTATTTTCTTAACCACAGACAGAACATTACTGGTTAAGGCACTTTTAATCTTTGTGGGGTTTTTTTGTTTTACTGAAAAATATTTTGTTGTGAAAATCAGATAACGTTGAGTATTGAAAGAATATTTCTTTAATTACCAAAAGAAAACCTGATTAAAAGCAACTTGTATATGAGATTCAGTTGCAGCGTTTAATGTTCTGATCGTTAAATAAAATATATTTTACGATTTCATTTATGTACATAGTGTATTCATATTCAGATACAGTTGTAACTAAGTCATAATCTGTAAAAAAAAATAGTGAAATGTTGTCTCTCGTACTGTCTTAGAACATATCAGGATATATTGTGTCATGACACATGTATGGTAATATAAAATTGTATTGTCAGACTCTTGCCAATACTAGCAAAGCAATCTGTTACTAAAACTTGACAGAAGAGTTTCTGCTCTCACTGCAGATGTAGTATTTGTGCAAACATCTTTTCTGATTTTTGTTTTTTTGCCTTTTATTCATCTTTTATTTAACATTTGCTGCCATATGCTGGAAAACCTCTGTGCAAAGGTTTGGGCAGCATGTGAGTACTAGTATGGCATCCACAGATGTTTTAACATCTGCAAAACAGTGCACGTGGGACACGGAAACACATCCCTCTTTAGAACATTCAGCTTTTATAGGTCTAAACACAAAGTAAGTACAATTGAAGGCACAGAAACTGTTAACATCAACCAAAAGAACTCAGGGGCATTTAGCACATCAGCATTACTGTGCAAATGAAAGATGTTGGACTTAGAAATGATGAAATTGTTTTTAATGTAAACTTAGAGCAGTTCTTTTGTATGGATGATCCAGTTTTACTAACGTCACACAGAAACTTTTGGTTTGATTTGCCAATAGTGAACCAAAACCTTCTGCGTCATTGTTAAGGACCATTGTCCTCCTCTACAGACCACTTCTGTTACCCGTCTGACCCGTCTTTGTCAAATAATGCCCATCCCGGTCAAAGAAATAGTTGTTGGAGTTCATCAAATTACAAAAAGGGGGAAAAGTCATTGCTTATTGAAATGTAGTAAATTCATAAAGATTAACATTTGAGTAAAACATGTCCTTGATCAAAGATTTTTGTAAAGCTGGTAGAATCTAAAAAAATGTATTCTTTTGTCATGGGAAACACTGGTGCTGATCTGAAAAGTAAAACATGAATTCATCTTTTGTCACTTGAAAAACTGCAATTAAAGCATGTTTTCATTAGCATGCTTGAATAAATATAGTCATAAACACCTTTTCCAACTTAGTGGCAGATTATACGTTTATCTCAGGCAGTAACACAAACTCAGTTTCAGCTGCATCCAACCCCACCTGAGAGGCAGGTAATGCCTCTGGGATGACACAGCTTCATCAGTGCTGATGCTTAAAGAAAACCTTCACTCTTTCATAACTTCATCCAGTCCACTGGAGACCAGGTTTTCAAGCGACACCCCTACATGTCAACACCAGATCCGTTTCTGGCCCACAGCTCGGGGAAAACACTGGGATCAAACAAGCAGTCACATGAAGAATGATGCGACGCTCTCTGACCCACTCCCAGCCCACCAGGGTCGCTCGCCCGGGGAGAATCAAACACCTGGTATTTGTCACCGCACATCCCCTGCTATGACACCCCCGCATAACTAGATGGTAAAACTTTAAAGACTGAACTATACAACACCCCCAAAATCACAGGTTCTGTTCACGCCAAGTCACAACTCTGAGATCTGAGCGGTAAAGATGCAGCACTACCGCCCAACAGAAAACTGCTCAAATGCAGGGATCACCAACACTAAACCCTTTTCCTCTTTGAAAAGCTGAAAAGATTAAAGTGCAGCTCGTTGCCATTCACAGCCACGTCCCTCTTTCTTCTCAGGTGTTGTAAAACCGTAAATCTCTGTCACTATTTAGCTTTAAAATAGCCACTTTTATGAGAAGCTGCTTCTTTAAATGTGTAGACCAGCCAAATGTCAGGCTATTCATTAAAAGACTGACAGGAAGGGATTTTTCTGGCCCAGCTCTGAAGATGCAGCCACAGAAAAAATGTGAATGAAGGAAACAGAGAATATTCTGTGAATACAGCAAATAAACTGTATCTTTGACAACTCTGGCTCATGTGATCATCTTTTTTGGGACAATGCAAGCAGCTGATGTCCTGCTGGTTTTATTGGTGTCAACCCCTTTCGTCCAGTTGGAACACCCAGCCCCCAAGAGCTACCAAGGGTTCTCTTCCTGCTGCTTCTTTGACATCATAGCACTTCCACACTGAGCTGACCAAACAAATCCTTCCTCTTTGAGTCTCTGAAAGAAAATGGCTTCCTTGCTTTCTGAACAGTCAGTTCAATCAGTCTAACAAGTTTCCATTAAGCTGGTCTAATCATTAATATTCCATGATGAATGGAAAGTGTAGCTGCAGTGCGTTGTACTCACATCTGATCTGGACTGGTCCTCCATGTCAGATTCGTTGCGTTCCGCTGCATCCTGGAATGGAAGTGCAGAACTCCTCCTGCGCTCTGTCTCGTCGCCATCGTCTTTATATTTGCTTGAGCCCATCTGCAGTCTGTCCTTTATACGTTTCTTATCCAAATGCTGAACATCTGAGCCTGACACAATCTTCCCTGACGAATCCAGATATCCCTTTTTGCGTTTTTTGGTCATGAGATCGTTGCCATCCAGGGAAGGCAGACGCTTGTTAGGCCCCGAGCCGTGCAGAATGCCCTCACTGCGATGCTCCTTGCAAAAACTTTTGGGTTCTTTGAATCCCATCTTAGGATTGCTGTCTCTAAGTGGCTGGTTCTCTTTGGGTTTCCTCGTAGATTCTTTGGGGACTTTGCTGGTTTCCCAGCTGGAGTCTCTGAAGGCACTTTTGGGCTCTTTCAAATCTTTAGGAGCCTTGACTTTCTGGTCCTTGGAGGGCTTGTGTAGTTTGGGGAAGCTGCTGCTGCTGGTGGTTGAAGAGGTGGTGAGGAGAGTCAAACCACTTCCTTTGGAGCCATCCTGCTGATCAACAGCAAACAGAAATATGAAATATCATCAGTAAAAAAATCACCAATAAAAAACTATATTACTATTATATATGTATTATTATACACTATTTACTTGTAGCTCAACGTGTCTTAAGACAAAACATCTCGTGCAAACATTATTATGCAGAAGTTCAGGGCCAGGTCTTTAAATCATGAAAAGGGTCAAGCTTTTGAGAAAAACAAGAGAGTTGCTGAAGCTTTAAAAGAAAGAAAGTAGGATTAGGAGGGAAGGAAGAAAGAAATCCCTCCTCAGGTCAAAGGGCAAACATAATGAGGCAAAGGAATGAGCTTCAGACAAACTTCTGTTCCTCTGTGAAAATCTTTGGAGCATAAAACTTAACTGTTTTTGAACCACTCTGTCCAGTGAGCTGAAAGCTCCTTTTCAACAGAAACACTTGCAAAACATTCAAAATGGTGCGAGTGCTAATGCAGTGAAAAGACGAGAATCAGCGGCTGAAATGACGGGGCCATTTGTCACCGGGTCATCCCTCCAGCACCACTGTCCCAGTCTCATATGTGCAATAAAGCCATCAAAGCAGTCTAGACGACAGGTTCTGTTACCGCTCTGCGACCACAAAACCCTTCATTGGTCTATTGACGGGTGACCTGAGGGCCAGCAGGATGTAAAGCTGCTCATTCTTCACCTCCTCATAGTCCAGAGTGGAAAAGCTGCTGAAAAGCCTCCCTGAGCTTTTTTTAGGTGAAGATCTATCAAGGAGCATGGGAAAAAACCATCAATCCTTGTATTCATCAGAAAGAGCCCTTTAGACCAATGTTTCAGCAACCTCTCAATGACAGGCGTCAAAATGTACGTTTAAACTGGAGCTTATGTGCATCACAGTCCTGAGTTTAAGGAGAAACGTTTGACGGTGAAGTTACATTTATTGCTTAAGTATCACCCATCTGTGGAAAAGTTTTGTGCTTGTAATAAGAGATTTGTATGTCTGCATAAAGATTTTGTACTTAAAGAACAAAAGTTGTCTGCTCGTAAAAAATAATTTTGAACCTGTGTCCTTCAAACTTTTTCATAACTGTAGAAAAAATGGTCCGTGTGTAAAAATGTTTTGTCAGTGTGTGAAGCATCATGGGCACATAAAAGCATGTGTTTAATCTACAAAGTTACAAGTACAATGCTTTTGCTTCTCAACGAATCACTGCGGCGGTTGGACCTGCCCTTCAGATGTGTGATATTCATGCCAGAAGAAAAACAACAACAAAAGAGTTTTCTTTCTACACAACAGGAGCAGAATGAAATATAGAAGATATCGTCAGAATTTCCTGAAATTGACAATGATCAACAGTTTTTTATTTCCAATATTGCAATGAAATACTTCCATTACCATATTTATGGTATCTTCCATCATTTCATTTCACAATTCCCTTTAGTGAATTCTCTGAAATCCACCTTAAAACAGGAAAGGTTGCTTATGAACTTGAAGAGCAATCCAGAAGAGAAAATGAGGCGACAGCGCTCCACACATCTCTCTTAGATGATGGCATTTTCTGTTGTAGTGACAAGCTCTGAACTTCTAATTAGACCTGCATGTTATCTGGAGACATCGAGGGTTTGTAGAGCAGCAGCAGCTTAAAGTCAATCCTGTCAAAGTCACAGGCTGAATATTAATATTTTCTGCTGCCATTTTATCCTGGAAGTGCACTTAAAGTGCACTAAGTTGCTAAGTAATGATTTGGAAAAGAAGTTTTGAAACAGTCATTTCTATCCCCGCCTTGACTGTTCTTAACTAAACATGTTTGGAATATACTGTGGAAATGGCACGACAGAAACGATTCAAACTTGAAGTAATCGATAACGAAGAGCATAGATGTTTAGCCCTTCTTGTTAATCCGTTTAGGGGGACTCCAATGACCATGCAGCGGGGCTGAACGAGAAACGATGAAAACAAAGGGATGAGAGGTGAGTGCATGAATGAGTGTGACCTCCTGCTCCACAAGCCATTCATCACATACAGTGTTTAGACTGGAAACTGCTTCCATGTGAAACAGGTCTCCCCGACTCACCTCCAAAATAACAAAATAACACATAATGGAAACAATATGCAATCTTATTCTAACACATCTCAAAATGTAAGCTCCCGAGAATAAAGACTTAGATAAACAGTAAGGACAGCCATTTTTAGCACTACTTTTCTCCACTGACTGCTTCCCAAGTACAATGTTACATTACATGGATATAAAACAGAAACAAGAGGAATAAATCAAAAACACACATGTTTACGTGTGTGTAAGTAAATGTTGATTGTTGGGAAGAAGCAACATCACATTCATTACCATCATTAAACCAGATCTTTGAGAAACTTGTAGATGATTAACCTTTGAAGGAACACAGCAGGCAGAAATCTGGGTCATAACTGCCCTGACCTGGGTGGATGCAGGCTTGTCTGTGGGTGAAAATGGTCAAATCTGTAGGGGGGACACAGGTGGTCCACACCGAATATCCAGGTTGTAGACCACTCAGTGAACCTGAAGACAGAAAATATTCCTGCACATTTTTTCTACAAGCTTGCTGTGGGAGTGAAGTATGCAGGTGGGTCCTCAAGACTTTTTTCACCCCGCCCTCAAACCCTGCACACTGTGTAAGCAGCCCCATGGTGCTGCTATTGCTATAAATGCGTGCTCCTTGCATGAAGTGAGGATATGATGTGGTTTATGTGGACATCCAACAGGTGTCCTACAGAGGTGGTCCCCAACCACAACCACCGGGCCGTGGACCAGTACCGGGCTCCAGATCAATTGCCGTGGAAGAAAAAATAAGTTATTTTATTTTGAATTCTGAAAATGTTATTTTGAAAAATAACCACATTCTCTCAGCTACATCTTCGATCACTTGAGCTGTAAAGTTTGGTCAGACAAACACCAGAACAGGTATCCAACAGATGATTCCCAAACAGCTTGAACCTCCATGAAAACAGAGAAGAGGAGCAGCGCTGCTGCGGGGGGGATGGGGGGCTTAGAGCTGTGCAGATCAGTAATCTGATTAGTTTCTTATTGAGTATCAATAATAGATTTGTTGGTTACATTGTGTTCCTGTATTTAGGTTTTTTAATGAGAGGATCATATAATAGTAAAATAAACTGGTTTTTAATCAGTCCTGACACCACACTACATTAAGAGACCTTAATGATGTTTATGGTTTTTGTTTGTATGTTTATGTTTTTATCAATCCTCCAAAATGCACAGGTCAGATAACTGAGTGAAATGATGATCAAATGTATTGTCAGAACTGTTTATTATAAAGTTTAAAGCACATGTTCTTATTAAAGTCTACTGTTTCTTTGTCATTGCCCAAACCCCCCTGCCCCGTGGTAATAATCCTCACGGGTCGACCGCTCTGCAGCCACAAAAAGGTTGGGGAACGCTGTCCTACAGGGTCTTATGCATCACCTGCACATCCCATGTGTGCACATTTGCGAGTCAGTGCTAGCACCTTCATAATGACTAGGGTGTGGTTAAAGTCACCATATGAGAACAATTCACACATCATAAGTGCATTTAACTTCCATTAGCCTTACTTCACCACACACTTACCACATGCATAACAACGGTACGTTCCATTTTCATGACGTCCATTGAGGTGGCCGTAAGAGCCTCAAGGAAACTGCAAACAAACCTGCGCTCCCCTTATGACCCCCCCACTGTCAACAGGACAACCCAAAAACCCACAGCTGTACGGGTCAACCCCTGTACGGTGCGTGTGACAAAGGCTTTAGCTCGGACAAAAACCCTCCAGCTGTGAGCTGTACCTGGAACTGACACAGACCTTTGATCCATGGGAGGATTTGCTCTTCTTTGGGTCAGACAGAGAGGATGTCAGCGAGCTGTTTGGAAGCGTAGGCAGCTTGAGGTGCTGGCTGAACAGCGAGGTCGAGCCTTCCTGCATCACCATCACCTGCTGAGACCAAAGCAACAAGCCCACATCAGCACAAAGATAACAAAAGCAAAAATCCATGCTGGGATTAAAATTGTATCTTCATTTAGACTGAAGGCATTCTTGAGACAACTCTATTCACCCTGATTATTCAATGAATGGACTTTTCAAACACAGCTCTACCAGCTAAAGTCACCAAAAGATACCAGCTGAAGCATTTGAATGAATCTACACCAAGTCTTAATGAAACTGCACAGCTAAGATGACTCAAGATGTTTCTGAGCATAGGTGTTGAAACATGTTATCTAAAACTCAAATGAAAAAAACATGCACATGTGAGCTCACAAGGCTGCTAAAGACCTTACTTTGGATTCTTCTGAACCTCGCTTGTGAGGATCCCGTTGCTGTAAATGAAGAAGAAAAGACAGGAGTCATCCTTTTTCTTACTTTACTCATCAAACATGTTAGTGTGCTGCTCACTACAAAACTAAGATTCTCTCTAGCGGTCAGTCAGCCTAAACATTCAGAGAAATAAACATGGACTCTCAACTCCCAACCTGGTTCTGGTCCTGCTGAAAAGGAGGTTCTTCCTCTACAGTGTTTGACACAAGTTCATGCAAAGATAAAAGACTGATCCATAGATTTCACCTGGTTCCTAACCCATCACACAGACCAGTATTTGACTTTTATAGAAATCGGTTGTGTTGGTCTAAAATTCAGACATTTATCATTTATTCCAGTTGTATATAGAGTGGTGATGCACTTGATGTAATAAAAACAGACTTTAACACTTTGGTGACAAATGGTGTCATTTCAAGCCGGTTTCTTGAGGCTTTGTTAAGGCCGAGTCGGGGGTGTGGGTCCACATAAACAGAGGGCACTTAACTCTGGCCATAAAAATTCCAACACAAGACAACGGGAGTCCTCCGTTTGGGGTCAACAGACGGATGTCTCCTCCAAGAAAACATAAAACAATGGAAGCTCCAAGCAATTCAGGCAGCTGGTAGAAGTTTTCTGAAAACGGCTTATGAAAGTTTGAAACCACACTGAATCATCAACACAAAGACTAAAGTGATGTATCTGTACTTTTACAGATGAGGTAGGAAGTGAGGAGTGACTTTTCTACTGACATTAAAAATATATAACTCTACAATAATGTTTGTTACCAAGTGTGTCCTATGTAATTGGTCTGTGTGGTCACCTCAGCTAAGTAGCAGTTAAAAAGGATTTGGATTTTAAAAAATGTGTACAGCCCAGCTTAAAGCAGACGTCTGATCCCCCTACTTCTGGTCCCTCACAGAATATACTTTAAAATCGAAAGTTTCTGCTTGGTTTAGCACCAAAGAACAGCTCTGAGATGACGGTCCCTCAATGCTACATGCACACCGGTCATGCGTGCATTCTGGAATGTACTTTTAACATCTGGTGTTCACACTGGACTGTCGCTACCCGATACTAGTGCATGTACTCACAGTTGGAAGAGGCTTGGTGTGAAATGTCAAAGCAGTGCAAACCTGGTGACTCTTGCTCCAGGCTTTCTTTAACAGCTCTATTCCAATATATGAAAGACTCTGTGTCAAATATTTCCACTCAGGTCCAAACCACATTGTTTTACTTCTCCTTCATGATTATTTTGCAAACGGTTGGTCCTTCTGCAAATTGAAAAAGGAAGCTACACATTCGTCACTACCATATTAAAGTCCCTGATTGGTCAGAGTTCAACTGGTTTAACTTGAAACACGCGTTCCATGGCCACATGTTTTGTTTGTAGAGCTCAAAAAGGGACTTTAAAAGTAGAGTAGCGACAGGCGAACTCGAGAGTTTTAAATGCTGAAACCCCACATGCACATTGACGTGCGTTTACAAAGACTTTTCATTGGAAGCAGTCGCTTGAACGCACATTTCTGAGCCCGGTGTGAATGTAGCATAAGAACTAGATCAGGGACAGACCTCATGCCCCGAGTCAGGACTAAAACTGTGAAGCTGCTATTAGGTTAGATGCAGCTCAAATCTGAAACATTCTTCCTCATTTTAGACGACGTTTACTCTGTTTAAGTCCAGACTACAAATTATTTTTTTACCCTGTGTGGGGCTTGACATTACGGCAAAAACATAAAATCTCAGATTATGTTTACACCATATTTGACTTCTTAATTTTAATAGATTTTTTTCTGACGCTTTACTTTAAAAGTTACAAATGACAGAAAATACAAAAATATTTTAACATCTTCTTTGGAAGTTGGCCTGAATACAAATGACAACTGAAAAACATGCTAGCTATGTGAATGCTTGTAAAACAATACAGCAAGTGTTTTGTGAGCATCTGGTGAAGACAAACATTATTTGCACTCATCAGAGTTTCTCTGTTTTAGGTGTTGAAACAAATGAATCATACTCCTACTCTTGGTAGCAACAGCCTTTAAACAAAACAGACTTTGCAGTGTGCGCTTTGTTGTTTAAAGTCTTAAGAAGCAAAATTGAAGCAGTTTTATAAAACTCAACAAACTGTTCCTGTTTTGGGAACATGTTCCTTTTTTCTGGTTACCATTTTCACAGTAAAGTAAGACAAGTGAGTTGACCTTACTCTGAACAATAGAAACTCAAGAGAGCAGAGTGCAGCTGACAAAAACATTTAAATTTTACAAAACGTAAATCAAAATAAATTCCAAAACAGCAAATTTGAATGTATGGCTAACATTAATTTATCTCCCAGCCCTAGCTCTTAGAATGACTTATCTTCTCTTTTAGCGTAAATTAATTGTTAACTTTAATATTTGACTTTATTATTTAAAATACAATAGTGGTTGATGTGGTTTAGTTTTGTTTTTTCCTGTAAATACGCTGTACAAATTAAACTTGTGAAAGCATTCGTCTGGAAGTTGAGTCATGACAACTAGACTAGACATCTTAAGATTTTACGAATGGACTTAAGTCAATGTCACCTGGGTGAATGAGAATCTCTAGCAACATTTTAAACCTGTCCATTAAAGATCAGCATGTTATGAATCAATCCCACCCCTCCAGCTTTCAGCAGCTTCCTTCCAAACTCCTCTGTTGGGTTGTTGAAGGTGAGTTTTTCACAGCGAAGATGATTGACTGGTGGATGGCCCTCCAAGTGTAGAAAAAGGTCGTAATCAAAGCGGACTTTCTTGGGTTCTTCCTAAGAACAGGCATAAAGTCACCAGAACAAAGAAAAAGAGTCAAAAGAACAGTAAAACATTTCTCAGTAAAGCTAAATATGCAGCATTTCCTCCTGCATCACATTAGAAAACTGTTCAACTACAAACCCATCTCTGCTATTGTACAAGAAAGTTTTGCTTTGCTTTTAACTTAACTACTTTTTTAATCAAATGTATATCTTTTTAACACACACACACACACACACACAAATAGGTCAGATGTTTTGGATCTAAAAAACGACAGGTGGTTGGCTAAAGTAGCAGCCCAAGAGCTTAATGAGAGCTTATAAAAAGCGTTCTGTCTCTTACTTTCTCCATCAGACGTGAGCTTACATTTAAACACTGCTGCAGTTACAGTACAGCTGCTGTTTTGGACATGTGTTTGCAGATTCTGTGAGAAACCATTGTGGTTGTGAAAGAATGAAATTAGCTGAGAAAGAAACAGAAGAAAAAGATCTGGTGTGACAGCTGGTTCACATGCTTTGCTGTCATAATTAGTTTTATGGTTACAGTTACACATCAGTTTGGTAAACAGCAACAACATCAACTTCTGAACACTCAAAATAAAAGGGGAACTATTTTTTTATCTAAGTTAGAAAGAGTATATAAAAAGATACGGGTAAGACAATGTTTGCAACAATGCAACCACAAGGTTCCACAACCCTTTAACGTGCTAGTCTCAGTCCAGGTAACTGCAGACGGTTGAACTAGGAAGGACATCTGACATTAAAACTAAAGCCAGTTCACACATGCGAATCACATCGAAATTTGAATAGTGGATCAAACCAGGTTACAACAATCACCAGCGGTTCTATTGACCTGCAAGATTCTGGTGGAGATTGGACTTCTGTGGGTGGTTGAAAGAGAGGAGGAAGGTGCGTTTGTAGACAGAGAGAGAAAGACAGAAGTGAAGGACCAAAGGGACAAACTGAATGTAGAGACCGACAGAGAAAACTAGTCGACATGGATGAAAGAAGAAAGATGGATCTTCTGTTTGTTCAAGAGAGCAGATGGAAAGAGAACAAAACTTATTTGACTGGATGGAAAAAGGAATGAAGGAGGAGAGATCCTGAAGGAGGGGTTTACTACGAATGTTCTGGAAGTGAAGAGAAGAACTGACAGGGGAATAGAAGACGTGATTTTGTATTTAGTCAGTGGTTTTATTCCCCAGGTGAAATGTGAGCTAGAGGAGAAGAAGATTCTGGAAGGAGATGGATGAGAAGATCCAGGGCATCCCAAGAGCAGTATTTCCCAACCCTGGTGCACCCTGAAGGTGGAGGTGGGACTTTCAGCAAAGATCCGCTATGATCTCCTTCTTGTTTCTGTGGTGATGGACAGACTGACAGATGAGGTTAGACAGGAATCTCTGTGGATCGTGATGTTTGCAGATGATCTGCAGTGAGAGCAGAGAACCGGTGGAGGAACATCTAGAGAGGTGGAGGTTTGCTCTGGAAAGGAGAGGAATGAAGGTCAGCTGCATCAGGACAGAGCATCTGTGTGTGAATGAGAGGAACTGAAGAGGAACGCTGAGGTTCCTGGGAGCAGAGGTGGAGAAGGTGGAGGACTTTAAGTTCTTAGGGTTAACAGTCCAGAACATCAGGGAGTGTAGAACAGAGGTGATGGCCAGCAGGTTGGAACAGGTGGAGGAAGGTTTCAGGTGTGATGTGTGCTGTAGAGAGTTATCAAGAATGAAAGGAAAGATGAAGAAGACTGTGGTGAGAGCAGCACGTTGTTGGTTTACAGACAGGAGGCAGAGCTGGAGGTAACAGAGATGAAGATGCTGAGGTTCTCTTTGGAGTGACCAGGATGGATCAGGAATGAGTCCATCAGAGGAACAGATCATGGTTGATGTTCTGGAGATAAATGCAGGGACGCAGATGGAGATGTTTGGATACGTTAAGAAGAGGAACAGTGATGACAATACACATTTTTATTATACTTCCAGATGACAGAACCCTTTGTATCATTTTTTCATCTTGAAACTTTCAACTGAGTTTGTCCAGCTGCCCGAAAAGGTGTGTGACCAGAGTTTCTTTAAACATGTCAAAACATAACTGCTGATTTTAAAAACTTCTCCTAATCTGAGTTCCTATTGAACTTTAAAAAAAAAAAAAAACATTGGTTATTAAAAACAAAAAAATCAAAAAATGTATTTGTCATTGTTATGTTGATGTAAATTGATCACAATGAATGTACCTTGTTTTTGAAGTAAACTTCAATGGGCAGGATAAAGCCTGCATATCCAGACTCCTCTACTTTGTATGGTGGATCCTTGCAAACTGAAACAAAGGAGACAGATGTTATCAAACAAATGTTTTTAAATTCAAAAACAATACAAAAAACCCACACACACTCATTTGACTATTCCTTGATTCTTGAGGAACAGGGACTTTGAGCTAAAAGGAAATCAGACCAGTAAAACGGCAAGGCCAGTGTACTATTATTTCTTTTATAGTTTTCATCCACTTTAAATTAAAACAGAACAAAAACTCTAGAGGAATTTGTTGCAAATATTTAAAAATATACATTCATTCAATAATTTTCTGAACCGCTTTATCACTTTCGGGGTCACAGGGTTGCTGGAGCCTAACCCGGCTACTCATGGGTGAAGGTAGGGGACACTCCTGGACTGGTCGCCAGTCTGTCACAGGGGCCACAATCACACACCCATACACACTCACATCCACACCTAGAGACAATTTAGAATAACCAAATAAAAATATTTAAAAAATATTTTAAAAATTTAAGGTAAATTTCATGAATATGTATACACATGGATATAAACACACACATACATATACACATACTAGAAAGAACATTTGATGCATTTTATATGTGAGTGATTTTGCAGCTCCTTTCCTCTTGAGACCTTGTTAGTTCTCTTTCCCGTAGATGCTTTCAGCTTGAAGTATAAAAAGGTTTGGTTTAGAAATCTAAAAGTGAGGAGCAGGTGAGGACTTCCCTACATCAGTCTGCTGGGACTTTGAAGACAAACAATCTGAACAACAGCTGCGGCGTTTTCTCTGGAGGAAAGGTGTTTGTTAGACTTTATCCCTGTTGACTCTGGCAAAAAAACAAAAAACAAAACCACAACCGACTCCAAAAAGAGAATAAAAACCTGCATTAGCTTTGCAATTCTTTGAGTTGACATTGTTCTAACTTAAAGTTCTGAAGTTCTAACTTGTGTACAATTTGCTTGCATTTGTGAAGCTGAATTCAACAACAATATTTCACTTCAACAAGACACACATCTAAACTTCTTTCCAACAGAAAACAAAAACACTGCAACAGCTGTTGTTAAAAAGTGACCCTTCAGCTTTATGATGAAAAAACAATTCAGAACAGCCAGGATGCTAAATGATTCTTTTTATAAAGTTTGGACAGTGCAAAGAGTTCAGCTGATGCCCTCATCAATGCAAGTAGAACTTCACAGTAAATCCAAGCCAAAGCCACTAAAAACCCTAATCATGACCCCAGAAGTGATGCGTCCTGAAGGCCAGCCTTGAGTCTTTACTATGACTATTGGTCCTGACAAGGTCAAGAATTAGTTTAAAATGTAATTTAAGATTAAAATTTAAAATGGTATTAAGAGAGAAAAAAGGTCATAACACCTCGCCCAACCACCACCATCATCACAAATACTACCACCCCACACGCCTCAAGGGTCAACACTTTGGTTTCCCTTTTGGGAATGGGAATATAAAGACAAAAGTGTTGTTTGTGTTGTATTAATGAAAAACCTGTGCTGGTAACTAAAGCAAGAAAATGATTTATAAGTATTCGACCAGTCAAAAGGATAATGTGGTTATGGAGTCTAGTGTTCCACATATTGAAATAATAGAGTAAATTAAATGTTTACAACAATATTAATTAAGGTAGACTCATTCAGTGATGATGTAGGAAAAAAAAGGACCCTGCTCTTCTCTTGAATTTCTTTTGTCCTCTTCTACTCTATTGTCTCCACGCGAGGTAAACAAACACACACAACACAACACCCACCCCCATGGTCACTTCACCTGTGCAGCGTTTAGTTTGTCTGATGAAACAGCAGAATATGTGGAGATTTCTAACAGGATCCAGTCAGAACTGGAGGATAAAGCTGCTTCACTTAAAGCAGCAACAGACAGGTGAATAAAATGTCTTGATTTGGAGACAGAGCTGTTGTTAGACACTGATGTTATGATGCTAGCTTGTTAGCCGCTAATGCTATGATGCTAGCTTGTTAGCCGCTAATGCTATGATGCTAGCTTGTTGGCTGCTAATCCTATGATGCTAGCTTGTTAGACGCTAATGCTATGATGCTAGCTTGTTAGCCGCTAATGCTATGATGCTAGCTTGTTAGCTGCTAATCCTATGATGCTAGCTTGTTAGACGCTAATGCTATGATGCTAGCTTGTTAGACGCTAATGCTATGATGCTAGCTTGTTAGACGCTAATGCTATGATGCTAGCTTGTTAGACGCTAATGCTATGATGCTAGCTTGTTAGCCGCTAATGCTATGATGCTAACTAGCTGTTCTGTGTGATCACAGACCAGTTTAAAATCGGTCAGTATTTTCACGGCCTTAAAGATGCAGCGGATAAATACAACAAGATGAATTTGTAGGACATTCATAAAAATAGTATTTTCTAAATAACAGAATCCACTGTTTTAGCAGCGTCTGTGTAGCATAACAGAGTCTGTGTTACACTGAAAACTGTGACCTGTCAGATGTTGTGCTCAATCCTTCTTAAAGCTGCAGCTTTAATTTCAATAATAATATATAACGACAATAACCCAAAACATTTGACTCTTTTCAAGCGTTTTTTGTTCTGATTTGTAATAAAATGTGATAATCTGGAGTCAGAATTAAGAAATCTCTCCTCTATCTGTCCTTACTTTTTAGCATGTTGAATTTACAGTTAGATGACAGTAAAGACGTGTTCATATCATTTAGAAATTACTTTAAAGGAGTTTAATTTTCCTAAAAAAAAAAAAAAATTTCAAAAAAGTAAAGTGTTTAAGGTATTTCTGTGTAAAATAGGGTTGGAATTTGGATGATAAAATATATATTTGGCCAGTAGATTTTTTTGGACAGTATTGGACAGTCTTTCAAAAATTAAATTTGGGTCCCTGTGTGGAGGTATTTTAGTTATTTAAAATCCAACAGAAACAGAGTAACGTGAACTGCAAATTGTGCAGAAGTCATGTTCCTTCTAAAACTGGAAATCCCACCAACCTTTTTATCACCTGAAGCAGTGGCACCAGCATGTTCAATCTCAGACTGAAATAAACCAGAATTCTCCAGAAAAACAACAAAGTTCAGATCTTCACAGCAGCAACAGTCTAAACTACCAGAAGAAATTTGCTTTTAGTTCCTAGATTATTCACAGATGTTTGTTCTGTAAAACTTGAAAAAATTAGAATTTATTAGTACAATTAAAGCTTTGCTTTTAAATGGAACTGATCGAGCAGTTTAGTATTGTTTTATTCTGTTTTATGGAAAATGGCGTATACTTATATAGCGCTTTTCTTTCATTGAAGGCCCAAAGCGCTTTACAGTCACAGACCCATTCACACATTCACACACTGATGGCAGCTTCGCTACAGAACACTGGCGCCAACCTTACATCAGAGGCAATGTAGGGTTCAGTGTCTTACCCAAGGACACTTCGACACATGAACGGGCAAGGCAGGAATCGAACCTGCAATCCTTCGATCAGAGGCCCACTGCCCTTTTCACTGCACCACGACCGCCTGTTTTATTCTGTTTTATTCATGTTATCCACTTGTGTTGGTCTTTCATATAAAGTTCCAATAAAATATATTTATGTTTGTGGTCATAATGTTAGAAAATGTGGAGAATTTCAACGGGGATGAATCAAGGGTCCAATTACCAGACTTGACAGTCACTGTTGGGAAGATGCACCATAACTGGATCTCAACAGTGTGAAACATGTTGAGATCTGCATCTGCATCTGTGTTAAATAACACAAAGTAAATGTAATTTCTCCATTTCTGAAAACCAAAGCAGAACGCTTTTTTCGGGTTTTTCTTTTACAGTGAATGACACATTTGTAAAGTTAAGCCATCCTTTGGTGTGAAATGATGCAGGCTTTGTTACAAGCTGCCAGCTGATCCACCAACTCTAAGCATGAGTCAGCAGGCTTGCATGTGCAACCCAGACCCTGGAGCATCATGCATGAAAAGGATAAGGGTAGTGAATTTGGATGAAAAGTCAGAGCCTTGGCTGGCTTTAGATGTTCAAGATGAAAAGGTTACCATGACGTGAAGGAGCGTCTGAGGGTAATGGACACACAAAGCAGCCACTGACCTGTAACTGAAAACTGGTCAAAGGATCTTCCAGAGACAGATGAGGTCAGTGTGTTTGTTAATGTGCCCTTTGGATTCGGCTGGCACGCCAATCACAGAACAATCCCAGTCACTCTGTGTTTGTCTGCTCTACACACAGGTCTTTGTAATGATGCCGAGCGAAACGATGGACTGAACACAGAACAAAAGACTAATTGGTAAAGCTTCTTCCTCAGTGTCTCTGTCATTTTATAGATATTTTCTCACACAAACTGTAAAACAGAACTTTCCTACCCCACAAGTGTACTGACCTTGTAAAGCCATCATTCACATTCTTGTAAACTAAACTCTATTATTTTTTAATTGGGCTTTATCCACATAATGATAAAATTAACCTAAGTCCCACTAATCTTAAATCAGACAAAATTATGGTTAAAAAAAAAACCACAGCAGAAGCAACAATCTGTACGTAAAAAAGGGACAGATGTGAAAGCACACCCGTTCACAGAGAGGATTCCTGCAGAGACGAGGAGAGCTTTCCGTTTGTCACATCATGGTCAATCACCTCCTGGCAATGACATAAGAAATGAAGCTGGCCTGCCTGTGTAAAGTGTGCTTAACCTCAAAAGCTACACATTTGTTTTGTGGAGGTGCAGTAAATTCTGTTGGAATGCTTTAAAGCAGCACTGAGCAGAAGAGCTACCAGCAGACAACTCATTGAATCACTACCTTGCTCCTCCTTTCACTGATTGAAGCAAAGAATTTACAGCCCAGTTCAGATGGTGGCATCTCCTCCCCTTCCCCATCCTGTTTTAGAAGCCTGCAGCTCTTCTGGCCCTTGTTTTCTTCTTCTACAGACATCATGACACTAATTTAGAAAAAGAGCAAGTTGACAGATAGTTGACAGAAAGAAAATCTCTAAACAGCGTATTCACACTGAATGCAATCCATGCGGCAGATTCAATGTTACGTCAATGGTAAAGATTCGATCCGAGTCAGCTTTGGGCATGTGATGTTTTTAGTGACAGCGAGGACCAGATCTCCAGAAGTCCCATTCATTTTCTTAACCTGCTGTATCCCTTTCTGGGCAGCGGGGTTTCCTGAGCCCGTCCCAGCTACTGTTGGGTGAAGGCGGGTTCACCCCAGACAGTCTGTCGCAGGACTCATCGAGCGGGAGCGGTCATGTTGCTGTGGCGGCTACAGGGAGGCGAGCTGGAGGCCAGACAGAGATCCCTACGGGATGGAGAGACAGGCTGCTCAGGCCTCCTGAACTTAATCATGTTTTTTCTTTTTTCATCGAGAAGATAATCATAGGTTTTGATATTTTTGCTCTCTCTGAGTAATGCAGGACAGTCTGCTTCAAACACGGTCAGAGAGAGACGGAAACTCCACGGAAGCGGCCGTCATCCAGATACAGAGGACTGAAGCTCACTATACCAGAGAGCCTCTAAATCAGAGGCCATCACACTTTTGTGGCATGTCACCTACCTAAAAACTCCAAATATTGTGAAGTTTTCTTTTCCAGCAGAAACACATGATTCCTGCTTAAAAACTATGAAAAATCCACAAATTAACAAATATTTTCATGACAACCCGAGTGAGCCCTTCACTCAGCTTTGTTTGGGTATCTGTCTTTATAAAGTGGCAAACACTTCTTTAGATCAGTTCCTCCCGTGGCAAATGTAGCTAGTCTTATGCCTAGTATGCCCTGATTTATTTTAACTCTCAAAACTTAAACAATAAACACTTGTGATTTTTGTTTCAAATCATTTCCGTTGTTAATGCTTTAAAGATTTAAAAAAAAAAAACAGATCGCCAGTTAAATTTGTGTTTTTCTACCAAAAACAAAAGTATTTATCAACCAAAATGTGGGGAGGAATGTCATTGTAAAAACATGTCATAAACTTGAAGAAAAAAAATAGTAATTTGGCACAGCCTCCAGTAGAAGGTGCCCTAGGCAGCCATCTAGGTTGCCTATGCCCAAGGTTGGCCCTGAATGTCACTATTAGTAATTACTGTCTTTTAGGCCTGCACAACACACCACAAATTCATCGTCATCGCGGTGTCAGCCCAGTGTGGTTTTCAAGAGAAGGCATAAGTGGTGATAAGTGGTCTCCACTTGCACACGTGCTAAACTTTTTCTTTGTAGTTTGAATTAACAAATCAAATCAAACCAGTGGAGTGGAGCTCTTCGTGTCATTGACCAATCGCTGGAGCCCTTTAATAGATGCCTGCCTTCTACATGTTGCAGGAGGATGAAAAAAAAACCACTTTTATTCCTGACATGTGACTGAACAAGACTTGCAATGGCTGAGAGCAGCACCTCAGAGGATGTGCTCATGGTGAGAACTGAAAAAGCAGGTGGATCAGGGGTTTAACGGATCGGATCACTCACCACAGTTCAGCATACAGGTGTACTGTGGATCTTACCCCCCAGCCCCTGGCCCGCATCACTTCAATCAGTTTTCTGATCAAACTGAAGCAATTCGCGTCCACCATTTATAATTTAACGTGCGTCAAAGTCTCTGCCTGATGTTTGTTTAAAAGTGTGTCTAAAAAAGACACTCCCACCGCATATGGGGGGAGTTTAACTCGTAAGACGCGGATGATGAGAGATCAGGTTTATTTATTTTGCAGAGTTCTACAAAAACGTCGGTAAACACATTTACGGATCTCTGGATGTCTCTGTCCTGCAGAAAAACCCGGCTGCTGTGTGTGCTCAGTGAGGGGGGGGGACGCAGGGGCAGATTATTACAGCGGCAGGGGACACTGAAGAGTTGAAAGTTGTAAATCCATCCACCCATCCAATCTATGTTAAAGATGCACTTTTGTTCATATGAACATATTTAGTATTTTTATAGGAATTTTATGAGATCAAAGATGTTATCGGTGTTTTGTTTTATAAATAAACATCAATGAGCACATTTTTGATGTACTATATGTGTGTATTTGTCTTTTGAATTACTTTTTATGTGTTTTATTAAAAATAGATGTTGTAAAACCAGAAAAAAATGCATTTTTAGCTTCAGTCTAGTTAGTTTTCCTTTTTTGCCCTTTTTACTGATCTGAAAAATGATCCGAACTGTGACTCTAAAACCTCTACATGATCTGAACCCTGAGTTTTGTGATCTGCTACACCTCTAATGTCAGTTATTTGGAGAAACAAAAAGTTATTTAAATAAAACTGTCACAGTGAAATGATGTGTATTCTGCTGCACATTCCTGGATGGTTAAGCAGAGATCAGCTGTGACCGTCTCCTGAGATCTGTTAGATTTGCAGATACATTTGTGATGTAAAAAACTCAGTGCTCTTTGTGCCATATTTCTGCCATGTGCCTGAATGCAGTAAATTACAACAGGGATTCTTAGCTGGAGAATCCGGGTGGAAGCTGGCAGGTGTAGCTAAACAAACCAGGACACTGGAACTTAGTCAGACACATTGAAAAGCACCTGATGTTAAAAAAAAATCCTTCAGCCCTTTTGTGCCCACAGATCTCAAAGTATTTCCACTGAGCTTGAACCCTTTCCTCTGCTTTGTGCTGACTTACATCTCTGTATAAAATTGTCAACCCTTGGCAAACACCTTTGCAAACCTGCCATCTCCTGCACGGATGAAATGATAGTGGAGGCTACAAATGAGGTGCTTAAAGCAGCATGAGCCTCTGCTGCCTGTTGCCAAAATAGCTTCTCCTTTACTCCTTCCAAGGACCGCCTTTACTTCCATTTGTTCAAAATGCTTTGCCGTTTGGCTGTCACCATGGCAACATCTCAACGCTCACCTCAACAGAAATTACTGAAGGGGAAATCGATTCATTCATTTGACAGATCCATATTGGCTTTTCTAAATAAAGATAGAAGCTGCATGTGTGAATCCCCATGAGTGCACCAATGAGAAGTCTTTTGTGGAATGATTTAAATTCAACAATGAGATTCTTCTGAGCCTTCCAGGGTAATCATAGCTTTGGGCAGGAAGGGTGAACTGCAGCCACCAGTGTTTCAGTGAAGCAGAATAAGACTGAAGCTTTTACCGAGTCCACACACAGGAGGAAGATTTTCCATGGATTAAAAACTCCTTGCCCATGAATTAGATTGATGTTTTCTTGTCAGAACACCAGTATTAGATTACTTATCAACAGAACTTCTTATAAAAAAAATAAAAGCGTATTATATTTGACATAAATAGTGTCCACTATGTATGAAAGGAAATTTCGGCAAAAATGTAGTTACTCATCTTCAAACTTTTAATAATCCTAATGGGTTATTACATTGACAGATGTGTTCGTCTCAAATACATAAATGGAAGATTCAAAGGTTTGTCAAATGTTTAGAAAGCTGAATTTCTGGAACTGCTGTTTGTGAATATGTAACAGCGAAAGCTACTTCAAACAAACCACACCAGTCTCCACAGAAACACATTCAGGGGTTTCAAAGTCAATTAAAAAAAACAACCTTCTTTAGTATGAATGAACTTTACATTACAGGCTGCACTTCTTTTAGGTTCACAACACTGCCCTAATAAAAGTAATCAACCTTAAGCCTTCTGCAAAGACAATGTCCCAAATGTTACGGGATTTCTAAACCAGCTTGTAAAGTAAAACTATGGAATAAAAAGATGAAGCAGCGCTGATTATTTATGCAACATAGTACCAGCAGCAGATGGTGTAGAAATGCAGAGCGTGGCGAGGTCTACAATTATCTCAATCTCTACTGGTTGTCTTCAACAGCTGTATGACAGAAATTAAGAAGATCGTTTTTAAAGCACAAACACTTTTAAAGGAAGGTCACAATTAGACCGTATTCGTACATGCCATGTTTGTGTTCAAGTCAGATGTAAAACACACAACTTCCAGCTTGGTGCAAGTGTGCAGCATTGCCATTTTCCTCATGCATAGAACTGAGAATGAACAAAGAGCCTCATCACTGCATTCCCCTAAGAATCCCACAAACATGGTTCCAAGTGAACCCATTTGATCCTTGTTTTACATGAAGGAGCTACATTTTTTAAAGAGTGTCTGTGTCAGACAGAGCCGTGCAACAACAGGCCCTGCACTGGTCTTGAAGTGATCAGTCTGGTTGGATCAGGAAGGACAAGTTGTTTTGTTCTTAAAGTAAAGGAAAAAAACAGAGAGCAGCACACTGAATGTTCTGATGAAGATCAGCAGTAGCTTGAAAAAAAGCTTTTTCATTTCATTTCATGATGATCATTTCATCATTTTCTGAGGATTAAAGGTCATTTTTTATGAAAGCTCCTGTCCTGTAGTATGCAGGTCTGTAAACTTAAAAATGGAGTTTGTGCATAGAATGGTTAAGAAGACATTCCATGATTTTGCATCTCAAAACAATTTATAAAGATGAGAGAATCAATCCGTTCATGCTGCAGCGTGAACTCGGAAGTCAATATATGCTTTGACCTGCAGGAAAGCTGACCGACTGTTTCACTCTATTAACATGACCTGAGATTGAATCTCCTCCTAAAGGAGATGCTCAACCTGCAGCTGCAGGACTACATGTCCTCACCATGATGGATTCTGAATGTTTTGCACAAACAGTTCACCTTTGAATGTATGGAGTATAGTTTACACCAAAACTCTCCCACGAGCAAGAATCAAAGGTTCCACAGCCCAGTCCACTCTCCAAACTTGCTGCGCTTGTGAAACCTCTTTTACGCGCTTGTGGAAGTATTCTTCATTTTGTTGAGTTTAATCATCTCCTGAATCAAAGGCTGAATCAAATCTCTATCATATTCAAGGGCAATTTCAGACCTTTATTGTTATTTTTTTTTTAAAAAAAGCACCCCTAACCCTTTCAGAACTCCACTCTACCAGAGTGTTAGAACTCCAGGACTCCACTCAAGCATCAGCAGTGCCTAGACAGCTCACTTGGTTAAGTGTAGGGCTGAAACACAGGGAATCGGGGTCTGATTCCAAGGGCATGACCGTTTGCACTACTGCCCAACAATGAAGCTACAGGGGTCTCCTTATGCCAGTCCCTGAAACCGAAAAAGCACTGAAAAATGATTTTAGATATAATTGTGAAGAAATTGCAACATTAAGGCATATAAACCAAATGTATATATTGGGGCTGTCAACATTTATGCACACGATTCATTTAAAAAATGATACATTAATTAATATACGTTAACTTTCATTAATTACACTCCGTGAAGCAACCGTCTTCTGCCGGTTCAGGCTTCCGCAGCATGCGTAAATTTCTGAAAAAGCACACTTCATCAGACACAATCCTGCTTGTAGCTTGTTCACTCACAAAAGAAATAAATAATCAATTAATCAAACAAAATTTTAGGTTTAGATTGCTTTTTTTTTTTTTTTTTTTACAAAAGGCGGATTGCTTGATACATCATGCGGCCCGTTGTCACGGTAACAATACGTCACTGGAAACATAATTCCTAGTAAGATGTTTAAAGACCCACTCCAATGAAAATGGTGTTTTTGGTCTAACATGTTGCTCCACGTTCTCTTAAAGGAGCACATACATAAAGAAAACTAAGGTCCAAACTGCTGAGCATTTTTCTTTTTTTAAATTGCTGTGAAGTAGGAGCCGATGACAAAAATGGTGTTTGAAAAAGATCATATTGCTACATATCAACTACAGTCAGCGGACCATAAGCTTCCTGCTCCGCTCTAATCTGATGCATCCACTTACAGACAAACAGATCCATGAACGTCTTTGTTTTCCTGCTGCTCTGAA
The DNA here is from genome assembly GCA_016861445.1 of Oryzias woworae. Lineage (NCBI taxonomy): Eukaryota > Metazoa > Chordata > Actinopteri > Beloniformes > Adrianichthyidae > Oryzias > Oryzias woworae. Next base: position 637,743 of record BOLG01000180.1, read on the forward strand.
GACACTATGCCCCAATAATACAACATGCTTTTTTTTTTTAGTTTGGCAAATAACAGCATCATCAGAATTAAAAGACCAGTGGGAATACTGACAAAAGATGAAAAGCTGATTGGAGTGGGACTTTAAGATTACTGCGCATGGAGACATGACCACCACATGAGAGCGTCCAACCAAATGAGCACAACTCAAGAAAAGACATGAACAATCCTCAGAGAACACAAACCCACAACTCTCACACATGACGTCATTAATGTGTGCGTGACTTTCATTTAGATCTGAAACAAATGATCACATCCACACCGAATGACAGATGACCGCCTCTTCCTTTCTACAAACGAGGAGCGTTCACCTTCATCTGGTTCGATATTTCAGGAATAAAAATGAAAACCAAAGTCAGATTCTGCTAAACAGCAGCTGCTGTTGCCCGATCCGTTTGCCCTCTGGGGGCAGACCCAGTTCAAGCAACCACCACCTACCTCTTTTTGGTTTGGGGAAACTTTCGTGCAGGTGAAACACGACTTTCTCCACGAAGTGCTGGATGTTGCAGTGATCCGGGCCGCGGACGAACACCATCCAGTCGTGGGTGAAGCCTTCCGCCGTGGGCTTCTTTCGGACCTGGGCTCGGTGTCCGAGTTCCAGTCTCACCTGAACGGCGCCCTAAGAGAGGAGCAGCAGTTACTCATCCTCCTCCTCCTCCTCCTCATCCTCCTCACACGTTTACCGGAGACACCGCGCTGGACGGCGCTCCAACACCTCATTCGTTCGGCCTCTGATCCACGTGTCCAGCAGTCATCTGCGGATGACGCTAAAGGACATCAAAGGAGCCGTTCGTTTGAATGGCAGGAGCCGCGTGTGTTTCTAAAGCAGCTTAGCTGCTGGAACCAACAGCCCCGAAACGTCCAGAACCGCCCGGGCTGCACGTGATAGCATCTGGACCGAGACGGTTCCGAGAGAAGGAGCGGTGGACGCACGTCCACGTCCAAGCTAACCGTCCCGCTGGAAAACCCTCGTTCCGGACTCAACACCAACCGTCGGTCGGTGTGACAAAACAGCAACAACCGAGCACCGGCCTGGCTGCTGAACAGCCGGCGGTCCACTCACCGAGCCCGCCATCCCGAAGGCCCGAGTTCCCGCTACTTCATGGAGAATTGGTTTGAAAGGAGTTTCTATCTGCGGACAGCTTCCCGATGACGGCGGACATGGTCTCTCCTGGACCCAAGTCAAACTGAAGACTTTGGAAGGCTCGCCGGCGGTCAAGACCCAAACAATCATTAGGACGACTTCCTACAATTCCTTTCAAAATAAAAGCACCAAACAACATCTGCCGCAAAAAGTCATTCAAGAGATTTTTGCGAGTTCCAGGCCCTCTTTTATTTTTAGGGAGGATTTTTAAGTTAAAGTTTCCTCTTATTTTTGGCGAAAGTCTATTGCTTCTTGTAAATCACAATTCTAACAATCAGATTTTAGAATTCAGATTTATTCACCCCCAGAGCAATGACAAAACCAACGGCTGTTGTTACCTGCTACCAGTTTCAGCATTGTTTCAAAATCTAAAGACTGCATATGAATGATCCACTGAACGTGATTATCAATGGACAAGTAAACAGTTCATCTGTCACACAAAAGGATAAAATCAGACAAATATAAAAAGTTGCCATGGTGCAACAGTAGCATCTAATTTATCTAAGCTTAAGAAAAACGCAAGATACTGCCCTTTGCAGAACGAGAAAAACTCAAAGAAGTATTAAACCCAACCCCAGGAGTTTCTGCACAAATCTCTGCCCCAAAACAGAGAAAATGGGACTTCCAAAAACAAGGAAGACGTTTTTTTTAACGTGATATTCATGTTTGACATTAACAGTGAGCGAGCTGGAAACTACCAAGCATGGTCATGGCATCAAATCCCAAGCTTGACTGAATTCATGATTCCTGATGTCTCTTTACTTTTAGTTGTAAGAAAACTTTACACAATCTTAGATTCAATCCCCTAAACAAATATGAATTTAATTAAATTTTGAAGCTAAAAATACATTATAAAACAAAGAGTGCGAACTCTTAAAGTTCGGATCACCACTAATTATTTTATTAAAACTAGCAATGCATTACAACTATCTTGGGGGGAAAAAAGAAACATCAGGGATGCCCACATGGAGGAGGGATCCTCTCCCAGGATGGACAGAGAATGTATTACAACGGTTGAAGAAGAATAAGCATATTTAACTGTACGACTAAATGGTTAAAAAACAACTTCATGTTTAATTAAACAACTTCATGTTTAAATAACAACTACGTGTTTGAAGAACATCTAGATGTTTGAATTAAAACTACATGTTAAAATAACAACTACATGTTTGAATAACAACTACATGTTTGAATAACAATTACATTTAAGTAACAACTACATGTTTGAATAACAACTACATGTTTGAACAACAACTACATGTTTAAATAACTACATGTTTGAAAAAACAACTACATGTTTGAATAACAACTACATGTTTGAACAGCAACTACATGTTTGAACAACAACTACATGTTTGAATAACAACTACATGTTTGAACAACAACTACATGTTTGAATAACAACTACATGTTTGAATAACAACTACATGTTTGAACAACAACTACATGTTTGAATAACAACTACATGTTTGAACAACAACTACATGTTTGAATAACAACTACATGTTTGAATAACAACTACATGTTTGAATAACAGCTACATGTTTGAATAACAACTACATGTTTGAATAACAACTACATGTTTGAACAACAACTACATGTTTGAACAGCAACTACATGTTTGAACAACAACTACATGTTTGAATAACAACTACATGTTTGAACAACAACTACATGTTTGAATAACAACTACATGTTTGAATAACAACTACATGTTTGAATAACAGCTACATGTTTGAATAACAACTACATGTTTGAACAACAACTACATGTTTGAATAACAGCTACATGTTTGAACAGCAACTACATGTTTGAACAACTACATGTTTGAATAACAACTACATGTTTGAGTAACAACTACATGTTTGAACAACAGCTACATGTTTGAACAACAACTACATGTTTGAACAACAACTACATGTTTGAATAACAACTACGTGTTTAAATAACAACTACATGTTTGAATAACAGCTACATGTTTGAATAACAGCTACATGTTTAAATAACAGCTACATGTTTAAATAACAACTAAATGATTGAACAACAACTACATGTTTGAATAACTACATGTTTGAATAAGTATATGTTTGAGCAACAACTACATGTTTGAATAACAGCTACATGTCTGAACAACTACATGTTTCAATAACAGCTACTTGTTTGAACAACAGCTACATGTTTGAACAACTACATGTTTGAACAACAACTACATGTTTGAACAACAACTACATGTTTGAATAACAGCTACTTGTTTGAACAACAGCTACATGTTTGAACAACTACATGTTTGAACAACAACTACATGTTTGAACAACAACTACATGTTTGAATAACAGCTACTTGTTTGAACAACTGCTACATGTTTGAACAACTACATGTTTGAACAACAACTACATGTTTGAATAACAACTACATGTTTGAACAACAACTACATCTTTGAATAACAACTACATGTTTGAATAACAACTAAATGTTTAAATGATAGCTACATGTTTAAACAACTACATGTTTGAATAACTACATGTTTGAATAACTACATGTTTGAACAACAACTACATGTTTGAACAACAACTTCATGTTTGAATAACAGCTACATGTTTAAATAACAGCTACATGTTTGAATAACAACTACATGTTTGAACAACAACTACATGTTTGAACAGCAACTACATGTTTGAACAACAGCTACATGTTTGAACAACAACTACATGTTTGAACAACTACATGTTTGAATAACAACTACATGTTTGAACAACAACTACATGTTTGAACAACTACATGTTTGAATAACAACTACATGTTTGAACAACTACATGTTTGAATAACAACTACATGTTTGAACAACAGCTAAGTGTTTGAACAATAACTACATGTTTGAACAACAACAACATGTTTGAATAACAGCTATATGTTTAAATAACAGCTACATGTTTGAATAACAACTACATGTTTGAACAACAACTACATGTTTGAACAGCAGCTACATGTTTGAGCAACAGCTACATGTTTGAATAACAACTACATGTTTGAACAACAACTACATGTTTGAACAACTACATGTTTGAACAACAACTACATGTTTGAACAACTACATGTTTGAATAACAACTACATGTTTGAATAACAACTACATGTTTGAACAACAACTACATGTTTGAACAGCAACTACATGTTTGAACAACAACTACATGTTTGAACAACAACTTCATGTTTGAATAACAGCTACATGTTTAAATAACAGCTACATGTTTGAACAACAACTACATGTTTGAACAGCAACTACATGTTAGAAGAACAGCTACATGTTTGAACAACAACTACATGTTTGAAAAACTACATGTTTGAATAACAGCTACATGTTTGAACAACAGCTACATCTTTGAACAACAACTACATATTTGAACAACTACATGTTTGAATAACAACTACATGTTTGAACAACAACTACATGTTTGATCAACTACATGTTTGAATAACAGCTACATGTTTGAATAACAAATACATGTTTGAACAACAGCTACATGTTTGAACAACAACTACATGTTTGAACAACAACTACATGTTTGAACAACAACTACATGTTTGAATAACAACTACATGTTTAAACAACAACTACATATTTGAATAACAGCTACATGTTTGAATAACAGCTACATGTTTAAATAACAACTACATGTTTAAATAACAACTACATGTTTGAATAACAGCTACATGTTTGAATAACAACTACATGTTTGAACAACAACTACATGTTTGAACAGCAGCTACATGTTTGAGCAACAGCTACATGTTTGAATAACAACTACATGTTTGAACAACAACTACATGTTTGAACAACTACATGTTTGAACAACAACTACATGTTTGAACAACTACATGTTTGAATAACAACTACATGTTTGAATAACAACTACATGTTTGAACAACAACTACATGTTTGAACAGCAACTACATGTTTGAACAACAACTACATGTTTGAACAACAACTTCATGTTTGAATAACAGCTACATGTTTAAATAACAGCTACATGTTTGAATAACAACTACATGTTTGAACAACAACTACATGTTTGAACAGCAACTACATGTTAGAAGAACAGCTACATGTTTGAACAACAACTACATGTTTGAAAAACTACATGTTTGAATAACAACTACATATTTGAACAACTACATGTTTGAATAACAACTACATGTTTGAACAACAACTACATGTTTGATCAACTACATGTTTGAATAACAGCTACATGTTTGAATAACAAATACATGTTTGAACAACAGCTACATGTTTGAACAACAACTACATGTTTGAACAACAACTACATGTTTGAACAACAACTACATGTTTGAATAACAACTACATGTTTAAACAACAACTACATATTTGAATAACAGCTACATGTTTGAATAACAGCTACATGTTTAAATAACAACTACATGTTTAAATAACAACTACATGTTTGAATAACAACTACATGTTTGAATAACAACTACATGTTGTACAGCAACTACATGTTTGAACAACAACTACATGTTTGAATAACTACATGTTTGAATAACAACTACATGTTTGAACAACTACATGTTTAAATGACAGCTACATTTTTAAAAACCAGCCACATGTTTAAATAACAGCCACATGTATGAACAACTACATGTTTGAACAACAACTACATGTTTGAACAACAACTACATGTTTAAATGACAGCTACATGTTTGAACAACAACTACATGTTTAAATAACAGCTACATGTTTGAGCAACTACATGTTTGAACAACAACTACATGTTTGAATAACAGCTACATGTTTGAACAACTACATGTTTGAACAACAACTACATGTTTGAATAACAGCTACATGTTTGAATAACAACTACATGTTTGAATAACAACTACATGTTTGAATAACAACTACATGTTTGAAATAACAATTACATTTAAGTAAAAACTACATGTTTGAATAACAACTACATGTTTGAACAACAACTACATGTTTAAATAACTACATGTTTGAAAAAACAACTACATGTTTGAATAACACTACATGTTTGAACAGCAACTACATGTTTGAACAACAACTACATGTTTGAATAACAACTACATGTTTGAACAACAACTACATGTTTGAATAACAACTACATGTTTGAACAACAACTACATGTTTGAATAACAGCTACATGTTTGAACAGCAACTACATGTTTGAACAACTACATGTTTGAATAACAACTACATGTTTGAATAACAACTACATGTTTGAACAACAGCTACATGTTTGAACAACAACTACATGTTTGAACAACAACTACATGTTTGAATAACAACTACGTGTTTAAATAACAACTACATGTTTGAATAACAGCTACATGTTTGAATAACAGCTACATGTTTAAATAACAGCTACATGTTTGAACAACTACATATTTGAATAACAGCTACATGTTTGAATAACAACTAAATGATTGAACAACAACTACATGTTTGAATAACTACATGTTTGAATAAGTATATGTTTGAGCAACAACTACATGTTTGAATAACAGCTACATGTCTGAACAACTACATGTTTCAATAACAGCTACTTGTTTGAACAACAGCTACATGTTTGAACAACTACATGTTTGAACAACAACTACATGTTTGAATAACAACTACATGTTTGAATAACAGCTACATGTTTGAATAACAACTACATGTTTGAATAACAGCTACATGTTTGAACAACAACTACATGTTTGAACAAAAACTACATGTTTGAACAACAACTACATATTTGAATAACAACTACATGTTTAAATAACAACTAAATGTTTAAATGATAGCTACATGTTTAAACAACTACATGTTTGAATAACTACATGTTTGAATAACTACATGTTTGAACAACAACTACATGTTTGAACAACAACTTCATGTTTGAATAACAGCTACATGTTTAAATAACAGCTACATGTTTGAATAACAACTACATGTTTGAACAACAACTACATGTTTGAACAGCAACTACATGTTTGAACAACAGCTACATGTTTGAACAACAACTACATGTTTGAACAACTACATGTTTGAATAACAACTACATGTTTGAACAACAACTACATGTTTGAACAACTACATGTTTGAATAACAACTACATGTTTGAACAACTACATGTTTGAATAACAACTACATGTTTGAACAACAGCTAAATGTTTGAACAACTACATGTTTGAACAACAACATGTTTGAATAACAGCTATATGTTTAAATAACAGCTACATGTTTGAATAACAACTACATGTTTGAACAACAACTACATGTTTGAATAACAGCTATATGTTTGAGCAACAGCTACATGTTTGAATAACAACTACATGTTTGAACAACAACTACATGTTTGAACAACTACATGTTTGAACAACAACTACATGTTTAAATAACAGCTACATGTTTGAGCAACTACATGTTTGAACAACAACTACATGTTTGAATAAACAGCTACATGTTTGAACAACTACATGTTTGAACAGCAACTACATGTTTGAACAACAACTACATGTTGAATAACAGCTACATGTTTGAACAACTACATGTTTGAACAACAACTACATGTTTGAATAACTACATGTTTGAGCAACAACTACATGTTTGAATAACAGCTACATTCTGAAAAACTACAATGTTTCAATAACAGCTACTTGTTTGAACAACAACTACATGTTTGAACAACTACATGTTGAACAACAACTACATGTTTGAATAACAGCTACATGTTTGAATAACAACTACATGTTTGAATACAACTACATGTTTGAATAACAACTACATGTTTGAATAACAATTACATTTAAGTAAAAACTACATGTTTGAATAACAACTACATGTTTGAACAAGAACTACATGTTTAAATAACTACATGTTGAAAAAAACAACTACATGTTTGAATAACAACTACATGTTTGAACAGCAACTACATGTTTGAACAACAACTACATGTTTGAATAACAACTACATGTTTGAACAACAACTACATGTTTGAATAACAACTACATGTTTGAACAACAACTACATGTTTGAATAACAGCTACATGTTTGAACAGCAACTACATGTTTGAACAACTACATGTTTGAATAACAACTACATGTTTGAATAACAACTACATGTTTGAACAACAGCTACATGTTTGAACAACAACTACATGTTTGAACAACAACTACATGTTTGAATAACAACTACGTGTTTAAATCAACTACATGTTTGAATAACAGCTACATGTTTGAATAACAGCTACATGTTTAAATAACAGCTACATGTTTGAAACAACTACATATTTGAATAACAGCTACATGTTTGAATAACAACTAAATGATTGAACAACAACTACATGTTTGAATAACTACATGTTTGAATAAGTATATGTTTGAGCAACAACTACATGTTTGAATAACAGCTACATGTCTGAACAACTACATGTTTGAATAACAGCTACTTGTTTGAACAACAGCTACATGTTTGAACAACTACATGTTTGAACAACAACTACATGTTTGAATAACAACTACATGTTTGAATAACAGCTACATGTTTGAATAACAACTACATGTTTGAATAACAGCTATATGTTTGAACAACAACTACATGTTTGAACAACAACTACATGTTTGAATAACAACTACATATTTGAATAACAACTACATGTTTAAATAACAACTAAATGTTTAAATGATAGCTACATGTTTAAACAACTACATGTTTGAATAACTACATGTTTGAATAACTACATGTTTGAACAACAACTACATGTTTGAACAACAACTTCATGTTTGAATATTAGGTACATGTTTAAATAACAGCTACATGTTTGAATAACAACTACATGTTTGAACAACAACTACATGTTTGAACAGCAACTACATGTTTGAACAACAGCTACATGTTTGAACAACAACTACATGTTTGAACAACTACATGTTTGAATAACAACTACATGTTTGAACAACAACTACATGTTTGAACAACTACATGTTTGAATAACAACTACATGTTTGAACAACTACATGTTTGAATAACAACTACATGTTTGAACAACAGCTAAATGTTTGAACAACTACATGTTTGAACAACATGTTTGAATAACAGCTATATGTTTAAATAACAGCTACATGTTTGAATAACAACTACATGTTTGAACAACAACTACATGTTTGAACAGCAGCTACATGTTTGAGCAACAGCTACATGTTTGAATAACAACTACATGTTTGAACAACAACTACATGTTTGAACAACTACATGTTTGAACAACAACTACATGTTTGAATAACAACTACATGTTTGAACAGCAACTACATGTTTGAAACAGCAACTACATGTTTGAGCACCAACTACATGTTTGAACAACAACTTCATGTTTGAATAACAGCTACATGTTTAAATAACAGCTACATGTTTGAATAACAACTACATGTTTGAACAACAACTACATGTTTGAACAGCACTACATGTTAGAAGAACAGCTACATGTTTGAACAACAACTACATGTTTGAAAAACTACATGTTTGAATAACAGCTACATGTTTGAACAACAGCTACATGTTTGAACAACAACTACATATTTGAACAACTACATGTTTGAATAACAACTACATGTTTGAACAACAACTACATGTTTGATCAACTACATGTTTGAATAACAGCTACATGTTTGAATAACAAATACATGTTTGAGTAACAACTACATGTTTGAACAACAGCTACATGTTTGAACAACAACTACATGTTTGAACAACAACTACATGTTTGAATAACAACTACGTGTTTAAATAACAACTACATGTTAGAAGAACAGCTACATGTTTGAACAACAACTACATGTTTGAAAAACTACATGTTTGAATAACAGCTACATGTTTGAACAACAGCTACATGTTTGAACAACAACTACATATTTGAACAACTACATGTTTGAATAACAACTACATGTTTGAACAACAACTACATGTTTGATCAACTACATGTTTGAATAACAGCTACATGTTTGAATAACAAATACATGTTTGAGTAACAACTACATGTTTGAACAACAGCTACATGTTTGAACAACAACTACATGTTTGAACAACAACTACATGTTTGAATAACAACTACGTGTTTAAATAACAAACTACATGTTTGAATAACAGCTACATGTTTGAATAACAGCTACATGTTTAAATAACAGCTACATGTTTAAATAACAACTAAATGATTGAACAACAACTACATGTTTGAATAACTACATGTTTGAATAAGTATATGTTTGAGCAAACAACTACATGTTTGAATAACAGCTACATGTCTGAACAACTACATGTTTCAATAACAGCTACTTGTTTGAACAACAGCTACATGTTTGAACAACTACATGTTTGAACAACAACTACATGTTTGAACAACAACTACATGTTTGAATAACAGCTACTTGTTTGAACAACAGCTACATGTTTGAACAACTACATGTTTGAACAACAACTACATGTTTGAACAACAACTACATGTTTGAATAACAGCTACTTGTTTGAACAACTGCTACATGTTTGAACAACTACATGTTTGAACAACAACTACATGTTTGAACAACAACTACATGTTTGAACAACAACTACATCTTTGAATAACAACTACATGTTTGAATAACAACTAAATGTTTAAATGATAGCTACATGTTTAAACAACTACATGTTTGAATAACTACATGTTTGAATAACTACATGTTTGAACAACAACTACATGTTTGAACAACAACTTCATGTTTGAATAACAGCTACATGTTTAAATAACAGCTACATGTTTGAATAACAACTACATGTTTGAACAACAACTACATGTTTGAACAGCAACTACATGTTTGAACAACAGCTACATGTTTGAACAACAACTACATGTTTGAACAACTACATGTTTGAATAACAACTACATGTTTGAAACAACAACTACATGTTTGAACAAACTACATGTTTGAATAACAACTACATGTTTGAACAACTACATGTTTGAATAACAACTACATGTTTGAACAACAGCTAAGTGTTTGAACAATAACTACATGTTTGAACAACAACAACATGTTTGAATAACAGCTATATGTTTAAATAACAGCTACATGTTTGAATAACAACTACATGTTTGAACAACAACTACATGTTTGAACAGCAGCTACATGTTTGAACATCAGCTACATGTTTGAATAACAACTACATGTTGAACAACAACTACATGTTTGAACAACTACATGTTTGAACAACAACTACATGTTTGAACAACTACATGTTTGAATAACAACTACATGTTTGAATAACAACTACATGTTTGAACAACAACTACATGTTTGAACAGCAACTACATGTTTGAACAACAACTACATGTTTGAACAACAACTTCATGTTTGAATAACAGCTACATGTTTAAATAACAGCTACATGTTTGAACAACAACTACATGTTTGAACAGCAACTACATGTTAGAAGAACAGCTACATGTTTGAACAACAACTACATGTTTGAAAAACTACATGTTTGAATAACAGCTACATGTTTGAACAACAGCTACATCTTTGAACAACAACTACATATTTGAACAACTACATGTTTGAATAACAACTACATGTTTGAACAACAACTACATGTTTGATCAACTACATGTTTGAATAACAGCTACATGTTTGAATAACAAATACATGTTTGAACAACAGCTACATGTTTGAACAACAACTACATGTTTGAACAACAACTACATGTTTGAACAACAACTACATGTTTGAATAACAACTACATGTTTAAAACAACAACTACATATTTGAATAACAGCTACATGTTTGAATAACAGCTACATGTTTAAATAACAACTACATGTTTAAATAACAACTACATGTTTGAATAACAGCTACATGTTTGAATAACAACTACATGTTTGAACAACAACTACATGTTTGAACAGCAGCTACATGTTTGAGCAACAGCTACATGTTTGAATAACAACTACATGTTTGAACAACAACTACATGTTGAACAACTACATGTTTGAACAACAACTACATGTTTGAACAACTACATGTTTGAATAACAACTACATGTTTGAATAACAACTACATGTTTGAACAACAACTACATGTTTGAACAGCAACTACATGTTTGAACAACAACTACATGTTTGAACAACAACTTCATGTTTGAATAACAGCTACATGTTTAAATAACAGCTACATGTTTGAATAACAACTACATGTTTGAACAACAACTACATGTTTGAACAGCAACTACATGTTAGAAGAACAGCTACATGTTTGAACAACAACTACATGTTTGAAAAACTACATGTTTGAATAACAACTACATATTTGAACAACTACATGTTTGAATAACAACTACATGTTTGAACAACAACTACATGTTTGATCAACTACATGTTTGAATAACAGCTACATGTTTGAATAACAAATACATGTTTGAACAACAGCTACATGTTTGAACAACAACTACATGTTTGAACAACAACTACATGTTTGAACAACAACTACATGTTTGAATAACAACTACATGTTTAAACAACAACTACATATTTGAATAACAGCTACATGTTTGAATAACAGCTACATGTTTAAATAACAACTACATGTTTAAATAACAACTACATGTTTGAATAACAACTACATGTTTGAATAACAACTACATGTTTGTACAGCAACTACATGTTTGAACAACAACTACATGTTTGAATAACTACATGTTTGAATAACAACTACATGTTTGAACAACTACATGTTTAAATGACAGCTACATTTTTAAAAACCAGCCACATGTTTAAATAACAGCCACATGTATGAACAACTACATGTTTGAACAACAACTACATGTTTGAACAACAACTACATGTTTAAATGACAGCTACATGTTTGAACAACAACTACATGTTTAAATAACAGCTACATGTTTGAGCAACTACATGTTTGAACAACAACTACATGTTTGAATAACAGCTACATGTTTGAACAACTACATGTTTGAACAACAACTACATGTTTGAATAACAGCTACATGTTTGAATAACAACTACATGTTTGAATAACAACTACATGTTTGAATAACAACTACATGTTTGAATAACAATTACATTTAAGTAAAAACTACATGTTTGAATAACAACTACATGTTTGAACAACAACTACATGTTTAAATAACTACATGTTTGAAAAAACAACTACATGTTTGAATAACAACTACATGTTTGAACAGCAACTACATGTTTGAACAACAACTACATGTTTGAATAACAACTACATGTTTGAACAACAACTACATGTTTGAATAACAACTACATGTTTGAACAACAACTACATGTTTGAATAACAGCTACATGTTTGAACAGCAACTACATGTTTGAACAACTACATGTTTGAATAACAACTACAGTTTGAATAACAACTACATGTTTTGAACAACAGCTACATGTTTGAACAACAACTACATGTTTGAACAACAAACTACATGTTTGAATAAACAACTACGTGTTTAAATAACAACTACATGTTTGAATAACAGCTACATGTTTGAAATAACAGCTACATGTTTAAATAACAGCTACATGTTGAACAACTACATATTTGAATAACAGCTACATGTTTGAATAACAACTAAATGATTGAACAACAACTACATGTTTGAATAACTACATGTTTGAATAAGTATATGTTTGAGCAACAACTACATGTTTGAATAACAGCTACATGTCTGAACAACTACATGTTTCAATAACAGCTACTTGTTTGAACAACAGCTACATGTTTGAACAACTACATGTTTGAACAACAACTACATGTTTGAATAACAACTACATGTTTGAATAACAGCTACATGTTTGAATAACAACTACATGTTTGAATAACAGCTTACATGTTTGAACAACAACTACATGTTTGAACAAAAACTACATGTTTGAACAACAACTACATATTTGAATAACAACTACATGTTTAAATAACAACTAAATGTTTTAAATGATAGCTACATGTTTAAACAACTACATGTTTGAATAACTACATGTTTGAATAACTACATGTTTGAACAACAACTACATGTTTGAACAACAACTTCATGTTTGAATAACAGCTACATGTTTAAATAACAGCTACATGTTTGAATAACAACTACATGTTTGAACAACAACTACATGTTTGAACAGCAACTACATGTTTGAACAACAGCTACATGTTTGAACAACAACTACATGTTTGAACAACTACATGTTTGAATAACAACTACATGTTTGAACAACAACTACATGTTTGAACAACTACATGTTTGAATAACAACTACATGTTTGAACAACTACATGTTTGAATAACAAACTACATGTTTGAACAACAGCTAAATGTTTGAACAACTACATGTTTGAACAACAACATGTTTGAATAACAGCTATATGTTTAAATAACAGCTACATGTTTGAATAACAACTACATGTTTGAACAACAACTACATGTTTGAATAACAGCTATATGTTTGAGCAACAGCTACATGTTTGAATAACAACTACATGTTTGAACAACAACTACATGTTTGAACAACTACATGTTTGAACAACAACTACATGTTTAAATAACAGCTACATGTTTGAGCAACTACATGTTTGAACAACAACTACATGTTTGAATAACAGCTACATGTTTGAACAACTACATGTTTGAACAGCAACTACATGTTTGAACAACAACTACATGTTTGAATAACAGCTACATGTTTGAACAACTACATGTTTGAACAACAACTACATGTTTGAATAACTACATGTTTGAGCAACAACTACATGTTTGAATAACAGCTACATGTCTGAAAAACTACATGTTTCAATAACAGCTACTTGTTTGAACAACAACTACATGTTTGAACAACTACATGTTTGAACAACAACTACATGTTTGAATAACAGCTACATGTTTGAATAACAACTACATGTTTGAATAACAACTACATGTTTGAATAACAACTACATGTTTGAATAACAATTACATTTAAGTAAAAACTACATGTTTGAATAACAACTACATGTTTGAACAACAACTACATGTTTAAATAACTACATGTTTGAAAAAACAACTACATGTTTGAATAACAACTACATGTTTGAACAGCAACTACATGTTTGAACAACAACTACATGTTTGAATAACAACTACATGTTTGAACAACAACTACATGTTTGAATAACAACTACATGTTTGAACAACAACTACATGTTTGAATAACAGCTACATGTTTGAACAGCAACTACATGTTTGAACAACTACATGTTTGAATAACAACTACATGTTTGAATAACAACTACATGTTGTGAACAACAGCTACATGTTTGAACCAACAACTACATGTTTGAACAACAACTACATGTTTGAATAACAACTACGTGTTTAAATAACAACTACATGTTTGAATAACAGCTACATGTTTGAATAACAGCTACATGTTTAAATAACAGCTACATGTTTGAACAACTACATATTTGAATAACAGCTACATGTTTGAATAACAACTAAATGATTGAACAACAACTACATGTTTGAATAACTACATGTTTGAATAAGTATATGTTTGAGCAACAACTACATGTTTGAATAACAGCTACATGTCTGAACAACTACATGTTTGAATAACAGCTACTTGTTTGAACAACAGCTACATGTTTGAACAACTACATGTTTGAACAACAACTACATGTTTGAATAACACTACATGTTTGAATAACAGCTACATGTTTGAATAACAACTACATGTTTGAATAACAGCTATATGTTTGAACAACAACTACATGTTTGAACAACAACTACATGTTTGAATAACAACTACATATTTGAATAACAACTACATGTTTAAATAACAACTAAATGTTTAAATGATAGCTACATGTTTAAACAACTACATGTTTGAATAACTACATGTTTGAATAACTACATGTTTGAACAACAACTACATGTTTGAACAACAACTTCATGTTTGAATATTAGGTACATGTTTAAATAACAGCTACATGTTTGAATAACAACTACATGTTTGAACAATAACTACATGTTTGAACAGCAACTACATGTTTGAACAACAGCTACATGTTTGAACAACAACTACATGTTTGAACAACTACATGTTTGAATAACAACTACATGTTCGAACAACAACTACATGTTTGAACAACTACATGTTTGAATAACAACTACATGTTTGAACAACTACATGTTTGAATAACAACTACATGTTTGAAACAACAGCTAAATGTTTGAACAACTACATGTTTGAACAACATGTTTGAATAACAGCTATATGTTTAAATAACAGCTACATGTTTGAATAACAACTACATGTTTGAACAACAACTACATGTTTGAACAGCAGCTACATGTTTGAGCAACAGCTACATGTTTGAATAACAACTACATGTTTGAACAACAACTACATGTTTGAACAACTACATGTTTGAACAACAACTACATGTTTGAATAACAACTACATGTTTGAACAACAACTACATGTTTGAACAGCAACTACATGTTTGAACAACAACTACATGTTTGAACAACAACTTCATGTTTGAATAACAGCTACATGTTTAAATAACAGCTACATGTTTGAATAACAACTACATGTTTGAACAACAACTACATGTTTGAACAGCAACTACATGTTAGAAGAACAGCTACATGTTTGAACAACAACTACATGTTTGAAAAACTACATGTTTGAATAACAGCTACATGTTTGAACAACAGCTACATGTTTGAACAACAACTACATATTTGAACAACTACATGTTTGAATAACAACTACATGTTTGAACAACAACTACATGTTTGATCAACTACATGTTTGAATAACAGCTACATGTTTGAATAACAAATACATGTTTGAACAACAACTACATGGTTGAACAACAACTACATGTTTGAACAACAACTACATGTTTGAACAACAACTACATGTTTGAATAACAACTACATGTTTAAACAACAACTACATATTTGAATAACAGCTACATGTTTGAATAACAGCTACATGTTTAAATAACAACTACATGTTTGAACAACAACATGTTTGAATAACAGCTATATGTTTAAATAACAGCTACATGTTTGAATAACAACTACATGTTTGAACAACAACTACATGTTTGAACAGCAGCTACTTGTTTTGAACAACAACTACATGTTTGAACAACTACATGTTTAAATGACAGCTACATTTTTAAAAACCAGCCACATGTTTAAAATAACAGCCACATGTATGAACAACTACATGTTTGAACAACAACTACATATTTGAACAACAACTACATGTTTAAATGACAGCTACATGTTTGAACAACAACTACATGTTTAAATAACAGCTACATGTTTGAGCAACTACATGTTTGAACAACAACTACATGTTTGAATAACAGCTACATGTTTGAACAACTACATGTTTGAACAACAACTACATGTTTGAATAACTACATGTTTGAGCAACAACTACATGTTTGAATAACAGCTACATGTCTGAACACCTACATTTTCAATAACAGCTACTTGTTTGAACAACAACTACATTTTTGAACAACTACATGTTTGAACAACAACTACATGTTTGAACAGCAGCTACTTGTTTTGAACAACAACTACATGTTGAACAACTACATGTTTAAATGACAGCTAACATTTTTAAAAACCAGCCACATGTTTAAATAACAGCCACATGTATGAACACTACATGTTTGAAAACAACTACATGTTTGAACAACAACTACATGTTTAAATAACAACTACATGTTTGAACAACAACTACATGTTTAAATAACAGCTACATGTTTGAACAACTACATGTTTGAACAACAACTACATGTTTGAATAACAGCTACATGTTTGAACAACTACATGTTTGAATAACAACTACATGTTTGAATAACAACTACATGTTTGAATAACAATTACATTTAAGTAAAAACTACATGTTTGAACAACAACTACATGTTTAAATAACTACATGTTTGAAAAAACAACTACATGTTTGAATAACAACTACATGTTTGAACAGCAACTACATGTTTGAATAACTACATGTTTGAATAAGTATATGTTTGAGCAACAACTACATGTTTGAATAACAGCTACATGTCTGAACAACTACATGTTTGAATAACAGACTTGTTTGAACAACAGCTACATGTTTGAACAACTACATGTTTGAACAACAACTACATGTTTGAATAACAACTACATGTTTGAATAACAGCTACATGTTTGAATAACAACTACATGTTTGAATAACAACTACATGTTTGAACAACAACTACATGTTTGAACAACAACTACATGTTTGAACAACAACTACATGTTTGAATAACAACTACATGTTTGAATAACAACTACATGTTTAAATGACAGCTACTGTTTAAACAACTACATGTTTGAATAACTACATGTTTGAATACACTACATTTTGAACAACAACTACATGTTTGAACAACAACTACATGTTTGAATAACACTACATGTTTGAATAACAACTACATGTTTGAACAACAACTACATGTTTGAACAACTACATGTTTGAATAACACTACATGTTTGAACAACAACTACATGTTTGAACAACTACATGTTTGAATAACAACTACATGTTTGAACAACTACATGTTTGAATAAACAACTATTGTTTGAATAACAGCTACATGTTTGAACAACTACATGTTTGAACAACAACATGTTTGATAACAACTACATGTTTGAATAACAGCTACATGTTTGAATAACAACTACATGTTTGAACAACAACTACATGTTTGAACACACTACTTGTTTGAACAACAACTACATGTTTGAAAACAACTACATGTTTAAATGACAGCTACATTTTTGAAAACCAGCTACATGTTTGAAATAACAGCCACATGTTTGAACAACTACATGTTTGAACAACACTACATATTTGAACAACAACTACATGTTTAAATGACAGCTACATGTTTGAACAACAACTACATGTTTAAATAACAGCTACATGTTTGAGCAACTACATGTTTGAACAACAACTACATGTTTGAATAACAGCTACATGTTTGAACAACTACATGTTTGAACAACAACTACATGTTTGAAAAAACTACATGTTTGAACAACAACTACATGTTTGAATAACAGCTACATGTCTGAACAACTACATGTTTCAATAACAGCTACTTGTTTGAACAACAACTACATGTTTGAACAACTACATGTTTGAACAACAACTACATGTTTGAATAACAGCTACATGTTTGAATAACAACTACATGTTTGAATAACAACTACATGTTTGAATAACAATTACATTTAAGTAAAAACTACATGTTTGAATAACAGCTACATGTTTGAATAACTACATGTTTAAATAACAACTACATGTTTGAATAACAACTACATGTTTGAATAACAACTACATGTTTGTACAGCAACTACATGTTTGAACAACAACTACATGTTTGAATAACTACATGTTTGAATAACAACTACATGTTTGAACAACTACATGTTTGAATGACAGCTACATTTTTAAAAACAGCCACATGTTTAAATAACAACTACATGTTTGAACAACTACATGTTTGAACAACAACTACATATTTGAACAAGAACTACATGTTTAAATGAAAGCTACATGTTTGAACAACAACTACATGTTTAAATACAGCTACATGTTTGAGCAACTACATGTTTGAACAACAACTACATGTTTGAATAACAGCTACATGTTTGAACAACTACATGTTTGAACAACAACTACATGTTTGAATAAACTACATGTTTGAACAACAACTACATGTTTGAATAACACTACATGTTTGAACAACTACATGTTTCAATAACAGCTACTTGTTTGAACAACAACTACATGTTTGAACAACTACATGTTTGAACAACAACTACATGTTTGAATAACAGCTACATGTTTGAATAACAACTACATGTTTGAATAACAACTACATGTTTGAATAACAACTACATGTTTGAATAACATTACATGTAATAAAAACTACATGTTTGAACAACAACTACATGTTTAAATAACTACATGTTTGAAAAAACAACTACATGTTTGAATAACAACTACATGTTTGAACAGCAACTACATGTTTGAATAACTACATGTTTGAATAATATACATGTTTGAGCAACAACTACATGTTTGAATAACAGCTACATGTCTGAACAACTACATGTTTCAATAACAGCTACTTGTTTGAACAACAGCTACATGTTTGAACAACTACATGTTTGAACAACAACTACATGTTTGAATAACAACTACATGTTTGAATAACAGCTACATGTTTGAATAACAACTACATGTTTGAATAACAGCTACATGTTTGAACAACAACTACATGTTTGAACAACAACTACATGTTTGAACAACAACTACATGTTTGAATAACAACTACATGTTTGAATAACAACTAAATGTTTAAATGACAGCTACATGTTAAACAACTACATGTTTGAATAACTACATGTTTGAATAACTACATGTTTGAACAACAACTACATGTTTGAACAACAACTTCATGTTTAAATAACAGCTACATGTTTGAATAACAACTACATGTTTGAACAACAACTACATGTTTGAACAACTACATGTTTGAATAACAACTACATGTTTGAACAACAACTACATGTTTGAACAACTACATGTTTGAATAACACTACATGTTTGAACAACTACATGTTTGAAATAACAAACTACATGTTTGAAAAAACAGCTAATGTTTGAACAAAACTACATGTTTTGAACAACAACATGTTTGAATAACAGCTATATGTAAATAACAGCTACATGTTTGAAAACAACTACATGTTTGAACAACAAAACATGTTTGAACAGCAGCTACATGTTTGAACAACAACTACATGTTGAACAACTACATGTTTGAATAACAATACATGTTTGAATAACAACTACATGTTTGAACAACAACTACATGTTTGAACAGCAACTACATGTTGAACTAATGTTACTACATGTTTGAACAACAACTACATGTTTGAATAACAGCTACATGTTCAATAACAGTACCATGTTTGAATACAACTACAGTTTGAACAACAACTACATGTTTGAACAGCAATACATGTTAGAAGAACAGCTACATGTTTGAACAACAACTACATGTTTGAAAACACTACTGTTTGAATAACAGCTACATGTTTGAACAACAGCTACATGTTTGTAAACAACAAACATGTTTGAACAAAACTACATGTTTGAAAACAACTACATGTTTGAACACTACATGTTTGAATAACAGCTACATGTTTGAATAAAAAAAATACTGTTTGAACAACATACATGTTTGAACAACAACTACATGTTTGAACAACAACTACATGTTTGAACAACAAATAATGTTTGAATAAACAACTACATGTTTAAAACAACAAACATGTTTGAATAACAGCTACATGTTTGAATAACACTACATGTTTAAATAACAACTACATGTTGAACAACAACTACATGTTGAACAACAACTACATGTTTGAATAACACTACAGTTTAAACAACAACTACATATTGAATAACAGCTACATGTTTGAACAAACTACATGTTAAATAACAACTACATGTTTAAATAACAACTACATGTTTAATAACAACTACATGTTTGAATAACAACTACATGTTTGACACAGGCAACTACATGTTTGAACAACAACTACATGTTTGAATAACTACATGTTTGAATAACAACTACATGTTTGAACAAATACATTTTTAAATGACAGCTACATTTTAAAAACCAACACATGTTTAAATAACACACATGTATGAACAACTACATGTTTGAACAACTACATGTTTGAACAACAACTACATGTTTGAATACAACTACATGTTTGAATAACAACTACATGTTTGAATAACAACTACATGTTTGAATAACAACTACATGTTGAATAACAATTACATGTTTGAAAAAACAAATGTTTGAACAACAAACTACATGTTTAAATAACTACATGTTGAAAAAACACTACATGTTTGAATACAACTACATGTTTGAACAACAAATACATGTTTGAAACAACTACATGTTTGAATAAGTACATGTTTGAACAACACTACATGTTTGAATAACAGCTACATGTTTGAAACAACTACATGTTTGAATAACAGCTACATGTTTGAACAACAGCTACATGTTTGAACAAACATAAGTTTGAACAACAAACTACTGTTTGAATAACAAATACATGTTTGAATAACAACTACATGTTTGAATAACAACAATACATGTTTGAATAACAACTACATGTTTGAATAAACAACTACATGTTTGAACAACAGCTACATGTTTGAACAACTACATGTTTGAACAACACTACATTTGAACAACAACTACATGTTTCAATAACAGCTACTTGTGAACAAACAGCTACATGTTTGAACAACTACACGTTTTGAACAACAACTACATGTTTGAATACAAACTACATGTTTGATAACAACTACATGTTTGAATAACAACTACATTTGAATAACAACTACATGTTTGAATAAAACAACTAATGTTTAAATGATAGCTACATGTTTAAACAACTACATGTTTGAATAACTACATGTTTGAATAAACACATGTTTGAACAACAACTACATGTTTGAACAACAACTTCATGTTTGAATAACAGCTACATGTTTAAATAACAGCTACATGTTTGAATAACAACTACATGTTTGAACAACAACTACATGTTTGACAGCAACTACATGTTTGAACAACAGCTACATGTTTGAACAACAACTACATGTTTGAACAACTACATGTTTGAATAACAACTACATGTTGAACACACAACTACATGTTTGAACACTACATGTTTGAATAACAAACTACATGTTGAACAACTACATGTTTGAATAACAACTACATGTTTGAACAACAGCTAAATGTTTGAAACAACTACATGTTTGAACAAAACATGTTTGAATAACAGCTATATGTTTAAATAACAGCTACATGTTTGAATAACAACTACATGTTGAACAACAACTACATGTTTGAACAGCAGCTACTTGTTTGAACAACAACTACATGTTTGAATAACAACTACATGTTTGAATAACAACTACATGTTTGAATAAAACTACATGTTTGAACAACAACTACATGTTTGAAACGCAACTACATGTTTGAACAAAAACTACATGTTTGAACAACAAACAACTTACAGGTTGAATAACAGCTACATGTTTAAATAACAGCTACATGTTTGAATAACAACTACATGTTGAACAACAACTACATGTTTGAACAGCAACTACATGGTAGAAGAACAGCTACATGTTTGAACAACAACTACATGTTTGAAAAAACTACATGTTTGAATAACAGACATGTTGAACAACAGCTACATGTTTGAACAACAACTACATATTTGAACAACTACATGTTTGAATAACAACTACATGTTTGAAACAACAACTACATGTTTGATCAACTACATGTTTGAATAAATGCTACATGTTTAAAAAACAAACTACATGTTTGAACAACAGCTACATGTTTGAACAAAAACTACATGTTTGAACAAAACTACATGTTTGGACAAAAACTACATGTTTGAACAACAACTACATGTTTGAATAACAGTACATGTTTAAATAACAGCTACATGTTTGAATAACAACACATGTTGAACAACAACTATATGTTCGAACTAAAAACTACATGTTTGAACAACAACTACATGTGTTTGAATAACAACTACTTGTTTGAATACAACTACATGTTTTGAACAACTACATGTTTGAATAACAACTACATGTTTGAACAACTACATGTTAAATGACAGCTACATGTTTAAATAAAAGCCACATGTTTGAAAAAACAGCCACATGTATGAACAAACTACATGTTTGAACAACAACTACATATTTGAACAACAACTACTATGTTTAAATGACAGCTACACGTTGAACAACAACTACATGTTTGAATAACAGCCATATGTTTGAACAACAACTACATGTTTGAATAACAGCTACATGTTTGAACAACTACATGTTTGAACAACAACTACATGTTGAATAACAACTACATTTTGAATAACAACTACATGTTTGAATAACAACTACATGTTTGAATAACAGCTACATGTTTGAACAACAACTACATGTTTGAACAACAACTACATGTTTGAACAACAACTACATATTTGAATAACAA